>CM042379.1:24248613-24848613 GCA_023634145.1 Thymallus thymallus
CCTTTACCTCACGTCCTCACCTAACCTTTACCTCATGTCCCTACCCAACCTTCACTGAAGTGAAGCCACAAGTGTATATATACTTTGATCACTATTTAATGAGTTAGCAACTCAACCTCCAAAAGAAATATGTGTAAATACTGTATGTGTTGGATGAAGGGGAAAAACTCCAGTTCATCGAGTCCAAATTACTTACGTGTATTCGGCCAATAACACCGTCTGCATGCACATTAAAATGCAAGTATACATTAATGAGCAGTATGGTTTGGATTTTCGTAATGTTTCTTATTGGAATTATTAATCCAATTCTAGTTCTCATGGTTGCATTTGTTTATGTAGCTTTTTATTTTGTGTTTATCTCCAAGTTTCAGGGCTCAGTGACATTAGCAGTGCTTGTAATTGTGAGCAAACTGCTTTCTTCAAGCTATGGCTCTGTGTTTGTTGCTATGGTGGATGGTATGCTATGGGGCAAAGAGTTTCTCTGTGTTTGGGGTTGTACATGTGTGTGTGTGTGTGTGTGTGTGTGTGTGTGTGTGTGTGAGAGAGAGTGAGTGAGTGTTAGTATTTGTTTCTGTAGGGTTTTCTTACATAGCATAAAAGTGGGTGTATTTCTGTTATTGTATGGGTGCATAGGTGTGTGTATATACATTGTGTGTGTGTGTGTGCGTCTGCATTTTACTGAGAGAGAGCTAAGATGGATATGTATATTTGTTAGAGAGAAATAAAGATAAAGAGAGAGTGAGGGATGGATGGATGGGGTGGCGGGAGTTGAGCTTACATCAGTTTGAAATGGATCTTATGAACAGAAAACACAGCATTTGTGGCAATAATCCAGAGAATTTGCTTGCAAAGGTATTTTGAGATGACACAGCAGACAGTTATACAGTGAGCAGCTCAGCCACCACAGATGGGTTTAGTGTCTCTAAGAATTCTGATCATTGACAAGGCCACAGCTAGAGTGTTGATGTTAAGAAAATGTCTAAAACAGAGTGACTGATAAAAGACACTATGGGATACCTTAGCCCTCAGTATTGGTTTAGGTTTTTTTACGTTTCCTTAATACTGCTGCACAGAATGACAGTATTGAAGCCAGCTTTGTGCAGCACTGTGAGTGAGCATGCAGGCCAGGCTAATGTTAGTGTGAGAAATGCCCATGCATGCAGCAGTAGTGAGGTGTTCTGTGCTCTGCTGTGGTGTTCTCAGGGCCATTGGGCCCCTGCAAGCACTAAGCCCTCTCACTTGGCACTTCTGGTGTATGTGTGGGAGTGCTGGGTGGCAGTAATGGTACCTGTGTGAGCAATGAGGCACTGAGGCGAGAGCGGGCCATCTGCACCCTCTACAGTACCAAGCTACTTACCTACCGGCACACACAGAGGTCAAACTCAGAGGGAAACAAATCACGGGGCGCGCGGAAGCCATCTCCCTGGTCTAAATGACCTCTCCTCTCATATCCCATCACATCCTAGAGAGGATAAACCCATCCCTCCATGTGATCCCTGCCTCCTGCAGATTGCTGCTCTATCTGGATCCACAGGGACTGCTGTTTTCTACCACTCACAATGGACCTGAAGATACTCAGCTTACTAAAAGCCCCCTGGATGAGTTAGGCATGGCAATTTGTAAAGGAAGAAGGAGTTGTTTACCTAATGTTCAATGAGGGACCTGCGGGGTCTGTAACTTAAACCAGAGTGCAACTCTGCTGTTGTCTTTCAAACTGTCATTTGTTAAGTCCTAAATACAAAGCCTAATCATTTATGCAAAATAAATTGCATGCATTATCCTTGATGCAGTGTCAGACTGTATTTATAAACTTATGAAAGTTCAGCGTAAATAAATGATTATGATAAACCGCCCATACATCTCAGTCTATTAAATGGCCAATAGTAATACCACTGTAATCAATTTTGGTACAAGTCCACTTGAGTGTTATTTTATTCACATTTCAGTTTCCTAACGAGGACATGGATGTATCTGTAATCACTAATGCTAATTTGCTGTAAGATTCAGGACTCAGTATGTGCTCAGTGTGAGAAGGTACATGACATTTTGTTCCTAATTAGACCTGGGTGGTAAATAACAAGCTAGCAGAGCCACAGCTCCACGACCCGGGGTGGCAGGACACCAGTGTGTCCCAAATGGCACCCTATTCCTTATGTAGTGCACTCGTTTCGACAAGAGCTGTACGGGCCCTGGCCAACGTTAGTGCACTATAAAGGGAATAGGGTGCCATTTGGGACTCAGGCCAGAACAGGACTGAGGCATGCTGAGAGATTAGGGGGACAGACAGGACATGTGGTGATCAGGCTGCCGTTGGACCAAGAACATGTTATCTATTGTCACAGGCAGGGGACGGAGACCTGTCATATTCACACACACCCACAGTCATATCCTCTGTCATATTCACACACACCCACACAGACCCACAAAGCCACAGACACAGACTGCCACAAGGCCCCAGCTAAGTCAATTAGCTGTGCAACCCAGCCGTACCGTCCATGTCGAACAAGAGAGAACTTCAAAAGGGAGAAACGCAAATGCATTTTCACCCACTCAAACCCCCACCACTGATCCTGCATTTGTCATTGCGACCCGCTCTGGTAAAATGAGAGAAAGCACAGTGTCTTACGGCTGGTGTTTAAAACAAGAGTCAGAGCAAGACAAACAAGCAGAGGCAGCATAACAACAACATGTCTAATGATAGCTCTGCTGCCTCTGCTCTGCCCTCTTCATAGGTGCTTAGCGGTGGCAGCGGAGGAGATAGACACAGCAACAGCCTGGTCTGAATCTAATGGAAATCCAGCTTGATTAAACATGTCAGACTTGAGCCTGTGTGACTCCGAGTGTGACACAGATTTTCCATTACCACTGTAATTACTTTCTGGGTCTGCAGAGAGGTAGGCACACTAACCCTCTGAGAAAGCCCATACGGATATACACTTCAACCATGTCTGGGCTCAAGGACGCCTTCTCACAAACACTACTTGATGCCAATCATCCTGCAGAGCTATATTGCTCCTCTATATGACTATGTAGTTGCCTGTACCACTTCCTACAATGGTACCAGATAACACCAATCACCTAGTAGCCATTCTGCTCTTGTATGAGACTGTATGCCATAGCTGTGCCACCTCCTATAGCCAATCATCTAGTAGTGACTTCACACAAGAGCTCTGTTCTAACGTTATGCCTGTGTTCCCTGCCGTGTCAGTACCAGTGCTTCCTTCCTTCCAGTCAGCAGCACTATGCTGCAAGGCCATTTCCTCCTGGTCAATGCCAATGTTACATACCAGCGCTCCCAGGATTCCATCTGGCCAGAGCGGAGTGTAACTGGTCCTGCAGGGCGAGGAAACATAGCCGAACTGACCCCAAAATTGACTCATCATCAGTGTGATGGCAACAGATGAGGGAGTTTAGTCCACATGGCCTCCCCCTGCTCGTTAAAATGGCCTGCTGCACCTGTAGTCCTGCTACTACCCTGCTACCACAAATCTGTCAGCGCCAACTCTGTCTGTCTGCTAGCTGTCAAACTCTAAGTCTACCTTTCTACTAGCCCTTCCTCTATCTCTTAAGGGAGTGAATGTTATTTATAATGAGGGTTACATAGAGAAAACCGTCCCTCTCTGAAATGAAAATGGATGGACCTCCCTTCAGTAAGATATATTTTAGCTAAAGTGACTCTCCCCTCTACCCAAAATAAGAATTAAAACAAAGTGGATGGCAGAGAACATGTCTATCATTTACCCTCAGTTCTTGGACAGACCAGAGCCTTAGACATGCAGTTTTAGAGACTGTTCTTCGTCCTCTAAGCCTTGCCTTACATGGCAGTGCAGGAATTTCGATAGGGCACAGGGCTGCGGGCCAGAAGGTTGTGGGTTTGCAGACCACCGTGGACAAGATAGGGGTGGAAAGATCTAATTTATAGTAAAAGTGTTGCATGAATCTATCATGGTATTTATAGGTCAGAGCATGTAATTCTACGTAATTGTACATAATATTTTTTTATACGACACAAATGAGAAATTACAGGCTAAAAATGGACAGAGAGATAGACCTATGTGTTCATCTTATTTATCCAATGCCAAATCAGTGTGTCTTGTTTGCAACGAAACTGTCCCTGTTTGCAAATAATTAATTCTGAGAAGTCATTAGGAATCTGAGCATGTTACTTTCAAAAGTTAGGCCCACCTTTCCACCCCAGACACAGTAGGCCTACCGACGCAGAACAATTTAAGCTAAACTGCTGGCTACTCTTCATCCATGACTTAATCCAACGAGAGAAGGTCACAAGTGTTTCCCTAAATGCTGGATTTAAACATCTTCTATTGTACAGAAAGTGAACAGCTTAATCAATTGATAGTGACAGAATTAGATTACTTCCCAAGCAAAGTACATTTTTTGTCTCCTCGGCTATAGAAGGTTGTAGCTCAGCCTCTGAATGTCAAAGAAACAGAACAGTGATATCCCCATATGCATTGGAGTCACGTCTTTCCCTGGTATTTTACAGCAGTTTCTAGCACAAAGCATCATGGACCAAAGCGCTGTTATAGATCACTTTATATAATCGGATCCGTTTTATTTTCTTCAAAATCTTAAGCTAACAAGGGGTAGGTAGGCCTGTGCTTTTTACAATTTTCTTTAATAAAAGGTAGGCCTATGGCATACCCCATCATTCCCACTCAATTCAAGTCTTGTTTGACACAGCCCTTCACTGACACAGAGGCAGGCTATTTAAACAGTGCACGGTTTGACACAGCCCTTCACTGACACAGAGGCAGGCTATTTAAACAGTGCATGGATTGACACAGCCCTTCACTGACACAGAGGCAGGCTATTTAAACAGTGCATTGTTTGACACAGCCCTTCACTGACACAGAGGTAGGCTATTTAAACAGTGCATTGTTTGACACAGCCCTTCACTGACACAGAGGCAGGCTATTTCAACAGTGCATTGTGGGTGGAGGACAAATCTATTGATTAAGCAGCAAACAGCACGCCTAGTTGTATTTACACCATCCCAGCAGGTATCTTATTATGCTCAGTGCTTCTCCGAGCATGCACTTCGTAGGCTTATAGGCTATGTATCATTTGATTGAGAACACACTAAGTAGCCTATAGGCGCACTTGATATTGTGAAGAATCAGAGATGAGGGGCAGCATCAGGCACACATCCATATATAGCCTAATAAGCAACTCATTCTAAAACACAGAGAAATATAGACATTTAATCAATTACAAAGTACATTAACCTCCCCTGGACTAGATTGAAAAAATAATAAACCCTTGAAAAAGCATGACATTCCCCCATTTTCCTCCAGGTAACCATTCTGTAAATGTTGATCCATCCCTAACTCTGTCTGCTAGTGCTAGCTCTTTCTCTCCCACTCTCTCTCTCTCTCTCTCTCTCTCTCTCTCTCTCTCTCTCTCTCTCTCTCTCTCTCTCTCTCTCTCTCTCTCTCTCTCTCTCTCTCTCTCTCTCTCTCTCTCTCTCTCCCACTCTCTTTCTCTCTTGCTCTCTCTCTCCCCCACTCTCTTTCTCTCCCACTCTCTCTCTCTCTTTCCCTCTCTCTCTCGCTCTCCCCCCACTCTCTCTTTCTCTCTCTCTCGCTCTCCCCCACACTCACTCTTTCTCTCTCTCTATCTCTCTCTCTTTCGCTCTTTCTCTTTCCCTCTCTCACTTTCTCTCTCTGTCTGCACCCCTCTCATATTAGAGCCTAGAACATCTAGATTCACTCACAACTGTACAGTACACGCCTAAGGCAAATTTTCAGCATGTCTCACACAGTGTACTACAAGCAACACCCCACTCACTCACGAGTATGCAATGTAGCCTATATTACATACCTACTACGTATATCGAATACCCTGCATATTTCACACATTGTACTACTACTAACAGCCCACTCAATTACACTCAAATATGTGACGGCCCGTCCCAACTGGGGCTTATGTCGATAAATCCTAAATGTTTATTTTATTTTTATTTTTTATTACAAAAGTTTAGATCCAGAGGTCCAGAATGGTATATCATACAGTGCCTTCGGAAAGTATTCAGACCCATTGACTTTTTCCACATTTTGTTACGTTACAAAAAATGTATTAAATAATTTATTCCCTCGTCAATCTACACACAATACCTCTTAATGACAAAACGAAAACTGTTCTTTTCAAATGTTTGCAAATGTATTAACAATAAAAAACAGAAATACCTTCTTTACATATCAGCCCCTTTTATATGAGACTCGAAATTGAGCTCAGGTGCATCCTGTTACCATTGATCATCCTTGTGATGTTTCTACAACTTGATTGGAGTCCACCTGTGGTGAATTCAATTGATTGGACATGATTTGGAAAGGCACACACCGGTCTATATAAGGTCCCACAGTTGACAGTGCATGTCAGAGCAAAAACCAAGCCATGAGGATGAAGGAATTGTCCCTAGAGCTCCGCCACAGGATTGTGTCGAAGCACAGATCTGGGGAAGGATACCAAAACATTTCTGCAGCATTTAAGGTCCCCAAGAATACATGTTTGGAACCACTAAAACTCTTCTTAGAGCTGGCTGCTTGACCAAACTGAGCAATCGGGGGAGAAGGGCCTTTGTCAGGGAGGTGACCAAGAACCTGATGTTCACTCTGACAGAGCTCTAGAGTTCCTCTGTGGAGATGGGATAACCTTCCAGAAGGACAACCATCTCTGCAGCACTCCTCCAATCAGGCCTTTATGGGAGAGTGGCCAGACGGAAGCCACTCCTCAGCCACTCCTCAGTAAAAGGCACATGACAGCCCGCTTGGAGTTTTCCAAAAGGCACCTATACACTCTCAGACCATGAGAAACAAGATTCTATTGTCTTATGAAACCAAGTTTGAACTCTTTGGCCTAAATGCCAAGCGTCACGTATGGAGGAAACCTGGCACCATCCCTACGGTGAAGCATGGTGGTGGCAGCATCATGCTGTGGGGATGTTTTTCAGCGGCAGGGACTGGGAGACTAGTCAGGATCGAGGCAAAGATGAACGGAGTAAAGTACAGAGAGATCCTTGATGAAAACCTACTCCAGAGTGCTAAGGACCTCAGACTGGGGCGAAGGTTCACCTTCCAACAGGACAACAACCCTAAGCACACAGCCAATACAATGCAGGAGTGGCTTTGGGACAAGTCTCTGAATGTCCTTGAGTGGCCCAACCAGAGCACGGACTTGAACCCGATCCAACATCTCTGGAGAGACCTGAAAATAGCTGCGCAGCAACGCTCCCCATGCAACCTGACAGAGCTTGAGAGGATCTGCAGAGAAGAATGGGAGAAACTCCCCAAATGCAGGTGTGCCAAGCTTGTAGCGTCATACCCAAGAAGACTCGATCCTGTAATCGCTGCCAAAGGTGCTTCAACAAAGTACTGAGTAAAGGGTCTGAATACTTATGTAAATGTGATATTTCATTTTCTTTTCTTTTTAATAACTTAGCAAACATTTCTAAAAACCTGTTTTTGCTTTGTCATTATGGTGTATTGTATGTAGATTGATAAGTGAAAATTTTTCAGAAGGCACTGTACATTGTGATTGGAGGAAGATTGCTGGTTTCAAAACTGATAAACTAGGAGACAAATGCCCTTGAAAGATTTTGTTGAGTTCGAGAGAGCTCTTCTTTGTTCACGCCTATTCAGCATCGTTCACACCCTCTTAAACTATGGACCCACCTATCTATTCAGAATTCACATGTAAACGCATGGCCAACCATCAGCATGGTCAACCCCTCCATTATCTCAGCCAATAGTCATGGCTTGCCTGAAGTAGGAACTTGCCTCATCCGCTCCAGTTGGGGTTGCATGTCACATATTTACACATCCAGTGCACGATTGTCAACTTTAACCCTCCACAGTCTCTCACACTTTTCCTAACACTCACGGACACCTCTCACTCTACCACCTTACACACTCACACAGTAACCTTCTGGTACCTCTAGCCAGTTTCACGCATATCTCACACACATCTCACTCTCACTCACACACACAGACACATTCATACACAAATAAATCTTGTCCACAGCCCACACAATAAGGGATGCAGTAACCTTCTCAACATCATAAGGGAATTGTAGATGTAGTAGCATTGTGTTGTGATGAAATCAGGAGTAGGCTCAAGAGAAAATACATTTGTATTTGACAAAGTTATGTCAATATTGTATGCAGTAAATTGTATAACATGTTTGATGTGTGTTATACATTTAATATTTTGTTGGTATACAGGTAAATGTAAAATGTGGTAACATTTCTCAGAATAGTATTTGTAAGTATTCAATTGTCCGTGGCCAAAGCCAGAAGCCTTTTGGTGTGTGTCAGGCAGTGTGCTGCTCTCAGCTGCTCTCCTCTCCTCAGCCTCTCCTGGAAGAAAGCAGAAAACAGCCAAACTTAGATTAAATGTGTCCAATGTGTTTTTCAAAGTGTGGCACAGCAGAGCGCAGGCAGCATCCCCCTGAAAAAAAGCCATTCGGATTAACCTTTGCTTTCCTTGCATCAAATAGACTGCTGTCTGTAGCAATCGTCTTCAAGTCCCACATTAAATGAGTGATTTCTGACGATGTCCCCCTCTCTAAATTGCTTTAGCAGCATTATTGTTGAACTGAACTTTAGTGGGACCCACACTCTGCCTCTCTGAGTCCAGTGAAAGACATGAAGGAGTAGTTTAGTGGAGGGGACTCTTTAGCCATAAGCCTCCATGTGTTAAGGCTTGCTCAGGCTAAGCAGATAGCAGGGCTTTGCCTCTGTGTAGTTGCACTAGCTTCACACGGTGTGTGTATGTTTACTATGTAATCTACCAGTCTACTAGCCAGTGGGCATGTGTCTTCCATGCAGTGTGCATGTGTTCCGCTCAGTGTGTGGGTGCCGTAATTACCTGCCCTTGCCCATGGCGTACTGAGCAGACACTGAAAAGCGTGTCTGTTTTTTGTGTGTGTGTGTTTGTGTGTGTATGTGTGTGCATTCAAACAGGAGTGTCATTCTAGCTCCCTGCAGCCCAGCCGGCTCTAGTGTGGTGTGGTGGTGCAGCCTGAGACAACAGGACTGGGTCTAATCATTTGACCACTGCTGTTAGGGCCAGGCTGGTCAAACAGTAATGAGATGGAGCTTTAACTTGGGAAACGATGTCAAGAGGTAGCTGGCTAACCATCCTCCCCTTTCAATGGGGCTCTGCAGCTGATGTCAGAACCACAGGAAGAGAGGAAGAGACCCTGACAAGGAATGCTTGTTTTCTGTTACAGTGTTTTGCTGCCAAGCCTTCTTCAAGGGCACCGAGCTACAGACACGCTCTGTGTTCCTTCCTTTCATGCAGAGTTAGATTCATTCTAATGGTGGAGAAAAATACTAATGAGATGAGAAAAACACCAGATGAAGACAGTGGCTCCAATTTAGCCTATTAAAATGTGCATTTTCTTAACATCATTAGGAGGATGGATAAGTGTGTGTGTTTGTGTGTGTGTGTGTGCGTCCATACGTGCGTGCCTGCCTGTCTGTCCATGTGTGTGAACAGGGAGAAGTCACCGAATTTAGTCGAATAAGGTTTTGGCTGTCACCAGCCTATTGGCCTCTATTGCACAATGGAAAATAATGTGAAAAAGAAGTGTTGGCATATTGCTGGAAAATGGTCCTATTTGTTCATCTTTGGGGGAAGGTAAATAGAAAGGAGTTGGAAGATTGAGACGAGAGGCTGAAATGGGCTGAGGAAACATAGTTCCAATATGAATTTGAGGATAAAATGACTGTAAATGTGATTACAGCAAGGGTAATAGTAGTTAAGTATGAAGCCTCCTTGCTCCAGCTGACATTTTAACGTCTCGGAGAAAAGAGGGATGAAAGACAAGAGGGAAAGTGATAGAACAATCTGAGAGGGAAAGTGATAGAACAATCTAAGAGGGAAGGTGATAGAACATCTGAGAGGGAAAGTGATAGAACAATCTGAGAGGGAAAGTGATAGAACAATCTGAGAGGGAAAGTGATAGAACATCTGAGAGGGAAAGTGATAGAGCAATCTGAGAGGGAAAGTGATAGAGCAATCTGAGAGGGAAAGTGATAGAACATCTGAGAGGGGAAGTGATAGAACAATCTCAGAGGAGAAGAGGAGATGTGCTCAGCCTCCATTATGACTGATGTCATTGGCATAAACGTCTCTCTGAACTATTCCTCTTCCTAGAATGCACACACACTTAAACCTGACACACCTGGGCCACTGCTAGTCTGGGCCCCTGCTAGTCCGGGCCACTGCTAGCCTGGACCACGGCTAGTCTGGACCACTGCTAGCCCGGTCACTGCGAGCCTGGGCCACTGCTAGCCTAGGCCACTGCTAGCCTGGGCCACTGCTAGTCTGCTAATCCCCATGCTAGACGGAATATGGAGCTATCCATGGGGCTGAAACTCCCATAATAGACTGCGTGTAAAGCTATCCATGGGGCTGAAACTCCCATACTAGATTGCATGTGGAACTATCCATGGTGCTGAAACCCCCATACTACAGTAGACTGCATGTGGAGCTATCCATGGTGCTGAAACCCCCATACTAGACTGCATGTGGAGCTATCTATGGTGCTGAAACCAACATAATAGATGATGTACATTAGCTTCCCATCGTTCTGGAGCTGTCTCTGTTGCTGAAGCTGTGCGTGGTGCTGAAACAGCCCACGTAGCCTAAAGGCCCTGCGGTATTCCAGCTCTACTCTAGCTGCCTGCCCACAGCTGGCGGTGTTTTAACCACTAGTGTGAAGATGTTGGGCTATTCCATGTTCTGTGGCCCGTCTGCCCCCACACTGAGACAGGAGATGGAAACAGTGTGGGTGATAACAGAGCTAGCTGAGTTTCTATCACGCACACACCACGTGCACATGCATACACACACGAGCGCACACACACACACACACACACACACACACACACACACACACACACACACACACACACACACACACACACACACACACAACCCACACACACACACACAACCCACACACAACCCACACACACACACACACACACACACACACACACACACACACACACACACACACACACACACACACACACACACACACACACACACACACACACACACACACACACACACACACACACACACACACACTGCAGCTCCCAGCACCTGTCACTGCCAGCACAGCAGAGATAGGGCGGCATCGCTGACAGCAGCCTTTGCATAACACACCCAGACGTTACATGATCACATCAAGCCAACAAAGACACTTTTCTCATCTGACTGCTGCCAACTCTGTGTCCCACTCTACTACTGCAACACTCAGTTAAGGTGACAGGAGGATGGCAGGGTGTCACACACACACCACACGCGCACACACACAAACCCCACACCACACGCACGCAGACCTCTGCACACACAAAGAGACATTCACATGTTCAAATACAGGTAGGCACCACACGCATACAAACCACTACCCCACGAACACATTCACACACACAGAAACACACACACACACATTTGTTTATTTAATGCAAACCCTGTTTCTATACTATGCTGGCCATGTCCATCTAATGGTGACAGGGGCAAGGCAATCCATTTAATTTATATAACTGGGCTGAGTGGTGAAAATTAGCTGGTTTCATCCCTGTCATTATTGACCATCAAATTACAAGAACAGCCCAGATGATGAGGTAAGAGTAATTAAAGCTGGAGAAGAGGAAAGACCAGTGTATGTGTGTCTGTGGGTTGTGTGGGTTGTGTGTGTGTGTGTGGGGGGGGGGGGGGGGGGGGGGGGTTGTGTGTGGGTGGGTTGTGTGTGTGTGTGTGTGGGTTGTGTGTGGGTTGTGTGTGTGTGTGTGTGTGGGTTGTGTGTGTGTGTGTGTGTGTGTGTGTGTGTGTGGGTTGTGTGTGTGTGGGTTGTGTGTGTGTGGGGGTTATGTGTGTGTGTGGGTTGTGTGTGTGTGTGGGTGTGGGTTGTGTGTGTGTGGGTTGTGTGTGGGTTGTGTGTGGGTTGTGTGTGTGTGTGTGTGTGTGTGTGTGTGTGTGGGTGTGTGTGTGTGGGTTGTGTGTGGGTTGTGTGTGTGTGTGTGGGTTGTGTGTGGGTTGTGTGTGTGTGGGTTGTGTGTGTGTGTGTGGGTTGTGTGTGTGTGTGTGTGTGTGTGTGTGTGGGTTGTGTGTGTGTGGGTTGTGTGTGTGTGGGGGTTATGTGTGTGTGTGGGTTGTGTGTGTGTGTGGGTGTGGGTGTGGGTTGTGTGTGTGTGGGTTGTGTGTGTGTGGGTTGTGTGTGTGTGGGTTGTGTGTGGGTTGTGTGTGTGTGGGTTGTGTGTGTGTGGGGGTTATGTGTGTGTGTGGGTTGTGTGTGTGTGTGGGTGTGGGTGTGGGTTGTGTGTGTGTGGGTTGTGTGTGGGTTGTGTGTGGGTTGTGTGTGTGTGTGTGTGTGTGTGTGTGTGGGTGTGTGTGTGTGGGTTGTGTGTGGGTTGTGTGTGGGTTGTGTGTGTGTGGGTTGTGTGTGTGTGTGTGGGTTGTGTGTGTGTGTGTGTGTGTGTGTGTGTGTGTGTGGGTTGTGTGTGTGTGGGTTGTGTGTGTGTGGGGGTTATGTGTGTGTGTGGGTTGTGTGTGTGTGTGGGTGTGGGTGTGGGTTGTGTGTGTGTGGGTTGTGTGTGTGTGGGTTGTGTGTGTGTGGGTTGTGTGTGTGTGTGTGTGTGTGTGTGTGGGTTGTGTGTGTGTGGGTTGTGTGTGTGTGGGGGTTATGTGTGTGTGTGGGTTGTGTGTGTGTGTGGGTGTGGGTGTGGGTTGTGTGTGTGTGGGTTGTGTGTGTGTGGGTTGTGTGTGTGTGGGTTGTGTATGCTCATGCCAGCCAAGAGGTCAGTCTCTGATTATCCATCCAACTGACACAGCAGAGCAGAGCACCAAACCAAAGAGCTAGGAGGACAGACCTTGCATGATGGCCGAGAGAAGACAGACTGTTGAGTGACTACGAATTTCTGTAGAAGACGAGAGTGGACAAATGGAAAACAAATTGAGTGAGAGAGATAAAGAAGTGGAGAAAAATATCCAGCCCCCTCCAGGGGATGAGAGAAATTGAAAAAATGACAGAATATTTCCTTTAAAAATATTACTGGGACATCAGCATGCAGTGAGTACATGTCATGGAGGAGAGGAGAGGGGGAAGAGAGGAGGAGAGGATAGGTCTGGTCTGAGGGGACCCACACTAACAGACTGACCAATAGGCCTGCACTGTAGTGACCAGATCTCTACTGGTCTCTAATGCTACACAGCTGTCTTCTATCAGATCTCTACTGGTCTCTAATGTTACACAGCTGTCTTCTATCAGATCTCTACTGGTCTCTAATGTTACACAGCTGTCTTCTATCAGATCTCTACTGGTCTCTAATGCTGCACAGCTGTCTTCTACCAGATCTCTACTGGTCTCAAATGCTGCACAGCTGTCTTCTATCAGATCTCTACTGGTCTCTAATGTTACACAGCTGTCTTCTATCAGATCTCTACTGGTCTCTAATGTTACACAGCTGTCTTCTATCAGATCTCTACTGGTCTCTAATGCTGCACAGCTGTCTTCTATCAGATCTCTACTGGTCTCTAATGTTACACAGCTGTCTTCTATCAGATCTCTACTGGTCTCTAATGCTGCACAGCTGTCTTCTACCAGATCTCTACTGGTCTCAAATGCTGCACAGCTGTCTTCTATCAGATCTCTACTGGTCTCTAATGTTACACAGCTGTCTTCTATCAGATCTCTACTGGTCTCTAATGCTGCACAGCTGTCTTCTATCAGATCTCTACTGGTCTCTAATGTTACACAGCTGTCTTCTATCAGATCTCTACTGGTCTCTAATGTTACACAGCTGTCTTCTATCAGATCTCTACTGGTCTCTAATGTTACACAGCTGTCTTCTATCAGATCTCTACTGGTCTCTAATGCTGCACAGCTCTGTCCTATCAATCCTAATTAACCAGTCCTATTTGCTTCTCCACAACTAGGTATCCTAGAAGTCTATGTTTACTGGCTGTTGGCTTGCATGAGCCTTGGCTTTGGTCAAAAGTAATGCACTATATAGGGAATAGTGTGTCATTTGCGACTCAGCCCAGGACAAGGGTAAAGAGGGTACATACAGTTGGACCTTGTGCCCAGGGTATGAGTCCCAAACATGGCCATGTGGAGCTGTGGGGTGGTTCATGGGCACTGCTGGGCACTAACCATGGTAAACAATGGACTAGATTACAAACACAGTGCTTTGTCTTGTGGCAAGCAGTTCTTCAAAGCAAAGCAGCGCTCCCTTTAATTGGTAGCACTAGCTATTCTGTCTACAGACCCCTGTTCCATATTGTTCCAGCTAGGGGCGAAAGGATGGAGGGGAGGAGAGACGAGGGGATGTTTGAGGGAGATAAAAGATAGTGGGAGGAGAGGAAGGGGGAAGGAGAGGAAGATGAGGAGGAGGGCGAATGTCTTCTAAAACAAACAGCTGCAAGAGTCGCTACAGCACTGTGTGTGTGTGTGTGTGTGCATGTGTGTTTTACAAAAGCAGAGATATGAAACATTCACACATTGCATGGCCTAGATTAGATATTTTTTATTTTATTTGTTTTTGTCAGGAGAAAAACAGCACAAAGTGTTGCTAGTTTGATCCAGTAATGATGGGTTAAAGGAGGATACCTGGCAGGGGCTCAGGGCTGCTAGAAGAAGGGTGGGGGCGGACTGACATAGCATTTGGAGAAGTGCAAAATCTATCAGGTGCAAAATTTACACAGGTGCCAAAGCTTAGTAGATCTGGCCTGGTGAGCCTCGTGAGTATCCTAGCATCTGGAGGTGAGAGCTGGCATGTTGGACCCCGCCCATGCCCCAGGGGCTGATGGGATTTCAGGCCGGATTAAGAACCTGGGAGAGAGACAGACAATTTTTTCCACTAATTGGTCTTTTGACCAATCACATCAGATCTTTTCACATCAGATCTTCAGAGCTGATCCGATTAGTCAGAAAAACAATTAGTGGGAAAAAGATCTGAATTGGTCTGCCTGTCTAAACACAAATAGAGAGCTAGAGGATTGGGCTGCTGATCTGACATCACTGCTCTAACGTTACAGACTTTACTGTGCAGACCTGACTATGGCGTGGGAACCTGCTAGTTCCAGTCAGCCCAAGATCCTGGGCAGAGCCTGGCAGGTCTAGATGGGTGTCCCAAATGGCACCCTATTGCCTATATAGTGAACTGCTTTTGACCAGAGCCCTATGGTGCCATTTGGGACTTACTTTAGAGCAGGATTACAATTGACCATGACTGTCTCCAGACAAACCTACCTTGATGATGTGGCTGGTTGGGTCCACTATCAGCCATCCCTTCTGATGATTCCAAGCTCTGGAGGGATTCAGACAGCCAGGGAGAGGGAGGGAGGGAGAGAGCGAGACTCTTTGAGCATGTTCTCACTCAGCAGGGGTAGTTCGCATGTGAGTGTGTGTGAACTGTATACTGTATGTGTATGTGTTTACACGTGTCCGTGTTATACATGTGCATTGTGTGTTGTGTGTGAACACTTGAGTACAGTATGTGTTGCTGTCTGTCTGTCTGGGCATGTGTCCGTGTATGGGTGTCCCTGCATTTGTGTGTGTCGCTGTGTGTGTGTGTGTCTGGTGAGGCCTGGCTCATTTACTATGTTAAATGTGATTCCTGAATCACAGCGGGCGGCAGCTAATGAAGCTCAGCCTTACAGCCTGCTCTGTATTACACTACCCTCTCTGCTCCATACAGATACCCAAAAACTCTCTTTATTACACTACCCTCTCTGCTCCATACAGACACCCAAAAACTATCTTTATTACACTACCCTCTCTGCTCCATACAGACACCCAAAAACTCTCTTTATTACACTACCCTCTCTGCTCCATACAGACACCCAAAAACTATCTTTATTACACTACCCTCTCTGCTCCATACAGATACCCAAAAACTCTCTTTATTACACTACCCTCTCTGCTCCATACAGATACCCAAAAACTATCTTTATTACACTACCCTCTCTGCTCCATACAGACACCCAAAAACTATCTTTATTACACTACCCTCTCTGCTCCATACAGACACCCAAAAAACGATCTCTCTTGCTTTCTCTGTCTCTGTCTCTTTATCTGTGTTATCTGTGTCTCTCTCTCTCTCTCTCTCTCTCTCTCTCTCTCTCTCTCTCTCTCTCTCTCTCTCTCTCTCTCTCTCTCTCTCATTTCCATTTCAATGTAAGGGCTTTATTGGCATGGGAAACATATGTTAACATTGCCAAAGCAAGTGAAGTAGATAATAAACAAAAGTGAAATAACAGTAACATCTAACAGTAAACATTACACTCAGAAGTTTCTAAAAGAATTATGACATTTCAATGTCATATTATGTGCAAATAGTTAAAGTACAAAAGGGAAAATATTTGTATTTACAATGGTGTTTGTTCTTCACTGGTTGCCCTTTTTGTGTGGCAACATGTCACAAATCTTGCTGTATTTCACCCAATAAATAGGGGAGTTTATCAAAATTGAGTTTGTTTTCGATCTTTTTTGGGGTCCGTGTAATCTGAGGGAAATATGTGTCTCTAATATGGTCATACATTTGGCAGGAAGTTATGAAGTGCAGCTCAGTTTCCACCTCGTTTTGTGGGCAGTGTGCACATAGCCTGTCTTCTCTTGAAAGCCATGTCTGCCTACGGCCGCCAATCTCTATAGCAAGTCTATGCTCACTGAGTGAGTGAGTGAGTGAGTCTCTCTCTCTCTCTCTCTCTCTCTCTCTCTCTCTCTCTCTCTCTCTCTCTCTCTCTCGCTCTCTCAGAGTGAGGGAGAGAGAGATATGAAAGCTAGATGGAGAAAGAGAGAGAGTTTTTTGGGAGTGAGGGAGCATGGAAGTGAGGGAGAGAGTGAGTGAGGGAGGGAGGCTGACCCAGTTTGCAGACGCCATGCTGAGCTCCCAGCCAACACTGCAATAAATAACTCAAGACAGGCTGGCAGAGTCTAACAGCTGCCTGGTGGCTGCCTGGCCCTCCAGTGTCTCCCGCGTCCCCCTGTCACCCCTGCAGCGCCCGGCTCCCACTCATACCCTTCTAAATAGCAAACACTGGATGCACAGAAACGCTTGCACGCTCACACACACGGCCGTTTGTTTGTGTGTAGCCAGCAGGGTGTTTGTGATGGGTGGTGACACATGCAGGCTCTGATGTTGATGTTGACGTCCACACAGAAGCACAGTTAGTGACACGGGCACAGAGACACAGATCATCTCCCCTGCTGACACACACACACACACACACACACACACACACACACACACACACACACACTAAAGACTGCTCTTTCCTCAGGCTTGTGCTGGTATAGCCACTTAGCTAAAGCGCTGTGTTTGTTATCTGTGGAAGAATACACTCATTTATCTGTGGAAGAATACACTCATTTTAAAAGCCATCTTAAATGCAAACATGCACTTTATATGACACACACTATTACTGCTCTTAGCCTTTGGTGAATTTACTCTCAAAGTCAAAGGCAAGTATACACCTGAGACATACCAAAGCAAGGCACAGTGTGTGTGTGTGTGTGTGTGTGTGTGTGTGTGTGTGTGTGTGTGTGTGTGTGTGTGTGTGTGTGTGTGTGTGTGTGTGTGTGTGTGTGTGTGTGTGTGTGTGTGTGTGTGTGTGTGTGTGTGTGTGTGTGTGTGTGTGTGTGTGTGTGCCACTTGTCCTTGTGAGGGTCATGCCCTGCTGCAGACAGTCAATCAATAAGCTGTGTGTTCTTTGGGGGTCACAGAGACAGCGCCCCTCCATCCGTCACCAGAATAAGTGCACCCTGTTCTAAATCAGTCAGAGGTGATCCTACAGTACCATCACCAAAACCCAGCTGGACTCAGCCACACACACTGGCACTTACACAAACGCACACACACATGCACGCTCATGTATGTCATGCACATTTGCAGACATTTACACACAACAGTGGGCGACCACTGCTTAACGCCACAAGGCACAAAGTTTTGCATTGTAACAAATGCAATGTTTGAATGGCAGTTCCATGGGAGAATTCAAATGGTAAATGGAAGATCACTGCAGAGAGTTCTAATCACAATGATGCTTAGTGCAATCTGCATTATGAGAGAATGATTCTGGTTAGATTAGAAAGCAGGGGGAAAGAACAGAGCAGAGGAGAGGAACATAATGTTGTGTATTGAAGTTGTCATTCATCAAATGGAGCCTTGGGTGGAAAGCAAGGATCACACACACGCACACGCACACACACACGCACACACACACACACACACACACACACACACACACACACACACACACACACACACACACACACACACACACACACACACACACACACACACACACACACACACACACACAGAAGCCGCTGCCTTGTGAAATGTCAAGCATGACAAAGCCAGGTGGGAGAGGAGTGTAATTAATCAGTATTACCAGCGTCAGTGTTGTCATTGACCCAGACACACTGGGCAATCAGGAGAGCAGGGAAGCAGCACACCAATCAACATACACATGCACTCCAGCTGATTGAATGGAATAGATGGGGCCTGTATGGTGCTCAAGAATCAGATATTGTGTTTATGTACCTGTTGTCATGGAGTGCCTGTTGTTGTGTAATGCCTGTTGTAGCATAGTGCCTGTTGTCATGTAGTGCCTGTTGTCATGGAGTGCCAGTTGTTGTGTAGTGCCTGTTGTTGTGTAATGCCTGTTGTAGCATAGTGCCTGTTGTCATGTAGTGCCTGTTGTCATGTAGTGCCTGTTGTCATGTAGTGCCTGTTGTAATGTAGTGCCTGTTGTCATGTAGTGCCTGTTGTCATGGAGTGCCTGTTGTTGTGTAGTGCCTGTTGTTGTGTAATGCCTGTTGTAGCATAGTGCCTGATGTCATGTAGTGCCTGTTGTCATGTAGTGCTTGTTGTCATGTAGTGCCTGTTGTCATGTAGTGCCTGTTGTAGTGTAGTGCCTGTTGTCATGTAGTGCCTGTTGTCATGTAGTGCCTGTTGTAGTGTAGTGCCTCTCCCAATAGCTTGTTGCAGTCGAAGGTTGTAGCCTGACTTGCTGTATGAGGCTGTAGTATTGTATCACACCGTTACATCCAGAACTACATCCAGTGAGGATCAGTGAGGTCCAGTAAGGAGCAGTGAGGAGCAGTGAGGTCCAGTGAGGTCCAGTAAGGAGCAGTGAGGAGCAGTGAGGTCCAGTGAGGAGCACTGTGGAGCAGTGAGGAGCACTGTGGAGCAGTGAGGCACACTGAGGTCCATTGAGGTCCAGTGCGGTCCACTGAGGAGCAGTGAGATTCAGTGAGGTCCACTTAGGAGCAGTGAGGTTCACTGAGGAGCAGTGAGGAATAGTGAGGTCCACCGAGGAGCAATGAGGTCCACTGAGGAGCAGTGAGGTCCACTGAGGAGCAGTGAGGAGCAGTGAGTAGCAGTGAGGTCCACTGAGGAGCAGTGAGGTCCATTGAGGAGCGGTGAGATCAACTTAGGAGGTGCAGTGAGGTCGGGTGAGGTCCACTGAGGAGAAGTGAGGTCCAGTGAGGTCCACTGAGGAGCAGTGAGGTCCACTGAGGAGCAGTGAGGTCCACTGAGGAGCAGTGAGGTGCAGTGAGGAGCAGCGAGAAGTGAGGTCCAGTGAGATCCAGTGGCAGTCTACTGAGGAGCAGTGAGAAGCAGTGAAGAGCAGTGAGGTCCACTGAGGAGCAGTGCGGTGCAGTGAGGTCCACTGAAGAGCAGTGAGATCCAGTGAGGTCCACTGAGGAGCAGTGGGGTCCACTGAGGAGCAATGAGGTGCAGTGAGGCACAGTGAGGTCTACTGAGGAGCAGTGTGGTCCAGTGAGGAGTAGTTAGGAGCAGTGAGGTCTCCAGCGAGGAGCAGTGAGGAGCAGTGAGGTCCAGTGAGGAGCAGTGAGGTCTAGTGAGGTCCAGTGAGGTCCAGTGAGGTCCAGTGAGGTCCAGTGGCATTTTGTCATGATGATATTATAGTATTGATGTGATGTTTGGTCACAAAGTATCTTGGCTGTCTAGGCTTTTTGCTGACCATCCAGGCAGGGCAGCAGGTCTGGGCTGACAGAGTCTCTCTGCTCTGCTCCTCTTCCTGGCATGGCCTTCTGGCCAGAATCCAGCGGCTATAAAACAACACCAACATGTTTTTATCTCCTCCTCCACCAACACTGATAGATAGATTTCCAAATCAAAATTAATGCCCTTGAACTCCCTATTTTTGTTGTGCACAATTATTTTGATTCCTATCCGTAAAAACAGAGTGATTTGTCAGAAAGCTGCTCTCAGCACTGTGGTTGAGGAGGTATAAATCATCCAATATGTCTGCCTCCTCCTCTGATGGATGGCCCTGGATTACAGTGTACATCATTTGCAGTGTACTGTACTGTTCAGGTATGCATATATACATTACTCGCTATCCTGTACTGTTCAGGTATGCATATATAAATTAGTGAATGTTGGTGGGGGGGGGGGGGGGGGGCAAGAGAAAGAGAGAGAGAGAGAGAGAGAAAGCAAGAGAGAGTGAGAAAGAGGGAGAGAGAGAGAGAGAGAGAGAGAGAGAGAGAGAGAGAGAGAGAGAGAGAGAGAGAGAGAGAGAGAGATGGCAGCAGCCACAGAGCCAGCAGAGGGGCCAATGGATCTAGAAATTGACCAACACCAGGGTGCCACCTGTGTAACGTGGCAGTGGAGGCCAAAAGCAGTTTTCTGCTTCCTTCATCAGCATAATAAAGCCTGATAATGAGGATAGATTGTATTCTCCTGTGGCCATACAGGGCTCTGTGGAGTGTCAGAGAGAGAGGAGAGAAGCCACACCTGGGGAATAATAATCACGACAAGCAGCCGGCAGGAAACAGAGAAGAAGTGATCAAGAGTGGAAGGGACAGAAAAAGAAGAGACACAGCATCACAAACAAGACAGTCAAACAAGACAGTCAAATAAGACAGACAAACAAGACAGACAAACAAGACAGACAGACAAACAAGACAGACAAACAAGACAGACAAACAAGACATACAAACAAGACAGACAAACAAGACAGACAAACAAGACATACAAGACAGACAAACAAGACATACCCTGAACCGTCAATAATAAAACAGGAAGAGCTTTGCTCCATCTTCCTTCCTGCAGTAGGTCACTAATTAAAACTGCAGTGCCCTTTGCAACGCATAAATCATTTCAGACTTTCTCCAGGAGCCAGTGACCCTGCTGGACTTAATTGATTGAGGTTGGTGTATCTTTGCTCAAACAGATCTTTGATTAGCGGGGTGAGCAAGGCACCACAGAACTGGCCAGTGGCTAAAGAGGGGAAGCTTACAGTACGTTGTTATGCCAGAAACAATCCCTTGAGAAGGAACCCAGTGCTCAATATTGAGCAACGCCAGCATACAGGCAGAAACTCCCAGTGCCTCAGCTTGTTGGATGGGATTCAGCTTTTGCTCCTCTAACTGGAGGCTGTGCTCTATATTTCTAGCTATATACTGTATAGTGGTTGCTTCAGCTGCAACACCGTGCGTGTACGTTTTTTTTTAAGTAGGGTAATAGATTGAAAACTCTTAGCTGTTATCTAAGCAACACTCTGGATTTAGCTACAGTCAGACATTTCAGAGAGTGCTGTGGGCATGGAGGTCAATCATCCAACTCTGAGCAGAGGTTATAGTGCACTCAGTGCCCCTCCCCCCCCCCCGACAACTAGCAATGACCATCACCTCTAGCATTCCCCTCTCACAGAACAATGTTTGGCCAGTGATGTGTGAACACTCTCAATGTGTAAAGCTGTCTGCTGGGACCCCCAGAGAGCCACAGATCTATCAGTGATCTACCCATCTCTTTGTAATGGACTTATTGGAGTGTATGAAGGATAGAGGGGGTTATGGGTTGTGTTTAAAAAGTTCCTAGGCCACTAAAAGGTATCTCAGCAGTAGAAGCCTTCAGAGAGATCTGCTGGTGAATTCTGACTTCTGCAGAATGGAAAGGTTAATGCAGTATAGGGATGGAGGGAGCAGGATGGGACGAGAATACATGATAAGACATGATAGAGGAGTGAGAGAAGACTGAGAGACTGAGAGAGAGAGAGAGAGAGAGAGAGAGAGAGAGAGAGAGAGAGAGAGAGAGAGAGAGAGAGAGAGAGAGAGAGATGTCTGAAAGGTCATAAGTATAGTCATGAGACTCATTACTTATCCGTTTCTTTGTTTTGTTGTCTGGAAGTGACAGAGAGGGTCTTAATGAGCAGCCAGATCCTGAGGAGGACAACAGGAAGGGACTCCTGCTGACCCCAACAACTGACCCCTACAACCAGGGGGGAAAACTCACCAGGAAAGGAGGGAAGGAGTGATTGAGGGAAAGGTAGTGAGGGGAGGAATAAAAAGTCTTATCAGAAAGGCAATCATAGAAGTGATGGTGAAAGTGAGGACTGTCCATTTGAAATTCCATTCCCCTGACCACACATTGGGCTGAAATGGAATGAAGGGGAAAAGAGGGAGAATGGGAGGGAGAGAAGGAGGGAGGGGGGAGGGAGGGGGAGAGAACAGCGGCCGCTATGGCTCTGAAAGTTCATAAAACATTATATTTCAGAGCACTGCTGCTGCCAAGCATGGCCTGAAGATTACCATCTAAAACCCTGGTCCACTTTTCATACCCACATCCTCCCAGGTCCTTTACAAAGCTATACCATCAGATAAAGTCATAGCATCAGATATAACTGATAAATAATATTGTTGATGTGATGGGTATACATGAGAGCTATACTAACTTCCATGTCACATATGTAATGGGATGTGGGATCTCTGACAGATTGAGATGAGGATGGAACATCAACCAATCTAAATGTAAATACTTACATATCTTATACATACAGTCATGCATTTCTTCCAGGTCACTGGCCTGGCCTAGCTAGCTCTGTTCCAGCCAACTGTGATAGAACTGGGGCTTCTGACAGCAGTATTTTGTATCTTTAAGTAATTTCCGCTACACTGTCATGTTCAAATACATTTTCCATGTACCTTCCCTCTCATTCTGGAAACCCTTCAGAAATAATAACATGAAGCCATAGAAGGAATACATTCAAATCCACCCTCTTATTCTGATCCGCTAATCTCAAGTGTTAGCCGCATATAATGCAGGGCCCCCCCCCCCTTCCAACTGTACACGTGTAAAAATAATGAGTATTTTGCTCCGAGGTGCATTTTAATGTGGCCACTATTTCATTTCGGGCTTGTATTGCCATTCACCACTTCCATTCAAAGCAGGATTCCTGTTAGTGACACTGGAGTCATCAAAGACATACTGAAAAACAACTAGTGATTCTAAAGCAAAGATGAATACTGGAATGCAGAACCCATACGTAAAATGTATGCACGCATGACTATGTCACTTTGGACAAAAGTGTCTGCTAAATAGCATATATTATTTATTATATATTCTGATAGCTTTTTTCAATCATTTAATTTTTTCTGGGTATAAACAAAAATAATACACAGTCGGAAGGCACAGTCCTCCACTGTGTTTACAATGGCCTGTAGTGTAGTGTTTTTGCGGTAGTGTTTTTATGCCCCGGAAAACAACACTTTACAGGGCAGAATGAATCTATTATTTAACTGTACAAGCTTCTGTTTTGTTATGCCAAGGTCATCGTGTCATGCTGTGTGTGTGTGTGTGATTAGCATTAGTGATACCGCATTGGGAATAGAGTGTTGGAACACCACATAGACTATACACATTCAATGCACGATCTCAGCCAAGGAAGGGCTGCATAACTGTGTTTGTTAATGTTGCGTGTGTGGGCCTTTTATCTGTTCGGACAGCCTGATAAAACCACTCAGGTGGAGCAGGACACAAAGTACACAGTATGTCCGGTGGATGAGTCCTAGACGACTCTCCTGTCCTCAACTGTAGCTACTCTGAGTTTGTCCCAATTGGCATCCTATTCCCTCTACAGTGCGCCACTTTTGACCAGAGCCCTATGGGGAATATATAGGGGAGGCACAATGAAGATGCCTTGTTATGTTATGAATGCTAGCATATAACAATAGCATTCCTGATTCCTGAGCAGGCTCCAGCACATCCACCCATCGCTGTGTTTATGTACTGAGAGAGAAGCCACTTGGTGTGGCTGTGAGTCTCTCTCTCTCTCTCTCTCTCCTGGTGTCCTTAGTCCACCTCCTCTCATCAGGGGCCTCCCATTTTAATCATCACCGTTCAGACAGCTCAGCTCCATGTGCTAGCTGCTCTTTTCTTTCGCTGCCATTTTATCTCTCCCTTTCCTCCCACCTCAGTGACTCAGAAGCATTTGGCAAGAGGGAGCACCTGTCTTTGTCACCTCCCCATCAGACCGGGCTGCTCTAGGAGATCTGGGCTCTTTGTAGCCTGCTTCAGCACCGCTGGTAGCGCGGGTACTGGGTAGGGGGGTAGAGAGGCACGCCCAGTCCATCGACCTCTGGGCAGCTACAGGCTCAGAAGCTCTGCTGAGGGTCTGGGGCTGGACTCTCTGTCTCTGATCTCTCCTTTACAGCCAGGGAGCAGACTGGAACATGTATTTATTCTTAAGCTCTGAGGACCAACCATGCTAAACCTCCCCAGCTACAGTATCTCCCTCACTGTTCCCTTGGCTATAGCATCATAACATGACATGGCGGATGCTTTTCCTATGTTTTCATACAGTATGACTAATATATAATAATAATAATAATAATAAATGCTATTTAAAAGACACAGAAAGAAGCAAATGCTGTGTCTGATAAAAGGTTATCTCTCTGTCTTTCTCTCTCGGTCTCCTTGACTTCTGTTGTTCCTGGCACGAAGTGTGCAGATACACAGATACATGGCGATAGCCGCCAAAACACCCCACCGGGGAGAAGTTGAGTTAATGATGCAGAGAGTGCTGGCTGGCCAGACTACAGCCCTCCAGATTGGACCCTGAGTGTACAGGCCCTCTGGCGCCCACAAACCCTGCCACCGTGTCCCTCCCGCCCCATAAACCCTGCCATATACCATGGCAAAGCTTTGTGACTAATCTGGCCATCCAGGGTATTCATTTTATTGAATTATTACCTTTATTTGTCTTTGTTTTGCTGTGTGATCACGTATTCATTTATTCACTTTACAATGGCATGCAGCTGGATGGCGGTAAGCTGAAGCCTTGTTATTGCCATTCTGCCGGAGACGTAGTGCGTATTTAATAAGCAACAAGCTCGTTAGATTAATTCATGGATTTTTCACGCATGATGCTCTCTCTCTGTCCAATTGGGAGAGATGAATGCAAAATGCCAATGTGTTGCACCATATCACTGCTACTCAGACCATGTCACCAATGACAACAGTGTTGGAGAGGCTTAATGATTGGAATCTTTCTCAGGGCAACCATTCTACTGAATATGTGGCGTTCCACTGGCATGCAGTTGATGTAAAAAAGCACCTCTGTTTTCCTTTATTCATTTTCCAATGGACATTGTTCAATATAGGCTTGGACACAGGCCTGGACACAGACCTAACAGTGTTATGCTTTCAAATAAAGCAGGGCCCTCGTAGATCCTCTCCATGGAGGCACTACTAAAGTGGGAACTGATGTGTCCTGTAATTGAAATGAACAATCTCATACACATGGACCCCCAGTATCACAGCCTAATTGCCTCTCTCATTAAAAAACATGTTGCGTCTTTGTAAATCTGCACTAGGTTTAATATCAAGTGAGATTGGCTGACAGAGCCATGTATATTAGTATTTTCTCTCAGGTCATTTGGTGAATACATTTGGAATAGGGCTGGCTCTAAGTCCTATATAGTGTAAATGGGCAGTTTTTTACCTCTCTGATCTCCAATCCCATCCACTGGCCAGCCAATCCCTCTGTTGTAGCGCCCCGATCGTTATGAAATTTAATTAAGGCCCTGAAAGAACTTGAATCAGATGGATTATCTGCAGGGGCTGCAATGATGTTTTGTCTCTGTGTGTGAGGGGGGGTAGAGTAAATGTCTAAAGAGCATTGAGTGAACAGGGACGTTTGCCAATCCATTTGTGAACGTTTTGTGATAGGGAGAAAAACAGCGGGAATAAAATTGGTGTTTCCCCACACAAATGAATTGGAATCAAACGAAGGTGGATCATTAAAACATTATAGCTATGGTGTTAAAAGGCACATGGGCTGTCAGGCTCTGACCATAGGGAAGCCTCTGGCTTTGTTTATGGTTGTCATGGTCAGGGCCTGACAGGAGAACTCTATGTATTTCTATGGTGGTTTTGTGTTGGCCCCCAATTAGAGGCAGCTGCTAGGCATTGTCTCTAATTGGGGGCCATATTTAAGTTGTATTGTTTCCCACTGTTTGTGTGGATTATTGTTTCATGTTCTGTGCCTGTGTGACAACACTTAGTTTACGGTCGTGTTCTCCTTTGTTGTTTTTTGTATTGAAGTTCGCCGTTAATAAAGAATATGTCGAACTACAACTGCGCTGCACCAACTTTGGTCTGCCTTTATCTCCGATCGTGACATGGGCAGTACCTTTTGATGAAAGCAGGGACTTTGCTGGCAATTAGTTGAATGGTGTGAAATGGGAGCCTACTGAAACACCCCATGAAGTTTAATAGAAAAATTAATTAAATGTCAGCCTTAATGGCCCCAACCGGACACGCATGGTGCCGCCCACTAACAGCGGCAAAGCAGGGACACTCAATAGTATGGTGCCTGTGTGACACCAACACCAACATTAATGTCTCTCAATAGAGGAGTGCGTTAGATATTCACTAACTGCATCGTATTCTTTTCTATGGATAGCAAAGAAAATGGGAGATCATAATAATTCATAATTTGATTTAGTTTTACTTCATTGGGTTCGACTCATTCTGTCGTCTTGATGCCCTTAGTGATACATTAATAGAGGAGAGAGGTTATAAATAATGCACCTTTTCCACTGAAGTGTTGAAACAGGTGTCAAAGGAAAATGGGTCATTGTTGTTTGAAAGTTCAGAAATGGAGGTGGGTTATCTCTCTTTCAAGTTGTGCTTTTCTCACACAGACTGGTTGGCACTTCCTTTACTGTGTCTGTTAAATACTTAATGACGCAAGCTCAGATTTCAATTATTATACATTCTTTCAAATCCTTTAATTTTCCAATCTGTAGACAAGCACATGAAATCCTGTCACTCATTTAGTTTGCCTGCATGTTCTGTTTAATGAACAGAATGATTTCATTATTTCATGAATTGTCTTATTGTTGAGAAGGAACCTGCAAGATTAATACAACTCAAAACTTCATTTGTGTTAACTTAAATAATAACCAATCAATACTGAACAATGAATGCCTCTTTTGAAGTTTGAGATGTGGCTTGGCCTTAAAAATATAGTATATAATACTGTATCTGTACTTCTAAAGTAGTGTTGACTCATTGACAGACTAGTCTATCTAGAGGGACAAACCGAGGAAAGACATTTAGCCTCAAGACATTTTAAGTCCTCCTGCAGAATGACAAATCTGGGGATGATGATGGGGACAGAGCATGAGGCATCTAATTATTTTGTTCCCAAAATATCTAGCAGAATTATATTTCATACCTCTCTCTACCGAAAGTTATCCTCAAACTTTCTACCGTGCTTACAGAAGTGGGAGCTGTTTGGAGTCATGCTATTGAAGGGGATTAATATAACAATCTTCTCAAGGTTGGTTGATCACGGTAGACTGAAGCACGTGGCTCATACGTGTTTTACATAATATGGTGATATGGTCATATAAATGGTAATATACAGTATTATACAGTACTGTATATACATTATTATACTCAAAGTGTAGTATGGTACCACCTGTCATGACTTGGTAACCATTTTAAATTGCAGATATTTACAAAGTATTGACCTGATTGTTAAACCTACTGTACACTGTATCAGACATTGTTTTATTCAAACTGCAATTGGGGAACATATTGGGCGCGTTCACACTGCACATTAGCCCAGGGCTAAAGCTCCGCCCAGGGTTAACAAATGCTTGTGTGAACACAGGCTAAGCTAGCCCAGGGCCAGTCTAGCCTGGGGCTTAGAACAATGCAGTGTGAAAAGGCCTATTGAGAGATCTCCCACTAGGATGTATGACAACATAATATAACAGAGGTGTTATTGGGATGGTATCCAGCGGTCATAGGATTATTTCATTACTGAGCAGTGAGTCTGGCTGCATGCCCTCAGGTTTCACCAAAGCAGAAGACTACAGGACGTCTTTGATACTAGAAAAAAGTAGATTGGTTGTCTCTCAGGGAGTTTGTCCCCTCTGATCTTGACAGGAGTGTGTGTGTGTGTGTGTGTGTGTGTCTGTGCCTGCATGCATGTATGTGTGTGTCTGTGCATGTGTGACTCACCAGACACCGTGCTCTGCCTTCAGTGAGTGTGTAATTTGTCAAGGGACACAAACAGTGATGAAGACTTTGTGTCTTTGTTCATCAGGTGAGGAGAGTGCTGCGTACTGCACACCACAGTATTCCTCATTGATGACTGTACTGTCTGCTATGAGACACATGTAGTTGGTTGCTGGGTAGCTTTGTGTTCAGATTTGCAAAGTTATACAACACAAGATTCCATATTTCATTTTACTGTAGTTAACACTGACTATCAAAATAAACAGTAGCTAGCTATCAACTTCCCAGTATATCATAAATGGGTGCTAGCTACTGTCAGTACCAAAAGATCTATCTACGGTACCAGTCTGTGTGTGTTCAAACCTCCACTCTGCAGGCTGATCAATAATTGAGAGTATTTTTACGTCAGTTCCAGGTCTGCTAAGCTTGCTACAGTACTCTAACCTCTGTTCTCTAGAGTCTAGACCACAGTCACAAATGGCACTCTAATCCCCATAGGGCCCATAGGGATTTGGTCAAAAGTAGTGCACTATTTAAGGAATAGGGTGCCATTTGAGACATAGTTTAGACCTCAAACCCCTCTAGGGACCCTACCCAACCACATAGTAAACAGTACCATCCTATTCAGCCCTTCTGGACCATGTGACTGCTCCATTTACCACACCAGCTAACACAGCTGGCCCAACTGCTCCCCACACTCTCCAAATCACCCAGCTGCCCGCGCTCCGTCCAGCTGCCCCTGTGAGCTACACTCATTTATAATTAAACTTATGTGACAGCCCCTAA
This sequence comes from Thymallus thymallus, assembly GCA_023634145.1. Taxonomy (NCBI): domain Eukaryota; kingdom Metazoa; phylum Chordata; class Actinopteri; order Salmoniformes; family Salmonidae; genus Thymallus; species Thymallus thymallus. Next base: position 24,277,725 of record CM042379.1, read on the forward strand.
CACACTGACACACACACACACACACATACACACACACATGCACGCAGTTGCACACGCACGCATATTCCTTCATAATACTGTAGTGTGTATTACAGAGCTGTAGATCTGCATGGCAGAGCTGTGTCTCAGCTGGGCCCAGTCCCCATCACTGCTGCCTGCTACCACACACCCGCTCTGATCAGTCACACTTAATAGGAGAAATTCAAATCACCAGCACATCGCACATGGCTTCGCCTCCGCAAGGCTCCCACTGTCTGAGAGAGACGCCAGAGCAGTACATAGAGGAGAGGAGGAAGGGCAACCTTATTACATTACTCATCCACATCCTATACAGCATACAGCAATGTTTTGGCAACATTCAATAAAAAAATATATGGATTTGATATGCTGCTAGAGAGCGTATGCGAGTCTGTCGAACATTTTTCATAGAACATTTTTAATCACTTAAAAGACCGGATGTGTATATCCTTCTGTGGTTACTTGAAGGAGATTCACAAAATGCCTTGTTTGGGTAGATCGAGTGAAGGCTCCAGCTTAATGTTGTGTGTCATATTATGCAGATAAATCCTTAAATGCAATAGGTTGTTTCCATCTCAAATTGACGTCCTTAGGCAAGCATCGGAGTTTAAACAATCCAGTTTTAACTCACAGTTCTGCCATTTCTTCTCGGTCGCAGTCTATCCAGCTCCCTGCCTTCTTCCTATCTCATACCGTCCCTCGCTTGCTCTCTCTGCCCCTTCTCCCCTCCTTCTCCACCCCCACCACGTCCCCTCTCTCCTCCCCTCTCTCCTCCCCTCTCTCCTCCACCCTTTCTCCCATCCTCTCATTCTCATTAATTGATGTTGTCTCACTTCATTAGAGCTAGTTTGCGCTGGCAGAGAATTTCAAACTCATTTTCTCAGCATGTTTCATCGTCGTTAATTTCAACCTTTACTGTCACCCATAAAAACCTATTTCAATTCACAGTCATGATCCACATTTTCCCTTCAGGATCACAACTCAAATATAAACCTTTCACTCGCTATAATTGAGCCGTGTTGGTAATACTGCCTGGGCTGTAACTGAGCCGTGTTGGTAATACTGCCTGGGCTGTAACTGAGCCGTGTTGGTAATACTGCCTGGGCTGTAACTGAGCCGTGTTGGTAATACTGCCTGGGCTGTAACTGAGCCGTGTTGGTAATACTGCCTGGGCTGTAACTGAGCCGTGTTGGTAATACTGCCTGGGCTGTAACTGAGCCGTGTTGGTAATACTGCCTGGGCTGTAACTGAGCCGTGTTGGTAATACTGCCTGGGCTGTATTGGCTCTTTGAGTGAAGGTGGGTTGGTGGGTGAGAGGAACCACTTATCACACAGCAACATTTGACCCTAACCTTACATTGTAGTTTCCCCACCACAGATTTTTAAACCTGACAGCTTTACCTTTCATGACCACTATTACCAACATAATCTTTAACCAGGGGGGTGGAGCTGGTTGGATGTTCCAGATAAAGGACAAAAATCTGCTTCCAACATGTTATTGGTTTTCTTCCCCCCTACATGAGCCTCAGTTCATAGGAGACTGGGGGTATTTTAGAAGGGGACTGGAAAATGTATTGTGTGTCACATTTGCTATGCTCCATTTGTGTCTGATAGAGAAAGTCCCACATGTGGTCTCAGTCCTCATAGAGAAGACTAACAGTGAAACACACCTGTCAAACACTCACATAGCAGTCAATAGTCATAGCAAGATAACAATATACCTGCCTTTTTAAATGGATGGTTTGTGAATTGAAAGAAAACATTTCTGAGCACAGGAGTCATTGAAATGCTTAGACAGTCTGGGCCTAAATTGGGGCACAATGACAAACCCTGAGAAGGAAATGGTTATTGATAAATAGATTTCTTACAACAGATCAGTCTATGGGAGATAGAGAACCAGAGGGAGGGGAGGGAGTGGGAGGGGGAGGAGGAGTAGGAGGAGGAGAGTTGACATGGAGCTATGAACAGGAATTATTGGCTTCCCAAACTGCCAATTTCTTTTGATGAAACACACAGGGGGAAGAAACACTCTAGTGCTGCTACTGTCATCATATGTTGGGGGTTCTATCTAGTCACTGGAGAGGGCTCTGCTTCCCAGTACAGCTCAAGGTCTGTTGTCACTGGTTATGCTGCTGTCGAGAGGAAATAGAGTGACTTGTGACGTTGCTGGTATGTTGTTGTCTGCTTGTGAGGGAATTATTTGAGGGCATACATGAGAGTGTAGCAGCTAGGACTAGGTCATCGCCCTCCATGCATAAGACCTAACCTTGAGAACTAGACAGTGTTTGGTTTTTAATTTCAGCTACAGCTGTAGTATTATTTCAGCTACAGCTGTAGTATTATTTCAGCTACAGCTGTAGTATTATTTCAGCTACAGCTGTAGTATTATTTCAGCTACAGCTGTAGTATTATTTCAGCTACAGCTGTAGTATTATTTCATACAATCACCTTTGTTGTCCTTAGACATGCATTGACAAGTACAGATATCATCTTGAGTTGGGTGTGTGTTTTCTCAAGAGAGACTTCAATTGGTTCGTTTCAGAGATATCATTCTCAAAAGCAACATCACATTTCATAGAATAAAGGGATTAGATTTGCATCACAGGTTAAACGTTTTTGATACCTAATCATCCAAATCTTGCATTCCACGCTCATAAATGAACAGACTCCTTTTGTTCACAAATCATTAAAAGCGAGAAAGGATCTTACAATCTGATCACCAAGATTTGAAATAGCAAACCTAGTTTTCAAATCAAACATATTATTACCGCCTACAAACAAACACAAGTAAATTAACGCTGGGGCCAAGTCAAATATTTTCGACAGATAGACAATAATTATTGAATTAGCAACGGAATCCCATGTGTCCTCCAACGCAATCACTAAAAAGATTCATTGAAGACACACTTTAAAAGCAAAGGCCTAATACCGTTCCAGCTGCGTATGCTGCTGAATCCCTACACTAAGGCACATTCATGTAGAGGGAAGAAATGGTAATGAAACTAAAAGGGAGAAATGAAAAACAGTCCCTCTATTGATCATCAGTGTTGCCTGACATCAGAGTCATGTAATAGTTAAACGCTACACAGAGGGAGAGGGTTCTCTTTGGAAAGAAAATACCTTTTTATCGTAAAACCCTTACCTAAAAAGCATGCCTGGGGTAGTGCACACTGCATGGCAGCTAGCTCAGCTCATGGTATTGAAGGCCCCAGAGGCCCTAAGCTCCATCAAACAGCAGAATCAAACAGAATCAACCACAAACCCTGGGTCTGCTCCCACTGTGTGCTGGAGAGACTATCCTCAGCTGCATGCATGAGAACAGAAGGGGGATAGGTGCTCTTCGGCGTGTGTATGTATGACTGTGCTTTTTGTTTGTGCACTTGCATGTGTGTCTGTGTGTGTCTAAAAAAGCTCTGAGAAGCTGGTGGTTTTGATGCTTATTAGTGCCAATCTACCTCCACATGTCAGCTGGTAACATCTTGAACAGCTTTTTGACCTTGTGGGTTGACTGACTTTGAAAAGAGGAAGAGAGTTAACAGAGGAAGCTGGGAAAGTGTTGTGTCTTGGCAGTTGACAGACAGACAGAGATATGAATTGTTAGGTTATACAGTGTGAAGAGGATCAAAGCTCAGAGTGGTTTCATTGGCAGAGGGAGACACCCACACCTACCCAGCATGCTCTGTTCTCAGACTCCTCTCAGCTTTGGTGAATCCCTGTTGTTGCTGAGTGATCCCACACATACTGCTCTCTCCACTGTGGCCAAAATAGCTGTGCTGAGCTGAGCTGTGCTCGGCAGACAGGCTGAGCCCCATCTGCTGCCTGCTGTAGCCTCTGTGAGTGTGTGTGTGTGTGTGTGTGTGTGTATGTGTGTGTGTGTGAATGTGTGTGTGTGTGTGCAGGCCGTCATTGTAAATAAGAATTTGTTCTTAACTGAGTTCCCTACTTAAAAAGAGGTTAAATATATAAAGTAAATAAATACCACTGTCTCCACTGTGGCCAAAATAGCTGTGCTGAGCTGAGTGAGTGTGTGTGTGTGTGTGTGTGTGTGTGTGTGTGTGTGTGTGTGTGTGTGTGTGTGTGTGTGTGTGTGTGTGTGTGTGTGTGTGTGTGTGTGTGTGTGTGTGTGTGTGTGTGTGTGTGTGTGTGTGTGTGTGTGTGTGTGTGTGTGTGTGCGAGTGTGTGTGCATTTTTGCTGGACCCAGATCTAGAGCACCCATCACTCAGAAGCAGGGCCTAAAATATTAATTGGGGACCCGTGAAGGGGAGTGGCCTCCTGGGAACACTAATGGAGCTCTTACAGTCACACACTGACTGGACCTGTCCTGACCGGACACCAGACTCTCCTTACAGTCACACACTGACTGGGCCTGTCCTGACCGGACACCAGACTCTCCTTACAGTCACACACTGACTGGGCCTGTCGTGACCGGACACCAGACTCTCCTTACAGTCACACACTGACTGGACCTGTCCTGACCGGGCACCAGACTCTCCTTACAGTCACACACTGACTGAACCTGTCCTGACCGGACACCAGACTCTCCTTACAGTCACACACTGACTGGGCCTGTCCTGACCGGACACCAGACTCTCCTTACAGTCACACACTGACTGGACCTGTCCTGACCGGACACCAGACTCTCCTTACAGTCACACACTGACTGGACCTGTCCTGACCGGACACCAGACTCTCCTTACAGTCACACACTGACTGGACCTGTCCTGACCGGACACCAGACTCTCCTTACAGTCACACACTGACTGGACCTGTCCTGACCGGACACCAGACTCTCCTTACAGTCACACACTACCCTTTCTTCTGCTCACATCCCTGTAGAAATCCAGACATTCCTGATCAGTTTGATGTAGTTACGCTTTATTATGTAGCACAGGGAGGTTTGGAGTCTGGCGTTTCATTTGATAAAATCACTTTGTCTACCTTTTTTAATCAAATCAAATTGACTGCATCCCAAATGTCACCCTTTTCATTACGTAGTGCACTCCTTTTGACCAGGACGATAGGCCTCTGGTTAAAAGTAGTGCACTACAGTATGTAGGTAACAGGGTGCCATTTAGGTAGCAGACCAGTCTACATTGTGTTTTATAAGAACAATTTTGTCCTTAATTTTCTGCTGTTAGTGTCTTGGGACTGTAGCAAGTCTGAAATTGTATTAACCTTCCCCAAGCCGTAAGAGGTAAGAGACTGTGCCTCAGTATTCTACACACTCAGAGGGAGTAGAATAGCACCAGTGGTAGGAGAGGTCAGTCAGCCTGAATAAATGCATGAATCCATAAGAGTAAATGAAGCCAAACCTTTTGCCACATCAATATTATACAGCTAGTTAATTAAAGGTGATGGAGTGGATTAAGTCAAGGCCTTGTGTGGGCCACTAGTTCAGTTAGAGGAGCTCCATTTGCATTGCAACCTCTTCACATGCCGTAAATGACCATATGTTTCCATTCAGAATACTTGTCCTGCTTATTCATAATTATAAACAGTGAATAGGGTCCATATAACTCTCAATGGAACAGGAATGGCAGGCAGCCACTCTAAACCCTCCTTACAGTCTAAGAGCTGCTGTGGGTGACCTTGAAATTGGATGAAATTACGCTGTTGTCTTGTATATAGTAGAAGGATCTGGTTCTATAGCAGGGTTTCTCAAATATTATTATTAATATATTTATTAGAATTTTCATTGTTGGACATAAAAGACACCAGGAAATCAGCTTCAAATGATTTTAATTTTGGGAATCATTATATCTGTTTGGGCTTCTTGCGGTCAATTTGAAGTCTACAAATGATTTGTAATTATGTTCCGGCCCCCTGACCATCTGCTCAAGAAAGAAATCGTCCCGAGGCTGAATCTAGTTGATGATCCCTATTCTATAGGTTACACCTGTTGAATGTATTCATAGAACCAGCAAAGAGTTTATATACTGCAAATAGAACCGAAGATGCTCCAAATATAGCACATCTCCATCTATTTGTTATATGGCAGTACTATACTATCTACCTTGTTCTGTCTAACAGGAAACGGAGAAAAACAAGGCCTCTCTGTCAGATTATATGAAACACTACCACAACACACTCCACATTGATCCAGACTCTGGGAGAAATGGATGATGTAGGGCAAATTATAGCAGACTTGATTGAGTAGGGAGTCAACCATCCGTGCAGTGCAGAGTGTGTATGCAATGCTCGCTTTAATGAATTTTAATGCCCTCATACCTTTTAAAAGGGATCTAAAAAAGGCAAAAGGAAGTGTTATTGGGACAAGGCTGCCAGACATGGCAGTGAGTTTGATGAATTTCCTCATTAGAAGCTCGTCACGCGATGTGGTAGGTCTTTATTTTACACCTGACTTTATCCATTTAAATACCTTGTTTCACAGCAGCAAGGTAAGGAGATAAGTGCAAAGGAAGCTTTCCCAAACTGCTGCTTCGACAGACTCCTCTTCTATCCACTTGCCCATGGCCGATTGGGGAGCAACAAAAAAAAACATATAGCTAGCCTAGCGTAGTCTTTCCACAAGAGGAACAGTTATGAAGCCTTGCTAATGGTGCCGTGTGGCGTTAGGACTGCTCGCTGTACACTATTAGCCATTTTAATTATATTTGTAGCGATACAGAGGGTGGAATGAAATGCATATTTAAATAGATACTGTACATGGAAGTGAGTTATTAAAGGCTTGTGTAAGAAATGGGAGATCTTTTTGATTGTCTCAGTGCTGCTATCTCCTGTCTGGTGTACTGGCCAGGGATGAGCGCAGGCTGCGTTTTATTTCCAGATGTAATCTTTTCCATTAGAATAAATTGCAGCCAAGAGACCCTGGCCAGGAAGGCATAATTTTCTTATAAAAAAAAAAAAAAAAGAAAATAAATTAAATCCCCTGGCTCTAAATGAAAAACAATTTGAGAAAATAATAAGGGGAAATTCTTGAAGACACACTGTAAAAGCAAAGGCCTAATACCGTTCCAGCTGCGAATGCTGCTGAATCCCTACACTAAGGCACATTCATGTAGAGGGAAGAAATGGTAATGAAACTAAAAGGGAGAAATGAAAAACAGTCCCTCTATTGATCATCACAAGTGTTGCCTGACTTCAGAGTCATGTAATAGTTAAACGCTACACAGAGGGAGAGGGTTCTCTTTGGAAAGAAAATACCTTTTTATCGTAAAACCCTTACCTAAAAAGCATGCCTGGGGTAGTGCACACTGCATGGCAGCTAGCTCAGCTCATGGTATTGAAGGCCCCAGAGGCCCTAAGCTGGAGAGACTATCCTCAGCTGCATGCATGAGAACAGAAGGGGGATAGGTGCTCTTCGGCGTGTGTATGTGTGACTGTGCTTTTTGTTTGTGCACTTGCGTGTGTGTGTCTAAAAAAGCTCTGAGAATCAGGTGGTTTTGATGCTTATTAGTGCCAATCTACCTCCACATGTCAGCTGGTAACATCTTGAACAGCTTTTTGACCTTGTGGGTTGACTGACTTTCAAAAGAGGAAGAGAGTTAACAGAGGAAGCTGGGAAAGTGTTGTGTCTTGGCAGTTGACAGACAGACAGAGATATGAATTGTTAGGTTGTACAGTATGAAGAGGATCAAAGCTCAGAGTGGTTTCATTGGCAGAGAGAGACACCCATCCCTACCCAGCATGCTATGTTCTCAGACTCCTCTCAGCTTTGGTGAATCCCTGTTGTTGCTGAAGGATCCCACAAAATTGCTGCTTTGATCACAGATGATAGCCTCCTCGCAATCTCCAAAATACAACAGCCACAGGACAACTTTGTTTGGACGTCGTAAAGGACCATTCGCAGAAACTTAAGAGGTATAGCTAGCTAACAACCTCTTTCACCACGTGGAAAACAACGGTGGACAGAGACTTGCTAGCTACGTTAGCTAGCTAGCTGTTTTTTTTCTACAAGGAATCTGCCTCCCGAAAAAAGCTTCTCCCAAGTTGGTGTGACACATACTCCCGTTGCCTGCTGCACTGCTGCTTGGATTCCACCTGGCGATCTGTCCACCGTCTGCCCTGGCCTGTGTCCCTCTGTCTGGTACAGGTACCCCTGCCACACTCCCCTCTCTCTCCCAAGCTTTCGCTCGCCTCCAACACACACATACTGTTAGGGCGAGTGACTCTGAACTTACAATTGCTAGCCCCAAGTCGTTATATATTTTTCTTATGCTTTATGCTATTTGCCTCATGACTCCTGCAGACTTTATTGACTATGAACTTTCTTGTTTACCCAACAGACTATGTTTGTTCCCACACTCGGGATTCTGACTCCCTATTAGTAACACAGACTCTTGGCCTCCCATCCTATTCTAACCACCTCTTGCCGGCTTTGTATTCATGTTACCTGATGACATTGCTGTACAATATGATCTTGTTTCAATCTGATGCACATCCAAATTTTAAAAATCAACAGTGCAGAGCTCTCACTGTCCACTGCCATGCCTTGATTGTATTACTGTTGATGATATCTGGAAATGTGCATGTACACCCTGGCCCATCTACTGTTGCTAGCCCCAATTCTGACTTGTGCTCTGATATCTGTTTCACTGATTTCTGCTCTCGTAAAAGCCAGGGTTTTCTGCACGTTAACACTAGAAGCTTACTACCTAAAATGTATCAATTGAAAGTGTGATTTCACAGCTCCAATCCAGATGTGTTGGTCATTACTGAGACGTGGTTAAGAAAGAGTGTTTTGAACACTGATGTTAACCTTTCTGGTTATAACCTTTTTCAGCAAGACAGATCTTCCAAAGGTGGTGGAGTGGCAATCTTTACCAATGATCACTTTCAGTGCTCGGTTATCTCCACCAAGTCTATCCCCAAACAATTTGATTTGCTGGTTTTAGCATTAAACTTTCAAATAGCTCTTTGTTGACTGTTGCTGGGTCGCCCCCATAAAGACATTTTGAATTAAAAACAGGTTCAGCCCCTGGTTCGACGGTGATCTGACAGAGTTGCTCCACCTCAAGAATTCCATTTGGCGAAAGGCTCGGTACATGCATACTCAGGCTGACTGGCTCTCGTTTAGGCACTTTAAGGAGCAGTTCTCTCTCTGTGGGTCTAACCCCAGGAAGTTCTGGAAAACAGTTAAAGACCTTTAGAAAAACCCTTCCTCCTCACAGCTGCCCATGTCCCTTAATGTTGATGATGTGGTTGTTACTGACACGGAGCACATGGCTTAGGTCTTTAATCACCACTTCATTAAGTCAGAATTCCTATTTGACTCAGCCATGCCTCCTTGCCCGCTACAAATTGTCTCCCTGCAGTCAGTCACTGAGTCCGAGGTGCTAAAGGAACTCCTTAAAGTTGACCCCAAAAAAACATCTGAGTCAGATGGTTTAGACCTTTTCTTCTTTAAGGTTGCTGCCTCTATCATCGTCAAGCCTATCTCTGTCCTTTTTAACCTATCGCTCCTCTCTGGGGAGGTTCCCATTGCTTGGAAGGCAGCCACAGTGCGTCCTTTATTCAAAGTGGGAGATCAAGCGGATCCTAACTGTTATAGGCCAATTTCTATTTTGCCCTGTTTATCAAAAGTGTTGTCAATAATCAACTGACTGTTTTTCTTGTTGTCTATAGTATTCTCTCTGGTATGCAATTTGGTTTCCGCTCAGGTTATGGATGTCACTGCAACCTTAAAGGTCCTAAATTATGTCACCATTGCCCTTGATTCTAAGCAATGTTGTGCTGCTATTTTAATTGACTTGGCCAAAGCTTTTGATACGGTAGACCATTCCATTCTTTTGGGCCGGCTAAGGAGTATTGGTGTCTCTGAGGGATCTTTGGCCTGGTTTGCTAACTACCTCTCTCAAAGAGTGCAATGTATAAAGTCAGAACATCTGCTGTCCCAGCCACTGCCTGTCACCAAGGGAGTACCCCAAGGCTCGATCCTAGGGCACACACTTTTCTCAATTTACATCAACAACATAGCTCAGGCAGTAGGAAGCTATCTCATCCATGTATATGCAGATGATATAGTCTTATACCCAGCTAGCCCCTCCCCAGATGTTGTGTTAAACGCTCTACAACAAAGCTTTCTTAGTGTCCAACAAGCTTTCTCTGCCCTTAACCTAGCCTAGCGGTTAGAGCGTTGGGCCAGTAACTGAAAGAGTCGCTGGTTGGAATACCCGAGCCGACAAGGTGAAAAACCTGTTGATGTGTCCTTGAGCAAGGCACTTAACCATAATTTGCTCCAGGGGCTGACCCTGTAGGTAGGCCGTCATTGTAAATAAGAATTTGTTCTTAACTGACTTGCCTAGTAAAATAAGGTTAAATAAATAAAAATAAAAACCTTGTTCTGAACACCTCCAAAACAAAGGTCATGTGGTTGGTAAGAAGAATGCCGCTCTCCCCACAGGTGTGATTATTACCTCTGAGGGTTTAGCGCTTGAGGTAGTCACCTCATACAAGTACTTGGAAGTATGGCTGGATGGTACATTGTCCTTCTCTCAGCACAAATAAAAGCTGCTGGCTAAGGTTAAATCTAGATTTGGTTTCCTCTATCGTAAACGCTCCTCTTTCACCCCAGCTACCAAACTAACCCTGATTCAGATGACCATCCTACCCATGCTAGATTACGGAGACGTAATTTATAGATCGGCAGGTAAGGGTGCTCTCGAGCGGCTAGATGTTCTTTTCCATTTGGCTTTCAGATTTGCCACCAATGCTCCTTAAAGGACACATCACTACACACTATACTCCTCTGTAAACTGGTCATCTCTTTATAACCGTCGCAAGACACACTGGTTGATGCTTATTTATAAAACCCTCTTAGGCCTCACTCCCCCCTATCTGAGATATCTACTGCAGCCCTCATCCTCAACATACAACACCCGTTCTGCCAGTCACATTCTGTTAAAGGTCGCCAAAGCACACACATCCCTGGGTCGCTGGACTTTTCAGTTCGCTGCAGCTAGCGACTGGAACGAGCTGCAAAAAACACTCAAACTGGACAGTTTTATCTCCATCTCTTCATTCAAACACTCAATCATGGACACTCTTACTGACAGTTGTGGCTGATTCGCGTGATGTCTTGTTGTCTCTACCTTCTTGCCCTTTGTGCTGTTGTCTGTGCCCAAAATTGTTTGTACCATGTTTTGTGCTGCTACCATGCTGTGCTGCTACTATGTTGTGTTGCTACCATGTTGTTGTCATGTTGTGTTGCTACCAGGCTGTGTTGTCATGTGTTGCTGCCATGCTATGTTGTTGTCTTAGTTCTCTCTTTATGTAGTGTTGTCTCTCTTGTCGTGATGTGTGTTTTGTCCTATATTTTATTTATTTATTTGTATTTTTAATCCCAGCCCCCCCGTCACCGCAGGAGACCTTTTGTCTTTTGGTAGGCCGTCATTGTAAATAAGAATTTATTCTTAACTGACTTCCCTAGTTAAATAGAGGTTAAATAAATCAAGTAAATAAATACCACTCTCTCCACTGTGGCCAAAATAGCTGTGCTGAGCTGAGCTGTGCTCGGCAGACAGGCTGAGCCCCTCTCCTGGTGTGCCTATCCTTCCACCAGCTCAATCTGCTGCCTGCTGTAGCCTCTGTGTGTTTTTTTGGTGTGTTTGTTTGTGTGTGTGTGTGTGTGTGTGTGTGTGTGTGTGTGTGTGTGTGTGTGTGTGTGTGTGTGTGTGTGTGTGTGCGGACACCAGACTCTCCTTACAGTCACACACTGACTGGACCTGTCCTGACCGGACACCAGACTCTCCTTATAGTCACACACTGACTGGACCTGTCCTGACCGGACACCAGACTCTCCTTACAGTCACACACTGACTGGACCTGTCCTGACCGGACACCAGACTCTCCTTACAGTCACACACTGACTGGACCTGTCCTGACCGGACACCAGACTCTCCTTACAGTCACACACTGACTGGGCCTGTCCTGACCGGACACCAGACTCCTTACAGTCACACACTGACTGGACCTGTCCTGACCGGACACCAGACTCTCCTTACAGTCACACACTGACTGGGCCTGTCCTGACCGGACACCAGACTCTCCTTACAGTCACACACTGACTGGACCTGTCCTGACCGGACACCAGACTCTCCTTACAGTCACACACTGACTGGGCCTGTCCTGACCGGACACCAGACTCTCCTTACAGTCACACACTGACTGGGCCTGTCCTGACCGGACACCAGACTCCTTACAGTCACACACTGACTGGACCTGTCCTGACCGGACACCAGACTTTCCTTACAGTCACACACTGACTGGACCTGTCCTGACCGGACACCAGACTCTCCTTACAGTCACACACTGACTGGACCTGTCCTGACCGGACACCAGACTTTCCTTACAGTCACACACTGACTGGACCTGTCCTGACCGGACACCAGACTCTCCTTACAGTCACACACTGACTGGACCTGTCCTGACCGGACACCAGACTCTCCTTACAGTCACACACTACCCTTTCTTCTGCTCACATCCCTGTAGAATTCCAGACATTCCTGATCAGTTTGATGTAGTTTTGCTTTATTATGTAGCACAGGGAGGTTTGGAGTCTGGCGTTTCATTTGATAAAATCACTTTGTCTACCTTTTTTAATCAAATCAAATTGACTGCATCCCAAATGGCACCCTTTTCATTACATAGTGCACTCCTTTTGACCAGGACGATAGGCCTCTGGTTAAAAGTAGTGCACTACAGTATGTAGGTAACAGAGTGCCATTTAGGTAGCAGACCAGTCTACATTGTGTTTTATAAGAACAATTTTGTCCTTAATTTTCTGCTGTTAGTGTCTTGGGACTGTAGCAAGTCTGAAATTGTATTAACCTTCCCCAAGCCGTAAGAGGTAAGAGACTGTGCCTCAGTATTCTACACACTCAGAGGGAGTAGAATAGCACCAGTGGTAGGAGAGGTCAGTCAGCCTGAATAAATGCATGAATCCATAAGAGTAAATGAAGCCAAACCTTTTGCCACAGTGATATTATACAGCTAGTTAATTAAAGGTGATGGAGTGGATCGGAGTGGATTAAGTCAAGGCCTTGTGTGGGCCACTAGTTCAGTTAGAGGAGCTCCATTTGCATTGCAACCTCTTCACATGCCGTAAATGACCATATGTTTCCATTCAGAATACTTGCTTATTCATAATTATAAACAGTGAATAGGGTCCATATAACTCTCAATGGAACAGGAATGGCAGGCAGCCACTCTAAACCTTCCTTACAGTCTAAGAGCTGCTGTGGGTGACCTAGTGGTAATCGGATGAAATTACGCTGTTGTCTTGTATATAGTAGAAGGATCTGGTTCTATAGCAGGGTTTCTCAAATATTATTATGAATATATTTATTAGAATTTTCATTGTTGGACATAAATGACTGTTAAAACACCAGGAAATGAGCTTCAAATGATTTTTATTTTGGGAATCATTATATCTGTTTGGGCTTCTTGCGGTCAATTTGCAGTCTACAAATGATTTGTAATTATGTTTCGGCCCCCTGACCATCTGCTCAAGAAAAAAATTGTCCCGAGGCTGAATCTAGTTGATGATCCCTATTCTATAGGTTACACCTGTTGAATGTATTCATAGAACCAGCAAAGAGTTTATATACTGCAAATAGAACCGAAGACGCTCCAAATGTAGCACATCTCCATCTATTTGTTATATGGCAGTACTATACTATCTACCTTGTTCTGTCTAACAGGAAACGGAGAAAAACAAGGCCTCTCTGTCAGATTATGTGAAACACTACCACAACACACTCCACATTGATCCAGACTCTGGGAGAAATGGATGATGTAGGGCAAATTATAGCAGACTTGATTGAGTAGGGAGTCAACCATCCGTGCAGTGCAGAGTGTGTATGCAATGCTCGCTTTAATGAATTTTAATGCCCTCATACCTTTTAAAAGGGATCTAAAAAAGGCAAAAGGAAGTGTTATTGGGACAAGGCTGCCAGACATGGCAGTGAGTTTGATGAATTTCCTCATTAGAAGCTCGTCACGCGATGTGGTAGGTCTTTATTTTACACCTGACCTTCTCCATTTAAATACCTTGTTTCACAGCAGCAAGGTAAGGAGATAAGTGCAAAGGAAGCTTTCCCAAACTGCTGCTTCGACAGACTCTTCTTCTATCCACTTGCCCATGGCTGATTGAAAAAAAAAACATATAGCTAGCCTAGCGTAGTCTTTCCACAAGAGGAACAGTTATGAAGCCTTGCTAATGGTGCCGTGTGGCGTTAGGACTGCTCGCTGTACACTATTAGCCATTGTAATTATATTTGTAGCGATACAGAGGGTGGAATGAAATGCATATTTAAATAGATACTGTACATGGAAGGGAGTTATTAAAGGCTTGTGTAAGAAATGGGAGATCTTTTTGATTGTCTCAGTGCTGCTATCTCCTGTCTGGTGTACTGGCCGGGGATGAGCGCAGGCAGCTTTTTAATTCCAGATGTAATCTTTTCCATTAGAATAAATTGCAGCCAAGAGACCCTGGCCAGGAGGGCATCATTTTCTTATTTGAAAAAAAAAAGAAACTTGCAGGGAAATTAAATCCCCTGGCTCCGTAACCATCTCTGTATCCCATTCCTAGGTTTCAACATTATTCCCCGTCTTCCTCCTTATGTAATATCTATCTCCTTGTCATGGAGATACTGTATGAATAGAAATGAGCCTGTATGTGCTGGCGTGGGGCCTCTAAGATGTTTACGGGGCAGAAAACAGCTGAGCACTGACGTGTGTCAAACTCTGTCTCCCTTCATTTTGAGACGAATCTCAGTACTGATGATTTTGATTAGAGAGCAGCAGCAGACTCCCAGTGCCATCTGTCAGAGAGAGAGAGAGAGAGAGAGAGAGACCAACCCCTGGGAGAGACAAACCCTAGTCCCACAGAGCCTTACCCAGGCCTACTGGGGCCAAAGACTGGGCAGGCAGACTGGCTCTGGGTGCTTCTGGAGCAGTGGTGCTTACCGTAGTGGGCTGAGGAAGAGGGATTAATCCACTTAAGCAGTGGGCTCTGGCACTGACACACACACACACACACACACACACACACACACACACACACACACACACACACACACACACACACACACACACACACACACACACACACACACACACACACACACTCATGTTAAACTCAAACACCTATTGAGTCTGTATGATTATATTTAACTGTTAAACTATTCTATTGAGAGAGTAGTTTGAGTCTGTATGATTATTTTTAACTAGCATCGTTCTATATTATTTTATGATGTTTCAAATACTTGATCATGGGTTCCAATGTGGGACATAGAGTCACAGTTCCAGCAATTAGAATTTAAAATAGCACAGCGATGAAATGGGCTCCATTCTGTGGGCCAAGATGACAACCTGAGCAAACATGAAACAACAGAAGTGCGAATTAAAAGAGAGACTGGCTGCTGGGAACAGAGGGAAAAGTGGAACTGCGGAGCACTGGGAAGACAGTGATATGAGAATAGAGTGAGAGCAGGGATATGTGTCAGATGAGCCAGAGAGGACAAGGGAGAGAGAAAAGAGAGTGCGTTGTAACTCTCCCAACCTTCCCTGTTCCTTCCCTGAGAGAGGTACAACGCACAGAGGGATATTAGAACAGGGAAGGTTGAGAGAGGTACGACGCACAGAGGGATATTAGAACAGGGAAGGTTGAGAGAGGTACGACGCACAGAGGGATTGGATATTTCCCAAGGTAGTCACTTAACTACCCAAAGGGAAAAACTCCCGCTCTTCCCCTTCTCTCCCATCTCACTCCCCCATCAACAGTGAGAGAAACACGGAGAGGATTGAAATGTTAAAGAGCAGAGGATCAGAGGCAGCCGCGAAATGAGAGGAACAGAGGAGGAAGGGCGAAAGAAATGATATCTTTCCATGGACTGGAGCAGGGAAGAGGGGGAGTGTGAGAGGGAGGTAGTGGGCATAAAGCGCATCACTGGTGTTGTGTATGTCTAGATATAGTTTACATCTACGGGATATCATATGGAGAGAACCTATCTGGTGGAATCAGACACACACAAACAATATGATTTATTGACTAGCAGGGTCCAATATACAGTGGGGCAAAAAAGTATTTAGTCAGCCACCAATTGTGCAAGTTCTCCCACTTAAAAAGATGAGAGATGCCTGTAATTTTCATCATAGGTACACTTCAACTATGAGAGACAAAATGAGAAAAAAAAATCACATTGTAGGATTTTTAATGAATTTATTTGCAAATTATGGTGGAAAATAAGTATTTGGTCACGTACAAAAAAGCAAGATTTCTGGCTCTCACAGACCTGTAACTTCTTATTTAAGAGGCTCCTCTGTCCTCCACTCGTTACCTGTATTAATGGCACCAGTCACACTCCAAACTCCACTATGGCCAAGACCAAAGAGCTGTCAAAGGACACCAGAAACAAAATTGTAGACCTGCACCAGGCTGGGAAGACTGAATCTGCAATAGGTAAGCAGTTGAAGAAATCAACTGTGGGAGCAATTATTAGTAAATGGAAGACATACAAGACCACTGATAATCTCCCTCGATCTGGGGCTCCACGCAAGATCTCACCCTGTGGGGTCAAAATGATTACAAGAACGGTGAGCAAAAAAAATCCCAGAACCACACGGGGGGACCTAGTGAATGACCTGCAGAGAGCTGGGACCAAAGTAACAAAGGCTACCATCACTAACACACTACGCCGCCAGGGACTCAAATCCTGCAGTGCCAGACGTGTCCCCCTGCTTAAGCCAGTACATGTCCAGGCCCGTCTGAAGTTTGCTAGAGAGCATCTGGATGATCCAGAAGAGGATTGGGAGAATGTCATATGGTCAGATGAAACCAAAATATAACTTTTTGGTAAAAACTCAACTCGTCGTGTTTGGAGGAGAAAGAATGCTGAGTTGCATCCAAAGAACACCATACGTACTGTGAAGCATGGGGGTGGAAACATCATGCTTTGGGGCTGTTTTTCTGCAAAGGGACCAGGACGATTGATCCGTGTAAAGGAAAGAATTAATGGGGCCATGTATCGTGAGATTTTGAGTGAAAACCTCCTTCCATCAGCAAGGGCATTGAAGATGAAACGTGGCTGGGTCTTTCAGCATGACAATGATCCCAAACACACCGCCCGGGCAACGAAGGAGTGGCTTCGTAAGAAGCATTTCAAGGTCCTGGAGTGGCCTAGCCAGTCTCCAGATCTCCACCCCATAGAAAATCTTTGGAGGGAGTTGAAAGTCCGTGTTGCCCAGCGACAGCCCCGAAACATCGATGCTCTAGAGGAGATCTGCATGGAGGAATGGGCCAAAATACCAGCAACAGTGTGTGAAAACCTTGTGAAGACTTACAGAAAACGTTTGACCTCTGTCATTACCAACAAAGGGTATATAACAAAGTATTGAGATAAACTTTTGTTATTGACCAAATACTTATTTTCCACCATAATTTGCAAATAAATTCATAAAAAATCCTACAATGTGATTTTCTGGATTTTTTGTTCTCATTTTGTCTCTCATAGTTGAAGTGTACCTATTATGAAAATTACAGGCCTCTCTCATCTTTTTAAGTGGGAGAACATGCACAATTGGTGGCTGACTAAATACTTTTTTGCCCCACTGTATGATAAGAGTTAATGGAAGTTAGATCAGTCGGATCCAGAGGCTCAGGGGATTGTAGGTAGCCCTGATGATGAAGAGGATGGAATGGAAGCCCTGACTGCAGCGTGCTCCTAGTGTGTGAATCTCACGCCCTTATGACACCACACATGTCAGGAGATTATACAAGCGGCTCAAGGGTTAAAATAAGGAGTCTGTTAGATTATGAGGATGGGATTAAAAGTGAAAGTTGAGGTAAAAGTGAAGAGATTGTTAATGACAGACAGAAGGCGTTAGATTCATCGATGGTGTTGAACACAAGTGGTAGTAAATTGAGGCACTACATATTGATGCTGTGTGTGGACTACGATGAAGGGTTAATGACTCACGTCATCTCAGTACATTATGATATTCAAAGTAAGAATAGATATGAATCATAGATCACCTACTGCGAGCACTCATGTATCAGGAATGGCTTGTTCTGTAAATAGATGCTAATTGGACCCAAAGAAAGATAGTGATTTAGTCAAGTGATAGGCAGCCATTTTGAGAAAGGGGAGGAGAAGAATAGTTTCAACTGTCTATCTCTTCTAGTGGAAATAACACGTTAAAAGCTCCAGCTGAAAAGTTGTGATTTAGCATGCTCTGTGTTTTCCTTTCAAACTTTATCAGACACAATTAGTGTCGGGAGAGTTCCCTTCATCTCCCCATCACAACACACAGCAGCATTTTGTACACATCTGGAGATAGGAGACAGGCTGCTCCTCCAGGCTCATCAGTACCACTAGATTGGCTTATTTAATCAGATCTCACCCCCTTCCTTTCCTCCCTGCCTTTCCCTCCATTACCACACTCTCTCCGTCTGTTCGCCTGTGCCCGGCAGTGGATTCAGAACAGGTGAGTTTGGAAGACTGTCTGAAATAATGACAGAAACAGAGAGACAGAGAGAGGGTGACAGAGAAACACAGAGAGAGGAAGAGAGAGGGGGTGTCAGAGAGAGACAGGGAGAGGGGGGGGGGGGGGGTTAAGAGAGACAGGGAGACAGGGAGAGAGAGACACCCATAGGCCTATTCCCTATAGTATATACACAACATGGTATGTGGACACCTGCTCGTCGAACATCTAATTCCAAAATCATGGGCATTAATATGGAGTTGCTGCTATAACAGCCACCACTCTTCTGGGAAGGCTTTCCACTTGAAACATAGCTGCTGGGACTTGCTTCCATTCAGCCGCATGAGCATTAGTGAGGTCGGGCACTGATGTTGGGCGATTAGGCCTGGCTCGCAGTTGGTGTTCCAATTCATCCCATAGGTGTTCGATGGGGTTGAGGTCAGAGCTCTGTGCAGGCCTGTCAAGAGCGTTAAGATTTCCCTTCACTGGAACTAAGGGGCATAGCCCGATCCATGAAAAAAGCCCCAGACCATTATTCCTCCTCCACCAAACTTTATAGTTGTCACTATGCATTGGGGCAAGTTGCGTTCTCCTGGCATCCGGACTGCCAGATGGTGAAGCGTGATTCATCACTCCAGAGAACGCATTTCCAATGGCAGTGAGCTTTACACCACTCCAGCCGACACTTGGCATTGTGCATGGTGATCTTAGGCTTGTGTGCGGCTGCTCGTCCATGGAAACCCATTTCATGAAGGTCCCGACGAACAGTTCTTGTGCTGACGTTGCTTCCAGAGTCAGTTTGGAAGTGTTGTAAACGAGGACAAACGATTTTTACGCACTACACACTTCAGCACTCAGCAGTCCTGTTCTGTGAGCTTGTGTGACCTACCACGTCGCGGCTGAGCCATTGTTGCTCCTAGATATTTCCACTTCACAATAACAGCCCTTACAGTTGACCGGGGCAGCTCTAGCAGGGCATAAATTTGACAAACTGACTTGTCAAATTTGTGCCACGTTGAAGATTGCATGGCTGTGTGCTCGATTTTATACACCTGTCAGCAAAGTATGTGGACACCCCTAATGTCAAGGGGTGTCCACATACTTTGATGCTGCGTAATTTCTTTAAAGGGAGTGTTGGATATACCAGGTGACATGTTGAAAGAACTGACCTGTAAAGGAGAGACTGGAGAGGAAAAGACAAGGGGGAGTGTTGTTAATATTTCATCATGTGCGGGTGCACAGCAGGTGACTTGGTAGACACAAAGGATCTCCTGAGAGTTTTGTGCTTGGCTCCCTTCACTCTCTCCTAGCCTCCTAGCCTCTTCTCACACCCCTCTTATAAAGTTCAAAACAACTCCTCCCATCCTTTCAAAAGCACTAATGAACTTGACTCCCTGATGAACTTTATAAGAAAACCTTTTAAGAAGATTTTCCCTTCAGAAACATTTTAACTTACTTCAATGGACTAATGCAGCAATTATTGTATTCATAGTACAATGTCATTGTGAGAACCTGAGAGCTCTGGAATAATAGGGACTTAAGGACAATCATTTATTCACAAAATGTGTGCATGAGGTGCCTGTTAATTCGCACCTCATTAGTCAAGGCACAGTAGCTTAATCTCATGACTGTAGTCCAGATTTTTTCCAGTTTTACTGGCTAGAACTAGGACCTAGAGTTTACAAGGGTAAAAACTCAAGAGCCATATTTAGTATTTTGAACATAAAAAACACAGTAGCTACTGTAGTCATTTTAAAGTTGCTCTCTCAGTTTTTTTCCACAACATTTTTTCTACCTCCGTCTCTGTGTTAAATCAGCTGCCTCCTGTCTCCTTCATCAGACAACACCAAATGAGTTCTGACTGTCCTAGTACGACTTGTAGTACCAGCCTTTTAATCAGCGTCTCATTGGTGAACCTTTCGGTCGCTGAGGCCTTTCAGCTTTCATTCTGTTTGGATGAGCAACGTTGTTAGTGCAAGGGGATCGGTTCGGCGTCTGCTGTGTCAGCCTGATCAGTGCAGGGGACTTCAGAGGAGCTGATGGGAACATATGATAAAGGCAAATTAACTAAGCCGCTTTTTAAATATAATATCACACGCACACACACACACACACACACACACACACACACACACACACACACACACACACACACACACACACAGAGCACAACGGTAGGATCAGGACATTGTAAACACCCATGTTCTGCATCACACTAGCCAGCCTTTCAGGGGGGAGAATCAATCACAAGGCAAACGAATAAGGCCTGATCTCTCTGTTCCGAAAGCTACTTCTGAAGGATGGTTTCTGTGTTGTTTTTATAGAAAGACTGGATATCGTGGTTGGTCTAATTGTTGTTGTGAGCTGAATGGGATAGATGTTCTAATGCCTTTGGTGTTCTGTTTCTCTTCACCTCTTGGAAGTTTGCAATGAAGTCTCTTTGGACGTCATGCTCGGAGAGAGGAACAAAGAGCAAATGGATGCCAGGGAAGAAAAGCGTTGTGCGATGCTGTTGTCAGGAGGAGGCCATTTTAGCATTGGACCTATGCTTTATAAGGCGATCCATTGGGAGGAATCAACACTGAGCCAAAGAAGGACAAAGGATGCAAACAAAACTAACTTGTATTAGCCAGACTTTCCCTGATGCCTACATATACAGCAGACACTTAGGATGTGTCAATACACTGTGTCAGCAGACATTTAGGATGTGTCAATACACTGTGTCAGCAGACACTTAGGATGTGTCAATACACTGTGTCAGCAGACACTTAGGATGTGTCAATACACTGTGTCAGCAGACACTTAGGATGTGTAAATACACTGTGTCAGCAGACACTTAGGATGTGTCAATACACTGTGTCAGCAGACACTTAGGATGTGTCAATACACTGTGTCAGCAGACACTTAGGATGTGTCATTCCACAAACAGGCACATTGGCCTATTCAAGGCCTCTGAATCTATCGAGCCTTTCTGTCTGTATTTTATCAAAGCTATTCCCCAAATAGAAACAGGCCAGATGAACCACGACTTCAGTGAACACGGTGTTTTAGATGAATAAAACGATATCAGAAGCCGGTGAATATACACCAAATGGAAACAGCCTATGACAACCTATTCTGCAGTCTTTCACCAAAGAGGAAGTGTTCTGTAGTGAAGGACTACAAAACAAACAGGGTACAAAATGAATAGCGATGACTAGGCTGTTTATATTCCATGTATTTGGAGGTGAAACAGGGATAGGTTGTATCACACAGCCTAGCCTAGCTCCGCCTCCCACTCGCCCTTCTGCTCTGCATTAAAAGTTATTACAGTCCCGTCTCAGAATCAAAGTCAGAGGTAACTCCCTATTCAGCCGTTCCCTTCTCATTTCGACTTCAATAGAATTTAATTGTCTTTATTCTCCCCTCTGGAGAAGAGGCGGATGAGAGGGAAGAGAGGGAAGAGGGGAAGAGCGGGAAGAGGGAAATGAGAGGGAAATGAGAGGGGAATGAGAGAGGGTAATACAGTAATTAAACCAGAAGACACTTTGGAATACATGTACAGTTGAACAGTAGAGTTCGCTAGTCATATAAGGACATGGGGACCGCGGGGAGTTTGAAGTGTGTGTAAAACAGTGTGACAGAGGCAGCAGAGCTGGAGCCCCATTAGATCCCATAAAAATCAATGCAGGGAACATAGTTCCCCTGCTCCTGTAACGGTACAATTGATGTTGTGTGCAATTGGTTATGTCTGTTTTAAATACAAAATGTGGGGAGCCAATGACAAACTGCCACTGATTGCTTGTATCTACATGGATCCCTTGTTCCGTATCGATCTTGTTTAGGAACAAATAGCCTAGCTGCTGGGAGGAAGCACCCTGGCTGCCGTATAGCAGGGGATTTGTCACTGTGGCCTGAGGTAAGCGCTAAACAGTAACACACAGCTCATTTCATTCTGAATAACTCAGGCACTGTAGGTAGGGGGAGTAGAGAGGAAAGTATTCCTTGTCTCAGGCAGCTCTTGCTGTTTCACTTTTACATTGAAGGCAGAACATGAGCCATCAACAGCTCGTGTAGAGATGTGACGCTCTAACAGCCACAGCTAACTTCATTAGCCAGCCGTGACACAAGTACTGTCTCCGGTGTAATATCAGTCATTTCAGCAATTGAAAAAAATAGAACAGAAGAAAGAAGTAGGGAGCACTTGTTAGAAGCAGCATGTGGGGAGACAACTCTTTAAATGAGGATCATTGGGTGGCTCCATCTTCTTATAAATAGGCCCAACAGTGTGGTGGATAATCAGCGTGTTATGTATACACTGCCAACTGGTTCAAGGTACTTGTATAGAAATAGTCTTTCTCTGCTGTGTGTTTCTGTTGATTCGTAATGGCTACAGGGAGACATAGCCGTGCAGTGGAGCAAAAGGCAGTGTCCTATAAACTGGGGATTTGTGTGTGTGTGTGTGTGTGTGTGTGTGTGTGTGTGTGTGTGTGTGTGTGTGTGTGCGTGTTTGCCAGTAAGCCCATGGGTCTTGACCCAACCACCCTCCTCACCACCAAGCAGAGAGACCCCCTGATTAGAATGCCTTGCTTTCCTCACTCCTATACCCTGAGAAAAGGAAAAACACTGTTCAATCTTACAACAGGAGAGAAGAGGGGGGAGGACCCTGTCAAAAGGCTCCAATAGGAGTGAGCTTCCACTTGGAGGGAGCTGATTGGATGGTGAATGATTTAAAGACTGGGCGCTGTGAGTGCTGGTTGATTGGGGGCTGAGAGGGTTGGTGGGGGGATGTCGAGATGTGTTTGCTGGTTGGTGTGAGTCTGATGCCTAGTAGGATTGGGGAGGAATTGGACCAGACAGTCACCTGGGAAACAGGGGATCTCAAGGGGAAGAAATCTAGGCTGAACACTGAGTCAGAGAGAGCTGCAAGGCTAGACTCGATCCCACCAAGCTGACTTCCTCTCCTCCCTCACCCATCTCTCCCTTACCCTCCCTCACCCATTTCTCAAGGGCTCTTCAAAGCAAAGATATCTGAGGAGGATTAATCATGGACTTTTTCTCTGTAAGGAACTAAGGTGTACTGTATGCCTGAAATGGTAATACGATGTATTATGTCCTTTTATTTAACTCATTCCCATCCTCTGTGGTAGCTAGCAGAGACCCTTTATCCAATTAGGACTGATTCAGGACCTACTTTAACACATGTAAAAGTGTTGGAGCCATTATTCAAACATTCTATGGTACAACATGCATGGTCAGACATAAAAGAGAGACTTGAGAGAGACACAGACAGAGAGACAGAGACAGAGAGAGAGAGAGACAGAGAGAGAGAGAGAGAGACAGAGAGAGACAGAGACAGAGAGAGAGACAGAGAGAGACAGAGAGAGAGACAGAGAGAGAGACAGAGAGAGAGAGAGAGAGAGAGAGAGAGAGAGAGAGAGAGAGAGAGAGAGAGAGAGAGACAGACAGACAGACAGACAGACAGACAGACAGACAGACAGACAGACAGACAGACAGACAGACAGACAGACAGACAGACAGACAGACAGACAGACAGACAGAGAGAGAGACAGAGACAGAGACAGAGACAGAGAGATTCACCCTCACACACTTAAAGTCCGAGAAGCACTCTGAAAATGTGCACTTCAAAAAACGGACCACCATTTCTTTTATTTTTGCATGGCTGTTGTGATGAAATATTGAACTGACATCTCTGCTCCAGTTAATTTCATGTCAACACACCCCTCCACAAAGACTCACATTGGGGATAATATGTGCCAGAAGGGTGGCCTGCGGAGAGAGGGAGGACACTGAGGGACGGTTGTGTGGGGCCAGTGATGTGGATATGAGAGTGGCCTGGAGAGAGAGGGAGGACACTGAGGGACGGTTGTGTGAGGCCAGTGATGTGGATATGAGAGTGGACTGGGGAGGGGCCAGTGATGTGGATAGCCTGGTTGGAGCGTGGCCATGAAAGGGTTAACCCAGTGAGAGGTGTGCTGTAGAGCTGCCAGTAGCAACATAACTAATTCATGGCCAGTGTTCCTGTCTAGTGGGATAACGTTGCTCTTCAGATGCCCTTTTCCTCGAAATTCCCTACCACCAACACACTTCCCAAACACTAGACCACAATGGCAGGAGTAACCCTACACATGGGGCATTAATGATAAATGCATATCATGTGGACAGGCGTCAGTAGCTCACTGGAGACTGACATCCATCTTCTACTGTATGCTGACCAGATCAGACTAGAGCAGACCAGATCAGACTAGATCAGACTAGATGAGACTAGACCAGACTAGACCAGACTAGATCAGACTAGAGCAAACTTGATCAGACCAGATCAGACTAGATCAGACTAGATCAGACTAGACTAGACAAGACTAGATCAGACTAGACAAGACTAGATCAGACTAGATCAGACTAGATCAGACTAGATCAGACTAGATCAGACTAGACAAGACTAGATCAGACTAGATCAGACTAGAGCAGAAGGCTATGGAATAGTATAGAGGTTTCTGTTACTGTTGAGATTCCCACAAGGAATAGAGATTCTAATGGCCAGTCTTACCCCAGGAGAATCATTGATTAGAGACATAGAGAATGGCTGAATGTGTCTGTAGACAAAAGAGAGGAGGAGAGAGAGGTACTGTTCTGTTGGAAGAGAGAGTCATGGTGGAACAGAGGGAGAGAGGGTTAGAGATGTTTTCAACATCTAACTCCGACATATTGTATATTGCTGTCAGACAGACAGACTGACACACTCCTCTGTACATATTCATAGTCTTCTAACCTCCTCACTGTGTCAGGATCAAGGCTAGGTAGAGGAGAGGGCAGAGCATTGGGTTAATTATTTCACCACTAGGGACATATCTGCTACATGCCTCAGAAAGATTACCTTGGACCTGTGTCATGCAGCTCATAGCATCCAGGAGTTCCTCCAGGGGAGGGAGGAGGGGGAGTCTTAGCCTGTTCTCCGGACCTAGGGAGGTGGAAGGGTCTAAGCTTGTTCTCAGGCCCTAGGGAGGTGGAAGGGTCTAAGCCTGTTCTCAGGCCCTAGGGAGGTGGAAGGGTCTAAGCCTGTTCTCAGGCCCTAGGTAGGTGGAAGGGTCTAAGCCTGTTCTCAGGCCCTAGGGAGGTGGAAGGGTCTAAGCCTGTTCTCGGGCCCTAGGGAGGAGGAAGGGCTAAGCCTGTTCTCAGGCCCTATGGAGAAGAGACGAGGTGGGGCACGCCAGACTCTGGGGCTTATCTCGGCAGACGTCCCATCATCACCTGAACCAAGGGTCACCCGCCATCCATTCCCATTACCCTCCTATTAGATTTCCATTTGATTTGGTGGGAGTGTTTTTTAGGAGAGAGGACCCGGCTCTCCAGACACCAATTTAAAGAGCCAAAGCAAAGTAATCAATTCACAAACCGGAGACTGCAAACTGAATTACTGGGGGGGGGGGGGGGGTTGAGGTAGTGATGGTGATGGTAGAAGGGAGGTGAGAGCCAGTTTCAGACATATCCATATCAGGGTCAGAGTGAGGAGCAGTGGTAGCCGGGGCCGCCACTGATTGCCCTGCAGGATGGCCAAACATACAGGTTGACTGTATAGGAGAGCACTCTGACTCACATATCATCTGTGTGATTTCCCTGCATGGCTTCAAGCTCCACAACGTCCATCCACTTTCCCCTTTTTTGTTGGACTTTCAGTCTATGTCACAAGAAATACCGTATATCAACTTTAATTCCTGATCTATAGCTAAAAAACTATAGGTTCCACTTAGAGGAATGAAGATCACCCTCTAGAATTGTGTGTGTTGATGTCGTGCCTGGTACACATAAGAGGTGTTATTCATGTGAAGTGAAATCCGTCACCCCTGTAGTTTGTGTGAGTGCTTCATGCTCCATAAAGCTGACAGATAAGATCTCCTCTCCAAACTGATATGACATGGGATGGGCACATACTGTATGTGTGGATACCAATCAGTCATCATGGCCGCCATGTGCTGGCTAGCCTCCAGACTCTGATCTCTGGGCAAAACATTCTAACAGCAGGCCTTTACCTCTCCCTGTCCCTCTCCGCCTCTCTCTCTCTGCCTCTCTCTCCCTCTGCCTCTCTCTCTCTCCCTCAGTCTCTCAATCCCCTCCTCTGTCTCCCCTCCTCCGTCTCTCTATCATACGTCTTCTTCCATCCTCTCTATCTCTCCCCTCCTCGTCTCTCTCTCTCCTTCCCCTTCTCTTTATCTGTCTCTTTTCTCTCTCTCCCTCTCTACCCCCTTCTCCCCCTCCTCCTGCTCTCTCCCCCTCCTCACTGTGTTAGTTTGGCAGTCTGCCCGTTTTGATATGTAAATCATCCATAATTCAACGCTGCCTGCCATAAATCTTCATTAGCAGACCTGTGGAATAAGAAAATTGAGCCTTTCTCAGATACGTTAATGCTCCTTTATTATGTAAAGACCATGTCTGATGGCACGGAGAGAGTACTAATCTACACCTTGAAACTGAGTCAAGGGTGTTATTGATGCCCTCTCTGTCTCTCTACTTGTTATAGCTCATCCTCTTTCCATCCCTCCCTCCCTCCCCTCTCTCTCTCTCTCTCTTGCTCCCTCTCTCCACAGCTCTACCACACACAGTTTACCCACTCCCTGTCCATTAGCCATCAGTTTAGAAAAAGCAGGTTACAAATTACCTTTCTCATTACCTAGCTCAGTGGGCTTTTTAAGAGCTGCCTGCCAAGGCACGGGTGATATTTGCTTACCTCTCGTTAACATACCAAGCTTTTCAAGTGACCCCTTATTGATTTCATCAAAACATTAAGACCTCCCACTCTGAGTAAAAAAAAAAGAAAAAACACACTATTGCAGCATTTCATATTTTCTTAAAGTCAGAGAGAGAAGCTTTCTGTGTCTGGACATCCATCGCTGCTTATTATCCCAGCGCTGCAGAGCATTGTATGAACTAAATCTGGCACACATTACATTTGGCTGGTGGATTTTTAACAATAGGTTGTTGTATTATCCAGCCTGCCGCCACAGCACAGCGAGGAGGATGTCCTACCGAGCTGGATACAGACACAGCACAGATACAGTGAAGGCATTTTAAAAAGCTAGGCCCAATCTCCCGCTCCATCTCCCCAAGCTCTTATTCAATGCATATGCTTCTCACCCCCAAGGAAGATTGTAAGCATCTGATACAGTATAGGGATGTGGGGAGACTATCTCAGAAATTATTTGAAGGCATCCATAATCCGACGAGTGACTATGTATCATGTCAGCACATTCCATTCATATATAGGAGAACACCATTTCACTCAGTTTCTCAGTCCCTATCTCTCCGTTCAAACATTTAAAACCGTAGACACAGCAAAAATAGTACTGATGCAAGGATCAGGGATGACGCTTATCTTAAGTGAGAGTTTCCACGCGTATATATACCGTGGGGCCATGGCGCCTTAAGACTCTGTCGCCTTGTGTTTGACAGTGCCAGGCAGGCAAGCAGCCCTCCACCCCAGTCCCAGTATCAGCCTTGTCTCATTTCTCTTCATTATCATTACATCCAGCTGACAAACCCCTTGCTCCATCCAGCTCTTCCCTCAGGGAGGATTACTGTTCCTATTGGCCTAACCAGGCCTGGCAACTTCCCTGTGCCACTCAGGCTCTGCTCAGGCCCAGTCTAGCCACGTTAGCGTCCTCCTCCCATAGGCCCTGTCTAAGTGTGACTGATAGGGGAAACACAGGGAAACAAACACTAGGCCCCAACTAAACCCAGTCTAACTTCTAATGCTATTAGAACTGGAACTGAGTAATGTCTTAGAGACAGCTCTCTCTATTCCCTGTCTCTCTATCTATGTATCTATCTACACAACATGACCAAAAGTATGTGGACACCTGCTTGTCGAACATAACATTCCAAAATCATGGGCATTAATATGGAGTTGGTCCCCCCTTTGCTGCTATAACAGCCTCCACTCTTCTGGGAAGGCTTTCCACTAGATGTTGGAACATTGCTGCGGGGACTTGCTTCCATTCAGCCACAAGAGCTTTAGTGAGGTCAGGCACTGATGTTAGGCGATTAGGTCTGGCTCGCAGTCTGCGTTCCAATTCATCCCAAAGGTGTTCGATGGGGTTGAGGTCAAGGATCTGTGTAGGCCAGCCAAGTTCTTCCACATCGATCTCAAAAGACCATTTCTGTATGAACCTCGATTTGTCCACAATTTGTGCACGTTGTCATGCTGAAAGCACAGACTCGTTTAGAATGTAATTGTATGCTATAGTGTTAAGATTTCCCTTCACTGGAACTAAGGGGCCTAGCCCGAACCATGAAAAACAGCCCCAGAGCATTATTCCTCCTTCACCAAACTTTACAGTTGTCACTATGCATTCGGGAAGGTTGTGTTCTCCTGGCATCCGCCAAACCCAGATTTGTCTGTCAGACTGCCAGATGGTGTTTCCACTGCTCCAGAGTCCAATGGCGGGGAGCTTTACACCACTCCAGCCGACGCTTGGCATTGCGCATGGTGATTTTAGGCTTGTATGCGGCTGCTCGGCCATGAAAACACATTTCAGGAAGCTCCCGACGAACAGTTCTTGTACTGACGTTACTTCCAGAAGCAGTTTGGAACTCGGTAGTGAGTGTTGCAACTGAGGAAAGACAATTTGTACGCGCTACGCACTTCAGCACTCGCCGGTCCCGTTCTGTGAGCTTGTGTGACCTACCACTTTACGGCTGAGCCGTTGTTGCTCCTAGACGTTTCCACTTCACAAGAACAGCACTTACAGTTGAGCAGGGAAGCTCTA
Organism: Thymallus thymallus; assembly: GCA_023634145.1. NCBI lineage: Eukaryota > Metazoa > Chordata > Actinopteri > Salmoniformes > Salmonidae > Thymallus > Thymallus thymallus. The sequence continues at coordinate 24,306,948 of CM042379.1, forward strand.
GCAGGGTAGAAAATTGAAGAACTAACTTGTTGGAAAGGTGGCATCCAATGACGGTGCCATGTTGAAAGTCAGTTCTTGGCAGTGTGCTCGATGTTATACACCTGTCAGCAACGGCTGTGGTTGAAATAGCCGAATCCACTAATTTCAAGGGGTGTTTACATACCTTTCAGTCATTCTTACTCTATCTTCTAAGATAATAGCACAGCTCAGGCTTCTCCCACCATCAAATCTGAGTAGCGAACAGGCTTTAATAGTTCTGTGGTAAAGGCTGGGAGGTCAGTAAAGGACTAAAGTCCATCAGCAATGCTACAGCTAATGGACTTCAACTGCTGTGGTGGATCAAGCAGTGCAGCGTAGCATAACACAGATCAAGGAGGCCCAGTGTGCATCTAACTAACTAACTAACTAACTAACTAACTAACTAACTAGCTAGCTAGCTAGCTAGCTAGCTAGCTAACTAACTAACTAACTAACTAACTAACTAACTAACCCTCTCTCAGAGCTGCTAACCCAGGGCCTCGTCGGTCTTCTTCCTGTATCACGGCCACCTCACAGGAAGGACATAGTCCTGTGTAGCTCAGATGATAGACAATGGCGCATGCAACGCCAGGGTTGTGGGTTTGATTCCCACGGGGGACCAGTACGAAAAAAAGTATGAACATGTATGGACTAACTAACTGTAAGTCGCTCTGGATAAGAGTGTCTGCTAAATGACTCAAATGTAATGTAAAAGGACATGTTATGGCGACGCACATTCATGCAGCACGCTGTGACCAAATGAGATTGAAGTTCGATTTTCAGGGGGCTCCTGAGTACTCCTCCTACAGCCTGGTCACAGCTCATTAAGATGGCCGGATCTTCCATGCTGCTCCCATTAGCGGGCAGCCAGTGGCAGGACGGTGGGGTGGTATGGAGAGGAGTTGTACTGGGAGGGTGAGGGTGGAGGCTCCAGGACTGTCTCAGGACTGGGTATAGGAGAGCTGTCTGCTACCATTAGCTGGCGGCTCGTGGTAGTTGGTGGCAGGTGGGAGGAGTGGTGCGGAGTACTGGGGGAGAGAGATGCTCCCTGTCTGCCTTCTAAAGTACTCCGCACCACTCCTCCCACCTGCCACCAACTACCACGAGCCGCCAGCTAATGGTAGTTGGTGGCAGGTGGGAGGAGTGGTGCGGAGTACTGGGGCAGAGAGATGCTCCCTGTCTGCCTTCTAAAGTAGAGAGTCTGAGAGAGAGAAAGGCTCCCTGTCTGCCTTCTCCACCAGCTATGGGGCAGTTTTATGGAGCATCTACTCTACTGACAGCTCAATGTCCATTATTGTTTGTCATTAACATTATTTATTAATTTATTGAGAGGGGTGGATGTTCGTAACATTTGCGTTAGTTAGCCTTTCTTTTCACCAAGTTGGTTAACCACAAAGACAGTGATTTGAGATGTGGTTCAAGCTGTGTTTACTGTCTCCATCCACAGAGCTCAGTGTTCTGTCTCACTCAGGCCTGCAGAGTACTAAAGAGCATCATCTATCCAGAAAATACATTGTGGGTCATTTAAACCTGAATATGTAGGAGGAGGAGTCACCTCTACATTTGATGTAGGAGGAGGAGTCACCTCTACATTTGATTTAGGAGGAGGAGTCACCTCTACATTTAGGAGGAGGAGGAGTCACCTCTACATTTGATGTAGGAGGAGGAGTCACCTCTACATTTGATTTAGGAGGAGGAGTCACCTCTACATTTAGGAGGAGGAGGAGTCACCTCTACGTTTGACTTAGGAGGAGGAGTCACCTCTACATTTGATTCAGGAGGAGGAGTCACCTCTACATTTAGGAGGAGGAGGAGTCACCTCTACATTTAGGAGGAGGAGGAGTCACCTCTACATTTAGGAGGAGGAGTCACCTCTACATTTAGGAGGAGGAGGAGTCACCTCTACATTTAGGAGGAGGAGGAGTCACCTCTACATTTAAGAGGAGGAGGAGTCACCTCTACATTTAGGAGGAGGAGGAGTCACCTCTACATTTAGGAGGAGGAGGAGTCACCCCTACATTTAAGAGGAGGAGGAGTCACCTCTACATTTAAGAGGAGGAGGAGTCACCTCTACATTTAGGAGGAGGAGGAGTCACCTCTACGTTTGATTTAGGAGGAGGAGACACCTCCCTATTTGCATGTTCTTTAAGTAGAGTGTGTGTCACTGCTTTAATGACATACTGTACTGGAACCTGTGTGTGTGTGTGTCACTGCTTTAATGACATACTGTACTGGAACCTGAGAGGGAGAGGCGAATAGAGGGGGTTGGCTCCGAGACCCATGCTGTTGAAGTCTCCCTCCAGAGGTCTGCATCACACCAGGAGTTGGGGCCCTGGGCTCAATTTCTCCTCTTCACTCTCCTATGACCCCTACCTGGCTGTCTGCTATGCATCTCTCTGAGGGATAAGGAGCTTTCCGATTAAGAGGGAATTAATACTGTATGGCAACATACAGTAGGGGTTGGGTATCAAGGGGGTTTAGCAGGTTTTTTATCTGACCTTGGTTTCTTATGATTATGTGCTTACTACAGCAGACTTATGCTGCACAGGGGAAAGACTTAACCATTAAAATGAGAAAGGAGGATAAAAACAGATGTATTCAATTTCACATGCATTTCTTTGCATTCCAATATATTTCAGTGTATTTTGATGTGGGAAGCAATTAGATCTGACATTACACATGTGCTAGAGGTTTAAAGAAAATGGTTTCTGCTTTCACAAAAACAAAATGAAAAAAAGAAATCCAATATAGCCGAGCTGTGCCCTGGAAAGAAGAGTTAAACAGACACGTTTTCATTTAGACTCTCCCTCCCTTTCCTCTTGTATCATTATACCCTCCTGGCCAGAAACGAAGGGGTAGGGATTTGAGGACGGGGGGGGGGGGGGGGGGGGGTACGGTGCAGCAGTCTGGCAGACAGGTGGACGGGGAGGCAGGCTGAGACATTTAGAACGGGTCATGTCTGTGTTTTGGGCTGAGCTAGTGCAGCAAAATGGAGGGAAATATGATTGTATTCATTATTCATTCCAAGGCTCCCTCTAGCTTCCACTGCATATCTTATTTCTCTTACTGCAACAACATGCCCTCCACTGGGATGGAGTGTATGCATTTGTGTGTGTGTGTGTGTGTGTGTGAGAGAGTGCGTGCGTCCGTGCGTGTGTATGCGCATGTGAGTTTAGGTGTGTATGTGAGCGCAATGTCCCTGCCGAATGTGAGTACTGGGGGTGTTTCCAGATAGCTGCCATTGAAGCTCAGTCTTAATCATGGTCCACACCTGTCCTCTCGGGGATAATGACAGTACGGCACTTCTCTCTCCTCCATTTCATCCCTCCTTCCGCTATTCCCTCTGTCACTCTCCACCTCCTCTCTGCTCTGTCACTGTCTTTGTTCGTCTTCACCTCCATTGCATGTGAGTTTCCACCTCTCTCCCTCTGTCCTCTCTGCTCATCCATCCGGCCCCGGTGTTGCTTCATCCCTGCTCCCTTCTCCCACTGACAGCAGCATACCAAGTAGCAGCATCAGCAGTTCACCTATTCATTACCTGATTAGTGCTGACATGTTGTTTACTGGATTACACTGCTCTGAAAGTATTCTCTTAATTATGGAAATGAAAATGTCAGGCGGTGAGGAGTTTTTCTCTGGGTGCTGCATGGGGAAATATCAGCTTCTCCCACAGGAGTTCCACACACACACACACACACACACACACACACACACACACACACACACACACACACACACACACACACAGAGAGAGAGAGAGAGAGAGAAACAGGACAGGACAGGACGGGACAGGCACATCAACCAGCTCAGATAGGAGTTGACATTTTCTCTGTTGGGTTTATTGTAATATACCATATCTGAAATCTCCATCTGTTATAATACTCTTATACACAGACGTTGCAGATTTCTCAGTTTGAACAGTGAACAGTCAAGTGACTTGTTCCACACTGATGTAGTAGTGGAACCAGAATGCCTCAAAATGGGCCCTGATTTGTTATAACATAACATTTTGTGAACAGCTGTTTGTGTGTCCGACCACAATCACCTACAGCCATTTCACTGCTTCTCCAGTTTAATCAAGCCTTTTCCTTTTCATCTCAGACAATCCTTTCTTCCCATACATAACCATATCAACTGCTAGCGGACGTGACCAGAGCTTCAATCTAGCAGGGAGCCATAGTGAGGTGCAGTATATTACCTACCTATAACCAGGAGATCTAGCAGGGATAAAGCATTTCTGACAGCTCTTTGAGCCGCCATGTGCATCGAGGGGGTTAATAATACTATGACAATAATGACTGTTTCCACTTTAAATGAGCCTCACTGCTTGGCTGATCTGTTGAGGAGGAGGAGTAGTGGGATGTGAGCCATATGCAGCTAATGGTTAGGCCCGCGCCCCGCCGTGTGTGTCAGAGGACAGGCTGTAAAACGAACCACTGTTTGGACAGGACCCACGCCCTCCATGGCCCGGCATACATTACTGGACACACTGAGCGTGAGTGTCAGTGTGTCGCCTTAATGGCCCTTTGTGCTCGACTCCTGAAAGGGATCAAATCATTACTTAAACAAATATTCTCACATTTATAAGGCCGTGCTTCACCTCCTGCTTATGGCAGCCAGTACTGGGAGAGGACAAAAAACATGGCCTCTTAAATAGAAGAACATTATAATGAGAAGAATTTAAACACCCCTTGGCAAAAAATTGCTATCTGGCCAAATAATTACAATTGCTCTTTTCCGCCTTCTGTGAACAAACTGTGTTTTTCTGAGTGTTAATAAGCCAAGAGTGTAAATGCTGTCTGTAAAGTAGCCATTAACACGGGTGTCTGTACTAACCAGTCCAAAAGCCAGCAGATGACATTTAAGCAATGGCTGGTCTAGGGCTAAACAGAGACAAAATTAAGTTGCTGTCAACGCAGCCAGTTCAATGAGGGGAAGGTATAATATGGCCGCTGACACAGCAATCACTAGGGCTTGTCTGTAGGGGGATGTTGTGTTCCTCCTGGACCCCTGATGACATCAGTGGGCCCTAACCAAAGCCTCTGTGCCAGGCAGAGTGGACCGGGCCGGGCAGGGCTGGGATCAGGGGCAGAGTGGACCGGGCCGGGCTCGGTGGATAAGCAGGGGATGGAGCAGGTCTGGGGTGGTGACAGGAGTATGAGCAGGAGCCAGATAGGGTGTCAGAGAGTCAGAGCGTTCCGAAACAGGCAGCAGAGTGGAACCCAGCCCTGTCTAGCAAACATACACACATTCCCATCAGAGACACTCTCTCAGTTCCAATAATGTCTCCCCCTCCCCTTGACTCATGCATCACCAAGATCCAGTCTGGCTGGGGCTGCTCTGGCCATACAACCCCCTCAGAGCCCCCTCCTGCCTCCCCTGCCTCTCTCTCCCATCCATCTCAATCCTGGTTCCTTTCACTGGGAGTGACAGGGGATGAGCAGCCTGTCTGTCAACAGTAGGCCCAGGGCCCAGGACTGAGACAGACTCAGGTCCCTCACAGCATCGCTCAACTCCCCCCATATATAGGTCCTCTGATGTTCCCCTCAGTGCTCCACACTGTGAGCCCTAGTCAAAAGTATTGCACTTAATAGGGTATAGGTATAGGGTGCCATTTTGGAATTAAGAGATTCACAGTTCCAAGGAGAAAGAGGAGTGGGAGGTAGAGGTAATTAAGGAAGATAGAGGTAACTAAAGAAGGTGGAGGTAACTAAGGAAGGTGGAGGTAACTAAGGAAGGTGGAGGTAACTAAGGAAGGTGGAGGTAACTAAGGAAGGGGGAGAAGAGGAAGAGAGAAGGATGACGGAAGTGAAGATGATAGAGCTGGGAGATGGATGGAGACAGGGAAAGTAAACAGACAGAGGCAGATAGAGAGGCAGATAGAGAGAGAGAGAGAGAGAGAGAGAGAGAGAGAGAGAGAGAGAGAGAGAGAGAGAGAGAGAGAGAGAGAGACTGGAAGGAGAGGAAGTGGGGAGTAGGGTTCCTGTCCCTGCCTGTCTCTGTCCTGTCGGAGGGGGTTAATATAAGCTGCACACCACAGTGTAAATAATACACAAGCATCACAGTTAAAATGGATAAACATATAAAATATTAAACAGCTAGAGCAAACCATCATGGAAGCACCGGGTGTGTGTGTGCGTGCATGTTTGTGTGTGTGTGTATGTGCTGTGCATGCATGCATGTTTGTGTCTGTGTGTATGTGCTGTGCATGCTTGAATGTGTTTGTGGGGGAGCGGTGGAAAGTCACATGGAAGTAAAATCAATATGTCACAGATTGTTTATTGTCTTTTAAAAGCTTTTTTTGGGCGACCCAACCAGATTCACATAGAAATGCGAGTTATAGATCTGTCATTCTCATTGAAAGCAAGTCTAATAAGCGGTAGATCTGTTCTAAGTACAGCTGAAAACACAATATATTTGGTTATGGAAAATATATTTCACAGCGGTTTAGATGGTACAATGACTCTATACACTATACTTGCTTGTTTGTCACATACACTGAAATGAGGTGATCTACACTATTACAATTTTAGCAACCAGGAAATGGCGGTGCAATTTCTGCATAATGCACCTTTAACAATTCCTATGAATCAAAGATATCTTACCAAAACACTGACATAACACTGACACTCAGAGTGAACTTTCATCTGTGGCTGATGAATGATATCCTACTAAGGAGTCAGAGGACTTGACACATGTCAGTCACCATTTACTAAATACAATAGAACATCTTTATTTAGTCATTCTCTACTAATATTGTTGCTCTTTCACACACACACACACACACACACACACACACACACACACACACACACACACACACACACACACACACACACACACACACACACACACACACACACACACACACACACACACACACACACACAAAGCTACCTCTAGTTAGGTGAAAACAGTGCTCTATCCTGGCTCTTTGAAAGTCTCAGCACTCCCCTGGTTCAATTAGAGTTACCGTCTCGTCCGTTTCCATCTCTGGCCCGTCTGTCTCCCAGTGGACCTGGAAATCAACCAGTCAGGGCTTGTCACTGTCCTGTACTCTGCCTGTAAGCCACACACACACACGCACGCACGCACGCACGCACGCACGCACACACACACACACACACACACACACACACACACACTGAGCTGCACAGTCACAGCTGGAAGAGACACACACTGTACCACCGCACCAGACAAACAGAGATACACAGAGAGAGATATACACACAGCGAGCTGGTGGAGACACTGCACAGTTGAAATGCACACACACACACACACACACACACACACACACACACACACACACACACACACACACACACACACACACACACACACACACACACACACACACACACACACACACACACAGTTACACATGTAGGGATGCACACACAAAGTTACAGACACACTGGAGGAGATATGGTAGAACTCCACCCCCTTCAGTATTCTCTCCCCTCTACAGTACTCTCTCCCCTCTACAGTACTTTCTCCCCTCTACAGTACTCCCTCCCCTCTACAGTACTCTCTCCCCTCTACAGTACTCTCTTTTACAGTACTCTCTCCCCTCTACAGTACTCTCTCCCCTCTACAGTATTCTCTCCCCTCTACAGTACTCTCTCCCCTCTACAGTACTCTCTCTTACAGTACTCTCTCCCCTCTACAGTACTCTCTCCCCTCTACAGCACTCTCTCCCCTCTACAGTATTCTCTCCCCTCTACAGTACTCTCTCCCCTCTACAGTACTCCCTCCCCTCTACAGTACTCTCTCCCCTCTACAGTATTCTCTCCCCTCTACAGTATTCTCTCCCCTCTACAGTACTCTCTCCCCTCTACAGTACTCCCTCCCCTCTACAGTACTCTCTCCCCTCTACAGTACTATCTCCCCTCTACAGTACTTTCTCCCCTCTACAGTACTCCCTCCCCTCTACAGTACTCTCTCCCCTCTACAGTACTCTCTCTTACAGTACTCTCTCCCCTCTACAGTACTCTCTCCCCTCTACAGTATTCTCTCCCCTCTACAGTACTCTCTCCCCTCTACAGTACTCTCTCTTACAGTACTCTCTCCCCTCTACAGTACTCTCTCCCCTCTACAGCACTCTCTCCCCTCTACAGTATTCTCTCCCCTCTACAGTACTCTCTCCCCTCTACAGTACTCTCTCCCCTCTACAGTATTCTCTCCCCTCTACAGTATTCTCTTCCCTCTACAGTACTCTCTCCCCTCTACAGTATTCTCTCCCCTCTACAGTATTCTCTTCCCTCTACAGTACTCCCTCCCCTCTACAGTACTCTCTCCCCTCTACAGTACTCTCTCCCCTCTACAGTATTCTCTCCACTCTACAGAACTCTCTCCCCTCTACAGTACTCTCTCCCCTCTACAGTACTCCCTCCCCTCTACAGTACTCTCTCCCCTCTACAGTAATCTCTCTTACAGTACTCTCTCCCCTCTACAGTACTCTCTCCCCTCTACAGTATTCTCTCCCCTCTACAGTACTCTCTCCCCTCTACAGTACTCCCTCCCCTCTACAGTACTCTCTCCCCTCTACAGTACTCTCTCCCCTCTACAGTACTCTCTCCCCTCTACAGTACTCTATCTTACAGTACTCTCTCCCCTCTACAGTACTCTATCTTACAGTACTCTCTCCCATCTACAGTATTCTCTCCCCTCTACAGTACTCCCTCTTACAGTACTCCATCCCCTCTACAGTATTCTCTCCCCTCTACAGTACTCCCTCTTACAGTACTCCATCCCCTCTACAGTACTCTCTCCCTCTACAGTACTCTCTCCCCTCTACAGTACTCTCTCCCCTCTACAGTATTCTCTCCCCTCTACAGTACTCTCTCCCCTCTACAGTACTCTCTCCCCTCTACAGTACTCTCTCCCCTCTACAGTACTCCCTCTTACAGTACTCCATCCCCCCTACAGTACTCCCACCCCAGCTCAGGGACCAGAGCCACTGGGCCAGACTAGTGAGCTCCCCTTTTTTACTGTATAAACCACTGTAGCAGGGCTCATATCGTCACACAACCCACAATAGATGAGGATGGGGAATGACTGTTAGAAAAAGGACCAAGTTCAGAAAAGACATGTTTGAATGGATATAAACTGGATGGTGTGGTGGCTGTAAATGCTATTGTGTCATTAATCACAATGACAGCTGGCTGGCTCCTCTGCCCATAACTTCCCTTTGTAGTGCACTACATTTGTCCAGAACCCTATAGGCCCTGGTCAAAGGTAGTGCACTAATATAGGGAAAAGGGTGCCATTTGGGACAGGCTGGGAATTCTCCTGGGTGACACAGGTAAGTAGAACAGAACAGGCCCACATCACAACCAGCTGGTTTCTATTGATTGGAATGACAAACGTGTAACTGACCCCTTGTTTCCATATATTTTCAGTTGTGCTTGTTACCGCCCTAGGCTGTAATTTAGCCAGAGGCGTGCGGCTGCTATTTCATGTCGGCTCGGCTTGATTCTAAGGACATTGAAGCAGCACGTAAACAATTCAATAGAGGATAGTTTTCTAGTTTCCTGTGTCATGATTTGACATTGTTTTTTCCAAGTACTGTGATTCCATTTACTATGAAATTATAAAACTGCTGTGTAGTACACATCCCTTGCTGTCTTCTTTAATGAACAATTTAAAGATGGTGATTAATACTTATACTTAACTGCACACAAAGCAAAAGTCGCCTCTTCACTGCTGACGTTGAGACTGGTGTTTTGCGGGTACTATTTAATGAAGCTGCCAGTTGAGGAATTGTGAGGCGTCTGTTTCTCAAACTAGACACTCTAATGTACTTGTCCTCTTGATCAGTTGTGCACCGGGGCCTCCCACTCCTCTTTCTATTCTGGTTAGAGCCAGTTTGCGCAGTTCTGTGAAGGGAGTAGTACACAGAGTTGTACGAGATCTTCAGTTTCTTGGCAATTTAGCCTTCATTTCTCAGAACAAGAATAGACTGACGAGTTTGAGAAGAACGTGCTTTGTTTCTGGCCATTTTCAGCCTGTAATCCACTTCACAAATGCTGATGCTCCAGGTACTCAACTAGTCTAAAGAAGGCCAGTTTTATTGCTTCTTTAATCAGCACAACAGTTTTCAGCAGTGCTAACATAATTGCAAAAGGGTTTTCTAATGATCAATTACCCTTTTAAAATGATAAACTTGGATTAGCCAACACAACGTGCCATTGGAACACAGGAGTGATGGTTGCTGATAATGGGCCTCTATACACCTATGTTGATATTCCATAAAAAATCTGCCGTTTCCAGCTACAATCGTTATTTACAACATTAACGATGTCTACACTGTATTTCTGATCAATTTGATGTTATTTTAATGGACAAAAAATTTGCTTTAATTTCAAAAACAAGGACATTTCTAAGTGACCCTAAACTTTTGAACGGTAGTGTATATTTCAAACAAACCTGCCAGTGTGACGCATCGAAGCGAGAAGAAGTCGTGGGATGTATGTAATTGTAGCCAACATGCTGCCTGAGAGAAGTCCATGTGATTTTGAGTGTATTGGTGTGTACAGTATGTATGTGTGTGTGTGTATGTGTGTGTGTGTGTGTGTGTGTGTGTGTGTGTGTGTGTGTGTGTGTGTGTGTGTGTGCGTGCGTGCGTGCGTGTGTGTGTGTGTGTGTGTGTGTGTGTGTGTGTGTGTGTGTGTGTGTGTGTATGCAGGCATTTTTAACTATACTTGTGGGGACCAGAAGTTCCCACAAGAATAGTAAACCAAGAGAAAAATTACCAACTGGGGACATTTTGTTGGTCTTCATAAGGTCAACTGCTATTTCTAGGGAGTGTATGGTTAAGGTTAGAATTAGTGTTAGGGTTAGAATTAGGGTCAGGAGATAGTGTTAGTTTTAGCGTTAGGGTTAGTTATAGGGTTAGGGTTAGGAGCTAGGGTAAGGTTTAGGGTTAGGGTTAGGTTTTTGGGTTAAGGTTAGGGTTAGGGTTAAGGTTAAGGTTAGGGTTAGGGTTAAGGTTAGGGTATGTGTTAGAGTTAGGGTTAAGGTTAAGGTTAGGGTTAAGGTTAAGGCTAAGGCTAAGGCTAAGGCTAAGGCTAAGGCTAAGGCTAAGGTTAGGGTTAGGGTAAGGGAAAATAGGATTTTCAATGGAACTGAATTTTATGTACTCACAATATTGTGTGTTTGTTTGTGTGTGTGTGTGTGTGTGTGTGTGTGTGTGTGTGTGTGTGTGTGTGTGTGCGTGCGTGCGTGCGTGTGTGCGTGTGTGTGTGTGTGTGTGTGTGTGTGTGAGCTATGTTCCCACTGATATTCTCAAACAAGCAATTAAAGGACAAGTTGGAAGGATGGGACCTGTAGAATACAGAACAGCTAATAGCTTTAATTAATGATCTAAGTGAAGGGACCTGTAGAATACAGAACAGCTAATAGCTTTAATTAATGATCAATTTAGCAATGCTCCATGTTGGTTTCACAGTAGATGCAGGGCACTTTAGTCAGTCTTCCACAAGGCTCTATCCTCCTGGGGTTCACCAAATACATACATCACAGTGAAGAAAGGCCCAATGAAATGTCTATTTGAAAAATCATCACAAAATATGTGTATAAGAGAGAAACATTCACAGCAGCTTAAAGTAGCTCTTGCCTGCACAAAAGAAGAACAACTTGTATGCATACAGTATCTAATTAAAGCAGCACAAAACATGCTGGCGTCACCACCACTAAAACCTTTTTTTTTTCATTCTGTAATTTCCTCTCTCCCTCCATTCTCTCCTCCCTCCTTATCCATCATCCTTCCCCTCAGTCTGGTCAGGACAAAAGAGAGGCTATTGTGGCTCCCAGAGGCTTTCTGTGTCTCTCCCCCTGCCTCGGAGCTGCCTAGCTATCGCCCCAGAGCAGAGCTCCCTTATTATGCCTCCTCTCCTTCGTTGTGGCACCACGCACGACGACAACGAAAAGATCAAATATCGATCAGCCACAATGACAACTCCCAAATAAAAGGAGGAAAAACTACACGCTCACACGCAAGCCCTACTTCTCCCTCCCTCCCTCCCTCCCTCCAGACCTTGGCTCCAGCTTTGCCTGTCCATCCAGCCGTCGGCCCCGGGCTTCCCACCTCCTCACCCTCCATCCTCCCTCCTAGTCTCAATCCCAATAACATGTCGCATTTCCTTCTCTCAGTCATTTTCTGCAATTTCTTGGGGATTAATGATTAGCCAGTGAAAGCATTTAAAACCACTGTTCTGAACTAATATTGATACCAAACCTTTTAAATGTATAGCTAGCAATCTAATGTTAGCTAGCCAGATAGATTGTTAAATAGCAATTTTTGTACATTTACTTTATGACAAAAAAAAATGTCTGTCTCTACATTAACTAACATATTCCTCTTAACTGTACATTTATTGCATGACTCATTATGAAGTTCTAATTACTTATATCCTAGTATTTATGTCTGCCATTTTTCTCGCAGAGCTTCATGGGAGTTTTGGAAACCACTCAATAGGAAGTCTACTTCTCGATTCACTTGGAGGGCCAAATAGAGAGCTGAAAAGGCACTACGTCTCGCTCAAGGTTGAATTGGATAGCACTCCGACTCGATGGGGATTGCGCAAATCGGAGGGGAAGGGCTAAGGGGGTATTGGGATTGAGCCGCAGGTAGAAGTTAAGTGTCATGAATCTTGCCCTGGAGTGAGAACTGAATGGTAGGCCAGCTGCAAAATCTAATTTGGCTATATTGTAAAAATTCATGAAAAAAAATGTTTTGGTTGTAATTTAAGGTTAGGGTTATGCATTAGCGTTAGCAGTGTGGTTATGGATTAGGATTAGGTTTAAAATCAGATTTTATGACTTTGTGGCTGTGCCAGCTAGTGACCACTCTGCAGAGCTGACTCCAGTACATAAGTCATCCCAATAAATGCCAACCTGCAATTGAGTCCTACTCACCTTTCTTCCCTCCTCCTCACCCCTCCTCCCTCCCCCTCACCCCTCCTCCCCCTCACTCACCCTCCCGAGTCAGTCAACCTTGTCTCGCCTCGCTCCCTGCATCCACAAACAGGAGGCCATTCCAACCAACAACAACACTCTGCATATTAGCACAGCCATTTTCAAATATTAGCATTCATGAAAAATGCATATTGAATAAATAAATGGGGATGAAGATTAGGTGTGTGATATTTTCCCTCCCTGGACATTATAGTTATCTCCACAGTGAGGAGTTTGACTGGACAGTATAGTTATCTCCACAGTGAGGAGGTTGACTGGACAGTATAGTTACCTCCACAGTGAGGAGGTTGACTGGACAGTATAGTTACCTCCACAGTGAGGAGGTTGACTGGACAGTATAGTTATCTCCACAGTGAGGAGGTAGACTGGACAGTATAGTTATCTCCACAGTGAGGAGGTTGACTGGACAGTATAGTTATCTCCACAGTGAGGAGGTTGACTGGACAGTATAGTTATCTCCACAGTGAGGAGGTTGACTAGACAGTATAGTTATCTCCACAGTGTTGAGGTTGACTGGACAGTATAGTTATCCCCACAGTGAGGAGATAGACTGGACAGTATAGTTATCTCCACAGTGTTGAGGTAGACTGGACAGTATAGTTATCTCCACAGTGAGGAGGTTGACTGGAAAGTATAGTTATCTCCACAGTGAGGAGGTTGACTGGACAGTATAGTTATCTCCATAGTGAAGAGGTTGACTGGACAGACAGGAAGAGTAGAGAAGGGGGTTACTGAGAGGAATTAAAAGGAGACTGGGAGAGGTGGACTAGAATACAAACTTTAGAGGAGATGTGCTGTTTGTGTCTGTTTGTGTGTGTGTGTACTCAAAATGTATACGCTGTAACGGTGTGGCTTGTTGATCAATATCCAATTACAATATCAGTAAGATAGGAACAGATGTGTGTGTTTTAATGCGGTTAACAACTCCAATACAGCATTAACATTCTGAGTAACCCTTTATCTTTATCGGTGATTGAACTGGTTTCTGTAAAAGCTTAACTAAAGCATATTGTGAGTGTCTACTGGCCATGTTTCCTTTGTGTGCCTGCTTGCACACGCTGATCCATAGGAGAGGGTTGTATAACAGGCGAGTACTTGTAGTGAAGCAGATTTAGACAAAGGGTAGGAGAGAAGGCCAGAATGGAGGCGAGCAGCTCATCAAAGTCCTTGTTGTCATACACTTCAGCACACACATACAAACTGATAAAGGGACACACTGGGCACAGTCGGTCGTGCCAAACCTTACACTAACATGCTTTGGACACAGTCTCATTGCCTCCACTGCCAACCTGGCACAAAGACAGAGAGAGCCTGACAGAAAGAGGAACAGAGGGAGAGAGACACACACAAACATGCAGGGCGAGGGAGAGGGAGAGGGTGAAGGAGAGAACGTGTTATAAAAGTGAGAGCAAGAACAGAATTTGGGAAGGAGGGCTGGGTGGACAGACGTGGCTTTCCCAGAAACACAGAACACAACTCTACAGCACAATTTGGCAGGTTTCCTTCTTCTCTCACTTTCTCTACAGTAGGTAACACAAGCAGGGTCCGGTTGCATAAAACAGCTTAAGTGTTCTCCTTAAGGGTTTACCTTAATTTAAGGAATGAGTTTCCCTTATCGAAGGGAATTGTTTAAGGGTGTTGCATAGAGCCCCTCAAACATTTCCTTAGGTAAGTGTCAGGTCCTGACGGTAGGGATGTCTAGTGGCATCTCTATGTTTGGGTTTGGTCAACTGTCGGGGCCTGACGGTAGGGTTGTCTCGGCAAGTCTATGTTTGAGTTTTGTTGGTCCCCAATTAGAGGCAGCTGCCATACGTTGTCTCTAATTGGGGATCCTATTTAAGTTCATTATTGTGCCTACCTGTGTGTGGTTCTTTGTTTGTGCATGTCGCACATCAGTTCGTGGTTTCGTTTTCTCCTTTGCTGTTTTGTATACAAATAAAAGGAATGTCTGCATTCTACTGCTCTGCGCCTCAGGTCCCATCTTCAAACTGTGACAGAAATAACCACCACCACAGGAATGCGCAGAGCTGGACAGTGGAGGAACTAATGGGAGGTAAGGAGCTTGTCTCCGAGGAAGTGTACCTCCACTGTCTAGCCCTGGAACCACCGCAGGATCCAGGGCAGCGGCGATGCCGGCGGGCTCCACGTCGGCGTGCCAGAGGATGGGCCCAGCAACCAGCTCAGAGGAATCCCCATGCAGTTTTTTTGGGGGGGGCTATGGAGTCTGTCAGAGGGGCGGGACGAAGAGTCCCTGCTGCAACACTCGTGGGGGTTCGTCAAAGAGCCTCTACAGCCATGGGGGCGGGAGTACGGTGAGGAGGATGACGAGGTGCTGTGATCTCCAACGAGGGAAGATCGGCTATCCCCAGAGATGTTTTACGACCATCCCCTGAAGGAACAGGCGAGGTGGTGGAGGGCTTGGCTGGCGCTGAGACCGCCCAACCAGGGAGCGAGAACCAGCCAGAGGGAGGACGAGAAGTCATTTGAGTGCCGCAGGAAGATGTGGGCAGAGCGGCTGTCGGCTCCCAGGCCGGAGCTCCCGGAGGCGGTCCCCAGCCCGGTCCTTCCAGTGCCGACACCTTGCACCAGGGTCTCGGCGTTGATTCCCAGCCAGGAACCTCCAGTGCCGGTCCCCAGCCCAGTGCCTCCTGTGCCGGTCCACAGCCCGGTACCTCAGGTGCCGGCTCCTCGCACCAGGGTCCTGGTGTCGATCCCCAGCCCAGTACCGCTAGTGACGGCCCCCAGCCCGGTACCTCCAGTGCCGGTACCTTGTCCTGATCCGGGGACGGAGCCATTCCCTTCTCCGGCGCCCTGTCCTGATCCGGGGGCGGAGCCTCTCCCTGTTCCGACGCCCTGACCTGCTGCAGGGGCGGAGCCTCTCCCTGCTCCGGCGCCCTATCCAGATCCGGGGGCTGAGCCTCTCCCTGCTCCGGCGCCCTGTCCTGCTCCGGGGGCAGAGCCTCCACATGACCCTGCTGCGGGGGCGAAGTCTCCACCTGACCCGGTGCCCCGTCCTGCTCCGGGGGCAGAGCCTACACCTGACCCCCGTGCCCCGTCCTGCTCCGGGGGCGGAGCCTCCAACTGACCCAGTGCCGTCCTGCTCCGGGGGCGGAGCCTCCACCTGACCCGGTGCCCCGGCCTGCTCCGGGGGGTACCGTCAGGTCCTGACGATAGGGATGCCTAGTGGCAGCTCTATGTTTGGGTTTGGTCAACTGTCGGGGCCTAACGGTAGGGTTCATCTCTATGTTTGAGTTTTGTTGTTGCCATACATTGTCTCTAATTGGGGATCCTATTTGTTTTTGTGCCCACCTGTGTGTGGTTCTTTGTCTGTGCATGTCGCACATCAGTTCGTAGTTTCTTTGTTGTTTGCAGATCAGCTCTGCAGATTTTGCTGCGAAGAGATTGTTTTGGTACTGCCCATATGTAGCTTGTTTTTGGTGAAATAAGTATTGAACACATCACCATTCTTCTCAGTAAATATATTTCCAAAGGTGCTATTGACATGAAATTTTCACCAGATGTTGGTAACAACCCAAGTAATCCATACATGTGTAATAATGTGAAATGACACAGGGAAAAAGTATTGAACACATGAAGAAAGGGAGGTGCAAAAAGGCATGGAAAGGCAAGACAACAGCTGAAAACTATCAGTAATTAAAAAGCAATCCAGCCCCGTCAGTGCAAATTAATATCAGCTGGTTCAGTCCCAACTGATGGCCTACAAAAAGGTCTCATTGCCAAGGTGTCACACAAGACACATCTCATGATGGGTAAAAGCAAAGAGCTGTCTCAAGACCTTCGCAACCTAATTGTTGCAAAACATAATGATGGCATTGGTTATAGGCGCATTTCTAAGCTTCTGAATGTTCCAGTGAGCACTGTTGGGGCCATAATACGGAAGTGGAAAGACAATCATTTCAACCTAAATTTGCCTCAACCAGGTGCTCCTCGCAAGATTTCTGACAGAGGAGTGAAAAGAATAATCTGAAGAGTTGTCCAAGAGCCAAGGACCACTTGTGGAGAGCTGTTATTGTTTACAGCAGAGCTCAGCTCCTGGATTTAGCCCACGCAGCGCTGCTGCTCCCCAGGGAAAAGTTTGATATTCCGGACGAATTGAAAAGACGACGCCGTGGATGTAGGGCGGGATTGAAATGTAAGGCAAAGCAGAGGAGGTTCAAGTACAAGCCGGCTATACCGTCTATTATTATGGGCAATGTTAGGTGTCTACATAACAAGATGGATGAGTTGGCGGGACTTGTTCGTGGACAAAGGATTTATCGTGAAACGAGCCTAATGTGTTTTACTGAGACTTGGCTGAACGGTAACATCCCCATACAGAACGTCACTATCGACGGTTTCCAGACCATCAGAGCGGACAGGGATCGCGTCTCTTCCGGTAAGAGTAAGGGTGGTGGGCTGGCTTTATTAGTTAACAACAGATGGTGTCATCCGAAACATATTACTCTTAAGGAACAGTTTTGTAGCCCGGACATTGAACTGCTAGCCGTTAGCCTGAGACCCTACTATTTGCCGAGGGAATTCACGGCGGCCATTGCTGTTATTGTTTACATCCCGCCCTCTGCTGATGCAAACGCAGCGTGTGACGTCATCCACTCTGTTATCGCGAGGTTACAGACAGCGCATCCCAGTGCTTTTTTTGCCATTTCGGGGGATTTTAACCATGCATCTCTCTCTTCAACGCTGCCCACGTTCAAACAGTTCGTGAAGTGCCCAACCAGGAATAATAAAACTCTGGACTTGTTATATGCTAATGTGAAGGATGCATACAACTCCACTGCACTCCCTCCCCTCGGTAGATCGGATCACAACCTTGTCCACCTCACCCCACTCTACAGGCCTATGGTCCAACAGCAGCCTGCAACCACCAGGACTATTAGGAGATGGTCCCCAGAGGCGAATGAGGCCCTACAGGACTGCTTTGAAACAACAGACTGGGATGTGCTCTGTGAGGCTCATGGGGAGGACATCGATGGACTCACTGACTGCATAACAGACTATATAAATTTTTGTGTAGATAACACTGTACCCACCAGGAAGGTACGCTGTTTCCCAAACAATAAACCCTGGGTCACCAGCGACCTGAAGGCCCTGCTGAATGAGAAGAAGAGGGCCTTCAAGGAGAAGGACAAGGACAAATTGAAATGCGTCCAGAGGGAGCTGAAGTTGCGGATTGCTGAGGGGAAGAGAGTGTATAAGGAGAAGATGGAGGACAAGCTGAGGCAGAGCCAGGTGAGAGAGGTGTGGAAGGGTATGAGAAATATCACTGGCTTCAAAAAGTCAAACAGTGGGCAGACGGAGGGGACCCAGGACAGAGCCAATGAGCTGAACCAATTTTTTAACAGGTTCGATACTGGCCCTGTCCACCTCCCCTCCAGCTCCCCAGACCACACACCCTCACGGCTATCCCACCCCCACTTTGCTCACAGCACCTCTGCTGAGACAATCAGTGACCCCACCTCCGCCCCTGCCCCCCCTGGACTGATCCTCAACACCCCCCTTCCCCCCACCTCCCCA
This sequence comes from Thymallus thymallus, assembly GCA_023634145.1. NCBI lineage: Eukaryota > Metazoa > Chordata > Actinopteri > Salmoniformes > Salmonidae > Thymallus > Thymallus thymallus. The sequence goes on from CM042379.1 coordinate 24,325,479, forward strand.
CCTGGGCTGGCTTTCACCACCAACCAAGTGAAGAGAGAGCTGGAGAGACTACACCAGTGGAAAGCGGCGGGCCCTGATGGCATCAGCCCAAGGGTGCTGAGGGTCTGTGCTGACCAACTGTGTGGAATACTCCAGCATCCTTTCAACCTTAGCCTGAGCCTAGAAAGGGTCCCTGTGCTGTGGAAAACATCCTGCCTCGTCCCAGTGCCCAAGAAGGCACACCCCACTGTCCTGAATGACTTCAGACCTGTAGCGCTAACATCCCACATCATGAAGACCCTGGAAAGGTTAGTCCTCGCTCACCTCAGACCCCTGGTGTGTTCATCAATGGACCCCCTGCAGTTTGCATACCAGCGCAACATCGGGGTGGATGATGCAATCATCTACCTTCTGCAGAGGGCCTACTCTCACCTGGACAATGCAGGTTGCACTGTGAGGGTCATGTTTTTTGACTTCTCCAGTGCCTTCAATACCATTCAGCCCCTGCTACTGGGTGAGAAGATGAGGAGGATGAAAGTGGAAGCACCCTTAGTCTCCTGGGTCACGGACTACCTGACCGGTAGGCCACAATTTGTGCGACTACAGAGCTGTGTGTCAGAACGGGCAGTTAGCAACACAGGGGCCCCCCAGGGTACGGTCCTGTCCCCCTTCCTGTTCACCCTCTACACCTCAGACTTCAGATATAACTCTGAAACATGCCACCTACAGAAGTTCTCGGATGACTCTGCTATTGTAGGGTGCATCAGGGGTGGGCAGGAGGAGGAGTACAGGAGCACAATCAGTGACTTTGTGTTGTGGTGTGAGCAGAACCACCTTCAGCTCAACATCAGCAAAACTAAGGAGATGGTGGTGGACTTCAGGAGAACCAAGGCACAACTGACTGCAGTCCCTATAAAGGGGATGGATGTGGAAATGGTTGAGTCATACAAGTTCCTGGGTGTCCATATGGACAACAGACTGGAATGGGCTGGTAACACCGGGGCCCTGTACCAAAAGGGCCAGAGCCGACTCTACTTTCTGAGGAGGCTCAGGTCCTTCAACATGTGCAGTAAACTACTGCATACCTTCTACCAGTCTGTGGTGGCCAGTGCCATCTTTTTTGCAGTGGTGTGCTGGGGAGCAAACATCAAAGCCGGTGATGCTTCTCGGGTAAATAAGCTGATCAGGAAGGCTAGCTCTGTCCTGGGGATGAGCCTTGACACTCTAGAGGAGGTGGCGGAGAGACGGATCCTGGCCAAACTGCTGGCCATCATGGACAACGTCACCCACCCTCTGCACGCTATGGTTATGACGCAGAGGAGCACTTTCAGTCACAGACTGATCCCACCACGGTGTGCCAGAGAGCGCTACAGGAGGTCCTTCCTGCCGGCGGCTATGAGACTGTATAATGCCTCACCGGGGTGCCGTGCCGTCGGCAACATAGATCTGGAACTGTTGAGGTGCTAGGACCTAGTTTAACAATTATGCATCCATCCGTGAGTAACTCTGGTCCGTCAGCACTCATCCACTCAGGACCTATTTATTCATACAGGTCTGTATATACATATTCATGTACAGTTGTTATATTATATCACATGCAATATTGTAAGTAATTATTGGACGTAGGCATTCACTCAGGAATGCATATTAGTATCCTGCCAGTTGCACCTTTTCTCACTGCTTTTAGTATATCGAATGTGCAATAAGTGCAGTTGTCTGTAATTAAACCCTGCGCACTAAGGACTGTATTTTAAGGGAATTACTATTATTACCCCAAATGATATCATACACACATTTAGCTATTAAAGTATCTCTTCCTGTCATTTACCTGTACAGTTTGTGTAAACATGCAAGTATTCACTTATCTGTAAATATAACTGTATACCTAACTGTACAGCTAATTTAACCATGCAAAATTTTGACTTACCTATTCATTTACCCAGTCTGTCTATTAAGTAAACTATTATTACCCTCGCTCATATCATACGCATTTTTAGCTACTGAAGTATTTCTCTGCCATCGACCTGTATAGTATAGTTAACCATCCAACATCCACCAACGTATAGTGTACATATTCAGCCAACCACCCATACTATGCAATGTTCTTTTATAGCTTTTTTTTGCACTCCAGATATCTTGTATTTCTATACTTTTTCATACTGCCGCTCTATGTATCATGTACCATGTATCTGTCTTTTGTGTACTTTCGTTGTGGCATTTTGCACCTGCCCTGTGTTTTGTTGTAGCTGCTTGACAATGAAATTTCCCCCCCGGGGGATCAATAAAGTACCTATCTATCTATCTATCTATCTATCTATCTATCTATCTATCTATCTATCTATCTATCTATCTATCTATCTATCTATCTATCTATCTATCTATCTATCTATCTATCTATCTATCTATCTATCTATCTATCTATCTATCTATCTATCTATCTATCAAAAAGACCTGCAATTAGCAGGTACTGTTGTCTCAAAGAAAACAGTAAGTAATGCACTCCATCGCCATGGCCTGTATGCACGCTCACCACGCAAGACTCCATTGCTGAAAAAAAAAGCATGTTGAAGCTCGTTTAAAGCTTGCTGCACAACATTTGGAAAAGCCAGTGAAATACTGGGAGAATATAGTGTGGTCAGATGAGAGCAAAATTGAACTGTTTGGATGTCATAATACACACCATGTTTGGAGGAGAAATGGCACTGCACATCACCCTAAAAACACCATACCAACAGTGAAGTTTGGAGGTGGGAACATCATGGTGTGGGGCTGCTTTTCAGCAAATGGTACTGGCAAACTTCACATAATTGAAGGAAGGATGAATGGGCAAATTTACAGAGACATTCTTGACCAAAATCTGCTGCCATCTACCAGGATGATGAAGATGAAATGAGGGTGGACATTTCAGCAAGACAACGATCCCAAACACACAGCCAAGGAAACTCTCAATTGGTTTCAAAGAAAGAAAATAAAGCGATGTTATTGTGGGTGTAGCGAAGTGCTTGTGCTTCTAGCTCCGACAGTGCAGTACTATCTAACAATAATATCTAACAGTTTCACAACATATACCCAAACACACATAAATCTAAGTAAGAAAGGATTTATGTGTGTTCAACTTTAATCATACCACACACCATTGTAGTAGTTGGGGTTCGGTTAAATCGTGCGATTAATCGAATCATGGGAATGAAAACGTTTCATTCCATTCATTCCATTTGGATCAGTTGTAGGTCTACCCTCGACAGATTATAAGGTCCAGAAAGGCCCAGTAGCAGACAGTCTGCTACTGGGAAAGAGACATTCAGAGATTGTCAAGCCAAGCCTTCGGTACTGAGTAGGGAGGGATGTACAGTATTTTCTGTTTGTCCAGATTGACAACTTCTATTTGATTGTGGTGTTGAAAATGCAAACCATGATAAAGCGGTATGCAGTTTTGCGTTGGTTATTGTTTGTGTGTGGTGCATTGGCACAGAAACCTGTTGGTGGAAAATCGTTTCATATATATTATTAATATGGCATCAACATTTTGAAAATCTGATTTACCCCTACACTTTTAGAAAAAGGGTTCCAAAAGGGTTCTTCGGCTGTCCCCATAGGGGAACACTTTTTTGGTTCCAGGTAGAACCTTTCATGGTGAGGTAGAACTCTTTTGGGTTCCAACCCTCTGTGGAAAGGATTTTACATGGAACTCAAAAGGGTTCTACCTGGAACCAAAAAGGGTTCTTCAAAGGGTTCTCCTATACCCCTTTTCCACCAAAAAAGAACTGGTTCGGAACTGGTGCTGGTTCAAAGTTGGTTCAAAGTTGGTTCAACTTGCGAACCTTCTCAGAACCTGTTTGTTTTTCCACTGACTAGAGAGCCCAGCAAACGACTTCGTTACGTCACTGTGTACGTCGCCATACGTCTTAGCTTTCCCAGAAACGCTTGCGCCAACTTCAAGCATAACAATTACAATGGCGGACTACATCGTCTTTCTGCAAATGTTTCTCCTGGTTTTGCCATCCTATATTGGGGTCAGAAGAAGACGTTTAGAACACATCTACTAGCGCTGTGTTTTTAGCAATGGCGGTCACAACCTTTCCCGTCGTGTTGTTGGTCACAATAACCCCGCCCCCAGCCCCCGATGTAAGCATGACGTGGTAAAAGAACGGTTCTAGTCCAGCAAAGAGTTGGTGCCGCTTTGGAACCCATTTTCCTGGCCGAGAACCGGTTCTTTGGCTGTTGAAACACAAAGAACTGGTTCGCGAGTAGGCACCGGCTCCGAACCGGCTCTCAAAATGCTTTGGTGGAAAAGGGGTACTATTGGGACAGCAGTAGAACCATTTTAGGTTCATATAAGAATGTACCTGGTCATTGTCTGCAGCCAGTTCTGATCATAGTGTAATGAAACAGGCAGGGAGAGTGAGCTCAACCGTGGTAGTCTGCGGACCCTCAAGCTTCTGGCCCGTAGCCCTGCGTGGCATCGACTGTGCCACAAAACCATGCTGAAGTGGCCATGTCGATATACACGTTTATAAATACATGATTGCTACAGTTGTTGTTATTTGTGGTGGTAATCATAATTTTTTAGTACGTTTTATGAGGGGGATGGTGTGCAATTGTTTTTACAGTACAAGGGGAGGGTCATGTGAAAATACTTTTTACGTGGGCGAGGGGTGCATTTTATTTTATGACACCTCCAGTTGGACCAACCTCCCCCCCTCTTCCCCGGGAGACGAGTTGGCTAAAACAGGCTGAGGAACAGCAGCAAGGCCTCCTTGATCAATGTTTGATATCTGAAATAAATACATGGAACTGTTTGAAGAAGACCCAGGTGCAGGGAGGCGACTCACAGATTAAAATAAAATGTTGCATCTCTACTCTGGATATGGGAGAGGCACCTACAGTATTAATGTCACAAAAGAAAAGGAGAACAAAAGCACTTCCCCCTTTTTCCTTCTTTGTTTTATCCCACGTTTTTATTTTGTGTCTTGTTGAAGTGTTTGCCAATGGAGAATTGAGGGCGGAAAACACCAGAGCTATCAAGAAGCAATCATGGCTTGATGGAGTGGGGCTCTGGGCCACAGACAAATGGGAGAAAAGCAAATGACAGGCTGGTGGAGAAAAATAAAGAAAGGAGGGAGAGTGGGGGGGTGGGGTGGGTGGGGGGGTGGGGGGTGAGAGAGAGAAAGAGAAAGCGTCTGAAGGAAAACTCGCCTACCTGCATAAAGTGCCTCAACTGAATGATCAGTTTTATACCTTTCAACCCATCATAGGACAATATAGCAGACTGTTACATATTCTCCACACACCTGCATCACTGTGCCTGTCCATCATGGCTGTGAAGTGGATTTTCAACGGTATGATCAAACAATAACAGCCCATCCATGTGATTAACTTCCTCTGATGATGAAAATCACCACAGTGTGTAATAGATCAACAACTTTTATTTATTTTCCTCTTGTTTATTTTTTTGGGGAAACTCCCCCAGAAGCAAATTAAATCCGTCCGTCCGTCCGTCCGACTGTCCGTCCGTCCGTCCATCCATCCATCCATCCATCCATCCATCCATCCATCCATCCATCCATCCATCATCTATCTATCTATCTATCTATCTATCTATCTATCTATCTATCTATCTATCTATCTATCTATCTATCTATCTATCTATCTATCTATCTATCTATCTATCTATCTATCTATCTATCTATCTATCTATCTATCTATCTATCTATCTATCTATCTATCTATCTATCTATCTATCTATCTATGAATAAAATTGTGTGGTTGAAAATAATCCTTAGTTATTTGTGTGGATTTTTGTAACTGTAAAACAGGAAATATTCAACATAAACATGAGCCTGTTGTTTGGCAGTAGCTTGCTCCATCCATTTTCCTCTAGATGAGGTGATTTATATTAGTAGGTTTCACACATAGTGAAGATAAGCTATATAATTATACTGAACAAAAATAAACACAACATGCAACAATTTCAATGATTTTACTGAGTTACTGTTCATGTAAGGAAACCAGTTAATTTAAATACATTCATTAGGCCCAAATCTATTGATTTTACATGTCTGGGCAGGGGAAGCCAGAATTCGTTTTTCCCCACAAAAGGGCGATCCCGCAGGTGAAGAAGCAGGATGTGGAAGTCCTGGGCTTGCGTGGTTACACATGGTCTGCGGTTGTGAGGTCGGTTGGACTTACTGCCAAATTCTCTAAATCAACGGCAGCTTATGATAGATAAATTAACATTACATTCTCTGGCAACCGCTCTGGTGGGCATTTCTGCAGTCAGCATGCTGCACAATCTGTGTTATTGTGTTGTGTGACAAAACTGCACATTTTAGAGTGGCCTTTCATTGTCCCCAGCACAAGGTGCACCTGTGCAATGATCATGCTGTTTAATCATTTTATTGATATACCACACCTGTCAGGTGGATGATCTTGGCAAAGTAGAAATGCTCACTAACAGGGATGTAAACAAATTTGCGCACAAAATGTGAGAGAAACATTTTATATCAGCTCATGACACATGGGACCAACACTTTACATGTTGTGTTTATATTTTTGTTCAGTATATGACTTTATAAATCATGAGATTAACACAATTTATAGTAAAACAAGTCTGATCTAAAATTAGGGTACAATCAAAAAACAGAACAGTTAAATAAATTATATAATTATTTCACCTGCCTCTCTCTGTGATTCCATCCCTTGTTAGTGTAAATGGCACACCAGTGTCAGGTTATATTGATGTCATTAGAACACCATGCTATATCAAACACAGCAAGTATCCTAAAAAAATAAATGTCAGAGCAATACTCCAAATCCACCCACTCTCTTTTTCTGGGTCAGAGAAAGGCGATCCCGTCTGTGTTGTAGCCCTGCATACACACACACGCACAAATGCACACACACACACACTATCTCCTCCCCACACACAAACCCCCAGTTCAGTGTCTGGGGGCACTGACCGTGGAGGTATTGGGTTAGATGGAGGATCTTGTTTGTGGTGGGAGGTGTGAAGGAGGCCCATGCCATCTCTCTCTCTCTCTCTCTCTCTCTCTCTCTCTCTCTCTCTCTCTCTCTCTCTCTCTCTCTCTCTTCTGGTCTCAGCCATTTTGAGGCAGACATATGCTCTGCGGCACAGCAGAGATACCCAGGGTCTCCCGTTTCATGCCTAGGCCCAGGCCAGCTGCCTGTGTGTGTGTTCTCCTGGTAGGGTGTGATCAGTGGGTGTGATGTTTCACTGATAAGGAGGGAAAGATCGTCAGACACAGGGAGACATGGGGAATGGCTCTAAACAACAGGGGGTACTCTGGGGAAGCAGACAATGAAAGGTCAGACGTAAATACAAAATCTAGCTGCAAAGCATGCACATCCACCTGCCAGGGTCTCAGCTTCTCTCAGTATGTTTGGTATGACCTTTTATGTATGTATTTATCAACTGTAGAGGTTTTCATGGTAGAGTAATGAACCAGTATATTATTATTACCCATACTATACCTTTATCGGTATAATATTGGTGTCCAATGGCAGGTGGACAGGCCTACACACATTCTTTAAAAAAAAATGTATTTAACCTTTATTTTACTAGGCAAGTCAGTTACGAACAAATTCTTATTTACAATGACGGCCTAGGAACAGTGGGTTAACTGCCTTGTTCAGGGGCAGAAGGACAGATTTTTACTTTGTCAGCTCAGGGAGTTGATCCTGCAACCTTTCAGTTACAGGCCCAACACTCTAACCACTAGGCTACAATAAATGCAATGTCACAGGTGGCCAATAATAAAATATTGAATACAATTAGAGACCTATTCAGAGATGAAAGGAAGAAATGAGGTCAGACAAAAGCAGATCATGATTATTCTCTGTGTTCGTACCACGTTTAGGGAAATTAAAGTAAATTTACCCTCTTAGGCCTCAATCCCCCCTATCTGAGATATCTACTGCAGCCCTCATCCTCCACATACAACACCCGTTCTGCCAGTCACATTCTGTTAAAGGTCCCCAAAGCACACGCATCCCTGGGTCGCTCGTCTTTTCAGTTCGCTGCAGCTAGCGACTGGAACGAGCTGCAACAAACACTCAAACTGGACAGTTTTATCTCAATCTCTTCATTCAAAGACACAATCATGGACACTCTTACTGACAGTTGTGGCTGCTTTGCGTGATGCATTGTTGTCTCTACCTTCTTGCCCTTTGTGCTGTTGTCTGTGCCCAATAATGTTTGTACCCTGTTTTGTGTTGCTACCATGCTACGTTGTTGTCTCAGGTCTCTCTTTATGTAGTGTTGTGTTGTCTCTCTTGTCGTGAAATGTATTTTGTCCTATATTTTTATTTAATGTATTTATATTTTTAATCCCAGCCCCTATCCCTGCAGGAGGCCTTTAGCCTTTTGGTAGGCCGTCACTTGCCTAGTTAAATAAAGGTTCAATAGAAAATAAAAAATAAAAAAATTACCACGCAGTGCACTGTAATATAGGGCTGTATTTTGTTGTTGTTGATAATGTACCCCAGAGGAAGGGGAAGAGCTAACTGTGTGAAATGTGATGTGAAAGCCATTGTAAAGTCATGCAAGTCAGTTAAATCATTAGAATGGAACATTATACTAACTTGTGAGGACACTTTAAAGTGTTGCCGTTATATAACTGTTATAATATACAGCCTACTTCACATGATTACTGGTTAGTGGCTACATGGGCAAGACATGGAATGCTGTATTATCTGGGACTAGGAATAATACACTGATCTGTACCATACAATAGATTTGTGTACATTAGCTCTGTGTACATTAGCTCTGAGTCATCCATTAAAGCTAATTTAATGGTTGTTAAAGCTGCAATATGTAGCTTTTTGGGTGACCCGACCAAAGTCACATAGAAATGTGAGTTATAGATCTGTCAGTCTCATTGAAAGCAAGTCTATGAAGCGGTACAATATGTTTGGTTATGGAAAAGATATTCCATAGCGGTTTAGATGGCACAATGATTCTCTACTCTACAACTTGATTGGACATGATTTGGAAAGGCACACACCTGTCTATATAAGGTCCCACAGTCGACAGTGCATGTCAGAGCTAAAACCAAGCCATAAGATCAAAGGAATTGTCCGTAGAGCTCCGAGACAGGATTGTGTCAAGGCATAGATCTGGGGAAGGGTACCCAAAAATGTCGGCCCCATTGAAAGTCACCAAGAACACAGTGGCCTCCATAATTCTTAAATGGAAGAAGTTTGGAACTACCAAGACTCTTCCTAGAGCTGGCTGCCCGGCCAAACTGAGCAATCGGGGGAGAAGGGCCTTGGTCAGGGAGGTGACCAAGAACGGTCATTCTGACAGAGCTCCAGAGTTCCTCTGTGGAGATGGGAGAACCTTCCAGAAGGACAACCATCTCTGCAGCACTCCACTAATCAGGCCTTTATTGTAGAGTGGCCAGACGGAAGCCACTCCTCAGTAAAAGGCACATGATAGCCCTCAGACCATGAGAAACAAGATTCTCTGATGAAACCAAGATTGAACTCTTTGGTTTGAATGCCAAGCGTCACGTCTGGAGGAAACCTAGCACCATCCCTATGGTGAAGCATGGTGGTGGCAGCATCATGCTGTGAGGATGTTTTCCAGCGGCAGGGACTGGGAGACTAGTCAGGATCGAGGGAAAGATGAACGGAGCAAAGTACATAGAGATCCTTGATGAAAACCTTCTCCAGAGCGCTCAGGACCTCATACTGGGGTGAAGGTTCACCTTCCACAGGACAACGTACCTTAAACACACAGCCAAGACAACACACAGCCAAGACAACACACAGCCAAGACAACACAGGAGTGGCTTCGGAAGTCTCTGAATGTCCTTGAGTGGCCCAGCCAGAGACCGGACTTGAATCCGATCGAACATCTCTGGAGAGACCTGAAAATAGCTGTGTAGTGACGCTCCCCATCCAACCTGGCAGAGCTTGAGAGGATCTGCAGAGAAGAATGGGAGAAACTCCCCAAATACAGGTGTGCCAAGCTTTTAGCTCCCAAGTGGCGCAGTGGTCTGAGACACTGTATCTTAGTGCTAGAGGCGTCACTATAGACAGCCTGGTTTGAATCCAGATTGTGTCACAACTGGCCATGATTGGGAGTCCCTTAGGGCAGCACACAATTGGCCCAGTGTTGTAGGCTGTCATTGTAAATAATAATTTGTTCTTAACTGACTTGCCAAGTTAAATAAAGGTTAGTGTAAAATGTAGTGTCATACTTGAGGCTGTAATTGCTACCAAAAGTAAAGGGTCTGAATACTTTATCTTTCTGGGGTATTGTGTGTAGATTGATGAGGGAAATATTTTTTTATCCATTTTAAAATGAGGCTGTAATGTAACAAAATGTGGAAAAAGTCTGAATACTTTCAGAATGCACTGCAGGTATCGGTATGCGTGTGAGTGCGCCCAACGGATGTCTGTGTGTGTGCATGCGTGCACGTCTGTTTGTGTCCACGTGTGTAAAGAAGCAGGTTGCCAGCAGTCAGGAGTGCAGGTTGCAGTAGTCAGTCAGGGTGAACGGGCTGTTCAAGCTGCCAGTCAGACCCAGGCAGGATTACGACTTCAGCTACACCAGCCACTACAGTAATGATGATGGGGGAGCAAATCCTGCACTACAGGAGCTCATTAAGGGAGTTTGTTTAAAACAACAGTCCTCAGGCTGGCTGAGGTGAGACAGGTGTTGGTCCAGGTTTGAGAAGAGAGAGGAAGACTGGCTGGGAAAGACACGATCACATAACAGAGCTCCCATCCAGCCCCACAGAAATCGCCCTACTGAACGAGGGACACCTTCTGGGAAGAGAGGGATACTGAACAATATACAATGGTATATACAGATACAGTGAAGTATTCATACACCTTGACTTTTTCCACATTTTGGACTTGTAACCTGGTCGAACATCTCTGGAGAGACCTGAAAATAGCTGTGCAGCGACGCTCCCCATCCAACCTGACAGAGCTTGAGAGGATCTGCAGAGAAGAATGGGAGAAACTCCCCAAATACAGGTGTGCCAAGCTTGCAGCATCATACCCAAGAAGACTCAACGCTTTAACAATTTAATACAAGGCTGTAACGTAACAGAATGTGGAAAAAGTCAAGGGGTCTGAATACTTTCCAGAGACACTGTATATAGTAATACGTGTACTGTGTGGTAGGGTGCTGATGTAAAAGACCACTCAGAGTACATGCAAGCATTAGCATAATACAATCCCACACAGCCGATACAATGCATGCTGCACGATTATTCACGCAGATAACAGTAAATTGAAGACATATACAGTACCAGTCAAAAGTTTGGACACACCTACTCATTCAAGGGCTTTTCTTTGTAGAATAATAGTAAAGGCATCAAAACTATGAAATAACACATATGGAATCATGTAGTAACCAAAAAAGTGTTAAACAAACAAATTTTATATTTGAGATTCTTCAAAGTAGCCACCCTTTGCATTGATGACAGCTTTGCACACTCTTGGCATTCTCTCAACCAGGTAGGGGTGGTATACAGAAGATAGCCCCATTTGGTGAAAGACCAAGTCCATATTATGGCAAGAACAGCTCAAATTATCAAAAATAAAGGACAGTCCATCATTACTTTAAGACATGAAGGTCAGTCAATCTGGAAAATGTTAAGAGTTTCTTCAAGTGCAGTCGCAAAAACCATCAAGTGCTATGATGAAACTGGCTCTCATGAGGACCGCCACAGGAAAGGAAGACCCGGAGTTACCTCTGCAGCAGAGGATGAGTTCATTAGAGTTAACTTAACAGACACATCTCAACATCAACTGTTCAGAAGAGACTGCGTGAATCAGGCCTTCATGGTCGAATTGCTGCAAAGAAACCATGACTAAAGGACACCAATAAGAAGAAGGGATATTCTTGGGTCAAGAAACATGAGCAATTGACATTATACAATATGTCCTTTGGTCTGATGAGTCCAAATTTGAGATTTTTGGTTCCAACCGCCCAGTCTTTGTGAGACGCAGAGTAGGTGAATGGATGATCTCGGCATGTGTGGTTCCCATCATGAAGCATGGAGAAGGAGGTGTGATGGTGTGGGTTTGCTTTGCTGGTGACACTGTTGATGGTTTATTTAGAATTCAAGGCACACTTAACCAGCATGGCTACCACAGCATTCTGCAGCGATACGCCATACCATCTGGTTTGCGCTTAGTGGGACTATCAGCCAAAAAGTGCTCAGCATATGTGGGAACTCCTTCAAGACTGTTGTAAAAGCATTCTTCATGAAGCTGGTTGAGAGAATGCCAAGCGTGTGCAAAGCTGTCATCAAGGCAAAGGAATTATTTTTTTAACACTTTAATGGTTACTACATGATTCCATATGTGTGATTTAATAGTTTTGATGTCTTCAGTATTATCCTACAATGTAGAAAATAGTAAAAATAATGAAAAACCCTTGAATGAGTAGGTGTGTCCAAACATTTCACTGGTACTGTAGTTAGCCAAGTACATCTCAACTCCATGATGCAACATCCGCTGAGTTGACTGCAGACGGGAGTTTTTTGGAGTGAACCAACATCTCTAACATATAGGGAGCTAGCTGCATTACATTAACATTACAGGAGACTAGAGCATGAGAATAAATTCCATTCATTAAGTTCTGCTTGTAGTTTGTGGAAACACTAATTGTGAGGAAGAGCTTATCAATATTCCAGTTGGTGGGGAAATAAAGTTCTCACACGTACACACAGGCAAATGAATCCTGGCAGTCCAGCTCTCTGCCGTTAACGATATACATTCACAGTCGAGTGGAAAAGCATCTCATCTCTGCTTGGCTTCACAGTAAAAACCCGACTCACACCGAGGCAATGCAGCACACAGCCAGCCTGGCCATTAAAAACACCATTCAACCATCTCACTCATCAGTTTCCACTTCCCCCTGTCACTTCTCACCATTGAAATAGATAGAGCCTCTCACACATACGGTATTAAATGCCTCTTCGCATTCCCTGCGTTTAGTCAAGGCCGAAAATCACCATAATTACTGCCGCTCACGCTGTGGATGAGCGGCACAGTTAGGGAGGCACAGGGAATCATTTGATGCTGCAATCTAAAATTAAACACAACACACTTAAACACAAACATAATAGGGGAAACATGCAATTACTGGTAATTAAGGATCAGGACTCTTCTGCAGCGAGGTCAATCAATCTCTCTGGGGCTGAAAAGAGAACCGACGCCAGATCACAAGAGCTTAGGCCAAAACCTCTCCCCTCTGCCACAGTCAGCGCTGCCAACAGAGAGAGTTGCGTTGCGTGCCACCACAGCACAGATTTCTGATTTGATATTCCCCAGGTCATTATTTCATATTCATGATGACTAATCTCCCTTTAAATAACATGAGGAATGAGAATGCAGTAAGAAAAGTGGCGGTTCCGACTGAACTCCAATAGCATGAGATTATGCTTAACTAACAGGCAATAAAGAGCCTAATCCTCCTTAATGTCTGAGAGTGGAGCCACATGTCGTCTGGCGAATACCCTGTCTGCCCCCCTGGTTGGTTCACATGTTCCAATGGCATACTCGGTTAGATCATCCAACTACCCGCTATAGGGAGGGAACCTTACCAACAAACTCACTAAGTGACTTGACTCATCAAAAAAGGATTATGTTTACATTTGACATCCAGAGCGATTTACTCACACACTTACATGCGCAAGTACACATGATTTACAGTTACAGATTAGACCTACCATCACATCACTGAGACGGTTTCAGTTTCCAGTTATTTTGAATCAGTATACTGTATTGTGTGTATGAACGTGATATTTAATATTTTCTCAGAAAAAGAGGCACATTGGGCACATAGCTCAGCCCGACACATGGCCTACTTGTACTTTGCACAACATGGCTGAAAATATACCATAAGCGGTGAGTGTTACTTTGGGCAGTTGTGGATTATCTCTCAGATTTTAACGGATGAGTACTATGTTCTGAAAACTGCAGATCGAACAGAAATGTGCCATGCGTGAACCTGCCTAGCATAATTAACCTAGCAGGCAGTGTGTTGTGGATCCTGCAGATGTGAACCCACAGAAAGAACAGGACTACTCACCTCACACACGGCAGAGAACAGGACTACTCACCTCACACACGGCAGAGAACAGGACTACTCACCTCACACACGGCAGAGAACAGGACTACTCACCTCACACACGGCAGAGAACAGGACTACTCACCTCACACACGGCAGAGAACAGGACTACTCACCTCACACACGGCAGAGAACAGGACTACTCACCCCACACCATGCAGAAAGAACAGGAATTCTCACCTCACACACTGCAGAGAACAGGACTACTCACCTCACACACGGCAGAGAACAGGGCTACTCACCCCACACCATGCACTGGTCACCCCCAAAGCCAACACCTCCTTTGGCCGCCATTCCTTCCAGTTCGCTGCTGCCAATCACTGGAACGAATTGCAAAAATCATTGAAGCTGGAGGTTCCTATCTCCCTCAATAACTTTAAGCATCAGCTGTCAAAGCTGCTTATCGATCACTGCACCTGTATATAGCCCTTCTGTAAATAGCCCACTCTACTACCTCATCCCCATATTTATTTCGTTTATTTTTCACTAATCTTGCACTCCAGTATCTCTATTTGCACATCATAATTTGCACATCCTTCATTCCTGTGTTAATGATGATAATTCTGTAATTTATTTCTACTCTATAGTCTATTTATTGTCCTACCTCCCAACCTTACTGCATTTTTGCACTACATTTTGCACTCTGTTTATAGATTTTCTATTGTGTTTTTGACTGTTTGTTTAATGTGTAACTCTGTGTTGTTGTTTTTTGTCGCACTGCTTTGCTTTGTCTTGGCCAGGTCGCAGTTGCAAATGAGAACTTGTTCTCAACTGACCTACCTGGTTAAATAAAGGTGAAATAAAAATAAAATAAAAAAATAAAATGCAGAAAGAACAGGAATACTCACCCCACACACTGCAGAGAACAGGACTACTCACCCCACACCATGCAGAAAGAACAGGAATACTCACCTCACACACTGCAGAGAACAGGACTACTCACCTCACACACGGCAGAGAACAGGGCTACTCACCCCACACCATGCAGAGAACAGGACTACTCACCCCACACCATGCAGAAAGAACAGGAATACTCACCTCACACACGGCAGAGAACAGGACTACTCACCCCACACCATGCAGAAACAACAGGAATACTCACCCCACACACTGCAGAGAACAGGACTACTCACCTCACCGAACCCTAAAACTAACTCTAGCTCCTAAACCTAATTCTAACTCTAACACTGATAATAACCTAAATCCTAAACACTCTAGAAATAGCATCTGACCGAATAACAAAATGTCCCCACAAAATGTAGATTTTTTGTTTGTTTAATATTCTTGTGGGGACTTCTGGTCCCCACAAGTATAGTTAAACACGTCAACATGCACGTGTTTATGTGAGTGTGTGTGTTTGCACTTTCTACTAATTTCCCCAAAAAGTATATTGGATGAAACCAATAACTCTATGACAGAGTAGTGCACAGCCATTGGTAATTCCCACTCTGTCTTAGACCAGACAGGCCAATTCCTCAAATGAAACTAGAAAACATTCCGTAAGATAAAAACACTGCAATCAGGAGCCATCTGACTCACTGTCTCTCATCTAGTGTATCAGAGCTGCTCATTGTGTTGATCCCTTTGATAAGATTCTCCAGTGCAGATCTATCTGGCGAAAGATTAGAGACATAAATAAGTAATTACAGAGAGAAGCCCTGTAACAGAAGTTGTGTGTGTGTGTGTATGTGGTGTGTGTGTGTGTGTGTGTTCATGTGCATGTGTGTGTGGGTGTGTGTGTGTGTGGGTGTGTGTGGAGTAGCATAGCGAGGGGAAGGGTGTATGGGTTTCTCTGCTGTGTCTTTGGACAGTAAAAATAAAGAAAGTTGTACACTGTAATTATGATCACAAACATTTCATGGGTGTAGCAACAAACATTTCGGCACGCAGTGCCTTCTTCAGGGTTACATATTAAATGCTTGAACCAGCTTATGTAGAAGTATTCCTACATAACCTAGATCAAGCATTTACCATGTAATGCTGAAGAAGGAAGGCACTGTTTGCCGAAACGTTGGTTGCTACTGTATAGCCATTACATTTTTGGGATCCTAATTAAAGTGTATTTTTATAGTTTACTCTCTGTTAATCAGCAGGTCCATCAAATGTTCTGCGTGTGCGTCAGCTTCTACCTTTTACATGCCTTACACAGTGTCACACATATATAAAAAGAGCGGAGTGTAAAGAGAGTGGGTGTCCAGATATAAATATAGCCTGTCCTCTTGTGGAGCTGAGATCACACTGCATTTTGTGAATGAGCCTGGCTGGGCGGCAGTCCTCAGATGACTAATGTGGAGCTTTTTTACTACATATTTGACTACAACAGAAAATGTTGTATTATCGGCAGCTTATCTTACAAGTAGAGAGCATATTTCAGTGATCATGCAACAGGTTTATAGACGTTGATGGATTGAAGATATATGAGATCAGAAAATGAGGAATTGATTTCTAGTGAATCCAACCTCTATGATCTGTGACAGAACATACAGTATAAGCAGTGTTGCTATGGGGCCAGAGAGTTCCGGTTACTTTTAAAAGTACTCAGAATTAATGTTTTTATTAGTTTTAGGGTGTGTCCCAAATAGGGCTGGGCGATATGACGATATATATCGTGTGACAATAGAAAAACATACAAACCTCTATGGTTTCGTATTATGCTCTATCGTTTATTTCGTTGTGTCGCAAATCACACTCTTTACGGCAATATTTTTCGTCAATTGGACGACGCAAATTTGCAACACAAACAAACATGGAGGAGAGTGAACGTGACACAGAGCAAGGAGACACGGAGCTCGTACCTAAAAGAGGGTCTACTTCGGTTGGATGGACCAGAAAACCGTCCTCTGCAAAATATTCCGTAGGCCGGTCCCGACAACAGGCTTAAACACCACTAACCTCTTTTTCCACCTAAACAAGAATCATGTGAAACAGTACAGAGAGTCTACGGATATGAGACCCAAAAAAGTACAGTCGAGTGCTCAAAACAAATCCTTGACTCAGACGTTGCAAGAGGCTTTTGCCCGCGGCACACCATATGGCAAAGAACTATAGTAGTGTTTTCTATTTACCTTTTTAGATTTTAATATTTTAAAATATATTTTATATTTTGTTACATGCTTAATTGAAATTTGAACGAAGGTTCTAAATAAAAGGATAAATAATCAAATATGAGTAAGTACCTTTTATTCAAAATGTAATAAGAAATAGGCCTTTACATGTGGTCATTATATATAAACTATTTATTCATTGAATTTACAGAAAATGTGCTATATCGTGACGTGTATCGTTATCGGGATATGAAATTACCTATATCGTGATATGAGATTTTGGTCATATCGCCTAGTCCTAAATGGTACCCTGCTATCCTCTATGGCCTTAATGATCTTGGTCAAAAGTAGTGCACGATATAGGGGATATGGTGCCATTTGGGACACATTTTAGGCTCATCATAGCCATCATTCTCCCATTTCCATGGGCTAGGTGGACCATCACATCTGAAATAGCTGTAGTAATCTCTATGCAGCTTGTTGTTCCATCGCTCAACACATCAACCAACCACATTTCTCTGACACACCACCACCCCACACCAGTTATTTCTGTAAGAAAAGTATGCTTCCAATTTCTGTTTTGTCACTTCTAACTGAACAAATTCCCATCAGAGTACCAGGAAAAAGTACATGTCAAAGAGAGAGAGCGGGAGAGAGAGAGAGGAAAAATCAGCTACACTTAACAGGACGTTCTTCATCTCCAGTGAAAAGCGTTTGCTGCACATTGTTCCCTCCATCTCCATTTCTCTGACTCCTCCAGTGCCATTAGTCTCTGGGAGAAAAAAAAGGTTTGTTTTCTCCTTGGCTCTAAGTACAGGGTGCAGTGCATTATCTCTCCTTAGAATTACACTTTCAAACACCATGGCTGCGTGTCACTGCCAGGAAGGAGAGACTGAGCAGCCTCAGGCTAACAATACCTGAGTACTGAACAACAGGATTCTCTCTCTCGTTCACTCACCCACTCACACTCGCTCACAACTACTCGCTCGCTCAATCACACAAATCTATGTCAGTCTCAGTAATGAACAAACAAGCTGAGCTTCACAATCATTGCCTTACCTAATGAGCCAATGATAACATTGATTTGAAGTCTGGAACCTAAAATGTGAATTTATACATGTGTAATGTAGAGGTATGCATGTGGCTGCCTGCAGGCTAGCACGTGTGTTAATGTTAATGGCCCTTGTTCAATATTGAAGAAGGTTATAGGAATGATGGAAATTATGTATTATATCATGACATTAGCCAAAGGCTATGCAGTGATATGGTAATGACTGTATGACAATGTCACAGGGCATGCATGCATACTGTATGTGGAAAAAATTTATGGGAAACATTGGAAGTCATACAAACGCAGTGAGACTCACATACTGTATTAGTCATAACATTATTCTTTCCCTAGCTTCAAACTTCTTGGCTCTCTAGTTAAGAACCATAGTATTCTGAGAATCCCTCCATGCAATATCTTTATACAAAATAGCACAAGCCAACATTGTAATACATTGAAAATATTTATATATTTGATTATCATACTGTGAAATGTCCATCCTGTTCCAGCTCTAATTAGCTGTGATATATACTACTTCCCCCCCTCTCTCTATACTCCCAAGGCTAGCTCATACATTAATCACATTTCTCTTATCACTTTAGACAAACCTCCATAGTATTTCCCCATTCATATAATATAACCACCCTGGTATTATTCCATACTAAGCACCGTGTAGGTGCGGCAGGTAGCATAGCGGTTAAGAGCATTGGGCCAGTAACCCAAAGGTCACTGGTTCGAATCCCAGAGGCAACTAGTTGAAAAATCTGTTGATGTGTCCTTGAGCAAGGCACTTAACCCTAATTGCTCCTGTATGTTGCTCTGGATAAGAGTGTCTGTTGTGTACTGTAACTATTCCCCAGGTCATTGCTGTAAATGAGAATGTGTTCTCAGTCAACTTACCTGGTTAAATACAATATAAAAATAATAAAACATTACCATTGGAAGAGTGGAGGGTAGAAAAACAATCCTCGGTATTCTACCCCTTTGTTGACTAGACGTGTTACATAAGCTAATGATGGAACATTTGGTGACACACTGGTATTAACGAGTCATCTTCATCTCCTATTCCAGACTGCACAGCATGGTCTCTCTCCAGAGGAGAATTCACTCTCCTCTCATCCTATAGTCACAGCTGCTGCTCTAGCTCTGGTGAGAGTGGAGGGGTGTGCCCTCAACAGGAGCACCAAGCCAAGTGCACAAAAGCCCATCAGAAAAGAATCATTTCGGCAAACCTGCCGAGTTTGGGCTTTGCCGTCTCTGTCCCCCGAGGTGAAACTGCTGAGCCTGTCCCCCATGGGAGCCCTGCCTAGAGCGAGGGCAGGGGTGGAGAGGGGAGAGGCAGATGTGGAGACGAGGGGGGAGAGGCAGGGATGGAGAGAGGTATAGAGGGAAAGAGAGAGGGGGGCAGAGGGGTGGTTGGCGGTGGAAGAGCACAGAGGTATGAAGATAATAGCCCCAATGGGGAGATATGCAAAGCGCTTTACGAAGCTAAGTCAGTCTTGTGTGAAGGAGTCCTGCACGGCACACAGAAAATGCAAGGCATTATCTTCAGCTCATTCCCCTCAGCCTCTCTGCTCTCTGCTGGTGCTTTCACATTCCCCATTTACACTCATTTTTCTCTCTCTGAAAATGTTGCTCCTACT
Source organism: Thymallus thymallus (assembly GCA_023634145.1). Taxonomy (NCBI): domain Eukaryota; kingdom Metazoa; phylum Chordata; class Actinopteri; order Salmoniformes; family Salmonidae; genus Thymallus; species Thymallus thymallus. Next base: position 24,345,309 of record CM042379.1, read on the forward strand.
TTTTAGTGTAAACAAACCCGTCCTTGACACTCCTTCCCGTTATCCGTCTTCAAGGAGACGAACAGGGTGACACAGGGAATCTGATTTCATCATCTTGCCATGAACAGAATAGCCTCCTCTGTTCTACATTTTCTGTATCAGTGCATGGTTGCTGAGTGGGTTCTCAGAGTGTCACATGCCTTGGTGTCAGACAGTTCAAGGGACTAAGTCATTACAAGCAGTAAAATTAATCCCTCACAATCACTGTGGAAAACATAACCACTTAGCCCCAGAGCATCTTGACCGAGGCGGGCGCACAATGTTATAAGGAGAGAGAGGATTGGGAACACTCACAAATTAAGAGGAGCTGCATGCTAAACAAGTCAGCTAGGAGGAGGGAGGGAGGACTGGAGGAGGAGGAGCCGAGTGGTTCTCCCCGCTGTCCGCCCGCCTCCAGAGGGCTCAGGTTTACAATGGGAGAGGAGGGAGGCAAAATAGAAAACTTCAAATGGAAGTTAGCTGAAACAAGTACACCATTCTCAATGGTGCAATGATGAGCGTGGCAGGTATCCTAGCGGTCAGAGCGCTGGGCCAGTAACTGAAAAGTTGCTGGATCGAATCCCTGAGCCGACAAAGTGAAAACCTGTCGATGTGTCCTTGAGATAGGCACTTAACCATAATTTGCTCCAGGGGCGCCGTACTACTATGGCTGTCATTGTAAATAAGAATTTGTTCTTAACTGACTTGCCTAGTTAAATAAAGGTTAAATAAAAAAAATATATATATATTAAAAACTTTCAGAAGCATGTCTAAGGAAAAGATTGTCAAGTGATTTGTCATGCGCCTCAGAGCCCTCTTTTTGGATAAAAGCTGGGAGTCTTGCTCTTAAGTAGTAAGAATAAGAAAATCATTATTGGATGAAGCGTTTTGAAGGCTTGATGATGGGGAAGACTTTGATGTGAGTGTAGTGGTGTAGTGTTGTAGTGGTGTAGTGTTTCTACCAGTGACTCAGTGAATCCCATAAGCTGCTGTGCTATCTCAGACGGCCAGACTGGGCCCTCTTTAATCACCACTAGGCAGGGACTGTGTTTTATCCAGAGAAGCCTCCTGCGTTGCAGAACTGCAAAACAAACAAACAGAGTGAACAGCGAGGGGGAAGTGACACGTGAGGGGAGGGAGGGAGAGAGAGAGGGGAGGAGGAGTTCTATGAATGGGAGAAAGAATAAGAAAGAAAGAAAGAAAGAAAGAAAGAAAGAAAGAAAGAAAGAAAGAAAGAAAGAAAGAAAGAAAGAAAGAAAGAAAGGAGAGACACAATCAACATTTTGCACGTAGGCGGCGGCCTACACGTGTTGACAATTCTCCCAAGAACAGGTTTGGAAGTGAAAACTGAACTGGCAGGAACAGCAGTCAGGGGGGTAGTCTCAGAGGAGCTTGTGTAGGCACTGAATACCCACCCACAAAAGACAGGGGGAGATAATGGGCTAAAATGGAGGCAGAGCAGTCTGAGCAGAGAGAGGAGAATGAGAAGAGAACAGACACTCAAGGACAGCCACTCTAATGTGCTGAGGAGAATTGGGAGAAAGAGAAGACGATCGTCACTCGTCATTTCAGAGCCAAAGCAATATGAGACTCAGATTGAACGAAGACAAAACAGGCAGGCAAAAAAAAAAAGCAGAAACCAATACGAAAAATGGAAGATGCATACAGAGAAATGGATTGATGGGGCGTAGAGGAAGATGCAAAATGGTGCGTAGCATAGGAAAGTGGTTGAATTATTTGATTCTATTCCAGCAGAAGTGAAGTAGTACAGTGAGTGTGTGTGTGTCTGTCTGTGTGTGTTTGTTTTGTGTTGAGAGTGTCAGCACGATAAGGCATGTTGAGGCCCGGTATAGTTAATGAATTGACATTACAACAGGATCAATGGTGAAGCTTTGAGGGTCTGAAAAAGTGCAGTTCATGAAAAGATTACTCTCTTAAGATCAAGGTCTCTCACCCCTCCCTCCCCCCTCTCCCAACCCTCTCTCCCCCCTCCCTCTCTCCTCCCTACCCCCTCCTTCTAACTTCTCTCTCTCATGTCCTCTCTTCACTGTACTCCGTATCCTCCCATATTCACAAAAACATGTACATGAACACACACAGATATAGTTATGCATGTATAGATTTATACTATTTTCCTTAAACACAGACTAATCACTATGATATTTGTTGCAAGTAATTGCATTAGTGTATGCAAACAACTATATGCATGTCTATGCATAAAACGTGTTTGCTTTTGTCAAAGGAATTTGTGGGGAAGGCTCTCTCAGAGCTCATTTGTTGAAGAGCGGGCATTTTGTATACTTTTCTGTTATTACAGTGGACTTACAGTATATTGCCTTAGTTATGTGCTCTCTGATTGTTGGCACGCGAGTGCACGTGTGTGTGTGTGTGTGTGTGTGTGTGTGTGTGTGTGTGTGTGTGTGTGTGTGTGTGTGTGTGTGTGCGTGTGCATGTTGTTCTAGTAGGGACAGGGTCACCTCCCTCTAGGTTCCGTGTCAGCTCAGATCACTCCTCTGCCAATAATGTCTCTGCTCTTTTCCTCTTAGTCAGCCCACTCTCTTCCCCTAATGAGCAACAATAGACTGTTGTTTACCCCTCACTTTTCTGCTCGATTTCAGATTTCTGCTCGCTCCTTCAGAGATTTCTGTTGAATCTACTGTTGACATGGCTCTGTCTTGCTCTGTAGGTGTGTGGGTTGTGCAGTATACAGTGTGTGTGTGCGTGTGCGCGTGCATACGTGCGTACTAGTGTGTGCATACGATTGTGACTGTCTAAAAACATTTCATGCTCAGAGAACCAAACTCACCTGCACTGAATAATTGATCTGTAAAATCTAGGGCGAATAAATGGTTTGTATGCAAGGCAGCTGCTGTAAGCATGCATCTATTAAAGCAGCAAGCAGCCAGGTTCTTTAAGGGAAGGGATGACATGTGTAGGAGGGGTTGACATGGGTAATGAGGGATGACATGGGTTGAAAGGCAGCAAGCTGGAAATTGTCTCATTCAGCTCAAGGATGTGTGGCTTAAGTCCCTTGACCTGATTGGTGGTGAGAGACACACGCATCAAGTTCTAAATCATTAATCTAAAAAGCTTTTTACTGACCTTTCATTCAGATAGAGGAGAGCCCATGATGTCCAGTGTTTGTCAAGGACTTTAATCTCCACTTAACACAAATAGACTTCCTAGTTAGATGGACTGGATTTAATAGACTGGAGAGACACAAGGGATTGTGATGATCAATAAGAAGTACCAAAGATATATATAGAGAGAGTTCGGCCAGGTGAACAATACGAGAGTGCCTCCGACAGTTCCCTGTGAAATGACCCACCATAAACAAGCAAAAAGAGCAGTGTTTTTATTGGTTAGCATTGGGGATAATGTGTATCCAAGTCTGTACTGTGTTGTGGTGTCAACGAATTGCATATCTGCTTTCCCTGGACATCTTCATAGGTTTAGAATACTATCAGAAATAAACAGCACAACACAGAAGCGTCATTTATCACTTAGCAACGGCTATGGAGGAGAAAAACCGCATTGGCCCAACTCTCTATGTATGTGACTCTGGAAGGCACATGCTTTAGGTATTGTGTGTAGGTGGAGGACGTTAGAACACAGCACCTTTAGAAGTCACACCACGCTGTAGAGGGGATTGGTTGGAAGTGATTGTGTAAAGGTTGTGTAATGGTTCACGGAACACTCGCTAACACAAATTGCTCTTTTTAACCGCTCGGTAACCAAGTAACAAATCACTAACCAGTCAGGGATCCAGGCTGGGCATTAATGTGTGCCTGTATTTAACATAGGCTATGCTGGTGGTGCCTGGGATATTATTCATGTTAGTGGGGACATTGTTTATTCATAGAGTAAATTGCTCACAGGCCAGTCACATTATGCTTAGTATTCAAGCTGACTGGTCTACGGGCCGGAGCAATCTCCCTAGCCCTAGTTACAATGATGGTGCAGAGTCCTGTAGCCATATCTATCTGGGTCTGAAATCAGTCTGTGCTGTTGTTGTTCGAGGGGTGGGCTAAATTAAATTGCAGATATAAGGAGCAGTGAAATGGTGAAATGCTGTCACAGTGACCAGAGCAGCGTATCCCAAACTCAGTCCTGGGGACCCCAAGGGGTGCACGTTTTCATTTTTGCCCTATTAGCATTACACAGCTGAATCAAATAATGAACTCAGCATCACGCTTTGATTATTTGAATCAGCTGTGTAGTGCTAGGGCCAAAACGTGCACCCCTTGGGGTCCCCAGGACTGAGTTTGGGAAACGCTGCTCTAGAGGAAAGGACAGGTCACCAGCAGGAGACAGTCTCCCTGGCCTGTTCCACCACCATATTAATAGAATTAACAGAACGTCTTGGAACATCTATAATCTTGGTCATTTGACTGGTAAACTGATTTATTTCTACCTGTCCCCATCACGCCTCAGACCCTACCATGTGACTCTCCACAGGGACCAAACTACTGCTATGCCATCAACTCACTCCCAACACTGAAACCCAATTATTAGCGTTCACAGTGCACACGCAATATGATAATTAAATTACACATTCCCTGTATCATGAACTACAAATATCTACGCGGTAGATGATTTATATGGGTCGGGGTCAAGCCATTAGTTTAGATTGGCCGGTTACAGGGCGATACTGCCACAGGGAACGCATTGTGTTTGAATCATTTAGCTTCATGCTGTCATGATAAATGAATGTAGTTTGTGGCTGATAGCCTGGCTTCATCCTTAGAGCATTGGGCTAGTTGAACTGCACTCTCACACACTACATTACCCAGTCAGCAGTGTGAAGCTAGGTGTGGAGCTAAAACCTATACCTGGGTGTCACGATGCGTAATCATGGGACGATAAACGGAGCGTTCGTGGAGTGACATCCTTTTTATTTAAACTTATAATACTCATAAGTTCCCAAAAATAACAAAGGAGAGTAGAACACAAAGTGACTTACTTGCAGCACACATGGGCTTCCAAACAAACAATGATCCACGCACAGGTGGATGTGGAGGACAGCTAAATACTCTCCCCAATCAGAGACAACACTAGACAGCTGTCTCTGATTGGGGATCATTAATCCTCCCTCACTGAAGTGAGGACTGGGTTGTGGCTCATCCACTTCCCCTGATGGGAGTTAGCGGCTTCACCACTACCCAGCCCTTACAGTACCCCCCCTCCAAGGTGCGGGCTCCCGACCGCACTTGATCTCCCTCTCTCCCAAATAAAATACACTAAACCAGGAGGGGAAATGGCGGGGTACTGAAGTGGTTGCTGGTGGGGGCTCCGGTTCCGGCCTCGGGCGTGACGCAGGCAGTGAAAGCTGCTCTCTTCCTACCTCCCTGTTGCACCATGGACTCCCGCGATTCAGTACTCCCACGATTCACCAAGTCCTGTCTGGACCCTGGTGTGGGAGCCCTCTACCCTGGAGAGGGGCTGATGTTTTTCCCCGGCTCGGACCCCAGTGGAGCGGACTGCTCCGGCACTGGAGTGAAGCAGATGGCCGGCCCCGGACCGGGCACCGGTGGAGCGGACTGCTCCGGCACTGGAGTGAAGCAGATGACCGGCCCCGGACTGGGCACCGGTGGAGCGGACTGCTCCGGCACTGTAGCGAAGCAGACGACCGGCCCCGGACTGGGCACCGGTGGAGCGGACTGCTCTGGCACTGTAGCGAAGCAGACGACCGGCCCCGGACTGGGCACCGGTGGAACGGACTGCTCCGGCACTGTAGTGAAGCAGACGACCGGCCCCGGACTGGGCACCGGTGGAGCGGACTGCTCCGGCACTGTAGTGAAGCAGATGACCGGCCCCGGACTGGGCACCGGTGGAGCGGACTGCTCTGGCACTGTAGCGAAGCAGACGACCGGCCCCGGACTGGGCACCGGTGGAGCGGACTGTTCCGGCACTGGAGTGAAGCAGACGACCGGCCCCGGACTGGGCACCGGTGGAGCGGACTGCTCCGGCACTGGAGTGAAGCAGACGACCGGCCCCGGACTGGGCACCGGTGGAGCGGACTGCTCTGGCACTGTAGTGAAGCAGACGACCGGCCCCGGACTGGGCACCGGTGGAGCGGACTGCTCTGGCACTGTAGCGAAGCAGACGACCGGCCCCGGACTGGGCACCGGTGGAGCGGACTGCTCTGGCACTGAAGTGAAGCAGACGACCGGCCCCGGGCTGGGCACCGGTGGAGCGGACTGCTCTGGCACTGAAGTGAAGCAGACGACCGGCCCCGGGCTGGGCACCGGTGGAGGTTCCAGGCTGCGGACCTTTGCTGTAGACTCCGGGCTACGGACCTTTGCTGTAGGTTCCAGGCTGCGGACCTTCGCTGTAGACTCCGGGCTACGGACCTTTGCTGTAGGCTCAAGGTTGCGGACCTTCAATGGAGGTTCCGGGTTGCGGACCTTCGCTGGAGGTTCCGGGCAGCTGACCTTCGCTGGAGGTTCAGGGCGGCTGACCTTCGCTGGAGGTTCAGGGCGGCTGACCTTCGCTGGAGGTTCAGGGCGGCTGACCTTCGCTGGAGGTTCAGGGCGGCTGACCTTCGCTGGAGGTTCAGGGCGGCTGACCTTCGCTGGAGGTTCAGGGCGGCTGACCTTCGCTGGAGGTTCAGGGCGGCTGACCTTCGCTGGAGGTTCAGGGCGGCTGACCTTCGCTGGAGGCTCCGGGCTGCGGACCTTCGCTGGAGGCTCCGGGCTGCGGACCTTCGCTGGAGGCTCCGGGCTGCGGACCTTCGCTGGAGGCTCCGGGCTGCGGACCTTCGCTGGAGGCTCCGGGCTGCGGACCTTCGCTGGAGGCTCCGGGCTGCGGACCTTCGCTGGAGGCTCCGGGCTGCGGACCTTCGCTGGAGGTTCCGGGCTGCGGACCTTCGCTGGAGGTTCCGGGCTGCTGACCTTCGTTCGGAGGTCGAGTGCGTGGAGAAGGCACGGACCGTACCGGACTGGGGGAACGCACCACTGGGCTGGTGCGAGGAGCAGGCACGGGCCGTACCGGGCTAGGGGAACGCACCTCATGGCTGATGCGAGGAGCAGTGGTGCGCTGAGTCGGTCTCCGACTCTGGACCGGCGCTGGAGGCACCGGACTGGGAACTGGCGCTGGATTACGACTGTACTTGTCGTCCCTTCTCCACCGCCAATCCCCATCCTGTGAGGGTTTCTCCGGGAACCCCCACGAGTGAGGGAACAGAAGCACATCGTCGTCGTCTTCCTCCGACTCCTCTCTGTACTCCTGCTCCCATGGCTGTAGGGGCTCCTCCTGGAACCCCCATGAGTGCAGTAGTCGGGGCTCTTCTCCTTCGATCCCCGACCACCCCCATAGCCCCCCCCCCCCAAAATCAGTTTGGGGGGTTTTCTGGGCTCCAGGCTGGTCCTTAGCCTTTTTGGCCCGCCGACTCTTTCCCCGACGACGGCTCCTTTGTTCCGGACCCCAGCCTTCCTCCACCGAACGATAATGGGAGTGTTCCTCCTCAGTAGGAGGATATCTCCCAATGTAATTCCCCGTTGCGTCCCAGGGTGGTGGATCATTCTGTCACGATGCGTAATCATGGGACGATAAACGGAGCGTTCGTGGAGTGACATCCTTTTTATTTAAACTTATAATACTCATAAGTTCCCAAAAATAACAAAGGAGAGTAGAACACAAAGTGACTTACTTGCAGCACACATGGGCTTCCAAACAAACAATGATCCACGCACAGGTGGATGTGGAGGACAGCTAAATACTCTCCCCAATCAGAGACAACACTAGACAGCTGTCTCTGATTGGGGATCATTAATCCTCCCTCACTGAAGTGAGGACTGGGTTGTGGCTCATCCACTCCCCCTGATGGGAGTTAGCGGCTTCACCGCTACCCAGCCCTTACACTGGGACAATGGGATAATTCATATAATGTGAATATAATATGCAAAAATAATGACCACCTAAAATACTTCCATTAGAGTGTGTTAATTAAATTGCAGGTATTAAACAGCTGTGGTTGGCTCAGCCTGCACGCATCTGTTTCTGCCTCACCGTACCTTTAAATTCCATCTTAATAACTAACTGCCTTTGATTTATTCATACTCACACTCCCACAAATCCTCCCCTTTATTCCCTACATGCTCCATATGTCGCCTGGCTTGTTTATATTTTTAGAGCATCTGATTCCTCAACTTGAAAAACGCTGCTGTCACTTGTGTTATCGTCTCTCCCTTCTTCTTCTTCTTCTCTCTCTCCCTTCTTCTCTCTCTCATATTTTATCTCTCTCTCTCTCTGTTTATATGTTTGTGCGTTGAGACACAGAGCTCTCATTGTGATCTTCATCCAGTCTCAGCTGAGGAGACTTCTCCCGGTCGTAGCGTCTAAATGTGTGGCTGAGGAGACCTCTCTCTGTCTTAGCGTGTACCTGTGTGGCTGAGGAGACCTCTCTCTGTCGTAGCGTCTACCTGTGTGGCTGAGGAGACCTCTCTCTGTCTTAGCGTCTACCTGTGTGGCTGAAGAGACCTCTCTCTGTCGCAGCGTCTACCTGTGTGGCTGAAGAGATCTCTCTCTGTCTTAGCGTCTACCTGTGTGGCTGAAGAGACCTCTCTCTGTCGCAGCGTCTACCTGTGTGGCTGAAGAGATCTCTCTCTGTCTTAGCGTCTACCTGTGTGGCTGAAGAGACCTCTCTCTGTCGCAGAATCTACCTGTGTGGCTGAAGAGACCTCTCTCTGTCGCAGCGTCTACCTGTGTGGCTGAGGAGATCTCTCTCTGTCCTCATCCTTCCTCCCACCATCTCCCTCCCTCCATCTACCGTTCCCTTTCTCTTTGTCTGTCGATCCCTCTCTCCCCTCCTCGCTCCAGATAGTGACTCTAAAAGGACATTTCATTGGCAAGGCAGCCTCATAGTTTCGCCAATGTGCACATGTATCAAACAGTTGTCATTTAAAAAACACTTTACAGACACAAACATCAATAATTAACCATTCATGCTCGTCCATTTAGCTCTGACGGTGCTTGGCAGAGAGCAGTGTGACTGTCTGTGTTCCGAGTTGGACCTCCGCCCCTCAATTCCATGGGATGCACCCAAATGGCACCCTTTTCACTTCATAGCTCGCTACTTTTGACTAGAGTCCTATAGGTGCACTATATAGGGAATAGGGTGCCATTTGGGATGCATTACTGTGCATACTACTGTGTCTCTCCCTCCATAGGTGCTTGACGAGAGGAGAGATGAGTGGGAGTGAGGCCAGTTCAATGTAGTAGCACCAGCCAGGGTGGACAGTAATTGTGTCCAACTCTGTTCTTATGGGATCCTGTGCGTTCTGATCACTGAGACCTAATTGACGCCAGTGTGCTCGCATGTGATGAGAGCGCTGATCGTGGCCCACACACTGGCGACATCACACCAAAATAATCAATGAGTTCCTTCACCTTACACTCCCACATGAGAGAGGGAGGATACTAAGAGGTTCTCTTCAGTGAATTTTCACATCATGAATATGCTGATTTCTAAGTTTTAGCCTTATCTATCGTGAAGCTTGAGATGCTGGATGAAAATAACAGCAATCATTTAAATGACCACTAGGATCTAGTCAACAGATCACAGAGAGAAAACTACAGAGTAAGGGGCAAACTATAGGTTAATGTGAGTGCTTCTTTATCCTCTGGTCAGCGCTTCAAGAGTAGTAGCCCTCTACAGACTCAGTCCTCACAGTATTAGTGAAGTGTGGGTATCATGGAGCCTAGGCTTGCTACTCTGTCCCTGGGTTGGGAATGGTCAAACTAACACACTAGGACCTGAGGAAGCCATTTCTTATTTGTATTCTAGAGGTGTCACTAATAGGGTTGCAAAGGGTCGGACATTTTCAGGTAAATTTCAGGAATTTTCCCGGGAAATTTTCCATGGGAAGTTGGAATTTGGGGAATTTTGCTTAAATTCACCAAAAAAGTTACCTTATAAGAGTGAACCTTTTTTGTGGGATACACATAAGGAAATTCTAGGTCTTGTGGCATATTTTGGTTAAACTATCCCCAATTCAGTGGAATTGCAACCCTCTGCATGCACAGTGCATTCTTCCATCACATGTACAACTGATTCTCAAGATCTTGCACACTAATGAGATGCTATTGAGCGCAGACTACTACACTGTCTGATCCAAGGACTACAAGCATTCTGGTACGTTTTGATTACATTACTGGGTGGGGTGAATATATTTTATATGACATACATGATTTTTTGTTAACTAGTAAAAAAGTATCCTACAGCAAAGAGTGTTTAAATAATTTTTTACTTGTTAACAATTTCTGCTAGTTAGTTTTTGCTACCATGTGGGTTTTAGCTTGCTTGAGCCTGCTAACTGAGGAGTGTTAATTCACCATGTTTCATTTGAAAACATTTATCTTACAAAGTAGTTGTTTAATATAACTAAATATGTTTGTCACGGCGAGTGGAGGACAGAACCCAAGGCGCAGAGCAGTGGTAGTTTGACATCTTTATTATCCAAACTACAACAAAACAATAAACAAAACACAGCCGCAACGTAGGTGCATTCGCATGCATTAAACAATGACCCACACACACGTGGGCAGGCAGCACCCTTAAATGGGATCCCAATTAGAGGCAACGTAGCGCAGGACCACACAACATAACTAACATAGAGTCATCCAGAGAGGTCTCTGGACACCAAACCTGACAAACATAGAAGTGTCCAGAGACCATCCTGACACTTTTACTCTTTTTTTTTCTAATCTTTACAGGAAAATACCACGGGCACTATCTGATGTGAGGAGACATTTCACTGCAGCTACTGTAGAAGGAAAAGCTGTGTACATTTGCAAATACTGTGCCAAATCATATGTGAAGAATGCAACAAAGATGCAGAATCATTTGACCAAGTGCATAAAGTTCCCTCAGCGCTCACAACAAGCAACCTCTGACAAAAGTCCCTCTACTTCTATTCTAGCTGAACATTATGAATTAGACACCTTATCATTGTCCTCCTGGAATCAGTTTTTCTTGGGCTCAGTCAGAGAAATGTCAGTCAGAGAAATGCTGATGAATGTAGTCAGAGAAATGCTGAATGTAGTCAGAGAAATTCTGATGAATGTAGTCAGAGAAATGTTGAACGTAGTCAGAGAAATGCTGATGAATGTCTTGCTTGAGCTGTGTATGCAACTGGTTCACCTCTGACGCTCACAGGCAATGTCTATTGGAAGAGGTTTCTGAATGTTCTTCACCCAGCATACACTGGATGCACATGCTGGATGCAGAGTTCAACAGAGTTCAAGCAAATCATAGAAAAAGTAGACTGTATTGCAGTCATCTCTGATGGGTGGTCGAATGTTCGTGGGCAAGGAATAATTAACTACATCATCTCCACCCCTCAACCAGTATTCTACAAGAGCACAGACACAAGGGACAACAGACACACCAGTCTACATTGCAGATGAGCTGAAGGCAGTCTTCAATTACCTTGGACCACAGAAGGTATCTGCACTGGTGACAGACAATGCTGCGAAAATGATGGCTGCTTGGTCTAAAGTGTAGGAGTCCTACCCTCACATCACACCCATTGGCTGTGCTGTTCATGCATTGAATCTGCTCCTCAAGGATATCATGGCACTGAAAACAATGGATACACTACAAGAGAGCCAAGGAAATGGTTAGGTTATAGCAGCAATCAACCTCAATTAGCAAAGTGAGAAGAATAAGAGCACCACATTGAAGCTGCCCAGCAACACCCATTGGAGTGGTGTTGTCATCATGTTTGATAGTCTCCTGGAGGGTAAGGAGTCTCTAAGAAATGGCCATATCACAGCCATTGCACGGATTGAGGGAGACAATACCATCCTGTCTGATGTTCAGATTCTGCTTGCAGATGTAAGAGAAGAAATCTGTACTTCCCTGCCCACTTCACTGTTGCTCCAAGCAGAGGAAACTGCAGTTCTGAAATACATCAAAAAGCGAGACTTCTGCTCATACACGCCGCAGCGTACATTTTGGCCCCCAAGTATGCTGGCAAGAGCATCCTGTCTGGTACAGAGATCAACAAGGCCTATGGTGTCATCACTACCGTGTCTCGCCACCTTGGCCTGGATGAGGGCAAGGTTCTTGGCAGTCTGGCAAAGTACACTTCCAAGCAAGGGCTTTGGGATGGAGATACAATATGGCAGTCGTGCCAACATCTCTCATCAGCCACGTGGTGGAAGGGACTTTGTGGATCTGAGGCTCTTTCCCCTGTTGCCTCCATCATCCTCCAAATCCCACCAACATCAGCCGCCTCAGAGCGCAACTGGTCCTTGTTTGGGAACACACACACCAAAGCACACAACAATACAAGGGTTGAAAAATTGGTGGCCATCCGGGCAAATTTGAGGCTTTTTGAGCCTGACAACGAGCCATCCTCAACAAGGTTGGAAAGTGACAGTGAAGATGAGGCCTCAGAGTCTGATGTTCAAGAGGTGGACATTGAGGAGGTCCAGGGAGAAGACATGGAAGCCTGAGAGGAAGACAAACAAAGCTTTAGTTTCTAGACTATCAACATACATACAGATGTATGTTGAAAACGTTTTTGGGAGATGCGATGGATCATTGGGGATCATTCAATATTCCCTTTCTTTTGTTTTTCAGTGAAATCATCCCATGTGAAGAGTCAACTCATTTAATTAAAGTTCAATTCGTAACTAAAAATGTTAATCATTTGCAATTATGTCTACTTATGATAAGGTAAAAGTTATGTCTCCATATGATATGGTAAATATAGCCAATGCAAAAAACATCTACATTTAAATTGTATTAATATTAATTTGCATATATCTCTGTTAATTCCCATATATTCCCGTTAATTCTCACGGAACGTTTCCACCTCTGAATATTCCCCAAAATGTGCAACCCTAGTCACTACCAGGAAATTACTGGAAGACTAGAGTGTAACACAGTCCTTTTATCAGCAGCAATTGTCACGTTCGGGTGTGTAGAGAGACCAAGGCGCAGCGTATCCATAGTTCGACATGTTTTATTCAATTAACTGACGAACTATACAAAATAACAAATGATAATTATGAAGACACACGTAACACGACACGAGACAATATACAACAATGAACCACGCCAACGGAGTGGAACACAGACATATAAGTAAGATCCCTAATTAGAGGTAATGCATAGCAGCTGCCTCTAATTAGGGATCCTACACACACACACCAGACAGAAATAGAAATGATAGATCTGCCAGACTCTGACCATAGAAATATAGAGAAGCAAAGCTTCTCTATGGCCAGAGCCTGACAGTACCCCCCCCCAAAGGCGCGGACTCCCGGCCGCAAGAAAAATAAACACCAAAAACATGAGGGAAGGGTCAGGGAGGGAAAAACATCAAACATAAACCATCGCCGGTGGCGGTTCCGGCCCCGGCGAAGTGGATGTCTTCCTCCTCATTTCTATTGGGCCCGGTGTGGCTGGCGATTCAGGCCATTTCAAGGGGCAACCCACCGGTCCTGGAAATGACCATGGTGGGGCAAAAGGCTCAGGCCATGGAGCGGGGCAAATAACCGGGCCAGAACTGGGCACCGGTGTGGCAGGCGACTCCGGCCATGTAAATGGGCAACCCACCGGTCCTGGAAACAACAATGGTGGGGGAAAAGGTTCAGGCCATGGAGCGGGGCAATTAACCGGGCCAGGACTGAGCACCGGTGTGGCAGGCGACTCCGGCCAAGTAAAGGGGCAACCCACCGGTCCTTTAAATAACAATGGTGGGGGAACAAGTTCAGGCCATGGAGCGGGGCAAATAACCGGGCCAGGACTGGGCACCGGTGTGGCAGGCGACTCCGGCCATATAAAGGGGCAACCCACCGGTCCTGGATACAACAATGGTGGGGAAATAAGTTCAGGCCATGGAGCGGGGCAAATAACCGGGCCAGGACTGAGCACCGGTGTGGCAGGCGACTCCGGCCATATAATCGTCACGGAAGGTTCCGGGCTGTCAATCGTCACGGAAGGTTCCGGGCTGTCGATCGTCACGGAAGGTTCCGGGCTGTCGATCGTCACGGAAGGTTCCGGGCTGTCGATCGTCACGGAAGGTTCCGGGCTGTCGATCGTCACGGAAGGTTCCGGGCTGTCGATCGTCACGGAAGGTTCCGGGCTGTCGATCGTCACGGAAGGTTCCGGGCTGTCGATCGTCACGGAAGGCTCCGGGCTGTCGAGCGTCACGGAAGGCTCCGGGCTGTCGAGCGTCACGGAAGGCTCCGGGCTGTCGAGCGTCACGGAAGGCTCCGGGCTGTCGAGCGTCACGGGAGGCTCCGGGCTGTCGAGCGTCACGGGAGGCTCCGGGCTGTCGAGCGTCACGGGAGGCTCCGGGCTGTCGAGCGTCACGGGAGGCTCCGGGCTGTCGACCATCACGGGAGGCTCCGGGCTGTCGACCATCACGGGAGGCTCCGGGCTGTCGACCATCACGGGAGGCTCCGGGCTGTCGACCATCACGGGAGGCTCCGGGCTGTCGACCATCACGGGAGGCTCCGGGCTGTCGACCATCACGGGAGGCTCCGGGCTGTCGACCATCACGGGAGGCTCCGGGCTGTCGACCATCACGGGAGGCTCCGGGCTGTCGACCATCACGGGAGGCTCCGGGCTGTCGACCATCACGGGAGGCTCCGGTCTGTCGACCATCACTGGAGGCTCCGGGCTGTCGACCATCACGGGAGGCTCCGGGCTGTCGACCATCACGGGAGGCTCCGGGCTGTCGACCATCACGGGAGGCTCCGGGCTGTCGACCATCACGGGAGGCTCCGGGCTGTCGATCATCACGAGAGGCTCTGGGCTGTCGATCATCACGAGAGGCCCCGGGATGTCGAGGCGCACCGACGGTCTGATGCGTGGAGCTGGCACTGGAGGCACCTGGCTGGGCTCACGCACTGGAAGTCGAGTGCGGGGAGTCGGCACGGGACGTACCGGACTGGGGAGGCGCACTGGAGGCCTGGTGCGTGGAGTCGGCACTGGAGGCACCTGGCTGGGCTCACGCACTGGAAGTCGAGTGCGGGGAGTCGGCACGGGACGTACCGGACTGTAGAGGCGCACTGGAGGCCTGGTGCGTGGAGCTGGTACTGGAGGAACCTGGCTGGGCACACGCACTGGAGGTCGAGTGCGGGGAGTCGGCACGGGACGTACCGGACTTTGCACACGCACTGGAGGTAGAGTGCGGGGAGTCGGCACGGGACGTACCGGACTGGGGAGGCGCACTGGAGGCCTGGTGCGTGGATCTGGCACTGGAGGAACCTGGCTGGGCACACGCACTGGAGGTCGATTGCGGGGAGTCGGCACGGGACGTACCTGACTGGGAAGGCGCACTGGAAGCCTGGTGCGTGAAGTCGGCACATGTGGCACAGGACTAATAACACGCACCTCAGGGCTAGTGCGGGGAGCAGGCACTTGACGTACCGAACTGGAGAGGCGCACTGGAGGCCTGGTGCGTGGAGTCGGCACTGATGGCGCCGGACTGGTGACACGCACCTCAGGGCGAGTGCGAGGAGCAGGCACATGACGTACCGGACTGGAGAGGCTCACTGGAGTGTAGCAGACGGCCGGACCCAGACTGGGCACCGGTGGAGCGGACTGCTCTGGCACTGGAGTAGAGCAGACGGCCGGACCCCGACTGGGTACCGGTAAAGCGGACTGCTCTTTCACGGGAGTGGAGTAGGCGACTGGGCACGGATTATTCCACTCCGACATTTCCCGTTCAACCTCTTCCGCAATCTCCCACATCTCCTCCAAAACGTCTCCAAAATGGCTCTCCAAATAATCCTCCTCCTCTTCACTTTGCGCCCCCCATTTATATGTCGGGCACAGTGCATCCCACATGGAGAGTGGTACTGGCGCGTCCTCCTCGTTACCAGACCACCCCCATAGCCCCCCCCCGAAATTTTCCTGGGGTTGACTACCGGCTCCTTTTCCACGATTACGCCGCTGTTTACCTTTCTTCCTCTCCGTTGCTCCCGTATAACGCTGCTTGGTCGGGTGGTGGTTCATTCTGTCACGTTCGGGTGTGTAGAGAGACCAAGGCGCAGCGTATCCATAGTTCGACATGTTTTATTCAATTAACTGACGAACTATACAAAATAACAAATGATAATTATGAAGACACACGTAACACGACACGAGACAATATACAACAATGAACCACGCCAACGGAGTGGAACACAGACATATAAGTAAGATCCCTAATTAGAGGTAATGCATAGCAGCTGCCTCTAATTAGGGATCCTACACACACACACCAGACAGAAATAGAAATGATAGATCTGCCAGACTCTGACCATAGAAATATAGAGAAGCAAAGCTTCTCTATGGCCAGAGCCTGACAGCAATCTGTTACTGCAGCCTGTAATTCACTGTTCACCACGACTTCAACTGACCCACCTATGATGCCCCTGACTGGGCAGTCAGTAATAATGATACGCTATTCAAGTATGCTGATTGCATGAGCAGTGCAGTATACAGTCACTTTCATAAAAAAAAAACGCATTCACCTACACAATGTCTTATCAGGGCAAAACATCACTGAGCTTCACAGGGTGCTAATTATATACAGAGCCTTTCTTTCCCTCCATGTTTTTCAGCTGATGCTCTACAGCTAAGAATAAGCCTGTTCAATCAATAGATTAGTTTATTGCTTTGCCATTATTAGAGTGATCCAACGCTGTGTATCTATGACCATGACTGTAAACACCTTTATGGAGGAAATCAAGCTAAGCCGTGATTTATGGTCAGGCAATAGCAGGGGACGCTTATCAAGGGTCCTTGGAGAGAAACAGGAAATTGAGTTTGTCCAGTGTAATGGTGGGTAGAGAGACAGGCAGACCGATCCCTTCCTATTAGCAGATATGTGTTATTCATGAGGGCAAATTTAGTGTGAACTATGTTTCATTGATATTCTACACAGTCACTTCTCACTGTCTAGGGACCAGAGCCATTTTATTTTCTTCATTTATTTATCTATTTCCCCCTCGGTGACGGCTGGGAATAAAGGGACTGGGTGACCGCGGGGTCACATGGTCAACCATCAGGACCAATAGCGGGCTGTTAAATCATTCTCCCCCGTAACGAGCTATTAACAGCATCTGTCATCAGCAACCAGGGAGAGAGATGGGTCTAGGTGGGTGGGGAGAGAGAAGGTCTAGGTGGGTGGGGAGAGAGATTGGCCCTGGGAGGGTAGGGAGAGAGACGGGTCTAGGTGGGTGGGGAGAGAGATGGGCCCTGGGAGGGTGGGGATAGAGACGGGCCCTGGGAGGGTGGGGAGAGAGATGGGTCCTAGGAGGGTGGGGAGAGAGACGGGTCTAAGTGGGTGGGGAGAGAGATGGGCCCTGGGAGGGTGGGGAGAGAGATGGGTCCTAGGAGGGTGGGGAGAGAGACGGGTCTAGGTGGGTTGGGAGAGAGACGGGTCTAGGTGGGTGGGGAGAGAGATGGGCCCTGGGAGGGTAGGGAGAGAGACGGGCCCTGGGAGAGTAGGACGAGAGATGGATCCTAGGAGGGTGGGGAGAGAGATGGGTCCTAGGAGGGTGGGGAGAGAGACGGGTCCTAGGAGGATGGAGAGGAAGATGGGCCCTAGGAGGGTGGAGAGAGTAGGAAGGGTGGAGAGAGTAGGGAGGGTGGAGGGAGGGAGTGATGAGTTGGCATCAGAAATAGCTGCGGTGCCACATTTCCCGAAACACATTATCTCTCTTTCAGAACCTCTTTTATTCTGCTGCATTCCAATAGGCATTATTGGCATGTCTACACTTGTGTGTCCAAAGCTACAACTCAGGCTGAATGGCTCATTGTGTGAGCAAACAATGCCGTTATGATTATGACACATTCATTTCCTGCATTTTGATTGGACGACGGCTGTACTACACCGTCCTTCTTTACCTCCTCTCTGTTTAAATCAATCTGTCTGTCAACAAACATTTCTCAACTCTGACTATATCTACATGATCTGTTTGTCATTCCTAGACAACCTTTTCTGTCTACCTGTTGTGTGTGAATGCATGCATGTGCGTGTATACCTGCATGTTGTGTATCCACAATGGCTCGGGGAGTGATGAGATCAGTGAGGTGGCAGGTGTGAAGCACCAGGTCTCTAGTGGCAGTAGTCTAGCTGAGGCCAGCTCCGAAGGAGACAGCCGCCGTGCCATGCCACTGTGCTGTGAAAGTAGGGCGAGGGTGGAGCCAACACGTTCCCTCCCATCTCTCACACCGGAGACACAGACAAGCTTAGTGGTTCTTTTAAGCAGCTGCATGGCATCTACATCAACAGCTCCCGTCTCCCTCTGCTACAGGAGAGGAGTGATGCAAAACAGAAAGGGGAGATTGTGAAAGGAGAGGAGAGGAGATGTAATGTTAAGCCACTCTACTGTACCGTTTGGTTTTTCTCTACATATTATCTGAGGCGTTGATAGGGAAACTTAATAAGATGGTAGAAGCAGTCATTTAAGGGAACAGATTCATCTGAGTAAAGAATCAATTACTGGGTTCTGACTGCTGAGGAAGGGGTTGGGGGGAGTGGGGCAGAGAGGGGGAAGACAGAGGAGATATGGGGAGGGAGGGGGATCTTTACATATAATACTTGATTAGCATCTGGGCCCCTGATTCAAATTGTTTCCCTATCTAAATATTGGGGAGCGAGAAAGAGGGAGAGAGACAAACAGACAAAGAGAAATAAAATGACCACTATTTGATTGGGAAGTGTCCTCTCACAACAATGTAATACATTTCAGAGAAATTAATAAGAATAACCCTTTCGAGTTGTCTGGAAGTAGTTTTTCTGTACTTGTGACTCCAATATCAAGTTCCATTTTGTAATCCTCTTGTATTCCTCTTGGCTTTGTGAAAGGTCCAGGTATAGTGCTTTACTGGCAGGCCTACAGTATGAGTGGGGGATGTGTGCACCAATCCAGTGAACCATCAAATATGTCCTGACACTGATGCCACTTTGCTGTAAGGACAGAGATGACAGTGTCTGTGCCGTGTCCTATGACCAAAGTGCGTAGTCCTTTCCCCTCCGGCACTATGGCACCAAATGCACCTGTGTACGACACATGACGATCAAGGACTCTTCAAAATCTGTGACTCCCTTTTCTTACAGTACACTGTGTGTCCACAAAGGATGCCCGTGAAATACAGTGTACTCTGTGATACTGTTAAATAGTTTTACACGCAGTTCAACCTTGAAAGGACCTGTATTCGGGAGCATGTTTGCATGGTGGATTGTGAGGATGCACGGTTAGTTCGTTGTCGCCTAGCTGCAGTCTGTTGACAAACAGGATTACAGGGCCTGCTCTGGGGAGCGGATAGGCTTCTGCCTCCGTTCAAGTAACATGATACACGGCATACCACTCCTCTGCTCTACTCCACTATGGTCACCAGACCAGAAACACTGAGAATTACCGCTGAAGGTCAGTGAAGTCAGACACCGAATGTCACAGCTTAGACACAGTTTGGGGGGGGGGGGGGGAACATTCAGATAAATATGCCTGTCTATGCTGTCTCCTGTCCTGAAAGAGACTCATTCCCTGCTCCTGAATTCCAGTGCAGCAGCCCTGGGATTAGGTAGCAGCGAATTAAAAGGTAACAGAAACGTATCGATTAGAGGGAGTGAATCAGAGCGCCATGATGCCTAGAATAATAAATTGAAGGGAACACAGCCACCGCTTGTCAAATGAGGGGATAGACTTTCTCCCATTGGTTGATTCACCCTGTAGATCAGCAGATGGATAAGTCACAATATGGGGCCATGGAAGCGTGTCACCAAACAGCTGGAAGTCTGACTGTCTCTGAGAAACTTAACATAAGTTTACGGAAGCATTCCACACCCCATTTACAGCACCAGCACACACACACACCTCTCTCTCTGACTATGATTCTGAGTATAGTAGAGTTGTAATGAGCTGATGGACACAGGTGAACTGCCTCATATGAATACTATGTCCCAGAGGTGAGGAAATATTGGAAACCTGAGAAAACTGAAATGTTGTGTGTGCAGGATGCGGCACATGACCAAAAAGGACCCATTCTGTAATATAGATCCAATCAGACTTCCTGAGATGATAGATCCAGTGACCGACTGAAGCTCATGTTGTTGTTTTGGCTGATCTTGAACAGACTCTAAGAGCAACACAGGCCTCCTTCTGGAACCGACTTAGACACCGGAGGATTTGGAGTAGTGGATACTGAAACAAGAGCGTAATGCAATGTCCACACTTGTATTGAGTGGCTCGATAGCAGCAAAATTCCAGGTCACTTGGCATGAGTCATCTATCAGGACAGAATTTTCTCTCTAATATAAATATATCTGACAGACTCTCTCTGGTCTGGCCTCCCTACATAATCCCTCATACTGTTTACTCCTGACCTGGCTGCCTCCATTTCGCCCATCTCCTTTATCATCCTACCGCCTCGCCCTTCCTTCCCCCTAGTCAATATCTCACTCTTTCACTTTGATTCCCCCAACTCATCTTTCTCGACTTCCTCAAATAATATTCCAACTAAGTACCAAAGTTGACATCAAAGTCAGACGACAGAATTTCAAATGTAGCTACGTCCTCTAATTAATTTTCCTCTCTCTCCCCTCTCTCCAGGCTGCGGGCTCGAGATCCTGCTGGTTCTCTGTGGTCTGGAGCTATCCTGGTCCTGCCCACACCACTGTATCTGCTACACCATGCCCAGTACCGTCAGCTGCCAAGCACACAACTTCCTGTCCGTCCCAGAAGGCATTCCCCCGCACAGCGAGCGCATCTTCTTGCAGAACAACAAGATCCACCGGCTGCTGCAGGGCCACTTCAGCCCCAACACGGTCACACTGTGGATCTACTCCAACAACATCACCTACATCGAGCCCTCAACCTTCCACGGCTTCGCCCAGCTGGAGGAGCTGGACCTGGGGGACAACCGTCACCTGGGCTCCCTTGCTGCAGACACCTTCCATGGGCTGGGCCGGCTCAATGCTCTGCACCTGTACCGCTGTGGGCTCAGTGCGCTGCCCAGTAACATCTTCCAGGGGCTACGCAACCTGCAGTATCTCTACCTACAGGTACACTGGCCACTGGGGCTCTATGGCACTCTAAGTCAAACGAAACAATGCTGCATTTTACATTAGAGTTAAAAAAATATATATATATAGTAGCCACATACCTTATAACCAAACAACATTTTGGTAGGTACATTGTTACAGAGTACTGTAGGTATATAACCTCTCCATTTTGCTGTGTTTGGCTGTTCTCAGGATAATCACCTGGAGTTCCTGCAGGATGACGTCTTTGTGGACCTCCACAACCTGAGCCACCTGTTCCTGCATGGGAACCGTCTGTGGTCTTTGCACCAGAACACCTTCCGGGGGCTGGGAGCCCTGGACCGCTTGCTGCTGCACCACAATCAGCTGCAGTGGGTGGACCGCCTGGCCTTCCACGACCTGCGTCGCCTCACCACCCTCTACCTGTTTAACAACTCACTGACTGAGCTGTCTGGAGAGTGCCTGGCACTGCTGCCTGCCCTGGAGTACCTGCGCCTCAACGACAACCCCTGGGAGTGTGACTGCAAGGCCATGTCGCTGTGGGACTGGCTCAAACGCTTCCGAGGTTCTACTTCGTCTGTAGGCTGTCAGGCCCCGGCCGAGCTGGCTGGGAAGGACCTCAAGCAGCTCCGCAAGGAGGACTTCCCCAACTGCTCTGGCTCTGAGTCGCTGCACCAGAGCAAGACCTGGGCCGGGACTGATAAGGTGTCTCTGAAGAAGGAGCCACACCCAGTGCCACCGCCTCACTCCCACCCCCACCGCCCTCACCACAACGAGGCACCACACTATCCCTCGCCGCCCTCGCCTCTGCCCCATCCTCCACCGTCCATAAGCGAGGAGCGCCCGGGATCAGAGGGACAGCCTGGGGTAGCGCCCCCTCAGAGGCCAGGCCGCGCTCGGAACTGCACCCGCCAGCGTGTCAGGGGAGTTAAGGGGAAGGGGCAGAACGAGGTGCATACCTTAAAGGAGATGGCCGATAAGGAATATTCCTCGCCTGATTTTGAAGGGGGCAAATATGACCACACGTCCCCGGATGGCACCGTCACGCGGAGGAAGCATAAGTGCCCTCCCCGGACCACTGTTCGGCCCCCTAGTGGGGTGCAACAAGCTACCAATAGGGGCACGGTCACCCAGCCCTTAGTACATCTCAGCACCATACTGGGAGCTTTGTTGCCCGTGACCATTGCCCATATTCTCCGCTGACCTAGAGGGGGGGATAGATACTGGCTAAACAACAACAGTGCAATCCTCAGACCTGCTTTAGCTCCTGCACAACAAGGCCTGTGTGTGTGTGTACTTTGTGTGTGTGTGTGGTTGTGTGTGTAAAACATTGTGTAGGGAGCTTTGCTGTTTAGACTCTGAAATAGACTTTCAAACATCAACATCAAATGAGAAAAGACTCACGATGCTGTATGAGGGACTGGGAGTGAGGAAAGACGAAAGGAAAACACAGAACACGCTTGCACTGCCACTGTTGCCATTATGTTCTCATTTCCTGTTGTCTTGGTCTCTTTCTGTCTGAATTCTATCTTCGACC
Organism: Thymallus thymallus; assembly: GCA_023634145.1. NCBI lineage: Eukaryota > Metazoa > Chordata > Actinopteri > Salmoniformes > Salmonidae > Thymallus > Thymallus thymallus. Next base: position 24,367,860 of record CM042379.1, read on the forward strand.
CTACTTTTTTGGAAAAGAAAGAGACATGTTGAAATGTAGCAATTTAGCTATAAGACAGATAGACTCTAAGCAAAAAGTGTTGAAGACAGTTTTAATTATCAGTTTACAGTTTGTAAATCCTTATTGAGGGGGTGAAATAGAAAACAGTTGACGTGGAGAAAGAAATCATCCCACACAGAGAAGTCTAGCCCAATCTTGTGTTTCATATTATTTGCCAAATGTTTTTTTATTACATTCATTGCCAATAGCTACTGCAGAGAATTGGGCCGAGGTATCCGAGGGGGTATTGCTCATCAACAGGGAGATAAGCAGGAAGCTGCCCGGTCATAAATCATAATGTGCAACACTCACTTCTTAGCAGAAGTAATGGAAAACTACAGAAACAACACGGCAAAGAGCAGCACACACAGACCGGTCCGCTCCAGCTACAGTAGGATAGCTGGGTAACTTCCGCTCCATATCCAGGTATCATTTACCCCGAGCTACATATCTAGGTATACATCGTCTGCCTACTTTACAGTATTTCTACAATATTTACGTCCTGCTTTATTAATTCCTGCTTCTAAATGTCCTGTCTTTCTACCTGCTCCATTTCATTTTCTACATATGCTACTACATATTAAGCTAATATACCCAAGCTGCTAATTATCTGTATGGAGGTGAGTGGGACTGTGGTCGACTCCCACCTCCTTCAAAAACCAGTGTGTGTGTCCCAGGAGAAGAAAGTTGTTAATATTGATGGATCTGTCTATTTCTTGTCTCAAATGTTGTTTGTTTGATTTTGCCAAGACGTAAAGAGGACATAGAGATGGAGCCCTATACAGGGTACGGAGTTGCGGCCTGGGGTCGGAGCCTTAGGGGTTAAGGGTCAGATTGGGCATTTTCAGTTTCCCACTGAGACTTTGGGCTTCGCTGAACAGAGCACTCTTTAGTGTGGGCATCCCTTCCTCATTGAGAGTGTGAGGAACATTTATATTTTCCTAATCAACGGACATCAAAGGAAAACAACTGCCCAACAAGACTAGAGAAGAAACAAAAATAATACGTGTACCTTAAATGACTTCTGTAATAAATCAAAGATTATAAGAATAAAAACATTTTGAATTGAGCATGGCAAAACGTGGACCTCTCTCTTGGAAATAGAACTGCTAAAATGTTTCTCTCTACAATGACTGCTGTTCTTGTCAATGGATGTTGGGAACTAAGAGAAAGACAATCACTTCTAAAGAAGACTAACAGGACGAGGGACAGACAAACGGACAGACAGACTACTGCTGGACCTCTATCCCCCTGGACTACTGGAGCTTTTGTGCCTCCGGAAAATACAACGATAAGTTGACGATGTTTGTAATAATAGTGAACTGTACCATTAACAATGACAACAAGAAGACTAACTAACTGCAGTTCTAATATTAATCATTTATTATGAGAATAACAATATTAATGACATCATCAACAATGAAAACAGGGTTTCTGCTCCCCTGATGAGGGGAGAATCTTTCTTTAAATTATTTTTTTTTAGTTGACTAAAATGAACATTTTTTATTTCCTTTTTTTGTTACATCCTCTCAACCCCTTTATCCGATAAAACAATGCACACTTCAGTTCCCCCTCCTACTGTTCCCCACCTATCCCCGTCTTTGCCATGACTGAATGGTTCAATAAGTCGTTATCAGAACAACAGTATAAAATGTTTATAAAGATATTAAAATCTATATCTTCTTATGTTAAAGATGACTGGTTGACTGTGTTTATTTAGTATTCAGACACTGGCTGCCCTGGAGAAAGTGGGAGTCAGGCTTGATCCTCCCTCCTCCCTTGTCTTTATCTTTACTAGTAACTTAAAGCTGAAATTGTCTCTGTCAGCAAGTTAGTATTTCTCCTCCCTGTTTTCCCCTCAGTATGTGCACTACTTTGCAATCTGTCTCCGCTCATCAGACACTGCAGGCTAAACTGGCTGCTTTCTACAAATAGAGACATCTCCCTGGCTTAAAGCTTGGCTTTGTATACATTTGCAACACACACGTCAATAAGAAATTGATTTTATTTGAGAGAAATTGACCAAAGAAAGCAGGCCCATAGCGTTACAGTAAGTGACATGTACTGACCAAAAACACAAAGCGAAACACACAGACTACTGTAGGCCTACATGCAGACAGAGATCAGTACAGAGTCAGTGGAACACATATCTCGGTGTGATACACAGTTCAATAAATAATTTAAAGGGCACTAAGGGTATTTATGTGTCACAGCGAATCTGTAGATATTCAGTGTTATTATTATTAATGATAATTTAGAACATCAATTCTATTTTCTCTTCTCTATGATGGAAATTGATCCACAAGTGTGCAATTATTTTTTTTATATATATACATTCTGTTAAACGAAAAAGGGGAAAAATATACATCATTGAGGATGGCTGCGGAATTATATTTAAATTGATAAGTAGCTCTGGCATCTAATAGCATTGGGCTAGATAGCTCCATCAAGCCCCTCTCTCCTGTCCTCTCCCTCTATTTTCCTCTCTGTCTTCTCTCCCTCACCTGTCCTATCTTTCTCTCTCACACACTCACATATACACACACATACACACACCTCTCTCTCTCCTAACATAACACCCTAAAAGCCCTTCCCCAGACCTCAATACTACAGTATAAGTGCATAAGATGGGCAAGTCGTTGTGCTCTCCAACCACGTAGGCTGTAGTTCTGCAAGCCCACCAACCCCTCTTGGCACTAGCTGCATGACAGGTGAATGTGTTAGGGAGAGAATTTGTTTCTTCTGAGCCTCTCCCTGGGACTGAGACAACACTCCTTGTTTTTTTGGCATACTGTATCATCAATATTATTCCATCATATACTGTACACTCTAGGGAACTATACTGTGAATTTGACTCGCAGGCTTGGTTATAATATCACCATTACCACATATACAGTAGTTACTGTGTGGAACTTGGCATTCCTTCAAACGGTTGAAGCCATGCAGACATTCACTATAAACTCAACTCCACTTATTAGTCCCTCTCAGTAGAGGCATCATGGAGTTATAAGGGTGTACAGAGAATAAACCCATGCTGACAAACGATGCCACCATTTCCTTAACTAACAGGATCATTGCAAATCGTCCCGACTCATTAGGAAATGACACTGGCAATTAAGCAGTTTACAGCTACACAAGCCATTCCATATTACTGCTCACTTCACTAGGGCAATCATTGGTTACACATTTAGTAGCATGCTCAGAGAGCCAGACACAAAGCTCCATTAAACAATCACACTCATTTTAATCTACTGCTCCCATAAAAACAATGATAGTCCAAATGTATGCCTATCCCATAAGTATGCTATACAGGATACATTTAAGCAATAATACATGAGATGCCATGTGTTATGACATTTGAGAGATGAGAGATGTCATAACACATGAGAGATGTCATAACACATGGACTCGAGTGTATTATTACTTTTATACAACAGTTTACCAGCATTAAAAATCAAGATTATTTCCCAAACCATCAATTGTTCAACAAAACGTGATAATACATTCATTAACACTGGTTGTCAAGTGACATTTTAGGCATTCTCTGGTCGTTAGTTCTATTCGTATTGACTGCCATGTAAAGAAAAACTACCCAAGCGCAGGTTGATAGCTCCAGAACTTTAGTTTCTAGGGACGCTGTCCATGGTTCTGAAAACAGTGTACGTCTGGTCTATGCATAGGAACATTGTCAGATCGAAACATTGTATAGGGGCGCTGTCCATCGATCTGGAAACGCCTGAAACATTGTAGCAAAGACATTGATACAGCAGATGAGAATAGAAACACAATAAAAAAATGTTTTGGATGGTCACAGCATCGACAGCTATTTATTTATGATACTGAATTGCACATTTCCACAGGGCAGAGCTCGTTCTCCTAGGTTATAATACAAGCAGCCACAACGATTCTCTCTGTCTCTTTCCATTGGATTTTTGTGGTTCTTGGTTTCTTCATTTTTGTCTTGTTTTATTACAAATGAGTCTGGCTTCAGTTTGCAATTTCCTACATTGCCTTTTCAGACAAAATGCAACTGTAAATCAAACCACACCTTATTCAGTAAGTGGCGTAGAAACTCTGGAGAATATTAACCATCTCCTGTTTTGAAACAGTTGCCAAATCTATGTTTATCCCCATCTTGATGCAGCTAGCTTCTTAATGTCTCTCCTTTTCTGTCGTCTATAGCAGCGCTACTGATTTCTGCATGTCTAAAGTTAACGCTAGGCTCAGGTTTCTGGTCCACTTGCTCTTCTTCTTGTTTCATTTATTTCATATCCTCGTACTCCTCTTCTTATTGGCACCATTTATTAAACGTTAGTGGATAAAACAAACTATAACGAGTTACAGGTGCTAAGACTAGTAGTTGTAAAAGTAGTAGCGGTAGTGCGTTGCTAGGTAACGACATAAACAATGCCACTTTGTATGAACGTGACCATGTGTATGTTGTCTCATATATCATGGGCAGGAGAGGCTCTAACAATGGGAATTCCAAACAACCCTTTGTATAAAGGTCATAACCAATGCTAAAATACTTTTCAGTGTTTTTCAGTTGGAGGTAGCTTAGCTTAGTCGGGTGGATAGTTTTACATGATTAGGTTTTTCTTAACTTAGGGATACATTTGTATTTCACTCACAGATACTCTCATCTGACTTGACCCACTTATTTGTGAGGCACTTCAAAGGTGCGAGCCTAATTGTAATTGTCTTGTTGCGGTTGAATCCAGGAGTGAGCAGCATACAGTCAGAACCAACATAATTATGTTGGGAAAATCCTCTGTGTAAAGCAGATAGGTCACCAAACCAAATATATTTCACTAAAGCATGAGCCAAAACATTTCTCAAGCATTTGAATATGGGATGAACAAATTATGAGTGAACTGATAGAGAGAGAGAGAGAGAGAGAGAGAGAGAGAGAGAGCGAGAGAGATAGATAGAGAGAGACAAGGGGAGAGAGGAAGAGAAAGGCAACATAAGGAAGTGAATCGCTCTTCTTAGAGGGAACAAAATGGGGATGGATTGAGGGAGTGGAAGAGATAAAAAGAGAGGAGCCAACAGATGGTAGGGGCGAGAGAAAGAGGAGAGAGGGCTTGAAGGAACGTAAGAGGGCAAAAAAACGACAGAGGGAACAGCTGAGCGAGAAAAGAAGGGACGATTGAGGCCATGACAACATGTTTGGAAGAGAGATACACAGGGGACAGTAAGGGGTAAATGAGAGAGGGAGTGTGCTGGCTACAAGTTCACAACAAAGGATGAGCATAATATTGGGGGCCTATTAATAAAATACGTACGTACTGTAAGCTATACATATACTGAGTGTACAAAACATTAAGAATTACTACCTAATATAGAGTTCCACAATTCTTGATACACACGGGAAACTGTTGAGTGTGAAAAATCCATCAGCGTTGCACTACTTGACACAAACCAGTGGCCTGGCACCTACTACCATACCCCGTTCAAAGGCACTTAAATATTTTGTATTGTCCATTCACCCTCTGAATGGCACACATATGCAATCCATGCTTAAAAATCCTTCTTTAACCTGTCTCCTCCCCTTAATCTATACTGACTGAAGTGGATTTAACAAGTGACATCAATAAGGGATCATAGCTTTCACCTGGATTTGTACACTGAGTGTACATAGCACTGTAACAATCGTGATTACAAACAACATCAACACACTCCCAAAGCTCTCAAACCACAGTGTGAGATTTACTCATTTATTATTCATGCATCAGAACAGAACAGAGCTGCTTGTTGATTCATCTCATAGCCTTAGAATACAGTGCCTTCAGAAAGTATTCATAACCCTTGACTTATTCCACATTTAGTTGTGCTACAGCCTGAATTCAAAATGTATTAAATATATTTTTATTTCTAACCCATCTACATGCAACACCCCATAATGACAAAATGAAAACATGTTTTTAGAAATGTTTACAAATGCATTGAAAATTAAATACAGAAATCTCTCATTTACATAAGTATTCACACCCATGAGTCAATGTTAGCATCACTTTTGACAATGATTACAGCGGTGAGTCTTTCTGGGTAAGTCTATAAGAGCGTTGCACACCTGGAGTGTCACAGAGGCTCTCCACACTGCCAAAGCTGACTCTCTCTCTCCTCTGTTCTCATCTTCTTAGATCTATCCGCTGCCTTCGACACTGTGGATCAGATCCTCCTCTCCACCCTCTCAGGGCTGGGCATCTCAGGCTATGCACACTCTTGGATTACATCCTACCTGGCAGGCCACTCCTACCAAATCAAATGTATTTGTCACATGCGCCAAATACAATAGGTGTAGACCTTACAGTCGAATGCTTACTTACAAACCATAACCAACATTGCAGTTTTAAGAAAAGTAAGTGTTACGTAAACAATGGATATGTAAAAAATAAAAGGAGTAGAATAACAGTAAAAATAACGGTAGCGAGGCTATATACAGGGGGTACCGGTACAGAGTCAACGTGCGGGGGCACCGGTTAGTCGAGGTAATTGAGGTAATATGTACATGTAGGTATGAGTGACGTGGAAAGGATTTGTTTCTGCACCACGTACTCTCACCACTGGTGTCCACCAGGGCTCGGTTCTAGGCCCTCTCCTCTTCTCTCCAATTCACTCGGCTCCGTTATATCCTCACATGGTCTCTCCTATGCGGATGACACTCATCTATTTTTCTCCTTTCCCCCTTCTGACACCCAGGTGGCGACACGCATCTCTGCGTGCCTGGTATATATCTCAAAAACATCTGAAACCTTACCTCTTCAAACAGTATCTTAAATAATTCTCCTCCTCACCTCGAACCCCCCCAGCCCTTTTCTAGCGCTGACTCTACTGATAGCTACATTATTGAGGAAAAATGTACTTTCTATGCCTGTGGTATGTGGTTGTCCCACCTAACTATCTTAAGATGAATGCAGCCACTCTGGGTAAGAGCGTCTGCTAAATGACTAAAATGAAGTATATATATTTTTAATGATTGTACAATATTTGTCCATTATTCTTCTCAAGAAGAAACGTTACCAAAAGCCACACTACCTGCTAGCGCTAGCTACCTCCCCCTACCTCTATCCCTCTCTCTGTCTCAGAGTCCCTGTCTCCCCAATCAATCACAAAGCTAATAATACCTATTTCTGCATGAGCCCCTTTCTTTCCTCAGCCCCTTTATTCTGTTTATTTATTTAGCCTGAGAATCCCCTAAGTACTGCAGTGTACTCCGCCAGCTCTCTCCATGCTAACCAGGAGCCATACTAAAACGCTAGGACCTAACTAGCCCAAGGCCACATCACAACCTGCAGGGAGGGGAAGCAATTCTGTTGTTTGACCTTAACTTAGGTTTGCTCTGCTGCATAGCTGAAAATAATAAGTTGAACCGGCTGTCTATTACCATGATCAGTAATTGGTAGAAAAGCTTATTTGTAATATTCTCAGAGGATCGAGTTACGTGTCATAAATCAGATTTCCCCGTCCTGGGCTAAAATGGCTGTCAGTTAAAGTGCACTTTGGCGTTTACGTTGGCTGGAATGCGATTTACAGAGGGACTTTATTGTTGTTTCTTAAAGGGCCACAATCAATGTCGGAGTGCATGGGTACACTGTCAGAAATAGACTGCACAAACTTGGACTACATGGGAGGTCAGGAATGAAGAAGCCTCTGCTCTCAAAAACGAATATCAAGACAGAACTGACTTTACCCAGGTGTTGTCTGGCAAAAGTCAGTTGTGTCTTGATATAATTTTTTGAGAGCAGAGGCTTCTTCCTTCCTGACCTCCCATGTAGGCCAAGTTTGACAGTGTACCCATGCACTTCGACATTGATTGTGGCAAGAGAGGCCTGTAGATCCCTTGATGTTACCCTGGGGTTCTCAGAGACTTCTATGAGCATCTTTCGGTCAGCTCTTGGGCTGACTTTGGTGGGATGACCTGTCCTTTGTAGTGTACCAGTGGTCTGTAATTTTCGTCGAACAGTGGAATGATGTATTTCGAATTGCTTGTAAATGGATTTGTAACCCGTCCTAGACTCATGGGCATCAATAATCTTTCTTCTGAGGGCGTCGGGTAGGTCTTTTGATCTTTGAATGATGTGTTACCACACACCCAAAACAGACCAATTTTCTTCTCTTTATGGAAGGCTGGACCCTCCTAAGTTTCTCTCTAATGTTTTCTAATCATTTGCACTTGTTTTGGTACACCTAATTCAAATTTTTGCCATTTTATGTGATGGTAATGGTAGGGGTGTACTAACTTTTCCCCATAAGGAAAAGGCATTGTTGTTTATTTTAATTGCATAACATTTTCTAAGTTTTCTGGGGGGTTTAAGCTTTACTAATCGTCCGTGAGTTTTTTTACTTAGTTTTTAGTTTTTTTTTACTTAGTTTTTTACTTACTTTTTATTTATAACCTAACACCACTCTACCATAAAGGCCTGATTAGTGGAGTGCTGCAGAGATGGTTGTCCTTCTGGAATGTTCTCCCATCTCCACAGAAGAACTCTGGAGCTCTGTCAGATTGACCATCGGGTTCTTGGTCACCTCCCTGACCAAGGCCCTTCTCCCCCGATTGTTCAGTTTGGCCGGGTGGCCAGCTCTAGGAAGAGTCTTGGTGGTTCCAAACTTTTTCCATTTAAGTTTGACACAATTTTGTCTCGGATCTCTACGGACAATTCCTTCGACCTCATGGATTGGTTTTTGCTCTGACATGCACTGTCGACTGTGGGACCTTATATAGACAGGTGTGTGCCTTTCATGTCCAATCAATTGAATTTACCACAGGTGGACTCCAAGTTGTAGAAACATCTCAAGGATGTTAAATAGAAAAAGGATGCAAAAATGTATTAAATGTCTAAAAACCTGTTTCTGCTTTGTCATTATGGGGTATTGTGTGTAGATTTGTGAGGGAAAAAACTATTTAATCAAGGATGTAACGTAACAAAATGTGGGAAAAGTCAAGTCGTCTGAATACTTTCTGAATGCACTGTATATCATTAAATCCAAAAATGAATGTAGCAATTGCGGATTTCCCCTTTAAAGACGACAACCTCTCCCTATACTCACTCCTGGACAGCCAGGCCGATTGAAGCAGTCTCACGTTTGCACCACCGCTGATCAATGCAAGCAATTTACACCTAGGATCAATTTGAGAGTGGTGGAAGAAAACAGCAGTCCTTTCTGTGACTGTACAGCCCTGGGGTTCATCACTCTGCTGGGGTGCAGGACCTAGACAAGCTGCTAATGACACACACAGAACTTTCTCCACTCTGATGAATCACCCTACACTCAGACCTGACAGACAGACAACACACTCCTCCTCTCCACAAGCAACACCAGTTTCCTTTCCCTGCCTTTAATCACACACCTCTATGTCTCACAGGTTTTGCACTTCACATACAGTGCTGTTTTACACGTGGCCATCTTTTTTTCACAGAACAGAACCTTGAATAAGGACAGGTTGTCAGAAAATAAAAGAAAAGAGAGGTTGGCATACTGCATACTCCAAATTACCACCTTCAATGACAATGTTTCAATCCAGATGATCTTAGTCAGGTCAAACCAAATTGAAGTGTTTGTCTTCAGTACACCAAAGTCCTGCTCTCAGAGAAGCACAGCAATATGACAATATTTTCATGGTTATTCTATCTATCACGTGAGCAGAGGCCTTCCTTCTTCAGTGCAGTGTGTTTTTCCTCTCCTCTGAGGTACTGCTGTGAAACTCTGGCCCCAGATCCATATTTAATCATGCCCAGGCAGGCAGGCATAGTTACTGGGGGTCATGGAGAGAAAGGAACCTGGTGATCCTACAAATGATTTTCCCACTCACCTCAAGGCGAGGCAGCGACAGCCACCTTCAACCCCACTTAATCCTCAGGCTCTGAGGAGAGGGGAGGGGAGGACTTACTAAACAGGAGCTTCCTGGGATACATCCAACAATCCACCCTATCCCCTGTATAGTCCACTACTTTTGACCAAAGCCAATAGGATTCTGGTCAAAAGTAGTACATTAAATAGGGGGTAGGGTGCCATTTAGGACTCACACCTGGACCAAATATAATGTGGTGGGGAGAGCACGGCACGTCATCACTGTTTGAAATGCAATGAGCTGCAGCCTGAGTTACAGCTGATGTGTAATTGCTGGGCTAGCAGATAGTGTCTAATTATCCCAGCCTCCCTCCCTCTCTCCATACACTTCAACAACAGCCGCCGGTCTTCAGCGTTCCACCAATCAATACCATGATGCTGCATGCTTATCATCGACCAGCTGCAATCTAAATGGAAAATGAATTGTTGCTCTAGTGTTTATTTATATTTACGGCCCGGTGGTTTTAGGAAAACAACATGGAAACATAATTTTGATATTCAAACATGGTGTTTTTTTGGGGGGATATCTCATTGACACAAAGTAAACAAAGAAGAAGCAAAGTGACTTGAATTTGCATTCAACACTTCCCTCCATCTATTTCTTTCTGGGTACTGGGGGATTGTGTTGATGAGAACCTCCATCTCTCTGAAGAGTAAGACTTCCTTGACCCCCAGCTGATCTTCCTAGATGGCTGCACTGCGGCCGCTTCGGAAAGTTACATCAGTACAACAAAAGGAAGAGAGGAGACATGCGAGGATCCGATCTCCCTCCACCTCCTCCTTCCCTCGCTCCCTCTCTCCCCCTCAGTGGGAGACTGAAGGCCCTCTGAGGTTGAGTTCAAACTGCCTTCACTCCCTCTCTCTATGTTTCTGCCCTGCAGCACCAGTAGCACATGGATAAACGCCCACACTGGCACACAGCACAGCATTTAGCCTAGCGCACAGCAGCACACTACAATCACACACGCTAAAACATGCACTTACAAACACATTTTACATGTGGGATATTTCACCTCTGTGTATTTGAGACACACACACACACACAGTGCACGACACATGCACACGCACACACACGCGCACACACAAACACACACACTGCCTGGCATATCCAAACAGGTTTTCCTCCCACGCCCAATAACCCAAACAGTCTGTTTTCATGGCTTAAGACCAATTCTGCAGTTTAGATTTGCAAATTCGGATACTGGGGAACAGTTGGGGAGGAAGGATGAAAAACATGGTTCAAGAGTAAACAGCATTAACGAAAATAATGGCTTCCCAAATATAATTGGTTGTGAGCAAATTCTTCATCATATTCCACTAGACGACCCAGAGTTCACCCTTGCTGTGCTCCTGTGACTACATAATTAATATCACCACAGGTAGGTAAATTAAAGATTCCATAGGAATCAATTGAGCGGACATGGAAAGTTAATAATGGTCCAAATGGCTGTTCTCTTGCCATTATTCTACGGGGTATGTATAAATAATTGTCATTCCAAGATGACAGCTACCGGCACGAGAACACACACGCACAGAGAGAGAGAGATCTCTCTTAAGATATAGGAGAGCCAGTAGACCCAGGGAGGTTAAAGAGAGGAGCATGGCATTATCCTCTGAGTGGCATAATGGTTTGCACCATGCTGTGCTAGAGAACAGATAACCCTAGCACTCTGCCTCAAGGTCCAGCACATAGCCTCTCCTCTCATTTGTTTGTCCTGTTGAAGGGCCAATGTGTTCCACTAGAGGAATAGGTCGTCCCTTCAGAAGGGACAATAGCCTCATCTCACCCAGGTACAGTAATAGCCCTGTGTCCCAGGTCTCTAAGACCAACCTGGACTAATATAGTCAACGTAAATCTGTGACACTACTAGTATGATATGTTACGTTTCGTATGGTATGTATTAATTTGTGGATCTCCATAATCAATTTCGCATGATATGTAGCGAATTGCAATTGGTATGATATGTTACGAATTATATTTTGTACAATATGTTCCGAATTTGCAATAAGTATGATATGTTACGAATTCCAATTTGTGATTATGATTAGGGTTAAGGTATAAAGTTAGGAGGTAGGGTTAGGGGTTAGGGTAAGGGTTCACTAACATTCTATGTAGTTGCAAAGTTGCTAAAACGTAGTAAGTCGTTGCAAAGTAGCTAATTAGCTCAAATGCTAAAGCTGTCCTTTGGGTTGATAGACGTTCCCATTATACGTCCACTCTTCCCCCCTAACCAACCTCCCTCCTTTCGTTTTTGCCTTAAGTAACCTTCTGTCTTATGTAACCATACCAAAACATATCCTCAGGGGTGAAAGTAAATTAAATCTCTTCCTGTTTTCAACTGATTGTCAAACAATCACTTCAAAGGGCTCCTTTACTAGGCTACCCAGACACATTTATCCACTCGCAACATATTTCCAACCTCCAAACAGTGTTGAATGGAAAGAGACATCTTTTACACAAAACACCAAAAAGTGTAATGACATGTGGCGATTGTCATTAGGACAGAATTTATGCGTCCACTGCTGTCCTCGCACATTTCAGTGTTGGCCAATCATCCCTACCTTGGCAAAATGTCTGTGTTCTATATAATCAAATCAAATTAAATTGTATTAGATTTGATAGAAGCTGCTTTTCAGTCACTCGGTCCCAGCTTTGATGCCCAGCTGTACTGACCTCGCCTTCTGGATGACAGCGGGGTGAACAGGCAGTGGCTTGGGTGGTTGATGTCCTTGATGATCTTTTTGGCCTTCCTGTGACATCGGGTGCTGTAGGTGTCCTGGAGGGCAGGAAGTTTGCCCCCGGTAATGTGTTGGGCAGACCGCACCACCCTCTGGAGAGCCTTGCGGTTGCAGGTGCTGCAGTTGCCGTACCATGCGGTGATACAGCCCGACAGGATGCTTTCAATTGTGCATCTGCTTGTGAGGGTCTTAGGTGTTAAGCCACATTTCTTTAGCCTCCTGAGGTTGAAGAGACGCTGTTGCGCCTTCTTCACTACACTGTCTGTGTGGGTGGACCATTTCAGTTTATCAGTGATGTGTACACCAAGGAACTTGAAGTTTTCCACCTTCTCCACTGTGGTCTCGTCATCGTTGGTAATCAAGCCTACTACTGTTGTGTTGTCTGCAAACTTGATGACGTTGGAAGCGTTGGAAGCGTGCTTGGCCAAGCAGTCATGGCTCTGACATGTTGTAATGATAAATAATGGTGTAATAGCCTACAGTTTTCTTTAAATTTTGTTAGAATTATTGTGATAGGCTCATGTTTTACTGGTACGGCGTACCCCCGCTATTTATTTTGCAGGGACGCCGCACCGGACCATATCGCTTTAAGCCTCATTCACATTAGCCATAAGCACTCTGTTATGTTGTGCCGGATGTCATGCATTTCAATGGAGACGTCCACAACTGAGTGAAAATGCAACGCCCCCTTCGCGTTTGAGGGTTCCGTTGCTAGACTGACACTGCATACTTTGACATCTTCAGTGCAGACAGAGTCCGTCGAAAAAAAGGAAGTTACCAAAACACAGAAGAAGATGAAAATGTGGTTTTAGGTGATGGCTTTATGAGATAGCTAGCAACTTGTAAACAATTACCCATTCCTATAAGTGGTAATGTTAAATAATACACATTGCCTGTTAAGCCAATTGCAGTGCTTTCAGAAAGTACCCCTTGATGTATTCCACATTTTGTTGTGTTACAGCCTGAATTCCAAATGGATTAAATAGCTTTTATTTCTCACCCATCTACACACAATACTCCATAATGACAAAGTGAAAACATGTTTTTAGACATTTTCTGTATTTAATTGTATTGACAATTAAATACAGAAATATCACATTTACATAAGTATTCACACCCATGAGTCAATACATATTAGAATCACCTTTATGAGTAAGTCTCTAAGAGCTTTGCACACCTGGATTGTACAATATTTGCACATTATTATTTTTAGAATTCTTCAAGCTATACAGCCATTTCCAAGTCTTACCATAGATTTCAAGTCGATTTAAGTCAAAACTATGCCTAGGCCACTCCGGAATATTCACTGTCTTCTTGGTAAGCAACTCCAGTGTAGATTTGGCCTTGTGTTTTAGGTTATTGTCCTGCTGAAAGGTGATTTGTCTCCCAGTGTCTGTTGGAAAACAGGTTTCCTCTAGGATTTTGCCTGTGCTTAGCTCAATATTCTTTCATAATAATCGTTAGGTGGCGGTCGCTAGCTACAATGGTATCAACCTAGCCTAGCTATGTGAGAAAATGATTCTAAAGCAGAAGACTGGCTCTTCTCTCTCTTCTCCTCTCCTCTCCTCTCCCAGTGATGCTGCTGTGGTGTTCAGGCATGGCTGCCTCCCGCATTAGCGGGCAGATCTGCATTGATTTTGTGACAAGTGTACCGGCTCTGCTCTAATTGGCTATGTACGTCTGCAGTCCTCCGGGCTAATTGTGCGAGGCTACAGCAGCAACAAGACATGCTGTTGGGACCATCCTCACGCTCCCAGCTACAGCCAGACACATCCACCTTGATTCTCTAGATTGTTCCGCGGTTTCACTGAATTACATCTTTCAGGTCAGCGATAACGGAAAACAAGGAAGGAATAGTTTTAGCATGTCGACAATATTGATGCCAATATTTGTCATGCCAGCAAGTACTGTAGGTGTCACAGAGGTTAGTTAATAGACAGTGTGTCTGCTTAATATCTGAGATTGAGATCAGAACACAATTATGTGACAGTAGGAACAGATTAAGATAGTAACAGGTGATTGTGAGACAGAGATCACTACATAAAAACACGGTTAGTTCTCTAATAACTAGAATATAACAGCCAGATTGTTCATGTTCTGTAGCTCTAAAGTCATTGGCTGCAGCTAGCGAGACAGATTGAAAGGCAACAGCTTGTAAGAGGCAGTAAACCTACAGAATAGAAATTGGACTGTGCACGGCTTGGGTCCACAAACCAGCAAGAAATCTATACACGCTGTCATATTATATTTAATCAAGCTCAAATAGGAAAAACAAAACCTTTCTCAAATGGACTTTTGTACAACACCAGCTGACCATGTTTGGTCACATTAGTGCTGGTGCATGTTAGACCTGTGGTGTACTGCTGGAGCCACAGCATGTGGTGGAGCTCTGCTCTGAGTGCTCCCTGATGTCCATTATCTAACCCAGCCCTGGATGTCCATTACCAACCCAGCCCTGGATGTCCATTACCAACCCAGCCCTGGATGTCCATTACAGTAGCACAGCCCTGGATGTCCATTACAGTAACACAGCCCTGGATGTCCTTTATCTAACCCAGCCCTGGATGTCCATTACAGTAACACAGCCCTAGATGTCCATTATCTAACCCAGCCCTGGATGTCCATTACAGTAACACAGCCCTGGATGTCCATTACAGTAACACAGCCCTGGATGTCCGTTACAGTAACACAGCCCTAGATGTCCATTACAGTAACACAGCCCTGGATGTTCTTTATCTAACCCAGCCCTGGATGTCCATTACAGTAACACAGCCCTAGATGTCCATTATCTAACCCAGCCCCGGATGTCCATTACAGTAACACAGCCCTGGATGTCCTTTATCTAACCCAGCCCTGGATGTCCATCACAGTAACACAGCCCTAGATGTCCATTATATAACCCAGCCCTGGATGTCCATTACAGTAACACAGCCCTGAATGTCCTTTATCTAACCCAGCCCTGGATGTCCATTACAGTTACACAGCCCTAAATGCCCATTATATAACCCAGCCCTGGATGTCCATTTCAGTAACACAGCCCTGGATGTCCTTTATCTAACCCAGCCCTGGATGTCCATTACAGTTACACAGCCCTAGATGTCCATTATCTAACCCAGCCCTGGATGTCCATTACAGTAACACAGCCCTGGATGTCCTTTATCTAACCCAGCCCTGGATGTCCATTACAGTAACACAGCCCTAGATGTCCATTATCTAACCCAGCCCTGGATGTCCATTACAGTAACACAGCCCTGGATGTCCATTATCTAACCCAGCCCTGGGTGTCCATTACAGTAACACAGCCCTGGATGTCCATTATCTAACCCAGCCCTGGATGTCCATTACAGTAACACAGCCCTGGATGTCCATTATCTAACACAGCCCTCGATGTCCATTATCTAACACAGCCCTCGATGTCCATTATCTAACACAGCCCTGGATGTTCATTATCTAACACAGCCCTGGATGTCCATTATCTAACACAGCCCTGGATGTCCATTATCTAACACAGCCCTGGATGTTCATTACAGTGTAACAGCCCTGGATGTCCATTACCTACCACAGCCCTGGATGTTCATTACAGTGTAACAGCCCTGGATGTCCATTACCTACCACAGCCCTGGATGTTCATTACAGTGTAACAGCCCTGGATGTCCATTATCTAACACAGCCCTGGATGTTCATTACAGTGTAACAGCCCTGGATGTCCATTACCTACCACAGCCCTGGATGTCCATTATTGTAACACAGCCCTGGATGTCCATTACAGTAAGATAGGGCTAGATGGACAGTAAGCACTGACTGGGTGGACATTGACAAAGCCCAGGAGTCCTGATGCACATCATGGTAAAGGACACCTTAACCACACTTTACTTCACCAGAACTGGAACAAGCCTCCAGACAGGCATCATCTGTACAGTATGGAATATGGCTGTCTCCATTTCATAACATACTGTAACTGCTAAAGGTGTGTATTCAACGGTATTGAGGCATACTTTATTGTGTGGTTTGGCTCTTCTGCAAGGCCCTGCAGAGTGTGGGAGACATTCACACTTAATCAGTGCCTTATTCCCATCAGGCTCCACTCAGAATCACTGATGAGGAACATGGGTGGTGCTAAATAAGGAAAGAGAAGGAAAGAGTGAGCGAGAGTGAGAGTGACGGTGAGAGAGAGAGAGAGAGAGAGAGAGAGATTTTCTTGAAGCTGAACAGAAGGAGCAAAGTTGGCAGGTAAACATATATGTGGAAGGAAGGTAACTTGCATTAACTAGAAGACTTAAAAGAGGTTAGAGAGAGTGTGAGTGACAGATATAAAAAATGGGAAGATAGATGGGAAGATTAAAAAACAGATAGAGAGAAGGATCAAAAGAGATGTTTAAGAAGATGTATCTTCCATCTGAATTTCATGGCATCACATCTATCTGGTGTAGGCTAATGTAGGCCTCCCTCACCATGCCGTTACAATAAGATGTAGAAGTGTTAAGAGCTAGAACCAGCTCCCATCTCTTATCTCAGTCTGCTTGGCACTGTGGCAAGGAGGGAGGCATAGTGGAAAGAGGAAAGGAGCCATGCCCCCAGCACTACACTGACACGTTGTGTTCCTGGAGGGAACACACATACACTACCGTTCAAAGGTTTGGGGTCACTTAGAAATATCCTTGTTTTTGAAAGAAAAGCACATTTTTTGTCCATTAAAATAACATCAAATTGATCAGAAATACAGTGTAGACATTGTTAATGTTGTAAATGACTATTGTAGCTGGAAATGGCTGATTTTTTATGGAATATCTACATAGGCGTACAGAGGCCCATTATCAGCAACCATCACTCCTGTGTTCCAATGGCACGTTGTGTTAGCTAATCCAAGTTTATCATTTTAAAAGGCTAATTGATCATTAGAAAACCCTTTTGCAATTATGTTATCACAGCTGAAAACTGTTGTGCTGATTAAAGAAGCAATAAAACTGGCCTTCTTTAGACTAGTTGAGTATCTGGAGCATCAGCATTTGTGGGTTCGATTACAGGCTCAAAATGGCCAGAAACAAAGTACTTTCTTCTGAAACTCGTCAGTCTATTCTTGTTCTGAGAAATGAAGGCTATTCCATGCAAGAAATTGCCAAGAAACTGAAGATCTCGTACAGCGCTGTGTACTACTACTTTCACAGAACAGTGCAAACTGGCTCTAACCAGAATAGAAAGAGGAGTGGGAGGCCCCGGTGCACAACTTAGCAAGAGGACAAGTACATTAGAGTGTCTAGTTTGAGAAACAGACGCCTCACAAGTCCTCAACTGGCAGCTTCATTAAATAGTACCCGCAAAACACCAGTCTCAACGTCAACAGTGAAGAGGCGACTCCGGGATGCTGGCCTTCTAGGCAGAGTTGCTAAGAAAAATCCATATCTCAGACTGGCCTATAAAAAGAAAAGATTAAGATGGGCAAAAGAACACAGACACTGGACAGAGGAAGATTGGAAAAAAGTGTTATGGACAGACAAATCTAAGTTTGAGGTGTTCGGATCACAAAGAAGAACATTCATGAGATGCAGACCAAATGAAAAGATGCTGGAGGAGTGCTTGACGCCATTTGTCAAGCATGGTGGAGGCAATGTGATGGTCTGGGGGTGCTTTGGTGGTGGTAAAGTGGGAGATTTGTACAGGGTAAAAAGGATCTTGAAGAAGGAAGGCATTCACTCCATTTTGTAACGCCATGCCATACCCTGTGGACGGCGCTTAATTGGAGCCAATTTCCTCCTACAACAGGACAATGACCCAAAGCACAGCTCCAAACTATGCAATAACTATTTAGGGAAGAAGCAGTCCGCTGGTATTCTGCCTATAATGGAGTGGCCAGCACAGTCACCGGATCTCAACCCTATTGAGCTATTGTCGGAGCAGCTTGACCGTATGGTACGTAAGAAGTACCCCAAAAGTTGGATTTGCTTGATGGGCACTTCTTACGTACCATACGGTCAAGCTGCTCCGACAATAGCTCA
Source organism: Thymallus thymallus (assembly GCA_023634145.1). Classification (NCBI taxonomy): domain Eukaryota; kingdom Metazoa; phylum Chordata; class Actinopteri; order Salmoniformes; family Salmonidae; genus Thymallus; species Thymallus thymallus. Next base: position 24,386,483 of record CM042379.1, read on the forward strand.
ATAGGGTTGAGATCCGGTGACTGTGCTGGCCACTCCAGGAACCATGGGGTGAAATCTCTTCAGATTACCTCAACAAATTGACAACTAGAATGCCAAAGGTCTGCAAGGCTGTAATGTTGTTGTTGTTGGGTAGAATTTCACAGTAAAGTCTACAGCTGTTGTATTCGGCGCATGTGACAAATACATGTTTGTATTATTTGTATTATTACATCCACAGAGATGCCAGGCATTGCAGGAGCTGGTACAACTAGTGTCTGTATGCTTAAAATCGAGAGCTTGGGACTATAAGGTTTTATCAGCATTTTTGTCAAGATTTGTTACAAGACATATCCTTGTTCTGTTCAATGTTCTGTACCTACATGGGGGCCAAAAGTTTGGAATATTACTCATTCAAGGGTTTTTCTTTATTTGCACAATTTTTTACATTGAAAAACGAATAATAGTGAAGACATCAAAACTATGACATAACCCATGGAATCATGTTGTAACCAAAAAAGTGTTCAACAAATCAAAATATAGTTTATATTTGAGATTCTTCAAAGTAGCCACCCTTTGCCTTGATGACAGCTTTGCACACTCACGGCATTCTCTCAACCGTAGTACACGTTTCGATTTTTTGCCCTAGCACTACACAGCTGATTCGAATAACCAACTCATCATCAAGTCTCCATCTGTGCTCTCCTGTCCTGTGCTACTTGTTGGCCCAGACACTGTCCCTCTGTGGCCCTAAGCAGCAAATGCCACTTCTCTCCCAAGGTATGTGTCTTCCAACCTGCCTTTGTAATCCCCTTTATTCCCAACAGGATGAATAGGGGGACAAAGATGGAATCCATCTCTCTCTCTCCCTGCCCTCTCTAGCCCCAACCCAGTCAATTAAATTCAGGCTTGTCAGATCAAACAGACTTACTATCCCTTTCACACACTCATAACAACCCACCTCAAGAATGAAGAGGAAGGGCTATGGCTTAAAATCGTGTTGAGGAGCGGATCCGGAGAAGACAGGGCACTCACACACAATGCAAGTGCACACACACACGTAAACACGTCAACATGAGCGCATGAAGACCACTATATTGTCCCCAGAGAGCTGATGGTTTTTTAGTCTATTTAAAAAAAAAGAAAATGTATTAACCTTTATTTAACTAGGCAAGTCAGTTAAGAACAAATTCTTATTTACAATGACGGCTTACCGGGGAACAGTGGGTTAAGTGCCTTGTTCAGGGGCAGAACGACAGATTATTTACTTGTCACCTTGTCGGTTACTGGCCTAACACCCTAACCACTAGGCTACCTGCCGCCCAGATAGACAGCACAGAGCATTTCAATAAGTGTACAGTATCTCTTCAGTCCATCTGCTTCACACATGTTACTGTAGACCAAGATCTCACCCTTAAAAGCTCTGAAAAAATCATATAAAAGCAGAGGAATTTGACAGCAATATACACAATGCCAACTGCATACACATTTCATCTTGGGTTACTAAAAGGCTAGAGTAAATTTTTTTTAAAGTGAATACCCACTGTAACCATCTATTGCAACAAACTTAGAGAGTTAAGTAGAGGTTGTGTGGAATGCATTATCAAACAAACTGCATATTAAAGCCAATAGAAATAGGTGTGAAGCTGACTTACAATCTATCCTCGTTTCCACTCCAGGCAAGGATCAGTGCCAAGGCCTGTCTGAAGCACAAGAGGGCATGCTGATTTCACTTAATGATTTTAAGTGAAACATGCAATTAGAAGATTCCAGATGCAGTGGAGTGATTAGTACGCCACTTTATTGGTGAAAAACCTGTCGATGTGTCCTTGAGCAAGGCACTTAATCCTAAATTGCTCCAGGGGCGCCGTACTACTATGGCTGACCCTGTAGGTAGGCCGTCATTGTAAATAATAATTTGTTCTTAACTGACTTCACTAGTTAAATAAAGGTTAAATAAAAATAAAAATAGTGTCATGATATCCAAACGGTCGGATAGTTATATGGTTCTATGGTTGCCTGGCAGAGAGATTACAGATTCTCCATGCAGCTCTATCAGTGAAAACCCAGCCATTTTCTCCCAGTTAAGTTAAATCTGTGCGATCCAATGATGTTAATAATGCCCTTACCAATAGTAGACTGAAACAAAGAGAAGAATGGGTGCTCAATGCTGCTTTCTCCTACATCTCAAGTTCAAGAAGGCGAACCGCTGACAAAGCCTTTTCCTTGGTGTTGCCAAGTCGTAGCTTTACGGAATAATTAGAGTTTGAATATAGTCGTCTCTTTACATGCCTGATAAGAAAGTAGTTGAAGTGAACAGGGATATTAGATATAACCCCATAGATATCCTAAAATCTATTTATTTCTGTAACTGCCCCATAATGTTGAACCTAAAAGTTCCCACTAGGTGTAAGCCTATTCTCTATCAAGACTATTTAAAAAAAAAAACATTCTACAGTTTCTTGAGTGCCCGAAGGAATATCCAAAAACTTACAAAGCCACAGATTATCCATTATATTGACCAGATACTAAAGTGGCCGCTCTAACAATGAAAGAAATGTCTTCAAAGATGGAAGGCCGGGAAGCAATATCAGGTGGGACCCTTCTAGCCAATGAGAGGGCAGATATGCATGTGAACAACAGGCACAACTCCGATATTTTTTTTTCTCAAAGTTGCCGGGATGTCATGGTCTTACTTATATCAGTACACTCGTAACAACCTAAGCATTACGAAACATATATTCAATTAAATAAGTCACACCTAGCAAATAAGACATTACATTTTTTGTTAACCAAATTCAACACTCTCCCATTGACACAGGTGCTGTGTTCTTAGGCAAAATTGTGAGTGAGCCCACTCCCTTGGCTGAGAAGCAACCCCACACATGAATGGTCTGAGGATGCTTTACTGTTGGTATGACGCAGGACTGATGTTAGTGCTCACCTTGTGTTTTCCGGATGGCCCAAACAATCAGAAAGTAAATTACTCTACCCCAGTCCTCAGCAGTCCAATCCCTGTACCTTTTGCAGAATATCAGTCTGTCCCTGATGTTTTTCCTGGAGAGAAGTGGCTTCTTTGCTGCCCTTCTTGACACCAGGCCATCCTCCAAAAGTATTCGCCTCACTGTGCGTGCAGATGCACTCACACCTGCCTGCTGCCATTCCTGAGCAAGCTCTGCACTGGTGGTGCCCCGATCCCACAGCTGAATCAACTTTAGGAGACGGTCCTGGCGCTTGCTGGACTTTCTTGGGCGCCCTGACGCCTTCTTCACAACAATTGAACCTCTCTCCTTGAAGTTCTTGATGATCCGATAAATGGTTGATTTAGGTGCAATCTTACCAGCAGCAATATCCTTGCCTGTGAAGCCCTTTTTGTGCAAAGCAATGATGACGGCACGTGTTTCCTTGCAGGTAACCATGGGGAAGAACAATGATTTCAAGCACCACCCTCCTTTTAAAGCTTCCAGTCTGTTATTCTGACTCAATCAGCATGACAGAGTGATCTCCAGCCTTGTCCTCGTCAACACTCTCACCTGTGTTAACGAGACAATCACTGACATGATGGCAGCTGGTCCTTTTGTGGAAGGGCTGAAATGCAGTGGAAATGTTTTTGGGGGATTAAGTTCATTTTCATGGCAAAGAGGGACTTAATTGCAATTCATCTGATCACTCTTCATGACATTCTGGAGTATATGCAAATTGCCATCATCAACACTGAGGCAGCAAACTTTGTGGAGACCAATACTTGTGTCATTCTCAAAACTTTTGGCCACGACTGTACTTTTCTCTAGTATAGGCTACTTATCATAATAAACAATATCAGAAAAATGCCTGCGATAAGTGATTGTATGGTCTGTGTCAATAATATTAGGTTTATCGTCCCAGCTCTACCCATGAGTCATACATGTTGTTTACAAGGAGGCCACATTTTTCAATGAGACATTTCCACAGCATTCAAGAACATGTGAAGAGCAAATGAACCCTCTTCTACAGGATTCCATACTCCGCACTTGTTGTAAGTGAGGCATATGTGCATGCAAACTACTGCCCTGGAAAATCTGTTCTCTGCATTGGGTCTTTCACTGTAAAGATCAACATAAAAACCCACACAAAACACGGCAAGCTGAATGCATATATGCATCATGGCTACATCAACCAGGTTAGCTAGGCTAACACACATCGGCTACAGCGAGAAGATTCACTGTGTGTATGGGCTTATCTCTATTCTTCCCCTCTTCCCTCATCTCCCTCACCCCGCTCCACCGTCCCCTCCTCCCTCCCTAACATGGGGTCCTTGACATAATGACACATGAAGAGGACATAGGGAGACAACCAGCTTTAAAGACATAATCACCCCACTGCTGTCAGAGATCAGGTCAGACTTCCTCCCACCCCTCCCCCCTCTATCTCTCCCTCCACACGCCTGCCCGGCCCGCTTAGCATTTAGTCCGTGTGTCAGCCCCACACACATTTTACACGACAGAGGGTCGACACTTACACTGCGCCCCAGTGACTGCGCTCATCCACTACCGTCGCCCCGGAGGTGAAAGGTCCTCCTTCTGCCATTCACCACAACCCAAAATATGCTGTGACTGTCTTTCTGCCCCTCCAGCAGAGAAGAGCTCCAGGGGTCGAGAGGAAGATGGTGGTGCTTCGACACAGGAGGCCAGGCCTAATCAGAGAGAGTTACTAGTGACTGAACCCCTTGAAGTACAGAGCACAGCTCGAAACAAAATGGAGGAGCCCAAAGAAGAGGTTACATGAGCCCATATCAGTATTCATCACTTTGACTGTAAAGATGGCAGACTCCAGCCTCAGAACAGACAGATGTGTTTGAGTGGGTCGAGGGGGTTGTTCAGTCATTTCTATATTACCATGTGTCTGTCAGTAGTGGTTCTGCAGATAGCCAGTGAAGCATTCTCCAACGTTCCTACAGAGTATCAGAGAGATAACTCTCTCTGGACCTCCAGGGCGTTTCAAAGAGGGGAGATCAACACGATGAGAGCGTTCCACTGACTCCAGTACAGTCCTTCTTCGCACCTCCTCTACCACTTATTTCATGGACCCCTGACTCCACCAACACTAGGATTAACATCCTCTGCCCGGCGTTCAGCTAGGGGGAAATTACTTTTTTTTTTTTCTCAACTCTAATCCACTCCATATTTCTGTTTTCTTCAAGTCGACAGCGGAAAATAAGTAAAAAATGTTTTGCCGTTTTCAAAAGCCTGAAGTAAAGTAAGGCTGCAGTGATTCATCTTCAATCTTTAAAGAGAATGATGACTACTCATATTACTATTTAAACAATAGTAGACTAGATCAGAGGCAGAAAAAGAGAGCTGAATAGAGCCAGTGGGCCTTCATCAGTAGTTCTGCATGGCTAGGCTCTGCCTCAGCCTATTTACTTCCATGAGAGGAATGGAGCATTACACTAATGAGCAAAGTGGCCAATGCCCCAGAACACGTCTCCATTCCCCAGGGGGAGACAGTCAACATACAGTTCATACCCACTGACCCTCAGCTTCTCTTCCCCTCTCCTCCCTCAAAAAAAAATATGCTTATTCAACACAGATAAACACACACATACACACACACACACACACACACACACTACGCACAGGCAATCACACACACACACACATAAAATAGCAGAGCCACTTAATAAGACAATCAATATTAGCGATAAACAGGCCAGGGTGCTATGACAGGCCTTTTCTAGTCCAGCCAGTAGAGGCCTGGTTAATGAGAGGGCATTTAGAGCACCGACACACACACATGGCCGGGCATATCCAAATGACCGGCGGCTGCCAATAAACACAGCTAGGACCAAAGCAGCATATTGATCAGCTGGGCCTGGCATGGTCACACAGTCTGAGCTCCATCATCACTGGGCTCTGGCTTCTCCATTCAACAACCCTTTGTAATCAAAGGTCTAAAGCCCAGGGGTGTGGAGGGGTGAGGAGGAGGTGGGGGGACTGATGACGCTGGCACTGGAGCTCCATTCCCATTTAAGAGGATATCAGCGGGAAAGCAGGGTTCAAAACATCCAATCAGGAAGGCAATTACAGTCTTATTACAATGTATTAGTGTCCTTTGACACTGTTAGTGGAATGGGCTGTCCTGAATTAAAGCAAACGGGTTCAGAATGATAGGATGGGATGGTACTGTGTGTTTTATAGACTTGATGCTGACTCCCTGACGGTGTTGTTGTCTTTATGTCAAAACAGTGTTTGACAAGGCTTTTCTATCTCCGTTCTTATCTGCAGTGAGCCATCACTTTTGCCCTACACTCGTCTTTCTACTTTTCACATCTCTCCTCCTCTCTGGCTCTGTTCATCCAAGATTCCCTCCACCAACCCACTCTCTCCTTCTCCTCCCCCACTCAAACCTAACAACCCATACTTCATCCTCATCCCATAGTCCATCTCAAGCCATCTCAAGCCATAATCAATTACAGCCAGATCAATAAGTATTGTCAGAGGAGAGGATCTGGTGACAGAGGTCTCATTGAGTTGTCAGTTAGACTGGCTGTTCTGTCCTCCCAGGCCCTGCTCTCTGACATGTAACATTATCTGTAGTACAGCCATCAACACTAACAAGCAAACACTACACACACACACACACACACACACACACACACACACACATATACGTATATTTAGTGTTTTACTTGAGCAATAAGTGTATTTCAGAGGATGACATTTCAAATAGATTATCATAATTAATCTTCCAAATGTTGACTTGTAGGCTTACCACCACTAAAGCTATTTTGAATAATTATCACTTTATAGCTCTACTGCACATAAACTAAGAAGCTTTCTTTCTAAAGGTTAATTTCTTACAACACCCACAACAATTATGTAAGACTGTGATTAAATCATATTTACACTTGTCAGAGAAAAGCGTAACCATGGTGAATAGGATCATGTTTTGGTTAAAAATAATGTTGCTCTCGTTAGATAGCATGGCCTTTTGGTGTTTTGAACACTCATTTTTCAGCAGTGTGTTTGTTGCCATGCCCTATGTCTGCCTGGCAGACAAAGGGGAAGTTAAGATAATTGAAATTCTACTGTTATTTTTTATACCTACAGGTAATCGGTTATCACATTTACCACCGCAGCATTCCATGAACTTACAAATGATGTGGTTTTGGGGCAGCGTAATTTGAGTAGGAGCTTCCGGCGAGAGGTCGGGAGCTAGGGAGGTGTCTGCTCTCCATGAGATAATTGCCTGATGTCTTTCAGGAGAACCAGGATGGCGTCTAACATCCTGCAGATTGAGAACCGCCTCACCTCCCTTTCACAGGGAAAACATATATTTCCAGGTTGTTGTTCCTAACAGACAAGTAGACGTACAACAAATGGGTCTGTTCTCCTGCAGACCTGCAGACCACCTGGTTTAGTGGCATTACTCAGTCTGTGAGACAAGCTGTCCCTGACTCCTTCAGAGGAATGCACAGTTGTTTGGAGATGGAATGGAATGCATTCCAAGCAGAGCTGAGGGACAGTATTAAAGATTCAACATGCTGTCTACTGTGCCAATGTTTGTGTAAGGCTCAGTCTCTAAGAAGTCATGGGGCTTTCATCCAAATAGACATTGACAACCCCTATTGACTATTCTGAGTATATCTGTCCAACTCTGAGAAGAGCTGATTATTGATTTATACAGAATACAGAGACTGTAGCTTCACATGATGGCCATGCTACATTACACCTCTCATCCTGATTCTAGGAAGATATCAAAGGAGGGGAGTTGAAAGCCTCTGAATGGAGTTAGAAGTTTGATATAATGTATGGCATGCCATCAAAAGACGCTAGATGATTATTGGCACCTTTGAAGACCTGTACATGTTGTAGGCTACATCTCCTACATCTTTATCTGAAGTCTTAATGAGGTTGAAGATAACCGCTATGTCTTTTTAAATCTCTAGTGAAATAGCAAAGTGCTCGGTTTACCTCAGGCCTTTTAAAATGTACCGGAAACTCAGATATATACACCACCGGTCAAAAGTTTGGAATATTACTCATTCAAGGGTTTTTCTTTACTTGCACAATTTTTTACATTGTAGAATAAAAGTGAAGACATCAAAACTATGACATAACACATATGGAATCATGGTCGTATTGCAACAAAGAAACCACTACTAAAGGACACCAATAAGAAGATGTTTGAGCAATGGACATTACTTGCTTTTAGTATATCGAATGTGCAATACGTGCATTTATCTGTAATTAAACCCTGCGCACTAAGGACTGTATTTTAAGGGAATAACTATTATTACCCTAAATTATATCATACACACATTTAGCTATTTAAGTATCTCTTCCTGTCATTTACCTGTACAGTTAATTTAACCATGCAAAATATTCACTTACCTGTTCATATATTAAGTAAACTATTTTTACCCTCACTTATATCATACGCACTTTTAGCTATTTAAGTATTTATCCGCCATCGACCTGTATAGTATAGTTAACCATAAAAATACTCCTTATTTATCAACTTGCAATATTTGTATCTATATTTATTTTATAGTTTTTTATTTTAACACTCTGTAACAATGTATAGTACATATTCAGCCATCCACCCATACTATGCAATGTCTTTTTATAGCTTTTTTGCACTCCAGACTTCTTGTATTTTTATACTTTTTCATACTTCCGCTCTATGTATCATCTATCGTGTGTCCGTCTTTTGTGTATTTTCGTTCTGGCATTTTGCACCTGCCCTGTGTTTTTTCTTATTCTATCTATCTATCTATCTATCTATCTATCTATCTATCTATCTATCTATCTATCTATCTATCTATCTATCTATCTATCTATCTATCTATCTATCTATCTATCTATCTATCTATCTATCTATCTATCTATCTATCTATCTATCTATCTATCTATCTATCTATCTATCTATCTATCTATCTATCTATCTATCTAGACCGGTGGAAATGTGTCCTTTGGTCTGGAGTCCAAATTTGAGATTTTTGGTTCCAACCTCAACCAAATGTAGATGGTTTGGTATGAGTCGGACTGCAGAGTTAAGGAAAAGCAGCCAACAAGTGCTCAGCATATGTGGGAACTCCTTCAAGACTGATGGAAAAGCATTCCAGGTGAAGCTGGTTGAGAGAATGCCAAGAGTGTGCAAAGCTGTCATCAAGGCAAAGGGTGGCTACTTTGAAGAATCTCAGATATAAACTATATTTTCATTTGTTTAACACTTTTTTGGTTACTAAATGATTCCATATATGTTATGTCATAGTTTTGATGTCTTTACTTCTATTCTACAATGTAAAAACTAGTGCAAATAAAGAAAAACCCTTGAATGAGTAATATTCCAAACTTTTGACGGGGGTGTATGTATTTTTTATCCCTCTCAGAAACACACTGTCTCTCTCTCTTTCACTGTTCTATTTCTTCACTGCAGTAGAAAAACAGGCGTATATAATCCTCAGAGGTTGAAGTATTGCCCTCAGTGTCAAACATCCTTGGCTGCTCTTCTGTCTTGTCTCTTTATCTGTCTAAGTCAGGATACTGTTCTCGGCTGGGGACACACCCCTCCCTATCCATCGGAGCACCCGGTGGGAGGGGGGCTGTCCAAGGCACCAGCACTGAGAGAAATGAAAGGGGGGATTTAGATGGCGAACCACCCACAGTTCCAGTGGGCTTTAGAAGCCCATGAGTAAGACCCGGCGTTACACTGCCCTTCCGGCCCGCTCACTGTGGTAAAGCCCCAAGCATGCCTCCACTTAAAAGACACATCCTCACGATCAAACGTGACATATATGCCTCTCGCTCGTTCTTGCATTCGTGCTACGTTCCAGAGTCTAAGTGACATGGGGCTTGTGGATACACACCAGGCTTCAGTAATCTACAGACATCCCCCCCCCCCCCCGCATGAACGCCACAGAGACCAACGGCAAAACCCACAACCTCCCCCCACGCACACACACACCCTGCAGGCGTTTCATTAGCACACATCAAAGACCTGCCTGGAAACACTGGGGTCACTAATGGTCCTAAGAGGGACTTCAAATAAACAATTACAACGGGGGGTTGGCTAACCTGGCGTAGACCAGTGGTGGCTTCAGAGGATAGACTCCTCCCACGTTGCTCTGCAGTGTTATCTGTGTCTCTACAGAGCTGCATGCAGTGCCTAAAGCCGCTCTGAAGGATACTTCTGGCATCGCATAGAATCCTCTCTTTGTAATTATAGCACTTCAGAGTTTATGGCACCACATATTAGCTTCATTTTGTTTGTCACAAAAGCATTCCTCCCTTTGCTTCTCTCCCTTCCTTACTATATGCCCTGAGTTTGTTGTTTTTACTAGGCAAATATGAGGCACAATGGTTGGTAAGTAATGATCTAGAATCATGGCTGTAGGGTAAATCTCATCTGCCTAGCGAGAGCAATTGACTTGGCTGAGTTAAAGAGGCATCTGGGTGGTGGGTTTTCTCTGCTGCAGCAGTTACTGTAGTCTCTGTAGGTTTTTTTCTCTCTCCTCTCTTTGAGTAGCGATAAAATGCTAGTCATTTAGAACGGTGGGGAGGATGTAATTAGTTAATTACTGCATATAAGCCAATGGCATCTCGGTAATAACTTGAGAAGAGGTTATATCAGTGTGGGGAAGTACCGTTTCAAAATCGCAGAACATTAATATAGGGAGTGGAACCTCCTAGCTTCTGTGCAAATACTTTTAGGACGATAGGTTTAATTGAACTTCTCCACCCTTCAGTCTTCACCTGCCTGCCTGTCTTGCCTCCCCCTCACACACACACGAAGGACTACAGGGCTTCTTCACATTCAGCCTGGACTTCAAGGGTCTGTAGAAAGATGTCAAAATATAATCTGCAGCAGGCGCTCTGTCAACCAGCAAGACAATCCAGCCCTGAACACCCAGACTCCCATTTTCTTCATTTCATTCCAGAAAAGGTTGCACTGACAGTGAGTAAATAAGCCAAATGCTATTTAGCTGGCCAGCTTGGAGTGTGTTGTGTGAGTGGGTGGGAGGGAGTGTATTGTAGAAGGCAGCAGGAGAAATGACACCCACAAGAGCACCAGGAAGCCCAGATCCCTAAAGACAGGCCAGATTGCTTAATCTCAAATGTCATATATAGTGGCCTTGCCCTATGGTCCTTGGTCAAAATAAGTGCACTATATAGGGAATACAGTGCCATTTGGGATGCACCCAGAGACAGGCGAGGCCTCTAGCTCTCCCCAGGGCCTGCAGAGTTTCAGGGGGTGAGCCTGGCCTGCTTGACATGGAGATGAGACCAGACCAGCATCCTGGAGACATACAGACAAGTCCCAAATGGCACCCTATTCCCTACTACACAATGCACTACTTTTGACCAGAGCACTATGGGCCCTGGTAAAAAGTAGTGCACTAGGAATTGGGATGCACTTCAAGACTTTATTGGTACATAAATCTAACAAATCTGTAAGACTACATGAGCTTCAGATCACTTCCCATAATACTGTGCAGACTAAAGTGACTGTGTAGGGACAGAGTCAAGCTATTGAATCCATGCAAGTGAAAAAGGTTGGCGAAGCCAGAGAATGTTCTGTACTATTCTCTCTCTGAAGCCCACTTTTAAAAAAAACAGCCATAGTCTCTCCCAGTCTCCCAGGACCAGCAGGCTAACCCTCATGACCGGAATAACATCGCAGGGAAAAACCCCTCGAAAAATAGATGCTCAAAGCAAAAATACAGTATGTGAGAGACAGAGGGCGGGGGTGGAGGGGAGGGGGATGTGTGAGAAAGGGAGATCTGGATTGATGTGGAACAGCTTTCCCTCCAGTTGTGGTGTACTTCGCACACACGCACACACCCATGTCCCAAAGGGTCATACACTCTTTAGACGGGAGGGGAACCCACTAGCCTCACCAAACAATTAAAGGCCCTTAAACAGTGAGAGCGGAAGAGGGAGAGGAGAGAGAGGAGGGCAGCCAGCCACAGAGGCAGCATGAGAGCAGGGCCTTGTTATATAATCAAACAGCCTGCCCTAACCTCCACCAGAGGGACCTAAAAATACCTGTTTGACGACAGAGGGAGGGGTGTGAAGAGCATTATGGTGCAAACTCTAAAGCAGACAGGCAGGGACGGAGGGAGGGAGACAAGCACGGAGGAAGACAAGCAGGGAGGGAGAGAGGGATAGAGGGAAGGAGAGAGGGATGGAGGGAGAGCAGGGGGGAAGGAGAGAGGGATGGAGGGAAAGCGGGAGGGAAAGCGGGAGGGAAAGCGGGAGGGAAGGTGGTGGTGTTGGTGTGATAATGAGTGTCTTAAGAATTGAAGTCATCTGTGGGGGTGCTGATGCACTTTTCCAAGTCATTTAACGTGAACGGCAGTACGAGGGAAGGTGATAATAGATACACATCAGGTGGTACGACTCGCTGTTCTTCATCCTCCCTGTTACGTCAGGGGGAAAAGAGACACATTTCAGAGGAAACCAGGAGGAGTGGGTGTACGTCCAATACTTCTGTACATATCAGTGAGCTCTGACAGACCAAAGCAGTATTCACACCATGACTCTTTCTACTGTCTAATCACCTGTTATCTTGACACTTCAATGAACTCTGAGATGATATCACTCCTCAGGATTCATTGATGAACAGCTCCTTATTCAATGCAAGGGGTCATCCAATTAAAAGAAGCGCAGACAACGTCAGCTACACCTCTATAGCCAGAAACACACCACAGTGGTTCTCAAAGGGCCTCGTGTCAGACTCAACAAAAGAGCAACATGAAACTTCAAAGTTATTTTGAAATGGGAAACCTGATCAGGCGTAGCAATTTCCCTGATGTGCCAGACCTTTGATGTTCTCTCTTTGCTTAACCCTTTTTTCTTTGTGATCTATGATTTATTGTGCATCTCAGAAATCTGCCTGCGCCTTCCAAAAGCACTCTGACCACGTTCCTGTAACCGCTAACAGTTGTTGACAGGATCAGGATCCCAACACTGCACCTGTTAAACACAAGCACACACACACACACACACACACACACACACACACACACACACACTTAACAGCTAGTGACATTTTCATCTATAAAACAGGGATGACCAAATATGATAATTTAGACAAGACTGGAGCTGTACAATAGACAGCAGTGTGTCCGCCTCTTAGCTCTGGGTAAACATTTACCTCCAGCACCTCGCAACCTCGGTGAGTGCATTCTGTTCAGCACCGCAAACACACACACACCCCCGTTTAGACGAAAGGTGACTCATACTTTTGACTTCATTACCAGGTGTGAGACGTTTGTTATTCTGACCCACTTTAAAACATGTTGAAGACAACAACTTTTGACGGCTGACATCAATAACAACAGAATCAAACATGCCACCTTCTCAACCTGCTCTGTGGATAGTATACTTAGCCTGTCTGTCTGCTCATTGCCTGGAAATTGCTATGAGTCATATTATCAGTGGCTGCTGCCGTGTGGAGACAAGCCAGCCACAAGGCAGCCAATTGTATTTTAGGGGATGTTGATGAATATCTCCTCTGAAGTCTTTGTGACTTTACCTACAGTATATATACATATATGGACACTCTACTGGAAGCAGAGGAGAGAATAAAGAGGGGGAGTGAGGAAGAATCATTGTGATTGAATCCAAAGAAAGTATGAATTTTTCAAGAATACGAGCGCCGGTAAAAATGACAAGACAGAGAAACAGTTAGCAGAGAAAAATGACAACAGCAACTCTCACCATCGCTATCAGGATGTTTTATTCATTGGCATGGATTTATAATCTAGTGCATGAGAAAAGCAAACAAAAAGCCCCTATCAATAACCAAATCCAATTAAAGTGGAAACATGATAGGAGCCAGAGACACATTTGTAGTTATAGATTCAATCTACAGCGCTTTTGAGAAGCTACAATGGATTATTACTTTATTTGACCACAACAATTATTGTGAATATCGGCTTTCTACCAGCCAGACATTTGATTGTCAGAGCAATTTTCTGCACTCACTTGAGGAGGCAGGCAGGAAAGTAGATAGAGATTCTGGCAACTATCTTTTCTCTCTCTAAACAACACTGGCCTTGGCTTGGCAGCCGTTCTAGTGCTGAGCAGAAGCCAGTGCAGAAAAACAGGTCCCACTGCAGAAGAATACACTGCTGCTTTTCCACTGCAACGCCAGTGTTACACTAGTGTATACACCCTGATGTTATACTAGGGAACTTGACATTCTTGGTATTCATATCCCTAAAGATATACAATATCTTACCAAGACTCATTTCAATAGAAAGTTAGCCAAAATAGACATGATCTTGCAACCATGGAGAAGTAAATACCTTTCTATTCATGGAAAAATCATACTGATTAACTCTATAATCATATCACAGTTTACCTATTTACTTATGGCTCTGCCTACTCCAGATTACTTGTCTTTCAAATTATATGAGCAAAAAATACTTAAATGTATTTGGAATGGTAAGCCAGACAAAATTAAACATGTTTATTTATATAATGAACATGAGTTTGAAAGGCTAAAATATGAAAGCATTGAACCTCTCACTAAAAGCTTCACTCATAAAAAAGTAGATTATTAAGAATGGCTTGTCTGTCATCCAGATTACATCATCACATTTTCGGGTTAATACGGAAAATATGGAAACCTTGTTTAAAGTATTGCCATTTTTCAAACAAGCCATACACAAAGCTGGTTATCATTTCAATATCAGCCTCCAGAAAAGACCAAAAAAATATTACAACAAATATTATGGTTAAACTCAAATATAAATTAATTGTATTAACTATATTATGAATAAGAATGGTGGAGTTATAAGCAGCTATCGAAAATATATGAGAATGTTTGCTCAATACAAAGTTAGAACCAATTAATTGCAGAATTACAGCAGAAATGGAGACGGCAAGTGGAAGGGGAAAAAGTCAGACCACCACACATCTCCAGAACCCAATCGACCCATTCAAAGCTTTAAATAACTCTACCTTTGCAAGCTTGCAAGTCTCTTGTAGTCCAATATTTACTGTACGATATTTACTGACAGTGAGCTGTGAAAATATAACACTGTGCAGACATCTTTTACAATATAAATGTAATTTTAATGGTACAATTATTAAATGGAAAATTCTCTTAACATTAATGAATAACTTAAAATAAATAAAACTTTTTTTTGTGATCAATTTTTTATTTAAATATATATACAGTGGGGAGAACAAGTATTTGATACACTGCCGATTTTGAAGATTTTCCTACTTACAAAGCATGTAGAGGTCTGTAATTTTGATCATAGGTACTCTTCAACTGTGAGTGACGGAATCTAAAACAAAAATCCAGAAAATCACATTGTAAAATTTGCATTTTATTGCATGACATAAGTATTTGATCACCTACCAACCAGTAAGAATTCCTGCTCTCACAGAACTGTTAGTTTTTCTTTAAGAAGCCCTCCTGTTCTCCACTCATTACCTGTATTAACTGCACCTGTTTGGACTCGTTACCTGTATAAAAGACACCTGTCCACACACTGTATCAAACAGACTCCAACCTTATCTATTTTTTTTAGATAACACAAAACAAAGCAACAACGCATAGGACAGCAAACATATACGTTTCCACATAACATATACATTTACACATCCACATAACATATACATTTACACGTTTAACCCTTTTCCCTTCCCACCCACTGGACCAGCCTATCTAAATAAATGTATATATATAATGATTTCAGCCTATCAAAAACTGTATTCCACATGTTAATATTGTCTGGTTTTGCACCATGCAGTCGAGAGATTGATTGCTCCAGTTGAGCTATGTTTATGAAGGAAGAGATCCATTGCTGTTGGGGCAAAGTGTGAGGGGGTTGCCAACGTAAGGCAATCAGTCTCTTGGCTGCTGTTAGACCAGCAAGCCAGATCCTTCTTTCTTTACACGTTAAATTCAATGAGGAATCATCATTAAGCAAGACTACATTAGGCAGATTTGGGATAGATTTAGTCAAAATGTGGGTTTCTTGATGATAATGTAACGTTGGACCAAACAGTATTCCAATTAATGTCTACTGTTGGTATGGCTTTATTCCAATTTGAATGAATTGGTAGTCGTTGAATTGTTGATTTAAGTAAATATATACAGCGGGTGAAATAAGTATTGAACACGTCACCATTTTTCTAAGTAAATACATTTCCAAAGTTGCTATTGACATGACATTTTCACCAGATGTTGGTAACAACCCAAGTAATCCATACATACAAAGAAACCAAATTAAGTTATGTGTAATAATATGAAATGACACAGGGAAAAAGTATTGAACACACTTACTGATATTTATTTAATACTTTGTACAAAAGCCTTTGTTGGTAATGACAGCTTCAAGACGCCTCCTATATGGAGAAACTAGTCGCATGCATTGCTCTGGTGTGATTTTGGCCCATTCTTCCACACAAACAGTCTTCAAATCTTGAAGGTTCCGTGGGCCTCTTCTATGAATCTTGATCTTCAGTTCTTTCCATAGATTTTCAATGGGATTTAAGTCAGGTGATTGGCTGGGCCATTCTAGCAGCTTTATTTTCTTTCTTTGAAACCAATTGAGAGTTTCCTTGGCTGTGTGTTTGGGATCATTGTCTTGCTGAAATGTCCACCCTCATTTCATCTTCATCATCCTGGTAGAAGGCAGCAGATTTTTGTCAAGAATGTCTCTGTAAATTTGCCCATTCATCCTTCCTTCAATTATGTGAAGTTTGCCAGTACCATTTGCTGAAAAGCAGCCCCACACCATGATGTTCCCACCTCCAAACTTCACTGTTGGTATGGTGTTTTTAGGGTGATGTGCAGTGCCATTTTTCCTCCAAACATGGTGTGTATTATGACATCCAAACAGTTCAATTTTGCTCTCATCTGACCACACTATATTCTCCCAGTATTTCACTGGCTTTTCCAAATGTTGTGCAGCAAACTTTAAACGAGCTTCAACATGCTTTTTTTTCAGCAATGGAGTCTTGCGTGGTGAGCATGCATACAGGCCATGGCGGTGGAGTGCATTACTTACTGTTTTCTTTGAGACAACAGTACCTGCTAATTGCAGGTCTTTTTGAAGCTCTACACAAGTGGTCCTTGGCTCTTGGACAACTCTTCTGATTATTCTTTTCACTCCTCTGTCAGAAATCTTGCGAGGAGCACCTAGTCGAGGCAAATTTATGGTTTGTCTTTCCACTTCCGTATTGTGGCCTCAACAGTGCTCACTGGAACATTCAGAAGCTTAGAAATGCGCCTATAACCAATGCCATCATTATGTTTTGCAACAATTAGGTTGCGAAGGTCTTGAGACAGCTCTTTACTTTTACCCATCATGAGATGTGTCTTGTGTGACACCTTGGCAATGAGACCTTTTTGTAGGCCATCAGTTGGGACTGAACCAGCTGATATTAATGTGCTCTGACAGGGGGCTGGATTGCTTTTTAATTACTGATAGTTTTCAGCTGTTGTCTTGGCTTTCCATGCCTTTTTGCACCTCCCTTTCTTCATGTGTTCAATACTTTTCCCTGTGTCATTTCACATTATTACACATAACTTAATTTCTGAACGTATTTGTTTTGGTTTCTTTGTACCTTTGTAAATATATTTACTGAGAAAAATGGTGACGTGTTCAATACTTATTTCACCCGCTGTATATACATTTGAGACCATGCCTTTACTTGTCCTCGATGTCATAATCTTATGGATTGGATGACATTCTAACTCTGAACCCCAGGGAACTCCATATGCACGTAGTGCAGAACGAAGTAGCAGATAAAAAAAAATAATAATAATATATATATAACTTAAATATACATTAACCTCTTCAATTAAAATAAATTAACATTATCATCTATAGAATGATATAACAAACAAAATAATAAAATCAGCAGCAGATTTTTGAACTAAGTATACATACCAACTAGAAAATAAGAAATGGAAAACAAAATGGAAATGCAAATGAAAAGGCCTGATGGTGGCGCTAGAGGAAAGGTCAAGTCGTCACCAAATCAATAGGTTTCTTCCACTTGAGGTCTTGATTGTGCATAACACATTTTATGGCAATCCATCCATTACTTTGAGATATATCTTGTTCTTAGTCTGTTCTCAGTTTATTTTTTGCCAAAAACAAGAAAAGAAACCGTTAGTTTTATTAGTATAAAAAAATTTATTGAAAAAAATGTACCTAATGTTCTAATAATTTTCTAAGGGCCTATGTCAGTCATAGGCCCTTAGAATCGTCCTAACTTCCCCCCCAATATGGCGCCCCTGGGCCTCTGTACGCCTATGTAGATATTCCATTAAAACTCTGCCGTTTCCAGCTACAATAGTCATTTGCAAAAAAACATTTCTTTAAAAAACAAGGACATTTCTAAGTGACCCCAAACTTTTGAATGGTAGTGTATATATATTTTTTAACACTGGGGTAAATCCTTAAGGGAAATGCACCATCAGTAGGGACCACAGTGATGTGCGCACACACGCACGCACGCACGCACGCACGCGCACACACACACACACACACACACACACACACACACACACACACACACACACACACACTCACACACACACACACACACACACACACACACAGGTACTAGAGATGGGGCACCAGCCATGGGGCACCAGCCAGGTCCATGAATCTTGAGAGATAAATAATTATAGCAGCACCCCAGAGGGCTTCTTGCCCATCTGTCTCCATGGTGCCAGGGACATGGTGTCAGATCTCAGCACAGATCAGCAAAGCATGCATTACCAACCCACCAGGGCTCACCGGGGCTCACCGGGGCTCAACGGGGCTCACCAGGCACACGCTTAGCCAGAGGAGAGGATGCATGGAGCATCGCAACAAACAAGGACTGTGGCTGTGTCCCCCAAATGGCACCCTATTCCCATATATAGTGCACTAAGGGCCTGATCAGGGTTCCGGTCAAAAGTAGTGCACTAAATAGGGAATAGGGTACAGTTAAGGACGCAAACAGAGAGCTTCACAATGTGCAATTAAAACAATGGTAGCCAATAGCTGACTCACTCACTCACTCACTCACTCACTCACTCACTCACTCACTCACTCACTCACTCACTCACTCACTCACTCACTCACTCACTCACTCACTCACTCACTCACTCACTCACTCACTCACTGCCCTAAAAGTTACACTGTTAGTCTATTATCATTAGACTACTTTAATTCCCCATTTCAGGGTCTCAATTATGGACCCATTTTAAGATTAGACCGATAGATGATCAGATTATTTTTATTGGGGTCCTGGACTCCAATAGTGATCAAATTTCCCATCCAGTTGCGGAGTGGATAGTCAGTCACGGAGCAGATTGTATTTCTCTAATGGCCTCATTACACCAGTTTCTATGAATATATGTAATTGACTCCACAGACAGTTAACTGTTTTTTACCCAGCATGAATGCTGAAGTGCTTATCTCAGAAACAGACCATTATTTCCCCTGTCACATACAGTACCAGTCAAAAGTGTTAACACACCTACTCATTCAAGGGTTTTTCTTTATTTTGACTATTTTCTTCAAATGAGTGTGCAAAGCTGTCATCAAGGCAATGGGTGGCTACTTTGAAGAATCTCAAATATAAAATATATTTAGATTTATTTAAAACTTGGTTACGACATAATTCCATATGTGTTGTTTCATAGCTTTGATGTCTTCACTATTATTCTACAATGTAGAAAATAGTAAAATAAAGAAAAACCCTGGAATGAGTAGGTGTGTCCAAACTTTTGACTGGTACTGTACACATGTGAATGTACACACACACGTGTACACACACAGACCTATTTCTTCTTCAAGTTCTCCACACACTTGCTCCAGTGTGACACTCTGCATGTGTAAAACTGTTTGAGCCATCAACCCCTAGCTACGTGAACACATGGACCCCCCTCTGTGTCTGGTATACATAAAGTGTCTTTCGGAAAGATTTCAGACCCCTTGATTTCTTCCACATTTTAGCCTTATTCTAAAATGGATTAAATAGTTTTTTCCCCTCATCAATCTACACACAATATCCCATAATGACAAAGCAAAAACAGTTTTATTTTCTTTGCTTATTTATAAAAAATAAAAAAAACTGTATTCAGACCCTTTACTCAGTACTTTGTTGAAGCAACTTTGGCAGCGATTACAGACTGAAGTCTTCTTGGGTATGACTCTACAAGCTTGGCACACCTGTATTTGGGGAGTTTCTCCCATTCTTCTCTATCCTCTCAAGCTCTGTCAGGTTGGATGGGGAGCGTTGCTGCACAGCTACTTTCAGGTCTCTCCAGAGATGTTAGATCGGGTTCAAGTTTGGGTTCTGGCTGGGTCACTTAAGAACATTCAGAGACTTGTCCCAAAGCCACTCCTGCATTGTCTTGGCTGTGTGCTTAGGGTTGTTGTCCTGTTGGAAGGTGAATCTTTGCCCCAGTCTGAGTTCCTTAGCACTCTGGAGCAGGTTTTCATGAAGGATCTCGCTGTACTTTGCTCTGTTCATCTTTGCCTCGATCCTGACTAGTCTCCTGGTCCCTGCCACTGAAAAACATCCCCACAACATGATGCTGCCACCACCATGCTTCCCCGTAGGGATGGTGCCAGGTTTCCTCCAGACGTGAGGCTTGGCATTCAGGCCAAAGAGTTGACGCTTGGTTTCATCAGACGAGATCTTGTTTCTCATGGTCTGAGTCTTTAGGTGCCTTTTGGCAAACTCCAAGCAGGCTGTCATGTGCCTTTTACTGAGGAGTGGCTTCCATCTGGCCACTCTACCATAAAGCCCTGATTGGTGGAGCGCTGCACAGATGGTTGTCCTTCTGGAAGGTTCTCCCATCTCCACAGAGGAACTCAAGAGCTCTTTCAGAGTGACCATCGGGTTCTTGGTCACCTCCCTGACCAAGGCCCTTCTCCCCCGATTGCTCAGTTTGGCCAGCCGGCCAGCTCTAGGAAGAGTCTTGGTGGTTCCAAACTTTTTCTATTTAAGAATGATGGAAGTCATTGTGTTCTTGGGCACCTTCAATGCTGCAGATTTATTTTGGTATCTGTGCCTCAACACAATCCTGTCTCGGAGCTCTACGGACAATTCCTTCGACCTCATGGCTTGGTTTTTGCTGTGACATGCACTGTCAACTGTTCAACCTTATATAGACAGGTGTGTGCTTTTCCAAATCATGTCCAATCAATTAAATTTACCACAGGTGGACTCCAATCAAGTTGTAGAAACATCTCAAGGATGATCAATGGAAACCGGATGCACCTGAGCTCAATTTCAAGTCTCATAGCAACGGGTGTGAATACTTATGTAAATAAGGTATTTCTGTTTTTTATTTTTAATACATTTGTAACAATTTCTAAAAAACAGTTTTTTTCACTTTGTCATTATGGGGTATTGTGTGTAGAATGCTGAGAGCATTATTATTTTTTATTTTAGAATAAGGCTGTAACGTAACACAATATGTAAAACGTTAAGTGGTCTGAATACTTCCGAAGGCACTGTAAATGAGAATACTCCTCCCCTCATCCAACATGTTTGTAAAATGTCAACATCTTTCTAAGAAACCAGACATGTTGGGGAACTATGACAAGATTCACTTGTTTTGTACTTTGTACGCCAGCTAAAAGAAGGTCAAAAACAACTGTAAACCTACAAGCAGTATATTTCTAAATGCATCAGAGGTAACCAGGTTCATACGGTTTACAATGCTCCATCTATTTTATTTTATTTATTTTTATTTCACCTTTATTTAACCAGGTAGGTCAGTTGAGAACAAGTTCTCATTTGCAACTGCGACCTGGCCAAG
The DNA here is from genome assembly GCA_023634145.1 of Thymallus thymallus. Classification (NCBI taxonomy): domain Eukaryota; kingdom Metazoa; phylum Chordata; class Actinopteri; order Salmoniformes; family Salmonidae; genus Thymallus; species Thymallus thymallus. The sequence goes on from CM042379.1 coordinate 24,408,242, forward strand.
ACAAAGCAAAGCAGTGCGACAAAAACAACACAGAGTTACACAGTAAACAAACATGGTCAAAAACACAATGGAAAGTCTATATACAGAGTGCAAAATGTAGTGCAAAATGCAGTAAGGTTAAGAGGTAGGACAATAAATAGACCATAGTGGTGAGACAAATTACAGATTATCATCATTAACACAGGAATGAAGGATGTGCAAATTATGATGTGCAAATAGAGATACTGGAGTGCAAGATTTGTGAAAAATAACAAAAATAAATATGGGGAAGAGGTAGTAGTGTGGGCTATTTACAGAAGGGCTATATACAGGTGCAGTGATCGATAAGCAGCTTTGACAGCTGACGCTTAAAGTTAGTGAGGGAGATAGGAACCTCTAGCTTCAGTGATTTTTGCAATTCGTTCCAGTCATTGGCAGCAGCGAACTGGAAGGAATGGCGGCCAAAGGAGGTGTTGGCTTTGGGGGTGACCAGTGAGATATACCTGCTGGAGCGCATGCTACGGGTGGGTGTTGCTATAGTGACCAGTGAGCTGAGATATTTACCTAGTAATGACTTATAGATGACCTGGAGCCAGTGGATTTGGCGACGAATATATAATGAAGGCCAGCCAACGAGAGCATACAGGTCGCAGTGGTGGGTAGTGTATGGGGCTTTGGTAACAAAACGGATGGCACTGTGATAGACTACATCCAATTTGCTAAGTAGAGTGTTGGAGGCTAGTTTGTAAATGACATCGCCGAAATCAAGGATCGGTAGGATAGTCAGTTTTACAAGGGCATGTTTGGCAGCATGAGTGAAGGAGGCTTTGTTGCGAAATAGGAAGCCAATTCTGGATTTAATTTTGGATTGGAGATGGTTGATGTGAGTCTGGAAGTTGAGTTTACAGTCTAACCAGATGCCTAGGTATTTGTAGGTGTCCACGTATTCTAATTCGGACCCGTCGAGAGTAGTGATGATAGTCCGGTGGGCGGGTGCTGGCAGCGTTCGATAGAAAAGCATGCACTTAGTTTTACTAGCGTTTAAGAGCAGTTGGAGGCCACGGAAGGAGTGTTGTATGGCGTTGAAGCTTGTTTGAAGGTTAGTAAACACAGTGTCCAAAGAGGGGCCAGATGTATACAGAACGGTGTCATCTGCGTAGAGATGGATCAGAGAGTCACCAGCAGCAAGAGCGACATCGTTGATGTATATAGAGAAAAGGGTTGGCCCAAGAATTGAACCCTGTGGCACCCCCATAGAGACTGCCAGAGGATCGGACAATAGGCCCTCCGATTTGACAATAGGCAATAGGCCCTCCGATTCTATTGCATAGAAAATCAGCGTATCAACTGATTTCTCCAGTTTAAGTGTCCTCTACAGTTGCGGAACACAAATCTGCATATTTACAATTCATCTCACAAATTAAAATTCTCTATGAGAACAGACTCATCAAATTCCTAACCATCTGAGTGAAACAGATGAGCAGCACCAGCGTTGGCAGTCAAAGGTTCCCACCAAGCAGCTGTTGATAACAGACAGTGTGCAGCGTACAACTATCTTATCCACCCATCTCACTATGTTAAGCCAAGCTGTGAGCACTGCACACGCTATCTATACAAGTCAGCCTGGTCACAGTTAGGAGGGCAGAATGGTACATGCCTTCAAGATAATCGGAGCGGTTTGCCATAGCAGAGGCTGTTTGAGGTCTTAACCAGGTTTAGATAGAACCCTGCAAATGAAGCGTTGGGGAGGCCATGTCCAAGGGAGCCAGACAGACAGAAGCAGCCATTTTGGTGCTACACAGATCCCACTCCACCATTCTGTCTGATCTGTTCCATGGAGACTTGACGTCTTAGTAGAGATATACTTTAACAGTAGTGTAGCATCATTGAGAATATTTTATAAAGATTAAGATCATCCTCTACTGTACTATTCAGACATCTGCTTTCAGGGAGAGATTTGGGAATGTCATCTGATCCCAGGTCTGATGCTTGCATATCTGTACTATACCTGTATGTGTCCGATGCTGATGACAATCTAACTCTTTCCTATGGTCTTCAATATAGTTTTTATTTATTCATTAAATTGAAATACTGATTTACACTACAGTACATTGAGGCCCACCTGATTGTGATTTCTTCACCTACAGTGGGTATCATAAGTATTCACCACTCTAGGACTTCTTTACAAAGTTGGATGGAAATAGATTTAATTGTGATTTTTTTTCTGTCATTAAGATCTACACAAAATATTCCATAATGATAAAATGAAATAAAAATTCTAGACATTTTTACAAATACAAATTAAATAACTAACATATAGTCGATGCATAAGTCTTCACCCCCTTTATTTAGGCAAGCCTGAATCAGTACATGGGTCAAATGTGGCTAAACAAATCACATAGTAGAAATAATAAGAGTTTACATTATTTTTGAATGACTACCCCTTCCTCTGTCCCCCCATACATTCAACATCTGTAAGGTCCCTCAGTCAAGTATTGCATTTGAAGAACAGATTCAACTACAAAGACTAGAGCTTTTCGAAAAGCCTCAAAAAGAAAGGCAGCGATTGGTAGATTGGTAACAATAACATGGTCAAGTTTATAATTATGCTGTGGATTATGCATTAAACCACCCAGACACATTAAAGATACAGTCGTCCTTCTGAACTGAGCTGCAGGACAAGAGGGCGAACTGCTCAGGAATGTCACCATGAGGCTAGTGGTGATTTTAAAACAGCTACAGAGTTTAATGGCTGTGATTGGAGAAAACTGAGGATGGTACAACAACTTTGTAGTGACTCCACAATAATGGCGAAAAGTAAAAACAAGAAAACAATTATACAGAATAAAAACATACCAAAGTACGCATCCTGTGTGCAACAAGGTCACTAAAGTAATACTGCAAAAAAAACATGGCAAACAGTTTTGATTTAAATCTGGTTCAAAATCTATGTCAAGACTTGACAATTGCTGTCTAGCCATAATCCCAAACACAGAGCTTGAAGAAATGTGAAAATATATAAATATTGCACAATACAGGTGGGGGGGGAATACTTATCTAATAAAGGTATATTAGTGTTTTCATTTTCATTAATCCCAAAAAAGAAAAATGTTTAGTAGATCATTGACCAAATGTTTTAATTAAATGCATTTGAATCCCACTTTTTAACACAAAATGGGAAGAAATCCTAGTAGGTGAATACTTATCATACACACTGTAGCTCACCTGCCAATCCCCAGTTTCTAATCTGTAACACCCATCTGTTGTCAAGGTAATAGTTCAGTGGGAACTACTTCTGAATATTACACAGAAATGTAATTCACTTTAATTGAATGGGAGTTGGCCAATACGTGTCATGCTAACAAGTATAAAACCTATTCTAAAAGTGCATTAAAATAAAATGTTCTATCTAATTGGAAGTATGCATGGCATAATGGAAATTGGAATGAAATAATCTAGATAGGTGAAAAGTGCTGGCATCTTGTGACAACTTTCCAAAGCTTGAATGAAGTGAATTATTCATTCACCATGTTTTAAATTAGTAGTCTACATGCAGGATGTGAGTAAGGACTATTTATAATGTGATAGACTTGACTACCCGAAGCCGTCAAAATGTGCTTTGGTTTAATAGTTGGGAGTCCCTCCCTCTCCCTCTCAGCTGAGTGTGAGTGCGTCACGGAATTAAGTGTTTGAGTTCAGCGACAATAACTGGCTCACCCCTCACCAAGCCCAGAGGCTGTTTCCATGGTTACATGTGTGACTGACAGGCCGGGAGTCGGGGGGGGGGGGGGGGATTCACAAATAGATGTGCTCAGCTTTGACTCTAGTTATCTTCTGAGCCAAAAGACAACAGCCAGCCCAGCCAACAAATGAGAACAGCAGTGTTATATAGAGGAAACCTCTAGGAAGAAAACCACCGTAGAAAGAAGTAGAGGGTGTCAGTTTGAGAGGTGGGGGGGATGAAGACGGGCTCGAGAGATATGAGGCACAGCTAAAAAGACAATTTAACAGTGGGGAGACCGCTTTAATCCATCTCAGCTCCACAAAATGGCCCGAAGATGCAGCGTTCAGCAGAAACGCGATGCTTATCAGACGAAAAGCAGGTAAGAAGAGCTTTACTGATGTTCTGCTTTAATACAACATGGAAATTAAGACGGCAGGAGGGAACGTGGCACATCTGCGCTCCACCTCTGGATATGAGTCCTAAATGGCACGCTATTCCCTATATAGTACACTACTTTGGACAAGAGCCTTATGGGCCCTGGTCAAAAGTAGAGCATTTGGGATGCACCCAGAAAGCACTGGGAGCCAGCTACTGAATAAATCCTTTAAAATGCAGCAAACAAGATAACCAGGCTCCAGCTAAGACCTGGTTAACCTGCCTGCTGTACAACATGGTTACACTCAAGAGACATATTTACTTATATTTATCTAGCTACACTCCAGCAGTACATTCTAACATCGCATTAACCTGGGCCCTTTATTCATATCTGTAAACAGAAAAAACACCCGTCGACTCCATCGCGTTTGATCACAAACAGGTTTATTTTCATGCAATTAATTGACCAAATAGATGTAAAGAAAATTGCTGATGACATGTCTTATTGTTGTCCAAAATATTTTAACTTAAACCATGTATCTACATAAATACAGTACAGCGCATCTCCTGCAAGTCTGCCTACTGTCTGTGTGTGTGTGTGAGAGTAGGGGAATAGCTGCTCTTATCAGGGATGGGCAGATCCAGGCCAGGCATATTGAAGGTGGGAGCGACAGAGTGAAAGAGAGGGAGCTAGCTACAGTACAGACCCCTCTCTGCTTATACGACAGACACATACAATAACACTAGGCCGACTTAAAACCAACCACACAACGTTGATTTCTGTGGTTAAGACAGTCCCCTCTGAATCTCCCTCCTTCTCCAAAATCCATCCCTGGTTCCATTTTATTCACCACCCAAAATGTTAGCAGTTTCAGAAGTCACACCACACACATCACCATAACACAGAGGATATAATACTTCCCAAGCAGCACTCTATAGATTACTGGTTGGTCCAAGAAGACAAACTTCCAGTATATCTAGCATAGAAAAAATAACATTAAAAGTTCAGTGACTTCCAGAGTAACAGATACATTGACACAGCAAAAAAACAAAAAAGAAATTAGGTATAGAAGAGCGACACTTTTAGGTTACGTCTGAAATGGCACCCTATTCCCCATGTAGTGCACTCATTTTGGTCAAAAGTAGTGCACTACATAGGGGCTAGGGTGCCATTTGGGACAGAACCTGGTACTGATTCACATTCAGTCCGACAGGATGGGAAACGCTGCAGCCGCAGATCAGATCAGGGGGAGGAGTTTGTACGCAGGCGAGGGAGCAAAGCAATCGTTCTTATTGGGCGGCAGCCATCTTCCTGATGTTCATGATGAGTCTCTTGCTGTACTCCTTGTGGTCCACAGGTTTCACCTCCATAACCGTCGCCTTGATCCGGGACTCGTCCTAAAGACACAGGGTAACACATGGAATAGATGTTACATGATGTCACCCGCCGTGGCCCATTCACTACACTGGCTACCTCCCAATTATCTCTCTTTCCTCTCAAAGTGTCAACTTATTCACTTCCCTTCACTGATTTAAAAGTAAACAGATTCCCTATAGCCCATGCCTACACCAATCCAATGCTTTTAGATATATGGAAAGTAGTATATCACTGTGTTCGAGATAAGACGGACCAACACAAACCTTGGCCATGTGCAGCAGATCACCTGCTGGGTGTGGACGACCTGTGGCCAGTCAACATGTAGAATCAATGGGAAATTAAGAGAAAAACACGGCTGATGTTCTGTGGAGATGGACGGACACCCGCTGCTTTTAACGGTTGATCTGCGCGGTCGGTTTTGACTTTTACTGGAATGCATGTTATACAAGCCTGTGCATCTAATGACAAAGCATGGATTCCACACAGGTGACTGACTGCAGGTTCAGCCAGAGACAGCAGCACTAAGTAGGCAGGGAGCCTGGTACCAGAGAGATCAGCTTACTTTCTCTAACACGTTAGAAATGTTATATTTTAATAGCCTGTATTTAAAAATCGGCAACTAAAATCTGCTGTCTGGCATTTAGATGGAGGATGATGATGCAACCTCCCTGCACCCCGACAGATAGACAGCGTTGAAATCTTTTCACCACCTCCGCATCTGTCTAGACTAGAGAAGGTCATACACCTGGTCCATCGCTCTTTAAAAACAGGCAGCTAGTCACCTTCTGCATTCCAAAATGGCACCCTCTTCCCCTACATAGTGCACTACTTTTGATCAGAACCCTATCGATCCTGATCAAAAGCAGCGCACTATGTAGGGAATAGGGTGCCATTTAATTGCAACCAGTCACTTTGTCTCCATTAATCGCTCTGGAACCACAAGAGGTGAGATGGAAGACATTTTTCCTCTCATTCTTATTAGAGGCTAAGAAGAAATCCCATCCTTCTAGCAGCCCTTACATAACATGTGGTCGCATTCATAAGTGCACACTGAGCAAAACGTTAGAGCTAAAATACGTGCCTAATGAATGCGGCACAGGAGATGAAGGTTAGATTCGACAGTCATCACCATTCTACAGTCTCTCTCTCTTCACAATCCTCATGCACGGGTAATAGCTATGCTGCTGCTAAAATGCTAAATTGTACACAGCAGAGACAAAAAGATCAAAATACTGCAATCAATTGCTGACATTGAATTATCTCAGAGGAGAAATGGCCATTTCCTGTGTGGCGTGAGCATTGTTCTGGGCTGTGCTAATGTATGGGCAGGTGGCGGGGGGAGGGGCACGGTGCGGGGCGAGGGAGGGTGTCATAAGGAAATGGGGGGGGGGGGATGTTGAGCTGAGGGAGGAGGGGGGAGTCAGGCCCAGGCTGAGGGCAGTGAGTCAGGCCCACACAGCCATCCAGACACTAATGAATAAGGGAAAAACACACACCAGAGGCTTAGTAGCCTGGACTGCCTGGCCCTGCATCGCAAACAGTTCTGCTAGAGCACAGCAACAGTCAGCCTAGCCAGCCAGCACCACAGCACTGTGATTTGCGTCTGGCTAAAACTTTACAGAGATTCTGCTGCTTGGAGCTTAGCTGTCTGATGGCTTCCAGAGGAAAAAGAGAGGAGTTGTAGAACTCTCTCCCATGGGCTTGGAAAAACGGATGGAAAAGGGACTCTGCTGTTATCTGCCCTGTGGTTACGCTTCACTCACTCCATTAGGTTCTGCTAAAAAGCTATTTATGCAGTCTGGATGTTAGTGTATTCATACTCTCCTATCTGCCTTCTCTAACCACGGCCAGATGGAACGCTTGAGAAGGTATACACTAACGTTATGGTTCAGTGGATGACCTCAGGCATGTGGGATTTGACTTCTGCAGACATCCGCAGCCTGTGGTCTTGTGTCGGTTCATAGAAGAATTCCACCCCATGAACCACGCTACAGCAGATGCGACCCAAACTCTAGGAGACGTCTCAGTCACTGCAGGTGTAGACACTAGACCGAAGACAGCGGCCCTAATAGGGCTTTAGTGTAGTGTCAGTCCTGTGCTCTACTGTGCTGTGCTGCCCCCACCTCTGGCCCTGCCTGGGTTTACATGCTGGCACTGTGTGGCTGGAGGGTTAAGGGCTCAGCTCAGCTAGCATTACCACCTTGTGTGTGATCAATGTGACAAAGGTTTGTGTGTGTGTGTGTGTGTCTACGCTCAGGCTTCACACAGTTCAGGCCCCGTTTGTACATTTTAGTATTTTTTATTTCATTTAGCAGATGCTCTTATCCAGAGCGACTTACATTAGTGCATTCATCCAAAATAGCTAGGTGAGACAACATATCACAATTGTAGTAAGTACATTTTCCATCACAAAGTATGGAAAATGCACACAGTTCCGACGTGACCTTTCTTTAATAGTCTTAAGTGTGCCAGCTTCGGCAGATAGTGGGAGCAGAAACCTGACTAACCACATCACACATGAAAAGGGCATCAGTCTTTTCATCATGTGTGCAGCGTCTCTCAAAACAGACGCAGCAGAGATGAAGGTGGTCTAGAAATGGTCTCCCTCATTCTCTACAGTCTAATGAGTGACTCCCTCCCTCGTGACTCTGCTTTAGTCCCCCAACTAACTCACCCTCACCCCCCTTTTCTCCCCCCCCAGTACACACACACACACACACATATATACACGGCTCTCTCAGGCTCACAGCCTCACACACAAACCCACTGCACTGCAGCTCCACAAGCGAGTGTGACAGAGTTTATCAAGCAATTAGTGTTGGTCACATCTTGCTAGAAAGGCAGGATTTGTGTGGGCAAAGCGAGGAGAATCAGGCTGCCGCTTGTTACGCAAATCCCTTGCACTTCTGCTTCTCCTTCCGTGGTTCTACTGCACTGGCCTGGGCCTGCCATGGGTTGGAATGGGACGGAAGGTAGACTTCTATTTGAGAGCTTGACATGGTTTTATGTCTGATGTGCTCTCTTTTCTTGTCACCCAGACAACCACTTGAGACAGACTAAACCAGTTACAAGGACTAGGCTGTCTGGGCCAAGAGATGAATGTGAAAGCTAGGGGAAGAGAATAAGACCACTGTACGAAGTTACCTGGGTTACGATCACATAAGCTAATCGTACTTACTTATAAAAAACGAACAAATTATAACTTAAAACTAAAATTCTTGATGCTCTAGTACAGTACTGGTAGGAGTCATTAACCATGGCAACCATGAAGAAACAAAAACATGGGCTTTATGTTAATTAGTGATGGAGGGGAGGGGACGATAGTTACATATATGGTGCTGTACCTGCACCAAAACTCCTTCAAAGCTTGTTCTCCCTCTTCTTTTTAAATAGGGATACAATTTGTTTTCAGCACTTTTATTCCCATGACTGACCAAAACTTGTTCTCTCATGCAGCAGGCGTGGTGAGCAATATGTTTAGACATGGAATAGCAATAAAATCACAGAATCTAAATACAATTAGCACCAAAGTATCGTGATATCATATTGTGAGTTACCTGGCAATTTCCAGCCCTAATGTCAATGAGACCCTTACGTCGTTCATCAGATATCAGAAAACTACACGACTCAAAGTAAAAAGAAAAAAGAAAAATAGCTTTTTTCCCTCAAGGTAAAATGGGCTTGCAGCAGAATTCCCAGATGTGTTTTAAGGAGACATTGGGTTGTGGAAATGGCCAGGACATCCTTGAATTGGCGGAGCTGACTGTGTCGTGTTTCCGCTCTCTCTAACATAGCCACGGTGTGACAGACAGTGGTCTCGACTCTTATGTTGTTAATGGGCCTCCCTGGCAGAACCCCAACTCTTCCTGCTCTCAGACCCAACCCAATCAATTATTTTATGCTGTGCCCTCAAAACAAGGCTCCATCTGTGTAGCTTCCAGGAGAGCGTGACCACAACCAAGCTGTGTGCACCTTTCACACAGCCCCTGAAAACAAGCTGTCTAAAGAAAACACACGGTCTGTTCTGTGGTCTCCTTCTACAGACAAAGGGATGGAATGAGAGGAGATGGGGAGTAGAGGGAAAGGAGAAGAGGTGGCAATTCAACCAACGTAAGGAGAAATGTCACAGCCAACTGCTGATATTTGTCAGGCCAATTGGAATATGAACGTCACACACAGGTGAACATAAAGAAGCTGCTTCCATGCTGATGTCAATAAATTGCCATTCTGTCAAACCTCTGAACAAGATGTGTGTGTGTCAGTTCTTTTTCCTCCCACCCAGACGACTGGAACGAGACAACCTCTATCCTAAAAGTTAGCAAAATGCTCTGACATGAAGTAATAAAACGCCTGTTAGGCTTGGGCGGTATACCGTATACCAGGGCATTTGGAAAAAGCCACGGGATGGTTTTTCAATAATGTCAATAGCGTTGAAACTATTTATTTGACTTTTTTTTTTTATACATGTGAATATTTGTTGCAACTTTAAGTCAATTTGTGCAATACGTTAGGAGATAAAGAACATTGCGTTCTTCATTTCTCCTGTCACATTATTATGAAGCCTACGGTAATCCCCAGTCACGTGGTGTTTGTGTCCAAGCACACAACAAGAGACCGAAGCCTTTTGAGTCACTCACTGTTGTGCAGAATGTGCCATGTGATCTAATTACAGTATGGATGTTTGACAGCCTAGTTATCTTCTAACTATTAAGTAAAATGTCTAAAATGTGCTAAATGAGCCACAGTTGTGCATTTGGTTGGCTAATTTAGTACCTAGCTAATTAGTTAGCCTCTTCCAAAATCAAGCTCTCGCTTGGTAGCAGCAGAGAATCCCTTCCTGAATCAAGAGCCTTGCTGGCTAATATTTGTTTTGTGCAACTGTGTAGAATTTGTTACTTGTATAGTTTAGGTCAGACAATGTGCTCGTTATAGCATTCTCTATGGGATTTTACATGTACTTGTTAACACTGCCAACCTTCAGATTACAGAGTATTAGTGGGGCTTGAAAACAGCGCCCCTTGTGCTCAGTGTCGGTATTACTGAAAATCCCAGTATGGCATGATGTCTGTCATTTTATCAATTTAGAGCCAGATCAATATATTGGTTGACTGATTTAAATTTTTAAAAATCGTTCTTTTTTTTTTATTTACCTATCGATCATATCAGTCTTTATACCACCGTTGTCGACAAATAAACAAAAAATGTTTAGCACTTCAGTTTATTTAATGTTTATTTTTCAAAATGTAAGAAATTACATTCCAAAGCAGTAGCGGCTTGTCAATAGAGGGCGCTGGGGCACCGCCCCCATCAAAATTCCAGAAATGTAAATGTATACAAAAATGATATAAAAATAAAATTGATTACTCATACGATGTGCCGGCTGGTAGTAAGAGCCTCAGCATTTAATAAAAACTGTCTTTAAATCGGTTAACTATTTAGTATTTTAAATGTTTTTCAATATGTTTCATGCGGTTTCATGGGCGAGGGACGCCGGACAAATGGATGTCTATCTGAGTCCATAAATCTTCGGGCAGCATGTGACCTGAAGCTGGTCTCTAATTGGTTTCTTAAAGATCCTCCCCCGGGCGCAGGTCGCTGCGTCCCTGGCTAATCAGAATTGGATACATGTTTTTTATCCAATCTGATTGGTTCTCGTCACCTGTCATTCAACTTTACGCTCTTGGCCACTACTGCGAGTGCGAGGGCGACACCGACACACCGTCACTCCGAGTCCGCCAAAACCTTGCTAGGCTGATCACTTTCGTAGAGATAAATGTCAGCAGTTAAACCAAAGTGTCGGCACTGAAGTTTTGTTGACAACAACAGGGGTAAGAGACCTCAAACATCTATCTGAAAAAATGCAAACGTCATGACAGTAGCCGCAGCCATCTTGATAATAGCATGAAACTAACGTTTTTGGGCAGAGTTAGCATTGCTGAACAACTAGATGAAGGCTACAGGATTGGCATTAGAAGGCACAACGAAGAGGTGACAAAAAGTTCTTATTACCACACCCATGACCACAGCTGAAGCTGAGAGGTGCTTCTCAACCTTGAAAAGATTAAAAACTTCTCAGAAACACCATGACCCAGGAGAGGCTGAATGCACTGGCATTGCTGTCCATGGAAAAGAGACTTGTTACTGAGATGACTGACTTTAATCAGAGAGTCATTGAGATATTTGCTGGCCAGAAAGAAAGGAGAGCAAAATTTATGTTCAAGTAGTCAACATGCTACTCTGTTCTTGCTGTTTGTTTTTTCTCATTCAGTTATATGTGGGAAAGGAATGTGTAAAAATATAAAAGTGCAGACACTGTTTTCTCTTTAATGCTTGAATATATACTTTTATTTGTCTGTATAATAATAATTTTATTAAAAAAAAAAAAAAAAAGTAGTCAACATGTTTCTTGGTACTGCATGCGCCCCCCCAAAAATAATTATCACCAGCCGTCACTGTTCCAAAGTTTCTTTGAAGATACGTTTATCATTTGTGCTGAAAACTGATTTTTTTTTATTTATTTTTTTTATCTCATGCCTGAAAACCAATGCATCGACCAACCGGTGTAGCCTCCCAAAAATAAGTATTGTATCAGAACCAAAACTCCCATATCTGTCAGGCGATACTTACATTGTAGGTCTCCAACTTGACTCTGTTGCGGAAGACGAACGTGTGGAAGTTGGCCTGCTGAAAGATCTCCTCGAAGGCAGCTTCATTCTGCATGGAAAATAACAAAATGGGATCAATCATTATGGATCCTCATTAGCTGCTGCCAAGAGTATTTTAATGACAATCAAAAACTTGCTAGTTTCCATTAAAAAGCCATTATTTTAATCAAGATAGCAGGCTCTAATTCAAAACCTACTTCAAAATCGACTTAATTATTTCAATACAAATCCTTGGGTTATAGAGGCTGTGTAAGGGCCTATAGAGCCCACACGGCACAGCAGCCTGTTCAGCCAGAGCAGAGGTAGCTGGTGCTGGTGGCTGGCAGGGCCAGGCTAGACAGTGCCTGGGGTTCAGAACCTCCCCAGGCCCTTTCCTCAGGCCAGGCATTGAACCAGGCAGACGGGTCCTTAAGGCTCACCGAGTCCTTGAGCTGTCCTAGGTAAGCTGCGTTCTGCCCCAGGATGGCTTCAGCACTCTCCTGGAAGCAGGTCACCCACTGGTTGTCCCCGTAGTCTGCTATGTTGGCCTGCAGGGCGAGAGGAGGAACATGGAGACAGACGCATGGTAGGAGTGAGTACTGGGGAAAGTCAAAGGGAGAGGGAAAGGTCATCTGGGCTTTATTGATCATATCATTGCAACACAAATGGCACCCTATTCCCTTTATAGTGCACTACTTTTGACCAGAGTGCAATGGGCTCTGCTAAAAAGGGTACCATTTGGAACGCAGACAGAGTCTATTAAAAAGGCAGGCTTCTCAGGGATTAAGTACTTTGGTTTATTGTTGTGTATGATGTCACGTTGCTGATGAATATTCAATGTATTGTTGATTGCACAAGTTTATAATCCTGGAAAAATCATTATTGTAGAACTCTTATGTTCTATACATTTGTCAGGCAGGGACCAGAAGAGCCAATGTGTACGTGTGATGCGAGCTGAACGCAATGGTAGCATTGCGTTCAGCTTATATTGCAGCTCTGCGGAGAAATGCAATATGCTTACTAGCTAGAGGTGCAAAACAAAAGAAAAGCCGCTTATTTTAGATGTATGGCTGCAAGAGCTCGTTTTATGACTAAATGAGGTAGTATTTTAATGCTGCTATTTTAAACAAGCAGAGACAAAATGCCTCAGCATCGAGCAACAGCATTGAGGAGGGAAAAACAGAGCAATTAACTCAACATAATCCTGACTTACACCCAACAAAACAAATAAAATGAATCGTTAAGACAGCTACTATTGCAGCAGCAGCAAGAGCAGAATGGTCTTAAATAATATTCTTCTTCAAACATGACTGTAAAGATACTGTGAGAGAAGAAGTTCCATAGGCGAGACTGGCTAGAGTCCTGGGAGAAGAGGGGAAGCCTGTGCCCAGAAGGAGAGAAAGGGGAGAGAGAGCAAAAGGAGAGAAAGAGAGCGACAGAAAAAGCTAAAGAAAGAGTGAAAGGAAGGACAAAGACAAAGTGAAAGTGTGCGTGTCAGAGAGTGTGCTAGAGAAAATAGGCAGTAGATAAATCCCCCAGATAAAGACACCCCCAGCCACAGCCAAACCCCCAGCAGCAACCATAACCACAGCAGCAGCCACAGCCAAACCACAACCACAGCCAGGGCTCCTGTGAGGATAGGAGAAAATGAATAGAGACCTAGGGGACGGGTCAGGAGAAGGCAGGTACCTTGTCACAGTGAGGGTGAATGGGGTGGCAGAGTGGGATGCAGTGTGTGTGTATGTGCGCGCGCTTGTGAGGTTGTCCTCTTTGGCTTTCTGGCTGGATTCAGTACGCAGTCACAGAGGTTTTGGACAGACAGAGAGAGCTAAGCCACTCACAGAGAGGATGAGTCGATACTTGAAGTTGGGGAACTCTTTGTCACACTTCTCACAGCGGAACATGCCATTCTGCTGGTCCACCACCTTCTTATTGCAGTCCTGACTAGGGCATGCCTGGTACAGACAGTTCTCCTTACGGATGTACACTATGGTGGCGATGCAGCTGAAGTAGTCTGCCTGGAGGGACACAAACACACATACAACATTACTGAGTATACTTCTGTCAACCGTTTTGAAAAGCACTTTTGTGGAAGGCCATATTCTATACGGTACACACGCAGCTGAAGTAGTCCGCCTGGACACAAACTAACACAAAACACACGACGTTACTGAGCATACTTCTTAGTCGTTTTAAAATGTGTACACCAGATGTTTTGTGGAAGACCATATTGCTTTACATGCAGCTGAAGTAGTCCGCCTGGACACAAACATAACTGAGAAATATTCTGTCAATGGTTTTGAAACAGATGTTTTGCGGCAGGTCATATTGTAATGGGCCCCATGTGCAGGCTTGGTCCATGATTTTTCCATGAGGTTGATGCCATTACAAGGTGCAGAACTAACAACTGAGAAGCATAAAGCACAGATCTGAGGACATATTCAATCCTGTATTAAAAAGAGAAACATTACTGCAGTGGGATGCAAAAAACAACAATCCAACAGCAATCTGCATAGCATAGCTCCAAACACAAAACAGCAAAGGCGGGCAGCCTCTTCTTTTTTTAATGGGGGTATATGCAAAGTTTATAACATTTCAATTTTAGTCTTTTATAACCCCCATATACATAAACAGCCTTTTAGAAACATTCCTAGCCTGTCGGAGAGCAGCAAGCACCTGGAGAGAAGTTCCCAGCGCCGAGTCCTGAAATGAACAGAAGTAGACAGACAGAAAGGTCTGTGGGGGGGAGCGACGTGATGAAGTGCTTCAGTGTCAACGGGGTTGGAGATAAGTCACGTCACCTCTCGTTCTGTCGACACGTTGTAGAGTTCCCCTTCTGTTTCTGTACCCACTACTTCATGTGCCTTGCTGCCTACTGCCACGGACAGGTCTGTGTCAGTCACGCCTCAAATGCTCATTATTTTGTTACATCTCTCTCTCCCTCCCGTATTCGTCTCTCTCTCTCTCTGTGTGTTAGGCCCCCACCTACAGCTCATCATCACCCCTGCATGTGGCCAAGGGGACAGATGTGACAGTGAGGTGACAGAGGCACAGTGAGGTGAGAACAGGGTCACGCTGAGTGGGAGTGAGGAGCAGACACCCACACCTTAACACCGTCTGTATCCCTATGGCTTATATAGTACACTACTTTCGACCAGTGCCTATAGGCAATACCACACACTAATATGTCATTATGTAAACACACACGAGAACCTCTGAGGCCAAGCGCCGTCAGTCAGTCAGTCAGTCAGTCAGTCAGTCAGTCAGGATTCATTCAGAGGACAAAACTAAAAAAATCCTAACACTTCCTTAAACAATAAAGACCTACAGCAAGATTACCATTGGGAAATTTTAATAACCGAGATATCCTGACTCATATTCAAGGAGGGGAACATTGCCTGGCGTACGGAAAGGAAAGCAGGGAACAGGAAACTTCTGCCTGTTGCGCTTCATTCAGAATTCTGCATGCAGGAGTTTCTTATTTCCCGCTATAGTTCACAATCTAGATGGAGGCTCCAGGCAAAGTCCAAACCTCCAGTTTTCAAAGGTAATAAATAGAAAAACAGAAGGGAACGTTTCCACCGCTTTGGCTGTAATAGATTTCTTACCCCCCCCCTCAATTTAAAGGCTTTACTGGCATGGAAAACATATGTAAATCTCTCCCTCTCTCCCTCCAGGCTAACTGCTGGCCGCTGTCAGTATGCCAAAGGGATTCAACCCCAATTAGGTTGCACAGAAGGACAATTGATATTCTATGTCACTTCAGACTAAAAAACCTTTGCAGAATAATCAATAAGTGGCCAAATGAGAAGAAACCTTGCCCTTTCAACGCATGGAATTTGCCTTTAAAACTACAGTTGTTTTAACAAACACCTCATACTTCCCTCCTCGCACTGCAGCTTCCCCAAAGAGCACTAATGAATCAAGTTAATACCTCAGCAATTAACGAGTCACTCACCACAGAGAGAGAGGAGACCGCTGAACACTATTTTTTTATTTTAAATCCTGTCTCTGTCACAAGGCTTTATAAAACACAAGAAGTGTCAAGACATCGGTAGGGAGCGGGCTGTGGACAGGGTTAGCCATTCGCTGTCGAGAGGGCAAGCCGGTGTTGTGGAAAGTTGAGATTGTGACAGAGACTTTGTGACAGGGACAATTAATTGCTTCTGACTTGGAGGGCCTTCGGAGGGCTGACCTTGTGACCCCGTGTCTCCACGGGCTGAGCAGGAGGAGTACCAGGAGAGGACAGACTGAGCTTGAGTCAGCTCCTCTTCACACACAGACACTAGAGGCTGAACTTATAGCCTTGGGTCACACCTCTCCCTTCTTCTCTCCTCCTCTAGGACTCTAGTGGAGGTCAAGGGAACTAGTGAATCAGCAATGCTAATACTGGTCAGCCAATATATAGCCTACTCTACAATTTTTTTTTATTTCACCTTTATTTAACCAGGTAGGTCAGTTGAGAACAAGTTCTCATTTGCAACTGCGACCTGGCCAAGACAAAGCAAAGCAGTGCGACAAATAACAACAGAGTTACACATTAAACAAACAGTCAAAAACACAATAGAAAAATCTATATACAGAGTGCAAAATGTAGTGCAAAAATGCAGTAAGGTTAGGAGGTAGGACAATAAATAAGACTATAGTGGTGAAATAAATTACAGAATTATCATCATTAACACAGGAATGAAGGATGTGCAAATTATGATGTGCAAATAGAGATACTGGAGTGCAAGATTAGTGAAAATAAACAAAAATAAATATGGGGATGAGGTAGTAGTGTGGGCTATTTACAGAAGGGCTATATACAGGTGCAGTGATCGATAAGCAGCTTTGACAACTGATGCTTAAAGTTATTGAGGGAGATAGGAACCTCTAGCTTCAATGATTTTTGCAATTCGTTCCAGTCATTGGCAGCAGCGAACTGGAAGGAATGGCGACCAAAGGAGGTGTTGGCTTTGGGGGTGACCAGTGAGATATACCTGCTGGAGTGCATGCTACGGGTGGGTGTTGCTATAGTGATCAATGAGCTGAGATAGGGCGGGGATTTACCTAATAAAGACTTATAGATGACCTGGAACCAGTGGGTTTGGCGACGAATATATAATGGCCAGCCAACGAGAGCATACAGGTCGCAGTGGTGGGTAGTGTATGGGGCTTTGGTGACAAAACGGATGGCACTGTGATAGACTACATCCAATTTGCTAAGTAGAGTGTTGGAGGCTAGTTTGTAAATGACATCGCCGAAATCAAGGATCGGTAGGATAGTCAGTTTTACAAGGGCATGTTTGGCAGCATGAGTGAAGGAGGCTTTGTTGCGAAATAGGAAGCCAATTCTGGATTTAATTTTGGATTGGAGATGGTTGATGTGAGTCTGGAAGTTGAGTTTATAGTCTAACCAGATGCCTAGGTATTTGTAGGTGTCCACGTATTCTAATTCGGATCCATCGAGAGTAGTGATGATAGTCCGGTGGGCGGGTGCTGGCAGCGTTCGATAGAAAAGCATGCACTTAGTTTTACTAGCGTTTAAGAGCAGTTGGAGGCCACGGAAGGAGTGTTGTATGGCATTGAAGCTTGATTGAAGGTTAGTAAACACAGTATCCAAAGAGGGGCCAGATGTATACAGAATGGTGTCGTCTGCGTAGAGATGGATCAGAGAGTCACCAGCAGCGAGAGCGACATCGTTGATGTATATAGAGAAAAGGGTTGGCCCAAGAATTGAACCCTGTGGTACCCCCATAGAGACTGCCAGAGGATCGGACAATAGGCCCTCCGATTTGACACACTGAACTCTGTCTGCAAAGTAGTTAGCGAACCAGGCAAGGCAGTCACTTGAGAAACCAAGGCTGTTGAGTCTGCCAATAAGAATGCGGTGATTGACAGAGTCGAAAGCCTTGGCCAGGTCGATGAAAACGGCTGCACAGTACTGTCTTTTATCGATGGTGGTAATGATATCGTTCAGTACCTTGAGCGTAGCTGAGGTGCACCCATGACCAGCTCGGAAACCAGATTGCATAGCAGAGAAGGTACGGTGGGATTCGAAGTGGTCAGTTATCTGTTTGTTAACTTGGCTTTCGAAAACTTTAGAAAGGCAGGGCAGGATGGATATTGGTCTATAACAGTTTGGGTCTAGAGTGTCTCCTCCTTTGAAGAGGGGGATGACCGCGGCAGCTTTCCAATCTCTAGGGATCTCAGACGATACGAAAGAGAGGTTGAACAGGCTAGTGATAGGTGTTGCAACAATTTCGGCTGATAATTTCAGAAAGAGAGGGTCCAGATTATCTAGCCCAGCAGATTTGTAGGGGTCCAGACTTCGCAGCTCTTTCAGAACATCAGCCGTCTGGATTTGGGTGAAGGAGAAGCGGGGGGGGGCTTGGGCAAGTAGCTGCCGGGGGTACAGAGCTGTTGGCCGGGGTAGGGGTAGCCAGGTGGAAAGCATGAGATATGGAAAGGTGGAAAGCAATGAGATAGTGAGTACGTTTCCATGCACACTAATAATTCTATATTAAACTGATTATGGCAGTAGGCCGAGTATTGAAACAGTCATGTTAACACCTTACTCTGATTATCTTAAAAATCGTCAAAAGGACAAAATCAAAGTAAGCATATGGCGATTAAAACACCTGGTTTTCTGAGCAATCTTTCTAATTATTAGGACACGTAAACGGTGTTTCAGCTATGTATTTGATCTGTGCATGTGCCAGCACAAGCCTCCCTCTTACGTGCGAGTGAAGTGAGTTCAGAAAAAAAAAACTGTCCATACAGTCTACAATGTGAGGGGAGTGTCGAGTAACTGGTTAGCCTATATAGTGTCCGTACACTCTACAATGTGAGGGGCATAAGGATTCAAGAAATAACAATAAGACCGCTATACTGAGGCTTGGTGACACCAGGCCCTGGAGAGGTGCAGTCCAGATGAGAGAGAGCAGCAGAACCAAGGCTAGATCACAGAGAGCCAGGAGCAACACTAAAGCCCAGCCAGCCACTGAGCCAATCACCACAGCAATTCCCCAACATCCTCCACACACACAGGTAGGGATTTAGCCACAAATAGAAGCCTTCAGTAGAGTGTTGCTCTTCTATTATTTAACTAGGCCTTGGAACATGCCCCAGTTCCCCCTGTGTTTGCTAAGGCAGGAGATTTCCTCACATGCTCTTTAGCCAAGCCTGTCTATACCCCAAAGCCCTATATCCATTCTCCAACACCTCACTCCTTCACCTGACCTGAGTCCACCCAAGTCTTTTAGTAAACCCTGAGCTTTTGTCCCATCCTCCCCCTCTCCCCAGTCCCATCCTCCCCCAGTCCCATAGGGAATAGGGTGTTTGCCTATATAAAAGTATGTTTGTGTGTGTGTGTGCGCGCGCGTGCATGCGTGCGTAACAAACCTTGTCTCCGTGTCCGAGGTGCTCCGTCTTGATGTCAGTCAGGGTCTTCCAGTTGGTGTTCCCTCCTCCTCCTCCACCTGTCCTCACCTCCGTCAGAGACTGGCCATCCATGGAGTGGCCCTCCTTATCATACCTGAACGGACACGGACACACCTTTAGACAACATCAAATCAAACGTATTTATAAAGCCCCAGATGTCAAAGTGCTATACATAAACCCAGCCTAAAACCACAACCATGTCACTGCAGAAACAACCCCATCAATCACAATAGAAGAGAAGACAAAGAAGTGTAATACAGAGGTATCTTGCAGCCCACTGTCTTGTCTGCTGTCTAGTAGTGGTTTAATAAAAACCCATTCTGGCCAACATAGACATCCCTGTTTGACAAAACGAAGCTAGGTTGCATCCTAAAATGGGACTATATTCCCTATATGGTGTACTAAGGAATATGGTGCCATTTGGGATGCAGAAATCATCTGTGCTGAGAGCAAAGCAGGCTGAGTGGCAGAGAGAGTGGCAGTGAAATGAATCAACAGCAGTGATGGGGGAATCAGAAACCAATTTTCACTCCGCATCACCTCCAGGTGATTCAAACAAGACAAGGGGGAAGGAGAGAGAAGAAAGGGATGGAGAGCAGGGGGAGGGGACAGGGAGGAGAGGTAAACACTCAGGTTGGAATGGTGCAAGAGATCAATAGCGCTTACTAATCTATTGCTAGGAGACGGGCCTTGTTCTTCTATACAGGGAGACGGGCCTTGTTCTTCTATACAGGGAGACGGGCCTTGTTCTTCTATACAGGGAGACGGGCCTTGTTCTTCTATACAGGGAGACGGGCCTTGTTCTTCTATACAGGGAGACGGGCCTTGTTCTTCTATACAGGGAGACGGGCCTTGTTCTTAGAAGCATGACTAATTGAAAATATCCCTATTAATGCCCTGCGAGCATGTGGCCTGGCCACTGTGGCCTCTGCCAATTTCCCCTCCACTGAAAAATGTGTATAATTCTTTCCTGTGGCACCTATTCCCTCATTTCTGCACTAGCATCCCTGCTTTGTTATAATTGTACCGGTGTTCGTACAGATAGGGGGTCTGAACAAAAACACCTGGCTGATGATGCACTAAAAACAACGTCAACCTAGTTCTGAAACTACTTATTTGTTTGTGATTAACAACTCATTTAAATGAAGCTGCTGGTGTTTGGCCAAGAGAAACAGGCTGGAATAGAATGAAAGGAATTAAATATTCATGCCGTTTTCAGATGCAGACAGGGCTGACTTCTGGTAGGTAAGCAGACGATCATTAATGATCTGATTTCTCAAGACATCATTTCTGACGGATTTACAAATAATGAACACAATACTAAACAAAGACACCCAGGAGACTATGTAACACAAACTGAAGGCAGACAAACAGAAACAGAAGAGTGTTCTGTAGGAAACCGCTACAACAGGCGATGGGCTTGATGAAGGAGACAAAGGGAGGACAAAAAAAGGAGCTAGCAGAAGAGACGACAACGACAAGAGGAGAAGGGAACAGATTCATGTGCATAGCGTGGCATCTCCTGTCACGACGAGCCATACGGCCAAGTACAGGACAGGACAGGACAGGCAGGACAGGACAGGATGGCAGGGCGACATGACAGAGAGCATGTGACAGAGGGAAGGAAACAGAGCAGCTAAGCATGACAGGAAACCTTCTGTAAGCACTGTTCTTTTCCTTCCCTGCCTTCAGCTATGGCTCTCATGGTGCGCTTCTGACTGGCGGACAACATACAACAAATATGATTAGTCATCCATATGGTCTGCTCAAGCATTCAATCACTGTAGTCGTGATGTTGAACGATGCGGTACATTAGATCATTTTCAATGGGAACGAGGTTGTAAATGTGACTATGCATTCTATTACAACATAACATTTCCAAATTGTCTGAATCACAAGATGGTTTTTAATTTCACAAAAGAACAGATTAAGCACCCGCCAGGCGGGAACTAAGCTGGAACAAACTACTGACAACAAGAGAAAGAGGGAATAAAAGGAGAGAGATCAAGTAGCATAGCCACATAGTTAAGCTACTTGTTTAATAAAAATGTTATGTAGGAGCACTGAGACTCAGTTGGAATAAATGAGAGAAATTAAGTAGTGGACGGCAGCACAATCAAGGCAGAACTACTGAACAGCAACATAACACTTCCAGCATGTGAGCAGAGGAGAGGACCGCAATCAAAAGGTTCTTGAAATCACTAACTGGTGCACTGATTCATTAGTAGAGGGTCCGCACTCAAAAAGTTTATGCTATTCTATTCATTGAGGTGACAAGTGCAAAGGACAAATGTATTTTCGCCGTGAGCAGAGCAACTCCACTAGTGGGCAAGTGTCCACATACCAAATGGCACCCTATTCCCTATATAGCGCAATACTTTTGACCAGGGCCCATAGGACTCTGGTCAAAAGTAGTGGACTATAAAAAGGGACTAGGGTGCCATTTGGGACGCATCCTGTGTGTCTGTGGTGGGAAGATCAGATGACTCAGTGAGGAGGACAACACCGAACAGAAAGAGTGCGTGGCCAAGTGTCACTAAGTGAGCAACGGCAATAGGACTGAGGACAACAAGGGGATGTGTCACAGACATACTGTTGTCCAGTCAGCTAGGCGAGTGAGAGAGATGAAGAGAGAGGGAGGACAGGAGCCACTCCAGATGTGTCTGATGACGCCTGTGATGCCATCTAATGGACGAAGGCTGCTACTGTATGCACCGGATGGCTCAGTAGGGAAACGTTTCACGTTCAGGTAGGCTTATGAAACAAATTAGCACAAAATTAGATTTTATTTTGTGGATTTTATCTAAATCCTCCCAAATAGCAACTGAGCAGGCAGTCATTTTCTGGGTATGTTACTTGATACAGGGGAAGAGCAGGGTAATTGACTAGACTAAGCTATAATTAAGTAGATGTGCTTTATGATAAGGTAAATAAATTATGGTTAAGCACCTTTTAAAATGCCTAAATAATGAGGGTAGCAAATGAGCATGTAACAAAGTTGCAGAAAGCAGAGGAAATAGCTGCACCAGTTGGGTAAGGAACCCTTTAATTAATCTAGCTAAATTAATCTTTAAACATTTAAATTATGCAAGGGGCTAAGACCGTGCCCTAAATTACTGCAGCACCACATAAATTGCATTTGATGCTCTCCATAAAGACAAATCCATGTTTCTTTCATGCACAGTAGTTCATATTCCCAATTCTCCCCCAAAAAGAACACAGATTTCATGGCAAACTGTAGAAGTCGATTTCAAAGACAAGAATCATAATATATATTATTATTGAGCTCAGAACCAAATCAGGACTCAAGATGATTGCTGCGTAATGCGGCATTCTTGTTTGAGGAAATTAAATACTTTCTGTCCATAAGATTAATTAGCTCCGTTTTTTTTCAGTATAGCACACTGATCCACTGCATGGGTTTAAGTCAACAGCTTACCCAGTGTAGGATAGACACTTACAGGAATCCCAAGAGTCTGCAGCAAAAATCGTCAAATTAAGACACCTACACTTTGCAAAATTACCTTTTTCAAGAGCTTGGCTCTGACAGAAGGCTCACAGAGCTCGCCTTCGTTTTTCAGTTGTACAAAGCTCTGGGTTTTCTATGCTTGCAAGATGAAACGTTCACATAAAAAGTCCTTCATTTGTGGATAGATCGGTTACATCCCAAATTGAATCCTATTCCCTATAGAGTGCACTGCTTTTGAGCAGAGCCCTATGGACCATTATATATGGAACAGGGTGCAATTTGGGATGCAGCCTGCTGAAAGCATGGCTCACTGATGATCAACATCCTTCTCTCCCAGAGTACTGAAAGTATTCAACAAGCACTGAGGTGCTAGGCCTAAATCACTAAATCATTCACTACTAACCTAGTTTTAAAATCAACATATTGCTCCGTACTACTTAAAAAGCAAAAAAAAATTCTGTTCATTTTACTTTCTTACAATATATGAGTCTATTCCATCCTTAGACAGTTGACAGTCGTGTAGGGCTGGGAATTGACAGGGACTTCGCGATACGGTACAATCACAATACTTAGGTGCCGATAAAATATGTATTGCGATTCTCTATGTATTGCAAATCAATACTGCGATTTGAGGTCCCAAAGATATTGCTCACCATGTCGGCTACACTAGCAAAAAAATCTATACTTTGAGTCAATCGATATGTACACTGAACAAAAATGTACATGCAATTTCAAAAAGATTTTACTGAGTTACAGTTCATAGAAGGAAATCAGACAATTTAAACAAATTAACTATGGATTTCAGGACTGGGCAGGGGCGCAGCCACTTGGGAGCCAGGTCCACCCACTGGGGTTCCAGGCAAATCAATCAGAATTAGTTTTTCCCCATAAAAAGGGATTTATTAGACATAAATACTCCTCATCATCCTCCTCAGATGATCCCGCAGGTGAAGAAGCCGGTTGTAAAGGTCCTGGGCTGGCGTGGTTACATGTTGTCTGCAGTTGTAAGGCCGGTTGGATGTACTGCCAAATTCACTAAAACAACGTTGGAGGCGCGTTGTGGTAGAGAAAATGAACATTCAATTATTTAAACACCTCTGTTGGACATTCCTGCAGTCAGCATGTTGTGTTTATATTTTTGTTCAGTATAATATCATCCCAAAATAATATCATAACATGTAGCCCAATGTGCTGGTTGGATCACTGCCACACGCAGAACAGAAGTGTTACATAGGACTTAGTCTGAGAGACTAATGGCTGAGGTCAAGACTCATATCAGCAACCTCTGAAGTGTTCACCTAATTGATGGATGCCTGTGAACCTACAGGAGCCCACTGGTCCTTGAGGACCTGCATCATCCCACGGCAGCTAGGATCTGCACTGTAAAACACATCAACAATTAGGCTCTCTGGCTGTCCATGTGAGAAGTGACTGGAGTGTCTGCATCCCAAAAGGCACCCTATTGCCTATATAGTGCACTACTTTCGACCAGGGCCCATAAGGTTCTGGTCAAAAGTAGTGCACTATATAGGGAATAGGGTGTCATTTGAGAAACATCCGAGAAAGTGAAGGAAGCTCCCAGAGCTCAGAGGGCAGGAAGTGGAACACCTGCGTTGTTGAAGTAAGCTGGCGGAAGATTCATGTGAAGTCTCTTCCCTACATCCACATCATTATCCAATGCCATTTTGGTAAACAAGCTATACGATTTCATGCAAAATGCTTGAGACAGGCTACCAGTCAGACAATGGTAATACTAATGCCACATTTTGTTTGGAGAATGACCTCTTTGTAATGGCCAAATATCATTCAAATACACAACTGGTCCTAATTCTGTAAAGTTCAGTCCATTCATTGTTTTGTAGCACAGGGTGTTTAGCATATTATAAAAACAAATATCACAGACCAAAACCGTTTCTTGGAAACGTCTGAGATCCAGTGACGCAACAACAACCTTTCAAAGGTTAGTCGTGAGGGAGAGATAAAGCTGTGATCAGAAATCACCACAGCCCAGACACCCAGTGAAGTGGCAGAAATGAGCATATTTTGTTGACTTGCCTCCCATCTCTCCCTCCTGCTATGAAGTCACATTTCACTGCTCTCATTATGCAGATCAAGGCTTCTGATCCGCTCAAAAATAATTACAGCGGCCAAACTTTTTTTTCTCTTCAAGGCACAGGGAAGTGGAATTTGAGCACGTCAAGACGCACAGGACGTGCCAGAATATAAATTGGAATTGTTATTGGGTCTCCTTCCCCTTCATTCCTCAGTCTCCTTTCATCTTATTTCCCTGGGGAGTGTGGGGCCGGTGTTGCTGTCAATCTACATTCCACCATACACATCCTCCTTTCACCATACACATCTATCCGACTACCTTTCCAAGCCTGCGTCTACCCATTGAATTACAAGATTCAATGTTTTGCTTCTAACCGGCCATTGACAAGACACAGCTTTGCTATCACCTTAAACTAAACTGCTGCCTAGCTTCCAAACTAGATATGGGATTGGAAAAGCAGAGTATTTATTTTGGGGAGATGGTACACAGTGAATAACATTATTTAGGTAATGAATAACGGGAACTGGCAAGAGAAGGCAAATAAAAGATGAAAGCATGAGTCATAGTAATTGTTTTCCCATTGCTTTGCTTGAGCAGCCAATTGGGGGGGGGGGGGGGGGGGGGGGGTCTTTAAGGGATAACACAGGGGCCTGTTCCATCTTAAAACCACTGCATGTGGATATGCTACCAAATAACTACTCTGACATACAAACTAAATATGGGTCTACATTCACTATATTTGTACCAATAAAATATAGGCTGACTTATAAAACTTGAAATATCTTAAAATCATGTCACTGTGGGAGTGAGGGGAATGCAAAACGTTTACATTCTGTCAGAACATGTTATTGTTAGACATCAGGTATTCTATGGAAAGGAGAAGGGCCACAGTCTGGTACAAGTCGACAGGACAGCCGTTAGTTGGGGAGGAGTGAGGAATTTGGGCCGAGGTCAGGTCAGATGAAGTGAGAAAGAACGGGCATCACTAAAAAGTCCTGTCTAGTAACAGAGATGTATTGGCTGTCCAGATGTGCAAGGAGGAGACTCCGCATAGGAGGAAGGTTTAAATACCAGTGCTTGTGTAAATGTTTTTGTCTTATGCAGTTGTGACCCAGTGGGTGAATAAACTTGGTTTGAGCTTGACTAGCCGTCCGTAAGTTTTTACTCTGGTTATTTAGAATCTAACAAGGCTTTAGGGTTACTTCCAAATATTTGTTCAATCCAGTTATTGTCATTAATATGAAATCAAATATTTATGTTCTGCCCAGTCAACGTGATCAAAACAAAAACACTCCAATCACCACAATCAAAGACAAATATGTGCACGTCACTTCTGGTCTCGAGTATTATTTGTGGCAGATTAGAAGGAGAAAAAATACATTTTCTGCAGGTTAAGAATGATTTGCATTCATATGTAACGCTTCATTGAAGTAGCCCCCCCACATCTTCACTAATGGAGGTAGGCTAATTTTGATGATACAAGCCGGAGCACGCACCCTCTCAGAGTTGGGGAATCTGATATTTCACGTTAAAATTCCTAGAAATCCTTTCAATGGTGGAGGAGAGGATGTGAGAGACTGGCTCCAGGTCTTATAACCCAAAATATGACCTAATAGCCGCACCTACATACCCAGACTTTTCTTGTATAATACAGTCACAGAGGCCTTTAGCACCTAAAGCTATTTGGCTCCAGACGAGAAAGACGTGACACTTACCAGCCCCGCAGCTTGTATGCCTCAGGGATGTCAGGGTTGACCATGACAGTGCTGCTGAACGAAGCAGACAGAGATCTGCCCCCATAGTCCGACAGCTTGGCTCCTTTGATGGCCAGGATGGGCTGCCCAGAGCCATCAAAGTTCTCTGCCTGCAAAAAGAACAGATAGGTTGACTGAGGATACCAACGATACACTTTGTGCAAAAACTACACTACATGGCCAAATGTATGTGAGCACCCCTTCAACGGAGTGGATTAGGCCATTTCATCCACACCTGTTGCTGACAGGTGTATAAAATCAAGCACACAGCCATGCAATTTCCATAGACAAACATTGGCAGTAGAATGGCCGTACTGAAGAGCTCAGTGACTTTCAACGTGTCACCGTCATAGGATGCCACCTTTCCAACAAGTCAGTTAGTCAAATTTATGCCCTGCTAGACCTGCCCCGGGCAACTGTAAGTGCTGTTATTGTGAAGTGGAAACATCTAGGAGCAACAACGGCTCAGCCACAAAGTGGTAGGCCACACAAGCTCACAGAACAGGACAGCTGAATGCTGAATCGCAAAGCGCGTAAAAATAGTCTGTCCAGGGTTGCAAGACTCACTACAGAGTTCCAAACCGCCTCGGGAAGCGACGTCAGCACAAGAACTGTTGGTCAGGAGCTTCATGAAATGTGTTTCCATGGCCGAACAGCCGCACACAAGCCTAAGATCACCATGCGCAATGTCAAGCGTCAGCTGGAGTGGTGTAAAGCTTGTGATCTCTGGAGCGGAAACGCATTCTCTGCAGCAGGGTTCATTCATCGACTTCAACCACATCAGCTTCTATTAAAAGACACAGAGAGCCCACTGCTCAAATCTCCTCTCCCTCTTCAAACTGCTTAACAGACATTTCCAAACACAGGGAGGCATACGGTTCACAACACCTTTTCAATTAGGAGAGGTGTACTGTAACCCTTCCTGGGGCGCTGGCTGACACAGGGACACACACACATAATTAAGATTCTACCGCATGTCACCCAGAATTAAAAGAATCTGAGTTTCATCCTCTCATTATGCAGCAGGACTGTCCCCTTGTGTCCAGACGCATATAGACTGTCTATATGGCTGTGCTAGTGTCGGTACCGCAGTCCTCACCTCCTCTCCCCACAGGGTGACCTCCACCAGTTTACCAGACTGGTCCATCAGGTTGAGTGTCCTCTTGGAGACTTCACGGTTGTTTTTGGTGGTGAGGCGGGTCACGTCAGCCACGCTCTTACACACTCCAATCACATCTGGAAAACACACACGGTCACATCATTAACACAGTAGACTATGAGTATATATTTACAGTTGAAGTCGGACGTTTACATACACTTCGGTTGAAGTCATCAAAACTCATTTTTCAAACACTCCACAGATTTCATGTTAACAAACTATAGTTTTGGCAAGTCGGTTAGGAAATCTACTTTGTGCATGACAAGTAATTCATCCAACAATTGTTTACAGACAGATTATTTCACTATAATATAATATGTAGAATGTCCATAGATAGTTGAATGTATTTACAACACAGGCGACATCATGAGCACAGTAGACTACGGTCGTGTTTGAGATCGAATTCCACTCCATTGCAGTCACAGTGCACACTGACTTTTCTAAAAGTCACTTTACTTCCTAAATAATTATCCTCATGGGGCAGCAGGTAGCCTAGCGGTTAAGAGCATTGGACCATTAACCGAAATGTTGCTGGTTTAATTCCCATAGCTACCTAGGTGAAAAATCTGCACTTAACCCTAATTGCTCCTGTAAATCACTGTGGATGGGATGAAAAATTATTTATAGATCAGTCAGCCTCATGCTCTCTCACAAGGCCTCCGTCTCTCCAAGCCTGACGGATGTAGACTATACATTGTTTATATTGTCACTGTGAAGAAAATGTGAAAAACTGCAGTTTCAAGGTTAACTGAAAGCAGTAAACTCATCTTTAGGTTCTCAAAGTTTTTTTGGTTCTTTCCATTTACTGAAAAGTTTTGGAACTAGGGAGGATTCTTTGAACTGGGATGGACCAGGGCAATTCCAGCATTATGTGTGTGACATTTGTACACGATAAAACAAAAATGTCTCACAGAATTGATAAATAAAAATGAAAATGTGGTGTACCTCAAAGAGCCCAATTTTTTTAAAATTAATTTATAAAATAAAACAAATTTCACCATTATCTTGAATAGTTATCGCATAGACTATCAAAGTGCACTTGTGGATCCCGTGTTAATGTCATTATGTTTATGTCTTTCCTATGAAGTGTTAAACGATTCTTAATTTTCATTATGTACAAAAACATTTTTTTTTTTTCACCTACCAATGACACAGGGTTCGCACATTCATACATTTTGTCAGATTGTAAATCCACATATACATATTATAAATATATCACTCAAGGTCCCATAGTTCTCCACAACAACTCATTTAAGCATGATTAAGAAGATACCTACAACATCACAGGGCTGGCTGGGCTGACGCCTGCTGGTCCAGAAGACAAATGACTCTACAGCTACGCTACAAGCTGCACTAAGTCGATTGTCATCATTACAACTAGAGGTGTGTCCCAAATGGCATAATATTCTCTACATACTGCATTACTTTTGACCAGAGCCATATATAGGGAATACAGTGCCATTTTGGACGCAAGCCTATGGTTTCTTATTACCTCAATCTGCGCCACAGGCCACTACGGTCATCAGCATTATTAATGACTTTTATCTCTGCTCTTATAATTACCTCAACCACCCATCGCAACCCGCAGCTGCCATAGCATCCATCTCCCCTACGCCTCCTTCCACCCCATTGCAACCCGCGGCTGCTGTAGCATCCATCTCCCCTACCACTCCATTGAAGGTTATCCTTATGATGCGCTGCCCTACCACTCCATTGAAGTTATCCCTATGAAATGCTGCCCTACCACTCCTTTGAAGTTATCCCTATGAAATGCTGCCCTACCACTCCATTGAAGTTATCCCTATGAAATGCTGCCCTACCACTCCATTGAAGTTATCCCTATGAAATGCTGCCCTACCACTCCATTGAAGTTATCCCTATGAAATGCTGCCCTACCACTCCATTGAAGTTATCACTATGATATTCTGCCCTACCACTTTACTGAAGTTATCCCTATGATAGTTTATTATCCTAAGTCTGTTATGATGGTTATCACACGCCACCAGCCCTGACTGGACCACCTATCCACTTCGCTCCTCTCTTGGTACACCTGCGCCTTACCCAAAACGGTGTCCTTTTCTTGGGCCTCCAGGTCGGCGATGGAGACGAAGTTGCACTGCACCATGGGTACGTCCTGGGTGTCCTCACAGGGGATGATGGTGGACTCTCCATTCAGGGTCATCTCGTAGTCATTCTTCAGGGACGAGTACTGCTTGTTTGCGATCTTCAGGGATCCCTTGGAGATGTAAAACACCTGGACATGGATCAAAGAAGGTTTAAATCTAGAATAGATTTGGGCACAGGATAAATTTAACCTGAATACTGATGTAGGAGCTAAATAAAGCCAGGCAGAGGATCTGTAGCAGATTATAATTTTGCTAATGTCCTGTGACTCATTTTTGGAGAGAATCATTCATCTCAGATTTGTATCATTATATCCAATTCAGCCCATTGTAAAAATCTAAAAGTATTGGCAATAGCACATTGAGTTGGTTACTCAGTTGACCCAAATCTGCCAAAGTGACAGACATTTGGTGGATAAGCATCATTAATAGGAGGCAGTTAATCTCACCTTGCCAGTCTCGATGATGCTGTAGAACTTGTCCACCTCCTGGGTAAAGGCAGTTACTCGGATCTCGCCCTGCATCAACAGACAACACAGTCAGTCACGGACTAGATCCACGCGATCCAACACGGCAACATGAGAAACTGCAAACAGAAAGGGTTACTCACACTCTCATCCACAATCTCCATGGAGAACAGCTTGCCGTCCCCACGAGAATTGCTCCAGGTGCGGATACCGCTCTTGTTGGTGACACGGGCTCGGATGGTCCACCTGACAGAAAATAAACCATGTTTATGTTGTTGAATGGACCTCTAGTCCTTGAAAATACCTTGACCAACTATCTATGGAATAAATCAAACATCCCCACATACAAATCAGACCATCATTAACCCATACCATGACTCAACAGTAAACATTTGGGCAAGAGATCATGTTGTTTGAGATGGTCGTCAAAGTGATAGGCGGCATCCCAAAAGGCACCCTGTTCCCTATATAGTGCACTACTTTAAAGTAGAACACTATATAAAGGAATACTGTGCTATTTGGGACGCAACAATAGACGAGTATAAGGTGACCACTCACTTTGACTGGTAGGGGTTGAGGCTGGCGATGGGCACGACTTTGGAGGATCCCCCAGGAGTGCTGGGCATGGCAGACGGAGGCATGGACTTCTTCCCGCCAAACTCTCTGCTGGGACCTTTGTTCATGGAACCTTATGATAGATAGGGAAATTAAAAAGAGAACAGAGGAGGTATTGGTGCATAGGCAGCAGTGATAGACTGGCAAACTCAACAGAATAGACATCCATAATTCATCTGGGCTGAATTACAAAAAACAATTTATTTGGATCGCAACTCCTTGATCACTGTAATTATCTCACTTCATGAGAGTAGTCTTGCGTAAGAGAAAAACTTAAAATCAGGAAGAGTAGCGGATTTATTGTGGTAGATTTGAGAGAGAGAGAGATTCAAATATCTCAGACTCAAAGCAGACAGAAGTGTGAAATAACAAACCAAAGCTGCTCTTCCCTCTTCCCACAGGAGATTGGTGCATGCGGCCTGACTTTGAGGTTTCTCTGTTCGGACAAGCGCTAGCTGCACATTTGATTTGTGTGCGTCTCACACTGTGGATTACAGTTCAAAGTGTCCACTTTGCCAACCACTGCATTTCTAGTAATTAAACCCCCAGATCCAGAAGCACAGCCACACAACTGAACAATAACTGTGCTGATGAGGAGGATGAAGCTCGCCATCACTACTTCAATTCCCTGACACCAGATTAGTGGGATGAATACCTAGGACCATAAAATTATATAAGCTCCTGAAGCCATAGATTGGCCTAAGAGTTAATCTGTCATGATTCACAAAATGCACTACCATACTGTAGGTTAGCACTAAGAAACCTTTCCTTTAGCCCTGCATATTTTTATTAAATAACTGGTTAAACACTTTACTGTGGAATGATTAGAAATTGTTATAGGAGGGCCTCCTGAGTGACGCAGCGGTCAAAGGCACTGCATTGCAGCGCTAGAGGCGTCACTACAGACCCAGGTTCGAAGTTAAACCCGGGAATTTTGCTAAAATTCATTAAAAAGTTAGCTTATAACAGTGAACCTTTTTTGTGGGATACACAAGGCAATTCTAGGTCTTGTGGCATATTTTGGTTAAACTATCCCCAATTCAATGGAATTTCAACCATCTGCATGCACAGTTCCATCCCATGTACAGCTGATTCTCAAGATCTTGCAAACTAATGAGATGCTATTGAGCCCGCGCTACTACACTGTCTGAGCCAAGGACTACATGCTTTCTGGTAAGTTTTAATTACAATAATGGGTGGGGTGAATATATTTTATATGACATACAGTACATTACTTTTTGTTAAATAGTAGCCTACAGCAAAGTGTTTAAACAATTTCTGCTAAGTTAGTTTTTGCTACCATGTGGGTTTTAGCTTGCTTGAGCCTGCTAACTGAAGTGTTAATTCATTTGTTTCCATACATGTTCCATTTTAAAACATTTATCTTACAAAGGAGTTGTTTAATCTAACTGCTTAACTATTTATCTGTACATGGAATTGTATTCGTTTTTCTTCTTTTTCTTTTTTCTAGTGCCACAGGCACTATCTGATGTGTGGAGACATTTCACTGCAGCTAATGTAGAAGGAAAAGCTGTGTACATTTGCAAATACTGTGCCAAATCACACACTGGGGGCCAAATGTTTGGAATATTACTCATTCAAGGGTTTTTCTTTATTTGCTAAATGTTTTACATTGTAGAATAAAAGTGAAGACATCAAAACTATGACATAACACATATGGAATCATGTAGTAACCAAAACAGTGTTAAACAAAATCAAAATATATTTTATATTTGAGATTCTTCAGAGTAGCCACCCTTTGCCTTGATGACAGCTTTGCACACTCATGGCATTCTCTTAACCATCTACATGAGGACCGCCACAGGAATGGAAGACCCAGAAATACCTCTGCTGCAGAGGATAAATTCATTAGAGTTAACAGTCTCAGATTGCAGAACAAATAAATGTGTCAGAGTTCAAGTAAGACACATCAACATCAATTGTTCAGAGGAGACTGTATAAATCAGGCCTTCATGGTCAAATTGCTGCAACGAAACCACTACTAAAGGACACAAATAAGAAGAGACTTGCTTGGGCCAAGAAACACAAGCAATGGACATTAAACCGGTGGAAATTTGTCCTTTGGTCTGGAGTCCAAATTTGAGATTTTTTTGGTTCAAACCTCAACCAATTGTAGGTGGTTTGGGATGAGTCGGACCGCAGTGAAGGAAACGCAGCCAACAATTTCTCAGCATATGTGGGAACTCCTTCAAGACTGATGGAAAAGCATTTCAGGTGAAGCTGGTTGAGAGAATGCCAAGTGTGTGCAAAGCTGTCATCAAGGCAAAGGTGGCTATTTGAAGAATCTTAAATATATTGATTTGTTTAACACTGTTTTGGTTACTACATGATTCCATATGTGTTATGTCATAGTTCTGATGTCTTCACTTTTCTTCTACAATGTAACAAAATAGTGCAAATAACGAGAAACCCTTGAATGAGTAATATTCCAAACTTTTGGCCCCCAGTGTATGTGAAGAATGCAAAAAAGATGCGGAATCATCAGGCCAAGTGCATAAAGTTCCCTCAGCGCTCACAACAAGTAACCTCTGGCAAAAGTCCCTCTACTTCTAATTGATGTGAAAATTATGAATCAGACACCTTATCGATAGCAACAGCTCATGGTCCTCCTGGAATCAGAAGTTTCTTTGACTCATTGGAGGAACGTAGTCAGAGAAATACTGATGAATATCTTGTTCGAGCTGTGTATGCAACTGGTTCACCTCTGATTCTCACAGGCAATGTGTATTGGAAGAGATTTCTGAATGTTCTTCGCCCAGCATACACCCCTCCAACCAGACATGCTTTATCTACTCATTTGCTGGATGCAGAGTTCAGAGTTCAAGTGAAGGTCAAGCAAATCATTGAGAAAGCAGACTATTGCAATCAT
Source organism: Thymallus thymallus (assembly GCA_023634145.1). Lineage (NCBI taxonomy): Eukaryota > Metazoa > Chordata > Actinopteri > Salmoniformes > Salmonidae > Thymallus > Thymallus thymallus. The sequence goes on from CM042379.1 coordinate 24,442,297, forward strand.
CTCTGATGGATGGTTGAATGTTCGTGGGCAAGGAATAAGTAACAACATAATCTCCACCCCTCAACCAGTATTCTACAAGAGCACAGACAAGTGACAGACACACTGGTCTCTACATTGCAGATGAACTGAAGGCAGTCAATGACCTTGGCCCACAGAAGGCATTTGCACTGGTGACACACAATGCCGCAAACGTGAAGGCTTCTTTGTCTAAAGTGGAGGAGTCCTACCCTCACACCACACCCATTGGCTGTGCTGCTCATGCATTGAATCTGCTCCTCAAGGACATCATGGCACTGAAAACAACAGATACACTCTACAAGAGAGCCAAGGAAATGGTTAGGTATGTGAAGGGTCATCAAGTTATTGTAGCAATCAATCTCACCAAGCAAAGTGAGAAGAATAAGAGCATCACATATAAGCTGCCCAGCAATACCCGTTGGGGTGGTGTTGTCATCATGTTTGACAGTCTCCTGGAGAAATGGCCATATCACAGTCTGCCGATATGGACAGCCCCATCAAGAAGATCCTCCTGGATGTTGTATTTTGGGAGAGAGTGGTAAAAAGCCTGAAACCTATAGCAGTAGCCATTGCACGGATTGAGGGAGACAATACCATCCTGTCTGATGTTCAGACTCTGCTTACAGATGTAAGAGAAGAAATCCGTACTACCTTGGCCACTTCACTGTTGCTCCAAGCAGAGGAAACTGCAGTTCTGAAATACATAAAAAAAGCTAAACTTCTGCCTGAAGCCCATACACGCCACAGCGTACATGTTGGACTCCAAGTATTCTGGCAAGAGCATCCTGTCTGGTGCAGAGATCAACAAGGCCTACGGTGTCATCACTACTGTGTCTCGCCACCTTAGCCTGGATGAGGGCAAGGTTCTTGGCAGTCGGGCGAAGTACACTTCCAAGGAAGGGCTTTGGGATGGATGGCAGTCATGCCAACATATCTCATCAGCCACCTGATGGAAGGGACTTTGTGGATCTGAGGCTCTTTCCCCTGTTGCCTCCATCATCCTCCAAATCCCACCAACATCAGCCGCATCAGAGCGCAACTAGTCCTTGTTTGGGGACAAAAGCATGCAACAGGCTGACCAATACAAGGGTTGAAAAATTGGTGGCCAGCCGGCATATTTGAGGCTTTTTGAGCCTGACAACGAGCCATCCTCAACAAGGTTGGAAAGTGACAGTGAAGATGAGGCCTCAGAGTCTGATGTTCAAGAGGTGGACATTGAGGAGGTCCAGGGAGAAGACATGGAAGCCTGAGAGGAAGACAACCAAAGCTTTAGTTTCTAGACTATCATTTTACAGATGTATGTTGAAAATGTTTTTGGGAGTTGCGATGGATCATTAGGCATCATATTCCCTTTCCTTTGTTGTTCAGTGAAATCATCCCATGTGAAGCGTCAACTCATTTAATTAAAGTTTAATTCGTAACTAAATTGTTTTTTTTATTTCTATTGGAAGAATTTAATCATTTCCAATTATGTCTACTTATGATAAGGTAAAAGGTTTATGTTTGTCTCCATATGATATGGTAAATATTTCAATGCAAAAAAACATCTACATTTAAGTGGTATATTCATACATTTCCATATAGTCCCGTTAATTCCCATATATTCGTGTTAATTCCCACAGAAAGTTTCCACCTCTGAATATTCCCCAAAATGTGCAACCCTAACTCCTACAACTTTTGCCAGTGACTATGGCAATTTAAAATGGTGATGACCATAGCTCAGATAAACCTTTTTGACGATCAAAATACTAAATATAGAGATGTTTTTATGGTAAATGCACATGTTTAGTAGCAGTGGATTGAATAAAACTCTTTGCTTAGATTTACTTCCTAAAGTGTTTCCATTCCCCTTTAAGTTAGTCCCATGTAGCTCAGTTGGTCGCGCATGGCACTCACTACTGAAAGTTGCTCTGGATAAGAGTGTCTGCTAAATCACGTAAATGTAAGGAGCTGAAACCCATAAGTCAATACTACTGTATATTCAGATCATATCCAATTCAAAACCAGATTTACAGTCTGACTGACAAAATAATAACCAGTGTGACGAACAGATGGTTCACAAGCAGCATGTTTGTTTTATACCTTTTCTCTTAAGACTTATTTTTATGGCGTATTTGCAACAAATGCTGCCATCTACTGGAAACAAAGGAAATTACCTACATTGAAGTGTTTTGTAACATTCAAAATCACTAGGAATAAATATACATAGCTGCAAAACATTTATCTGGAGAATACAGCCCATTAAAAACCCAATCTTTAAATTAAAATCCTGGTACAGGATGTGAAAAGGCATTAGATTTAAAAGCACAGTGGGTGATCTGGAGTTGTTTACCATCATTTCCATTCTGGGGCTGCAGGGGGTAGACTGAGGGATTGGGGGCTGACTGTGGGGCTTTACTCTGACCTGCAAGGGAGGTGAGGGAGTGAAAGGTCAAATCTAAAGTAAGCTGCACATTCAAAGTTTATATCCATGTCTAGATTCAAACATTTGTTAATCTTCACTCCCCCTAAGCCTAATGATATGGGGATGGAGTACGGGTTGAAGACTCGCCTTCCACGTAAGGAGTGGGCTCTCCGATCTTTCCAGCCACCTCATCAGCGGACTTCACCACCTCCATGTCCAATATGACCACCACACGACTGAACAGAAGAACAGCAATAAAACAGATTAACAATTGCAATGTAAATTATATTCCAAAAGACTAAACACATGGTTGATATTCAACTACAACAAAAAAGAGAGTATGTGCATATCCATTGTGTATACAGTTTAATAGGTTGTTTGCCTTTTCTGTGTTAACAATTGAAAATGTATTTATATTTGTATATTATGTGCTCATTGTTTTGAGTCCTACAAGCAGTATTATTTATATTAACAAGTCTCGTTTGGACTGCTCTCGCGCTATTTAGGAAATTAAGCGCAAGTTTTTGTAGCCACTTCCTGTTCAGAGACTAGATGTGACGGTCAAGCACAGACTAGCCTTCGCTCCGTTATATCGACTTGATGATGTTTCGCAACGGACAAGGACAATTTGAAGATTCAGAGACAATTGTTTGTAGCATGCAGCCAACAAGGCATTTATGGTTTTGTCTGTAGGTAATTTGTTTAAAAAAAAAAAAAAAAAAAAAAAACCTATCCTACATGCTATGCATGGCCTCTTGATGTTATGCAAACAACGACTGTACTTTTCACGGTGGATTTGGAGCTGATTCGACAACTTCATTAAAACCTTCGAGGGAATAACAAAGAGTTTGTCATTCATAACATCAAAAGAGAGAAGCACCATACCGTCCATCCTTTAGAACATTGGTCACGTTCCTCTTCAGCTGACAGATACAGTTTGGGGCCAGTCGGTTATCCTCAGCCATTGGGTTGAGTTGGGTGGAGAGCATGAACGCTACAGGAGGGTTAGAGAGATGATAGGAGAGATGTTAGGGACAAGACAGACCAACTTGAACATCGGCAGCGCAGTAGAGGACGGCCAAGTGCTGCACACGGCCATTGCTTGTGCGTCTTGTCAATGAGATGATGATATGCATCTACCAACTAATCCCCCCCACCCCACCCCCACCCCATATACAGTTCCAAACATACCATCCTTGGAGGTAAACATGGAACAGAGCCAATTGCAGCTCAGTTTAGTCTAGGATGAGGATCGATTTAGATCCCAAAAATATGTTTCTAAATATGTCTTAAAATGCACATATTTTTTTCATGACTTGCATGGTATCACAACACTTCTTAAACTATGTCAAATTAAAAAGGAAGAAATTGATTCTTCATGTTTTTTTTTCCTTCTTTGATGATTTCCAGCGCTCTATTAATTTTACTGAATCCTGACTACCTCCTGCTGGACTGCCCCAGGCAATCCACAGCATAAAACACATTCACAGCACAAAACGCCAATGTTCCCCATTGCTTAGGTCAGCTATTTACCATGATATTTCCTGGGTGAGACTATGGAGAAGGACAAACAACTTTTAATGTGCCCTGTTGTCTTTGAAGTCTACCTCCTAGTGCAATTTGGATTACGACTGTATTGCACTCACTATGGACTTACAACAACAGGGTGCAGTTTCTCAAAAGTTTCTTTTGGCAGGTCTAACATCTCCTTTATGAATATCCTTGACTTTAATTTACACTGACACCTTGAGCATCCTGACTGGTTGCATAATCGTTTGGTATCGCAACTGCTCGGCATCTGACCGCAAGGCGCTACAGAGGGTAGTGCGTACGGCCCAGTACATCAACGGGGCCAAGTTTCTTGCCATCCAGGACCTCTACACCAGGCGGAATCAGTGGAAGGCCCTAAAAATTGTCAAAGACTCCAGCCACCCTAGTCATAGACTTCTCTCTGCTATTGCACAGGAAGCTGTACCGGAGCGCCAAGTCTAGGTCCAACAGGCTCCTTACAGTTTCTACCCCCAAGCCACAAGACTGCTAAACGGTTAATCAAATGGCTACCCAGACTATTTGCATTGACCCCCTTTTTTTAGCGCTGCTGCTACTCCCAAGTGGCACAGTGGTCTAAGACACTGCATCTCAGTGCTAGAGGTGTCACTACAGACAACCTGGTTCAAATCCAGACTGTATCACAACCAGCCATGATTGGGAGTCCCATAGGGCGGCGCACAATTGGCCCAGCGTCGTCCGAGTTTGGCCGGTGTAGGCCGTCACTGTAAATAAGAATTTGTTCTTAACCGACTTGCCTAGTTAAATAAAAAAAAATTGCTATTTATTATCTATGCATAGTCACTTTACCCCTACCTACAGTACATATTACCTCAATTTGATATTTATTATACATACATACATACATACATACATACATACATACATACATACATACATACATACATACATACCACTACCATTCAAAAGTTTGGGGTTACTTAGAAACGCCCTTGTTTTTGAAAGAAGTGCAAAGCTTTTGACAATTAAAATAAAATTGATCAGAAACAGTGTAGACATTGTTAATATTGTAAATGACTATTGTAGCTCGAAACAGCTGATTTTTTTATGAAATATCTACATAGGCGTACAGAGGCCCATTATCAGCAGCCATCACTCCTGTGTTCCAATGGCACATTGTGTTAGCTAATCCAAGTTTATCATTTAAACATTCTAATTGAATCATCAGAAAACCCTTTTGCAATTATGTTAGCACAGCTTAAAACTGTTGCGCTGATTAAAGAAGCAATAAAACTGCCCTTCTGACTAGTTGAGTATCTGGAGCATCAGCATTGCAAAGAAAACTCCATATCTTCCTCTGTCCAGTGTCTGATCTTTTGCCCATCTTAATCTTTTCTTTTTATTGGCCAGTCTGAGATATGGATTTTTCTTATATACATAAAAATACAGTTGGAACACTGCACTAAATTAAAGTATTTGCTACCAGTCATGGTCACCTGCCTCCTGTCCTGCCATACAACCATTTGTGTGTGTACTTTGAACAGGTGGTGGGAGTGGATTTGGAATAGTTCTACTCACAGGACATTGAATGCTGTCCATCACTCATCATCAGACGAAAGCGGGCTGGTCCACTGCCTCCATCAATTTTACGGATGTTCTGAAAGAATATGAATACAGGAGTGCGGTAGAAATCATATTGGTCAATGTCAACAAATCTATCAGTGGTCCAAATCTGTATTACCATCTTGGTGAATATCATAGTCTTGAATGTTGGTCTCTAAAACATGGGTCCATACTGTCCAAGTTAACTAACTGTTGACAACGCCAGTAGCAATTCTTCAACAAGTTGGCCCTAACTTGGACAACCAACTAATTCACTAACTTTAGTTCACTAAAGTCAGTGAGTAAGCTAGTTACTTCCACAACATACAGTTGAAGTCAGAAGTTTACATACACTTAGGTTGAAGTACTTAACTCATTTTTCAACCACTCCAAATATTTAATGTTAACAAACTATAGTTTTGGCAAGACAGTTAGGACATCTACTTTGTGTATGACACAAGTCATTCTTCCAACAATTGTTTACAGATTATTTCACTTATAATTCACTGTATCACAATTCTAGTGGGTCAGAAGTTTACTGTGCCTTTAAACAGCTTGGAGAATTGCAGAAAATGATGTCATGGCTTTAGAAGCTTCTGATAGGCTAATTGACATCATTTGAGTCAATTGGAGGTGTACCTGTGGATGTATTAAGGCTCACCTTCAAACTCAGTGCCTCTTTGCGCGACATCATATTATTCTGACATTTCACATTCTTAAAATAAAGTGGCGATCCTAACTGACCTAAAACAATGAATTTTTACTAGGATTAAATGTCAGGAATTGTGAAAAACTTAGTTTAAATGTATTTGGCTAAGGTGTATGTAAACTTCCGCCTTCAACTTTACATTCATACTCACCACTAATTGAAGTATGGGTTTTTTTAAATCATCAGAGCCTTTGGTTAGAGACTGTTGAAAAAGCAGAAAACAACTTGAGACATAATCTAGTTGGCTAGCATTGTGGCTAGCTAACTAAACAAAGGCAAAGCAGCAGCACTCCGTGAAGTCCCTGTCTGAAAACCACCTTACTTAATGCTGCCTGGTAGACTTTGTTGGCATGCTTTCTGGGATGTCATAAAATGCCACCACTTACCTCTATCGCTCCCTTTGTCAGCATGTTAGTCATTTTGAAGCTGAGTTTATACCTATGTAGGGTGAAAATGTACGTTTTAAAGCGAACTCGGAGAGGACAATCTCAGTTCTGCCTCAATGTTGTGTCTGTGGCGCCAAATGTATCCGTGAACGCGCGAACTCTTCATAACGTCATCGCGTAATTTACTTCTAAGCCTTCCGGTTTCTCTTATAGATCTAGGATCAGTTTACACTCGCCAAGTCCACCTTTAGCAACAGGGGGGAAAACGTAAAACTGACCTTAGACCAGCATGCCGACCAAACGTGCCTCTATGTAACGTGCCTTCGGTTAAACGTGTAAAGTAGGCTTTGCAATGTCTAAAATTGCTTTATAAGAAGATACGAAATAACTGTTGCATGAACAGCTGTTCCTTTTATTATATGTCCTGCAAATCCTGCAACTTTTATGAACACCATCTTTGTTGAAGAAAAACGGGCGGATTTAAAGGCTTTGCATTGTCAATCCGACCTCTGCATTAGCTATATAGCATTTACGGTGATATGGCCTCTGCAGAATTCGTATTTGCGTCACAACCTCCATACAGTCTCCGGCCACATTTTCGGATCATGCATTAAATGGCATTTTTATTTGTTGTATTTAACCTTTATCTAACTTGGCAAATCGGGCGGATTTAAAGGCTTTTAGTTATTTAGAGGCCCCGTCCATGTATTTTTAGTTAGTTACTTTACAACACTGCGGTTTTGTCACAGTCCCTTCTGAAGTGTAGACTAGCTGTTAGATCGTTAGGCCAGTAACTTAAAGGTCATTGGTTCTAATACCCGAGCCGACAAGATGAAAAATCTGTCCTTGAGCAAGGCACTTAACCCTAATTTGCACCAGGGGCTGACCCTGTAGGTAGGCCGTCATTGTAAATAAGAATTTGTTCTTAAATGACTTGCCTAGTTAAATAAAGGTTTAAAAAAAATAAAGTGTCATGCACGGCTTGTGAGCGTAGTAGGAAAATAGAAGACATGTATTAGCTTTCAGGTATGGGGGTCATAATAGCACTAACTGTTCAAAACCTAGTGGCAAATTCGGAGGAAGAAAACAGAAATTGATCCATTTGTCACATCAGAGATTACTCACAAGCGGAAGAGGGCCCCAAGCAGATGAGGAAGGCAAAATAACAGAAATAATGTATTATTAATTATTAAAGGAAATTATACCAAGTTCACCAAGCCCCCTGGTGGTGTGATGCCCCAGGAAATTACCTTAGTTGTCTTTTTATTTTTTTAACCTTTATTTAACTACGCAAGTCAGTTAAGAACAAATTCTTATTTTCATGAGGGCATACCCAGATCATTGGAGTCAATGCAATGCAAATCAAGAATTTGCACCGAGGGTCAGGATAAAGATGAGTCTGTGACAGTAGTAGTGAAGTTTTTGGAAAAAGTGGATCCTTACGTTTTTGGCTGATCCATTAGGTGTTTCAGGGTGGGTGAAACAGTGTTGGTGCAGTGAGGGTAACCAGAAGTGTTCTAGTGGTAATTGTTTGTGTTTCTACTGGTCAGAGGGAGCAGGCGTTCCGCATTAAATGAATGGGGGCAAGAGATGTGAATTGTTTTGCTCTCAAGAAAAGGGCGCCATTGAAAGGAGTTATTACTGGGGTAGCTGTAAATGTGAAAGCTGACCAACTGAAGGTGAAGATTCCCGGTGTTTGTGATGCTCGTTGTCTGGTGCAACACAGACAGGGTGGCGTGAGTGGTGAAACAGAAGAGTCATTGTCTGTTCTTTTGAGTTTTGATGTTGAGTCTTTGCCCGACAGTGCTGTTAGGATACTGTATATAAGTTATCCTGTACAAGCTTTTGTGCCGAATACATTACGCTGTTACAGGTGTCAAGCTTATGGGCATGTGGCAGTAGTGTGTAGGAGGGATGTTACTGCTGCTCTTCAATTATTTGTTATTTAAATTTTTTACTTAACACTGATTTTTCTTAAAACTGCATTGTTGGTTAAGGGCTCTTAAGTAAGCATTTCACTCTAAGGTGATGTATTCAGCGCATGTGACAAACACGATTTGATTTGATGTTCATAGGTATGAGAAGTGTGCAGAAGGGCATGAGACAAAGGAAGGTGTAGCATTGGGGAAAGTAGTGGTATGTGTTCATTGTAGGGGTGGCCATGGGGCGTGCGAGAGAGGCAGGTTGAGGTTTCCAGGGTTAGAGTAGTGCAGAAGTTGTCATATGCTGAGGCAGTGAAGAAAGTAGAGGAAGAATGGTCAAGGGGGAGGGATCCTGAGAGGAGTGATGTGAGTAGTAGATCTGTACGAATACAGAGGGATAAACCAACAAGTGATATGTGTTTCAGTAAGATTGGATTTTTTGCATTTATGGCAATGGTTATCACCTGTACTGCAGGGATGGAACGATAATTCACAGAAAATGTAGGTTGTGGTGGCAGCTGCAGAGAGGTATTTGGGTGTGCGATACAAGACGTCATAAGAGTTACAGGGTGTGTTAAGTGGTGGTGTCCCATCCTTTCAGACTGTTGGCCTAAAGTAGGACTAAATATATTTAAATAGCCTTGTATGGTGTATGGAGTTTTTTCAAATTTATTTTCAAGCAAAGTATACGGGAGTTATACTCCAGTCTAGTAGGTGGTGGTAATGCAATATGTATTGGATGCCATCCGCCGTTAAACCTCATCGAAGAAGAAGAAGGAATCACATGAGCGCGGACGGACTAGGGAAGGGGGTCACGTGAGTTATCGGATTCAAAACATCCTCGGCTGACTGCTTCTTTTCTGGCTAGCCAATTCACCGAAGTTGCTTCTGAAGTAGTGAGTACACTCGCATCTGCTCAAGTAGAACATCCGAATTGATTTCGTACTCAGTATGGAACCTGACGTTTTATAAGTTAGTGTCACAGGTACTTGAGGAGCTCATACAAGCTAAGTTAGCGAGATAGACAGCTTGCAGCTAGCTAGCTAATGAAATGTCTCGCAACCTTTTATGTCGTGTATTTCCAGTTAGCTTGCGAGTGTCTCGCTAAATGCATTGCAGTTTCTGTGTATGCGTTATTAGTTTCGTAGGGCTCGGATACTGAAATATAATAATTGTAGCTGTTTAGCTCACTAGCCGGCTACAACACTGACATTGCTACAACACTGACATTGCTAGTACCAGCAAAGATGGTGGATACACGACGGTAGTTCATTCAGGCCGTTTACCATTGAAAAGAAAAGTAAGTTCCGGTCTACTTAACTGGGTGTGTATCCTATATACACTAATGCAATAACACCTGGTCTGGTCTACTTAGTTAGTTCATTGACTTTCATTGAACCAGAAAAATACAGCGAGTGGGGTGTCTCTCTTCCTGTTCCGTCTCTGGTACCAGTCTCGTTCAATAATGTATATCTGCAAGAATGGGGTTACTACATGCAGCACCCACTGCCTTTGAGTTTGCAAGCGCCGTCTCTGGCCCACATTCCAGCACAGTAGGTGGCGGTAACGTAATGCACCAACGTTGGATGCCAACCTCAGAAAACCCCCACCAAATAAGGATGTTAACGTTAAAATAACGACGGGAAAGCAGTGCTCGGCCGGCGGAGAAAATGACGCGGTGGCAGTGTCCTATAGCTCAGAGTTTCCCCAAACTCGGTCGTGGTGCCCCTCTTGGTGCAATGTTCTAGGTGCACATTTTGGTTTTTGCCATAGCACTACACGGCTGATTCTACAATCCAAGCTTGATGATGAGTCAGTTATTTGAATCGGTTGTGTAGTGCTAGGGGAAAAAACTAAAGGGGCTCCAGGACCTGGTTTGGGAAACCCTGTCCTAGCTAGCAAGCAGCCTCAATGAGAAACCCTGACCTAGCTAGCAAGCAGCCTCAATGAGAGACCCTGACCTAGCTAGCAAGCAGCCTCAATGAGAAACCCTGACCTAGCTAGCAAGCAGCCTCAATGAGAAACCCTGACCTAGCTAGCAAGCAGCCTCAATGAGAAACCCTGTCCTAGCTGTCTGAATCTATCTATTTCCTTGAAAAGCCATTGGATTGGCAGTAGGACAGTCATCTGAGTAGAGCTTAGCCTAACAAGTAAAGTTGACAAGCTCACAGCCCACATCAAATGTTATTTGTCACATGCTTCTTAAACGACCCATGTAGACTGACAGTGAAATGCTTACGGGCCCTTTCCAACAACGCAGGGAGAAATATAATAACACAAGGAATAAATACACAATGAGTAACGATAACTTTATACAGTATCAGTACCAAGTCGATGTGCAGGGGTACGAGGTAATTGAGGTAGAAATGTACAGTACACAATTGCCTCAGCATCGTCCGAGTTTGGCCGGTGTAGGCCGTCATTGTAAATAAGAATTTATTCTTAAATGACTTGCCTAGTTAAATAAATACAATTAAATAAATATGGATAGGGGTAAAGTGAACAGGCAACGGGATAGATAATAAGCAGTAGCAACTTAGCTATCATTCATGTCAGCAGCATCACCCCTCGACAAGCTCACTCGTTTGTTTAGTGTAAAACTAATGAAAGTCTGGTTTCTATGCAGATTTGTATTTTATTTCAACCTTTAAACCATTAAAACCAGGTTCATCTTACCTAAATTCAGTTTAAAATTGTAATGCAACTTGATCATTTTATATTCTGTTTCAAATGTCTTCACAGGAAACATTGTCAGACACAACCCCCGCTCCTACATGTCAGCACATGGAAGGGTGAGAAAGAGTCATCATCTGTGCTGGTAGTGAGGAGGGAGCCAGTGGGACGACAGCAGGACGGTGTGTCACTCCTGTCTGTCTGTCTGTCAGGCCTGAAAGAGTAGGTCAACATGGAGTGGCTAGTGTCAGCTGTAGAGAAGGACCTAGGGGTGGACCGCCGGCAGCTAGGTCCAGGGCCCCGGCCTCAAGAGCTGGTGGCCCTGGTCCCCACCCGCTGGGTGATGGGCCTAAGGGAGAGGAGGGTCATTCGATGTGCCCGTTCAGAGAGCGCCAATGAGGCAGAGATTCGCACCTACCTCCAGCGCTCCATGTTGAAGCTGCCTCCTGGCTGGACCCGAGTGTGCATCCAGGGCCTGAGGAAGAGCAAGCTGAGCTACAGGCTGGCAAGGGACCCAGGCTGCCAACTAGTCTCCCAGGATTCTTTCATGAAGACCATGCAAGGGGTATCACAATGTAACTTCAGGTACTTTTCCAGTTTTAATTTTTAATACATATTTTTGGGGGGTCACCTTAAATTGTGAAATAACAGCATTCTACAGTATTTTAAGAATTTACATACAAGTTAAAATGTTAAACTCCTAATAAATTAATTGTAAAATGTAGCCCTCAAAATGTAATACATTTATGGATATGTGTAACATGGTTGAGTCATTACCGTACTCATCTGTTTTGGTCCTTTCACAGAAACCTGTGGTGCGAGGCTCATCACAGCCACGTGCAGCCCTATGCAGGGGCTATGGAGCAGATGCATGTAGCAGCCATAGATGCTGTGCGCCAAGCGCTGCAGAAGCTCTTCTGCTCTACATTTGTCTCCATCCCTGTGTCGCCATCCCTTTCCCCTGCCAGAGACAAGGACAAAGACAACCCATTCTCCCCAAGCAGCTCCTCCTCCTCTAAGCACCCCTCAGACCAACTGTGTCCTAACGTCCTCCCTGCTGAGTGCCTACTAGAGTCAGCAGAGATGCTCTACGTGATTCTCCCCTACACCCAGTACTCACTCCACGACATCGTCACCTACAGCCCAGCCAAGCTGGCCAACAGCCATGCCAAAGTGCTGTTCATCCTCTACCAGTTACTGATCGCTTTACGGGCCTGTCAGGCGTCGGGGCTGTCCTGTGGAGAGCTCTCCCTGCAGGACATAGCTGTGGACGAGCAGCTCTGCAGCCGCCTCAAGGTCACCCTGGCCCATTATGAAGCGCTGGGGGAGGACAGAGAGGCTGACTCCTTTTTGACTGAGGCACAAGTGCCAAGAAGCATCAAGGCGAGGGACCAGGACCAAGGTGTGAACAGTGACAGTGATAAGAGGTTGTGCAGAGATTGTTTTGATGAGCTAAAGTCCTTGGTCCTGGACTGGGTCCATGGTAGAGTCAGCAACTTCCGCTACCTGATGGAGCTGAACAGGTTAGCTGGACGGCGGGAGGGAGACCCTAACTACCACCCAGTCCTGCCCTGGGTGGTGGACTTCACAGTGCCATATGGGAGGTTCCGGGACCTCAGGCGGTCCAAGTTCAGGCTGAATAAAGGAGACAAGCAGCTGGACTTTACCTATGAGATGACTAAAGAGGCCCTTGCAGCAGCGGTGGCTAACGGAGGTGGGGCAGTCAGTATTATAGGAGACCTGGGTCTGGGTGGGTCTGTAGGCGCCGGTGGTTCAGGGCAGTCTGAACACCTACACGTGCCCCATCACATCTCAGACGTGTTGTCAGACATCACCTACTATGTCTACAGGGCCCGGCAGACACCCAAGTCAGTGCTGTGCAGCCATGTAAGGTCTCAGTGGGAACCGAATGAATACCCAGCCAGTATGGAACGCATCCAGAGCTGGACCCCAGATGAGTGTATCCCAGAGTTCTACACAGATCCCTCGATATTCCGCTCCATCCACCCTGACATGCCGGATCTGGAAGTTCCCCCATGGTGTAACTCCTGTGAGGAATTCATTGAGGTGCACAGATGCCTCTTGGAGAGCCGAGAGGTGTCTCAGCAGCTGCACCACTGGATAGACCTGACGTTCGGCTACAAACTGTCCGGTAAAGAAGCCGTTAAGGCCAAGAACGTGTGCCTGCACCTGGTGGACAACCACACCCATCTGACCAGCTACGGGGTGGTCCAGCTGTTTGACCAGCCCCACCCTCCCCGCCTTGCACCTTATCAATACTCGCCACCTGAACCCCCTCTCCTGGGCCCCGCCACTCTCAACATGCCTCCTCTACAGATCCCACTGCTAGATGCCACGGTGGACGGAATGGTCCCAGAGGCCACGGGGTGTGAGTCCAGTGGCTGGACCATGGTGGACCGAGATGAAGAGCTAGAACAAGGTATGGAGGCTCTGGACTCACTCAGTGGAGGGACCTCCACTGGCACCTCCACTAACTCTTCTGTTCCTCAACCTCTCATCAGCACCGCAAGGTCTGGGGGGAAGACTGGAGGAGAGCACCCAGCCATGGTGGTGTCCCAGTCTCCCAGCTCTTTCCCTGGGGAGGGGACAGCAGGTAATGCCACTAGCGCCCTGGGCTCTGGCATACGCAGTGCCATGCTACAGAGAGGGGGCACCATAAACAAGAAGCAAGGAGAGGGGAGTGTAAGTGGTGCCACCAACACAGAGGACTTCAAGATCACCCTGCCTGAGGGCTTCAGCCCCCTTCAACCTCTGGAAGAGCTAGAGAAACTGAACAACTTCCTGGTGAAGAGCCTGCATGCACAAGTCTGGCACCAATCTGACTCCAGGAAGGAGAGGACAAGAGCGCCACAATGTCTCCCCTCGCTAGCAGAACTCTACCAGAGGGACATGCAGGCTCTGGGTGTCCTCATAGCAGAGATCTTCTACTCGTCTAAACTGCGGGGCGTGAAACCAGGCACGCCCCTGAGTAAGCGCTTCCAGTCTGTGATAAATCTATGTTCGGCCAGCCTGCGTGACGTTCCCCTGCCACTGCATCACGCTCTGGAGACACTGCTACATCTACGCCAGCACTCCTTCAAAGCCAACGTAGAGAAAACATGTTGTCCTCGACCTCTTCTTTTTAAATACAACCCCATTTATGAGGGTCTCCCGCCCCCAAACCCCTGTCAGTTACTGAGCCCCATCCTCTCCCCGTTGCCTTTCCCCAGCTATTTCCCTGCCCTCCACCATTTCATATACTCCTACCATTCCAAGATGGAGACCACCTGCAGCCTTCAAGGTCGAGACGTGGTCTTCCACCTGTGGCAGCAGCTGGAGACACTGTTACAGGGAGTCATTACAGCTGAGGGGCTGGAGATCCTCCTGCCCTTTGTGCTGGCGCTCATGCTAGAGGAGTCCACTGCTGTGTATGCTGCCTGGTACCTGTTTGAGCCCATCTCTAGGGTACTCGGGCCCAGAAATGCAGCCAAGTATCTCCTGAATCCCCTTGTCAGTGTGTATGAGAACCCGCGGTGCCTCAGAGGTCGCTTCTACCTCTACACAGACTGCTTTGTTCTGCAGCTCATCGTCAGACTGGGCCTGCAGGCCTTCCTGTCCAGCCTCCTGCCACACGTGCTCCAGATCATCTCTGGCTTTGAGAGCTGCAGCTCGGGCTCCGAGCCCCAATGGGAGGCCAGTAAAGGCCTGAGGGGAGGGGCATGTGACCTAGGAGAGGAGGAGGATGACTACCAGGAAGGCAGGCCATCCTCAGGCTCTGTGAGTGGGAAGGTGGGAGGGGGCAGTGGAGGGGCTGGGGGTGTAGGGGTGGGGGGAGACCCAGGGCTGGTGGACTACTCCTCAGGTATCAGCCTCAATGACCAGGTGTTCCTCTCAGAGGGGGAGGATTTCCAGAATGGTTTCTACGTCAACAGTGGAGCAGGGGGAGCCGCTGGGGGTAAACTGCAGAGCCAGAACTCTGCAGCAGGAGGCAACGACCAGGACCACGAGTCTTTGAGTGTGGGGAAACTGAGCGACAAGAGCAGCACAAGCGAGGTCTCTATCGGAGACGCCGACTCCACTCGGGACCGAGCCAGTCTGAAGTCAGCTGACAGCAGCCAGGACCTGAAGCAGGCCAGTGAGGGAGAGGAGGGAGGGGAACTGGAGGAGGACAATGAGGAGGGGAAGGAGAGAGGGACAGGGGAGGGCAGTGGTCCCAGCTTAGAACTGACTCTATCTGGCTGCACAGAGGAGACAGTGGCCACCCTGGAGGGAGAGTTTGTCAATGGCATGGATCTGGAGGACACACAGAAAGACATGGTGGGGGAGGAGGAGGAGGAAGAGGAAGAGCATGAGCCTTCAGAGGACTCTGCAGAGAAAGAGCACAAGATTCTTCTTGGTGAGATTCTACTAACATACCATAACCGGTCTGTCTGTCTGTGTCTGTCTGTCTGAATGAGAGCGAGTGAGTAGATGTGAGTTTAGCAGAGTATGTATTGTGTAATAAGCCTATCTGACACAATTGTAAGTAATAGTGTGAGAGAGAATGGTCAGATAGAGTGAGGATATCAACACCCAACCATTCATGTCACTGCAGTCTGATTCTAGAATTCGGCTCTGAGTTCCAGAACCCATAACAAAATGCTCTAGATCTGTTAGAATTCTGAATTACAGAGCCCATTCTGTTCACAATTCATGACAGGAAAAGATGATGATTACTGATTGCACATTTATTATTAGGTTTAGAAACAGAATATGTGCTTATGATCTATGTGCATATGATCTCTGGTCTTTGCTGAAGAAAAAACTAAGTACAGTGTCTTGATTAGACAGTATAGAGTTACAGGTTATGACACTATACAGAGAAGCTGTCGGTTATGCCCATAGTCTAAATCATCTTTTTAATGGTGTTAAATAGGCCTAATGTTCCATTGTTCACGTTTTCAACTTCTAACGATAGTTCCTGTAAAATACTCTCTGCTGTTTGTGTGGGGAAAAAAAGGTTTTCGGACTGACAGTAAACCGTCATATGATATAGGGTGTCCACACGCTCTGGTTGAAAACGCACTTTGGTGATAAATTAGCATGACACAATCTGAATTAAATGGAAAAAAAGGCTTTGAAAATAAAACGCTTGGTATACGCTCAGTGCTCCGTTGACATTTCACAGAGATACGCTTGTTTTTGTGAGAAATCTTCTAAAAAGAACAGGCATTTCAAATGTAATATGAAAAGTGTATACTAAAATATGAAAATACTACATGTCATGTCTAAAAATCAATATCCATCTTACCTCTTATATTGTTTGTTTTATGTCCTGCGGATTCGAGAAGGAAGATGACGAGTTCAACGGGAAAGTGAGCCCGTCAGGTAGCCAGTAGCCTTAATTCTTGCAAAGAATCCAGCCAAGCTGACGCGATGCTATTTTCCAGATACATTTTCTTATACAGCGGGTGAAATAAGTATTGAACATGTCACCATTTTTCTCAGTAAATATATTTCCAAAGGTGCTATTGACATGAAAGTTTCACCAGATGTTGGTAACAACCCAAGTAATCCATACATACATACAAAGAAACCAAAACAAATAAGTTCAGAAATTAAGTTATGTGTAATAATGTGAAATGACACAGGGAAAAAGTATTGAACACATGAAGAAAGGGAGGTTCAAAAAGGCATGGAAAGCCAAGACAACAGCTGAAAACTATCAGTAATTAAAAAACAATCCAGCCCCCTGTCAGTGCAAATTAATATCAGCTGGTTCAGTCCCAACTGATGGCCTACAAAAAGGTCTCATTGCCAAGGTGTCACACAAGACACATCTCATGATGGGTAAAAGCAAAGAGCTGTCTCAAGACCTTCGCAACCTAATTGTTGCAAAACATAATGATGGCATAGGTTATAGGCGCATTTCTAAGCTTCTGAATGTTCCAGTGAGCACTGTTGGGGCCATAATACGGAAGTGGAAAGACAATCATTTCACCATAAATTTGCCTCGACCAGGTGCTCAATGAACAGCTCTCTGGCCTTGGCCATTGTGGAGAGGTTGGAGTCTGTTTGATTGTGTGTGGACAGTTGTCTTTTATACAGGTAACGAGTTCAAACAGGTGCAGTTAATACAGGTAATGAGTGGAGAACAGGAGGGCTTCTTAAAGAAAAACTAACAGGTCTGTGAGAGCCGGAATTCTTACTGGTTGGTAGGTGATCAAATACTTATGTCATGCAATAAAATACAAATTAATTATTTAAAAATCATACAATGTGGTTTTCTGGATTTTTGTTTTAGATTCCGTCTCTGACAGTTGAAGTGTACCTATGATAAAAATTACAGACCTCTACATGCTTTGTAAGTAGGAAAACCTGCAAAATCGGCAGTGTATCAAATATATATACACACACACACATCCAGAAAAGACCAAGTTGAATGCTACAGTGCTGGACTTTGCCCTGGACAAATGTAGCCTGAAATCCAGACCAGTTTTTTGCTAAAATTGTCTTATGCCAAACAATGTTTGGAGTGGAATGTTTGCACAAACAGACGTCTACCCAGGCTAGGACAAAATTAGTACTGAACTGAACTTTACACCCACATGAACAGGCATGGCAGCAGATTTAAAGTTGTGTTGCTCAATGTGTTTGATATCTCACCACCACTGAGAATGGGCTTTTGCAGGGGCAGTGGGGATTTTGTTAGGAGAGATTGGAAAGCACCCCCCCCCCCCCCTCCCACAAAACAAATCGATTAGTGAGAGATTTGGTTTTGGGTGCTGAGAATATCAGTTGTCATTGTTGTGTTGACTGTATAACACTATCTCCCTACAGACACGGTCTGCAAGACAGTTCGATGGCTGTCTGCAAAGCTTGGACCCACAGTGACATCTCGATATGTGGCCAGGAATCTGCTCCGGCTGCTCACCACTTGCTACATTGGTGAGTAACTGATGGATAGTTGGCACTGAAAGGACAGGATTTTCAAATACTGAAAGAGTTTGCTGTAACGGTTCAAATATACTTTATTACTGAAAACACCAAGTCACCACACTATCTATTGCCCTGGTTGAAAACACCAAGTCACCACACTATCTATTGTCCTGGTTGAAATCACCAAGTCACCACACTCTCATCTCCCTCTAACCAACCAGGTCCGGAGAAGCACCAGTTTGTTGCTCCGGTGGTTTTGGAGGAGAGCAGCCTGGAGAGTGTTGGGATGGGCAGTGTGTATGAGAAGAAGCCTGTGGTAGGAGACCAGACAGCAGCACCAGTTCTGGACTGTCTCATCTACATCGCACACCTCTATGGAGAGCCTGTACTCACCTACCAGTACCTGCCCTACATTGGATACCTGGTAATACTGTCTTTTATATCATTGTCTTCGATATGGGTGCATCCTAAATGGAGCCCTATTTCCTATATAGTTTACTATTTTTGACCACTGTGCCATTTGAGACGCAACCTATATCATATACTTAGCTTTGTATGCTAATAGACTTGAGTATTTCCTGAAGGCTCTACACAGTCTCCCTACTGGAGGTCATTCCTCTATTTTGGCTCAGAGTTGTAACCCTGTATGGTACGAACCTTGTGTGGTATGATAACCCTGTGTGGTATGATAACCCTGTTGTGTGTGTGCACCCCCCCCCCCCCCCCCCCCCCAGGTGTCTCCCCCTGCGTCGTGTCGTCTGAACACCCGTAAGGAGGCAGGTCTGCTGGGAGCTGTGGTTCTGACCCAGAAGATTATTGTGTTCCTGTCAGACTCCACCCTCATGGACATGCTGATGAAGATCAACCAGGACGTTCTGCTGCCCCTGCTGGACCTGCTCACCTCACCCAGGATGGGGTGGGTAAACCTAACGCAGCCTCACAGCGCACACACACACACACATACATACTAAAAACTCATAGTTTCCTTTAGGAATTTTACATATTATGGATGAATAACTATTTTTGATGCATTAATTCCATGTGGTCACAGAGCTAAGTTTAGGTATATACTCTGAGTGGTTAAGGTTAGGGATATGGTTTGGGGAAGGCTTAAATCAAAATAATAAAAAACAACGTGCTATTACCAGCAAGTATCACGTATTCCCAAGGTTTTCTAGAGCATTGTGAACTGCGGTGGCGCAGTGGTCTAAGCAGCTCTGGCATCGTTTTTTTGTGAGCGCTGAAAGGCGTATATAAACTTACTAGGGATTTTTTCAAACGTCTGAAATCGAGGTCTGTTTCTAGTGATCAGGCTGAACAACTAACCCTATTGGAACTGCTCACCTAGCCCAGGATGGGGTAAACCTAATGGACGTTAACGCACCTCACAACACAACACACACTAAACTTCTGGTATATAAATGAAAGCTACAGTAAAAACTGCCTTTTAATGTACACTGAACAAAAATATGAACAAACAATTTCAAAGATTTGACAGTTACAGTTCATATAAAATTCATTAGGCCCTAATCTATGGATTTCACATGACTGGGAATACAGATATGCATCTGTTGGTCACTGATACCTTAAAAAAAGAAAGGTAGGGGCGTAGATCAGAAAACCAGTCAGTATCTGGTGTGACGACCATTTGCCTCGTGCAGCGCGACACATCTCCTTCACATAGAGCTGTTCATTGTGGCCTGTGGAATGTTGTCCCACTCCTCTTCAATGGCAGTGCGAAGTTGATGCATTTTGGAGGTGGCTTAATGTAGAGAAATACATTTTAAAAAATGAGCTCTGTTGGACATTCCTGTAATCAGCATGCCAATCAGCTTGAGACATCTGTGGCATTATGTGTGAAAAAACAGCACATTTTAGTGGTCTTGTATTGTCCCCAGCACAAGGCAATGATCATGCTGTTTAATCAACTTGATATGCCACACCAGGTAGATGGATTATCTTGACTAAATGCTCACTAATAGGGATGTAACAAATTTGTGCACAATTTTGAGAAGCTTATTATGCGTTTGAAAAATTCTGGTATCTTTTTTTTTTTTTTTTTTCAGCTCATGAGACATGGGACCAACACTTTAAATGTTGTGTTCATATTTTTGTTCAGTGTAACATCAGACCTTGGGGACTGAAACACATGCAAGGAAACATTATATTCACATACTGTGTTACATTGAGTTTAAATAGACATAATGTTGAAAGTGTTATATTGAATCTGCCAATCTGTTCTTTCCTTAGGTTCCCCAGTGGAGTGCAGACCCGTTCGGCTGTGTGTCTGAAGACCCTCAGCTTGATGGCTCTCATCTGTCTGCGCATCGGCAGGGAGATGGTGCAGCTACACATGGTAGAAACCCTGAAACGCTTCTTCACTGTCTTCTCCCTGCTGCAGTGCCTACAGGGACAGGTAAATACTGGCAGCCTGAACACAAGACAGGCAGCCTGACACTGTATATATGAAACACAAAAATGTAAGGGAAGTTAGGCTGGTTAAAAGCCAGGAAATTCAAATATATCAGTTTTGATATGTGAGCTCAGTCTTTTAGCGTATGTTAAATGGTGAGACTATTATTATTTCATTCCATTGACCTGTTCTGTCCTGTCACCCTCTGTGTGGTGTAGATGGAGAGCGCCCCCCGTAGGGAGGTGGGAGAATACATCCTGCTGGACGTGCGTACTCCAGAGGGGTCAGAGGTGACATGTGAGCTGGGGGTTCTGGAGGAACTGCAGGCCGTGTTTAACCCTGAGATGGCATACGCCTCCTACATCCCCTTCTATTGCCTCATAGGTGAGACACACAGAGACAGGCAGACGCACACACACACAAACCAGTTTATAAATGCACACAATCCATCTTAAAATCTGAATTCTATATGTTCCTTATATGTCCTTGATGGTACTCAAACCTTTGTGTCCTTTGGCCCTTCCAGGCGATGTAGCAATCCGTAAGCTGGTTTCCAACCACGAGCTGGTCTGGAGGTTGGCCCAGTCCTACCACTCCAGGGTGAGCCCTGGCAGTCCTGATGCCAACCCCCCATCAGGGCCCAAGGATAGGGTAGATATGCCCCCCACCACCTCCTCCATTGGCCCCTCCCCTGGTCTGGGACGCCATGTGGGCCGTAGCCCCTTCCCTGCCCCCTACAATTCCTCCACACCCCTGGGCTCAGACACCCTCCCAGAGTCAGGCACCTTTGGCAGCCATCTGGTGGGCAACCGCATCCAGGTGGCCCGGGACTCTGAGCCAGGGGGTGGGAGCCCCAACCTGGGCTCGTTAGACAACTGGGGCCACCCCCGGCCTAGTCATACTCAGCCTGTCATCACGTCTGCATCCACCTTCACCACTCCATCCCTGGGCCCCTCCTCCTTCTCCTCCTCCTCCTGGGTGGTTGGTCCTACCCCCGAGGACAGCGCTCTGAAGCAGGAGCTCCCTCGCAGCGGCCGTTCCCTGCAGGGCAACTGGCTAGCCTACTGGCAGTATGAGATCGGTATAAACCAGCAGGATCCCCACTTCCACTTCCACCAGATCCGCTTGCAGAGCTTCCTGGGCCATTCGGGCACGGCTAAGTGTTTGGCACCGCTGGCTGGAGAGGATTACTTCCTGTCTGGCAGCAAGGACAAGACGGTGAAGCTGTGGCCCCTCTATAACCACGGCGACGGGACACGGGAGGTGGAGCCAAGGCTGACCTACACAGATCATAAGAAGTCTGTGTTCTATGTCGGCCAACTGGAGGCGCTGCAGGAGGTGGTCAGCTGTGACGGCACCGTGCACCTCTGGGACCAGTTCACAGGTCGGTGGGGAGGAGACGTGTTAAGTTTAATTTCTCCATCAGTTCAGTTGTACACATAATGTTTTTCATTTTAACTGATTTGATTTTTAGTTTAATATCACTACATATTTAATTAGAATTAATAATAAGAAATTAGGTCAATAAAATGTGAAAGCTTCCGAACATACAGTATTGGGAAATAAAGCTCCCCTCTCCCTGTGTGTCCAGGTAAACAGATCCGCTCCTATGAGGCCCTGGATGGGAAGAACCCCATCACAGCAGTGACCACCATGCCTGCTCCTCACTGTAGTGTAGTGTTTGGCAGTGCAGACTCTGTCCTCCGCTTCATCGACCCACGCAAACCAGGCC
Source organism: Thymallus thymallus (assembly GCA_023634145.1). NCBI lineage: Eukaryota > Metazoa > Chordata > Actinopteri > Salmoniformes > Salmonidae > Thymallus > Thymallus thymallus. The sequence goes on from CM042379.1 coordinate 24,464,583, forward strand.
TGCAGGTACCTACCAAACCCAGCTAGAGAAGAAATACCCTGCTTACTTCTTCCCTGTTTAGTCTCCATCCTTTTTATGTTAATCTAGTGGTATGGTCAAAAGTAGTATGTAAGGGAAAGGGTGCCATTTGGGACGTAACCATGATTTTCAGCCTTTCTATCCCATGTCCATAGACAATACTCTTCCCATAAATATAGAACACTGTTATAATTGATACACTTATGCTCATTGTCTATGGCTCTCCCTGTGTCCTTCCCCCTGGGCAGCATGAGTTCCGGCTGGCGTACAACAACCTGAGTGCCGGCCTGATCCGCTACCTGGCCGTGAGCCCTGGGGGGCGCACTGTGGCTGCAGGCTTCTCCTCTGGCTTCATCGTGCTGCTAGACGCACGCACAGGCCTGGTGCTGAGAGGCTGGCCCGCTCACGAGGGAGACATCTTGCAGATTAAGGTGTGTGTAGCTGTGGTTGTTCAGTGTGTGTGTGTTGGTAATTTCACAGTGACTATTCCTAGAGCAAATCTAATTTTATTTGTCACATGCGCAGAATACAACAGGTGTACCTTATCGTGTAATGCTTGCTTATAAGCCTGTAAACAACAATGCAGTTTTAAGAAAAAATATGTAAAAAAAAAAATATATATTTACAAAATAAACTGAAGTAAAACATTAGTGGAACAATGAAGAGGCTATATAAAGGGGGTACCGAGTCAATGTGCGGTGGTACAGGTTAGTCGAGGTAATATGTACAGTTGAAGTCGGAAGTTTACATACATAATTCAAACTCATTTTTCAACCACTCCACAGATTTCATGTTAAAACTATAGTTTTGGCAAGTCGGTTAGGACATCTACTTTGTGCATGACACAAGTCATTCTTCCAACAATTGTTTACAGACAAATTATTTTACTTATAATTCACTATACCACAATTCCAGTGGATCAGAAGTTCACATACACTAAGTTGACTGTGCCTTTAAACAGCTTGGAAAATTCCAGAAAATGATGTCATGGCTTTAGAAGCTTCTGATAGGTTAATTGACATCATTTGAGTCAATTGGAGGTGTACCTGTGGATGTATTTAAAGGCCTACCTTCAAACTCATTGCCTCTCTGCTCGACATCATGGGAAAATCAAAAGAAATCAGCCAAGACCTCTGAAAAAAATTGTAGACCTCGAAATGTCTGGTTCATCCTTGGGAGCAATTTCCAAATGCCTGAAGGTGTTACCAACAATAAACCATGTTACAAACAATAATACGCAAGTATAAACACCATAGGACCACACAGCCGTCATAACGCTCAGGATAAAGTACTTTGGTGCGAAAAGTGCAACTCAATCCCAGAACAACAGCAAAGGAAGGAAACGGGTACAAAAGTATCTATATCCATAGTAAAACGAGTCCTATATCGACATAACCTGAAAGGCCACTCAGCAAGGAAGAAGCTACTGCTCCAAAACCGCCATAAAAAAGCCAGACTACGGTTTACAACTGCACATGGGGATAAAGATTGTACTTTTTGGAGAAATGTCCTCTGGTCTCATGAAACAAAAATAGAACTGTTTGGCCATAAGACCATCGTTATGTTTGGATGCTTGCAAGCAAAGAACACCATCCCAACCGTGAAGCACGGGGGTGGCAGCATCATGTTGTAGGGGTGCTTTGCTGCAGAAGGGACTGGTGTACTTCACAATAGATGGCATCATGAGGAATTAAAATTATGTGGATATATTGAAGCAACATCTCAAGACATCAGTCAGGAAGTTAAAGCTTGGTCGCAAATGGGTCTTCCAAATGGACAATGACCCCAAGCATACTTCCAAAGTTGTGGAAAAATGGCTTAAGGACAACAAAGTCAAGGTATTGACTTTCACAAAGTCAATACCTTGTCCTTGGGTGTAGGACCAGCCACCCGGGAGGAGGAGGAGGAGGAGAAAATGTGTGTGCAGAACTGAAAAAGCGTGTGTGAGCAAGGAGGCCTACAAACCTGACTCAGTTACACCAGTTCTGTCAGGAGGAATGGGCCAAAATTCACCTAACTTATTGTGGGAAGCTTGTGGAATGCTACCCGAATTTTGACCCAAGTGAAACAATTTAAAGGCAATGCTACCAAATACTAATTGAGTGTATGTAAACGTCTGACCCATACTATTATTCTGACATTTCACATTCTTAAAATAAAGTGGTGATCCTAACTGACCTCAGACAGGGCCTTTTTACTAGGATTAAATGTCAGGAGTTGTTAAATTTGAGTTTAAATGTATTTGGCTATGGTGTATGTAAACTTCCGACTTCAACTGTACATATAGGTAGGGGTACAGTGACTATGCATGGATAATAAACAGAGTATGAGCAGTGTAAAAAAGCCACGCGGTAGCAGAGAGAACAGACTATGACTAGGGTGGCTGGACCTCTATACTTCCTGGTATAGAGGTCCTGGATGGCTTGGCCCCAGTGATGTATTGGGCAGTACGGAGGCCGTGCAGTTGCCATACCATGCAGTGATGCAACCAGTCAGGATGCTCTCGACGGAGCATCTGTAGATCTGTTTGAGGATCTGCGGATCAATGGCAAATCTTTTCAGTCTCCTGAGGGGGAATAGGCATTGTCGTGCCCTCTTCATGACTGTCTTGGTGTATTTTGACCATGCTAGTTTGTTGTTGAGGTGGACACCAAGGAACCTGAAGCTCTCAACCTGCTCCTCTACAGCCCCATCGATGAGAATTTGGGTGTGCTCGGCCCTCCTTTTCCTGTAGTCCACGATCATCTCCTTTGTCTTGATCACGTTGAAGGAGAGACACCACACTTCCAGGGCTCTGACCTCCTCCCTATAGGCTGTCTCATTGTTGTCGGTGATCAGGCCTACCACCGTTGTTGTTGGCAAACTTAATGATGGTGTTGGAGTCGTGCTTTGCCATGCAGTCATGGGTGAACAGGGAGTACAGGAGGGGACTAAGCACGCACTGCTAAGGGGCCCCCGTGTTGAGGATCAGCATGGCTTTAGTTGTTGCCTACCCTTACCACCTGGGGGAAACTCGTAAGAAAGTCCAGGATCCAGTTGCAGAGGGAGGTGTTTATACCCAGGGTCCTTAGATTAGTGATGAGCTTTGAGGACACTGGTGTTGAACGCTGAGCTGTAGTCAATGAACAGCATTCTCACGTAGGTGTTACTTTTGTCCAGGTGGGAGAGGGCAGTGTTGAGTGCAATATAGATTGCGTCGTCTGTGGATCTGTTGTGGTGGTATGCAAATTGGAGTGGGTCCATTGTTTCTGGGAGGATGGTGTTGTGAGCCATGACCAGCCTTTCAAAGCACTTCATGGCTGTAGACGTGAGTGCTACGGGTCGGTAATCATTTAGGCAGGTTACCTTGGTGTTCTTGGGCACAGGGACTATGGTGGTCTTCTTGAAACATGTAGGTATTACAGAATCTACCAGGGACAGGTTGAAAATGTCAGTGAAGACACTTGCAATTTGGTCAGCGCATGCTTGGAGTACACATCCTGGTAATCTGTCTGGCCCTGCGGCCTTGTGTATGTGGACCTGTTTAAGGGTCTTGCTCACATCGGCTACGGCGAGCATGATCACAAAGTCGTCCAGAACAGCTAGTGCTCTCATGCATGCTTCAGTGTTGCTTGCCTCGAAGTGCACATAGAAGTAATTTAGCTTGTCTGGTAGGCTTGTGTCACTGGGCAGATCCCGGCTGGGCTATCCTTTGTACTCCGTAATAGTTTGCAAGCCCTGCCACATCCGACGAGTGTCGTAGAATCCTATAACATTGTCTATCTTAGTCTTTCGGAAAGTATTCAGACCCCTTGACTTTTTCCCCCCAAAATTACTTTACAGCCTTATTCTAAAATGGATTCAATAAATGTTTTCCCGTTATCAATCTACACACAATACCCCATAATGACAAAGTGAAAACAGGTTTATATACATTTTTGCAAATGTAATAAAAAAATAAAACAGAAATCCCTTAAGTATTCAGACCTTTTGCTATGAGACTAGAAATTGAGCTCAGGTGCATCATGTTTCTATTGATCATCCTTGATGTTTCTACAACTTGATTGGAGTCCACCTGTGGTCAATTCAATTGATTGGACATGATTTGGACAGGCACACACCTGTCTATATAAGGTCCCACAGCTCCAAGACAGGATTGTGTTGAGGCACAGATCTGGGGAAGGGTACCAAAAAAATTCTGCAGTATTAAAGGTCCCCAAGAACACAGTGGCCTCAATCATTCTTAAATGGAAAAGGTTTGGAACTACCAAGACTCTTCCTAGAGATGTCTGCCCGTCCAAACAGAAATAGGGGGAGAATGGCCTTAGTCGGGGACAAAGAACCTGATGGCCACTCAGACAGAGCTCCAGAGTTCCTCTGTGGCGATAAGAGAACCTTCCAGAAGGACAACCATCTCTGCAGCACTCTACCAATCAGGCCTTTATGGTAGAGTGGCCAGACAGAAGCCACTCTTCAGTAAAAGGCACATGACAGCCCGCTTGGAGTTTGCCAAAAGGCACCTAAAGGACTATAGTCTGATGAAACCAAGATTGACCTGAATGCCAAGCGTCACGTCTGGAGGAAACCTGGCACCAGCCCTAGGGTGAAGCATGGTGGTGACAGCATCATGCTGTGGGGATGTTTTTCAGCGGCAGGGACTGGGAGACTAGTCAGGATCGAGGGAGAGATGAACGGAGCAAAGTGCAGAGAGACAACGCAGGAGTGTCTTTGGGCAAGACTGAATGTCCTTGAGTGGCCCAACCAGAACCTGGACTTGAACCCGATGGAACATCTCTGGAGAGACTTGAAAATAGCTGTGCAGCGATGTAATGTAATCAACGCACTTATTGATGAAGCCAGTGACTGATGTGGTATACTCCAATGCCATCGGATGAGTCCCGGAAAATAGCATAACAGTCCTGTAGCTTAGCATCTGCATCATCTGACCACTTCTGCATTGAGCGAGTCACTGGTACTTCCTGCTTTAGTTTTTGCTTGTAAGCAGGAATCAAGAGGATAAAATGATGGTCAGATTTGCCAAGTGGAGGGCGAGGGAGAGCTTTGTACGTGTCTGTGTGTGGAGTAACTTTTTTTTTTTTTTTTTTTTTTTTTTTTTCTCTCTCGTTACACATGTAACATGCTGGTAGAAATGATGTAAAAGTTTCACTGCTTTAAATTCCCCTATGTTTTCAAATGAATAAAGATTCATGTTCCCATTGGATTGTGATCTTTTTTTCTGGGGTTAGCTATTGGATTTGATCAGCGGCATAAACACAGGATAGTGAGGGATGTGAAGTGAACCTTGCCTCGTAGCACTGACTGCTCCCACTCTCTCACACAGTCAGTTATTTGTCCCGCAGGGCTTTGTTACATAATGGGCCTTTTCCTATCAACATGTTTCTGCTGCTAGACATGCTGGCTGTGTCCCAAATGGCACTATATTTTCTCCCTTTGGGCCCTAGTCAAAGTAGAGCGCTATTCAGGGAATAGGATGCCATTTCAGACACATCCACTATCTCTGGCCAGTCAGTCCTTCACATGTTCCTCTCAGGGGAGTTTGTAGGGCACTGAAATGTTGAGCAGTCAGTCAGCTGATATAAACAAGAGGCAGAGTTGCAGCTAACTGTTTTATTCTGCTGTTCCATATTGGTGGTGGTAACATATTTTTACATGAGTCAAGTGATAGTTGTACCCCGAAGGTTTGTTCAGAAGCAGTCAACAAAGCACTAGAGCTGAGCGAACTTGATTTAACCCTGATTGGTGGGGTCAAGGATTGTGTCTCTGGCTTTAGAGGCTCAAGTTCAGGTAAATATGGACAGGAGTTACTGATAAGAAAGGCTATACTGAGTCTGTGGTCCATTCAGAAATGACCCAGACTCCTCATTGCTGTAATATATATGGATTACTCTGTCAGTACTCCCATGTTTGAGGTGCGCTTTTGGCGGGAAACAGTGCCACTCCTCAACCTAACACACCTCAATACCACTGAAGATAGTAATGTCCTGGCAAAGAATATGAACATGCAAGTGCTGTTTGTCATCCAGTTGTGTGTGTGTACACATGATGCCCTGTTGCTCTGGCCTCTAACTGTGGCCTCCTGTGTTTTTTTTTTTTTTTTTCAGGCTGCTGGGGGAAATCTGATCGTCAGTTCGTCCACTGACCACACTCTGACCGTGTGGAAGGACCTGGAGCACAAGCCCCTCCACCAGTACAAATCTCCCTCCGACCCGGTCCATGCCTTCGATCTCTACGGGGCAGAGATCGTGGCGGGCACCGTGGCCAACAAGATAGGGGTGTACTCCATGATGAACATCTCTGCCAGCCCGGCCAGCAGCACTAAGCTTAGCTCTGAGAACTTCCGTGGGACCCTCACCAGCCTGGCTGTGCTGCCCACCAAGAGGCTTCTGCTGCTGGGTTCAGAGAACGGGGCCATCAGGCTGCTAGCTTAGGGGCTACCTATAATGCACTGGCTCAGCTAGCTATAGATTCTGCTGTTGACGACTTTCGCTAAAGGTGTCCTATTCCTAAAGCCTGTTGCCTGTATCCTGAGGCTCTCTCAGCTCCTCCCCGTGCGGGATCGAGGCTAGACCCGCTAATGAGGCAAGTGGTGAGGTCCTCAAATTGTCATTTTTACAACAGAGAGAGAGTAGCACTAAGACAGTTATAAGCCTCAAAATGAGGGAACTTTGCTCGTCATCTCTGCTGTAGTCAACGACCAAAATATATCACTCAGTCGAGGATAGATCTACCATACGGGGCAACGAAACACTTGATTATGACTTTTAGCATTTATCTATAGATCTTATATTATGAAGAATATTCTTATCTGTGACTAGGTCAATATTCTGTTCAAAAGAATGGATCAGAGGAACTGCTCAGGAAGGTGGAGCCTAACATGGTTCTGATGTAGTGTTTGCCCTTTTCAAATAGATGCAGACCTACCAACCAAAAAGATTGATTGACATTTCACACACCTACACCTATCATCATTATCACCCTGACATTAGATCACACCATGCACTGAATAACTATGCAGTATTCGTAGATTTAAAAGAAAAAAAGAAAAGTACGTCTTTTCCATGTCTTTCTAAAGAATTGATGCTTTCGCTCACCTTACTTTTTATCATTTAGAAAAAAATGTAAACGTACACAAGACCTTTTTCATTTGACAGTGTTCGCATCTTCTCAATGCGGACAAGCTTAAGGCTTGACGAGAGGGATGGCAGAGTCACGACCTGTTACTGCTGTGTGCCAAGGTCACATGGTCAAATCCTACTGCACAATTAGGAGCTCCATTATCAAGCATTTCTCACATTTTAAGATTATTATTTTTACAATGAATCATTGGTTTAATATTAGCGTAGATATTTCTTTTGAATAACCCTTAACCATGGTTGCCAAAAGATTTAAAATATTGATTAAAATAATCAGTTTGGGTGATTTAGGCCTAATTTAAAGAAAATGTAGCTTTTTTTATGTAATGTATCATTAGTCAAACCCACTCAGACATTAAGCAAGTGGTGTGTTTGGACTCTTGTTTGTCCTTAACATAGACTAGTCAGCATAGGAACAAAACAGCAAAGCCAAGACACAATTTACTTTTGTATTGTAATAAGTATGCCTTATATGTCATCACTAATTAGCAGTAAGAAAAAGAAAGGCAAGAAAAATCAATTTACAAAAATATTTATTAATTTGTGATTTAAACTAACTCCTGATTATGTATTTTAAGTACTTCGGGGAGACATTTGTTACAGGCCCAGATTTTGTATGTACCTTGTTATCCATAACACCTGTTGCTGATGCTTTCACTCCTGTTCTTGATCAACCTTCAAGACAGTCTACTCTGCTCACAAGGCTTTATGTGATCTTCTGCGATTTTATGATGTGCGTTACCATCCATGACAACACAATCCTATAGTCTTTTTAGTAGAGAAACGTCAACCTTGGCTCATCCAGTTGTTTAACAGGCCACAAAGGTCACCATGTTCACAAGAGGCTCGCTCCTCTGATTTATGTTTCCTGTGACCTTTGTATTCTAATAATAAAAAATCGACTTTGTTTTCTAAAGGAATCAAGTAACACCTTGATTGGTCGAACTGATTTCCATGACAACATTTTGATGAGAGAAGTACACAAAGTGCTTATTTTATTTAACAGGTTTAATAAAATGTTACCTACACAATGTGCTTGTTTCAGGTTTTTACATAAATCAGAAATGTTTGCCCAATGTCAATCCTCCTCTCTGTTGCAAGTGACTCAGAGAGCAATATTCAGGGTTCTTATTGGACAAAGTCCCCTCTTGATGTTTGTAGAAAAATACCTGTCAGCTCAGCTGCAGTCATGTGATCTGATAGACACCACCTACTGTTTATGTTGTGGTAAAAAGATTTGTCTTATGCATTCAGTTTCTACCCAGCCAAACCATCCTATTGCCAATTTTGTCAGGTTTGGAGTTGCTCCATACCCAGATGGCTACTTCTTTTACAGCTCTTACTAAGAGCTTCTGGTAAATTGGGAATCAGCAATTCCACCCACATTACTTTTTTTGATTTTATTTATTGTCGCACACAAACACTGATACAACTCACTAATGTAATCAATCCATGAAGTGTTGCTTCACACCAAGTCCTGGTGTTTCACACTGCAAGTGCTAGGACACTGATTCTCAATAAAGTGTCCGACTCTAGTCAGGTTCACTGTTTGACCCCTGAATCGGTCTCAATATTTACATTTACAAACAAGTAGTGACATATATGAAGCACAAATCAATGAAAGTTGAAATTTAACAGCCTGCTGAGCAACTGCCAGTCTTTTACAAATGAGAATTCTGCCATTGCACATTCAGAGTCTCTCTCTTTTTTTTAGACCGGTTAGCACGTCTCCCATCTTAATTTTGTCAAGGTAAGATCGAACATTTGGGAATTTATGATGTGGCTTATGATTTAACTGACTTGTGACTTGAATAAATGAAAGTGTACGGTTTTGCCTCAGTGTAATAGTAGTAGGCCTAATAGTAAAAAAAAATAGTTATAATTATAGCAATAGTATAACTCTTAAGGTTGCCCCTTGATTATGTGTGTTCATTTAAACCAAATGTTGCCAAATTTTCCATTACATTTTTCATTTTGTTTTCCTGTTTTTGGTCTGTTATGAAGAAATAGCATGTGGTTAATATACCTGGTCATATAGTATTAAAGTAAATCCCCTCAATGTGTGCTTGTGGCAAGGCTTGCCATTATGTAGATAAGGATAGTATAGCTAGCTGGTGGTCTCAACTAACCAGATTTACCAGCTGATGGTCTTGCTAACCAGGTTTACCAGAGCAAGAGAGCCCAAAATATTACTGTTTGTACCTGGTCACCATATTTCAGGTGGTCTCTTTAAATTAAGAAACCAGGTGCCATACAGAGAGCGAGACTAGAGGGAGAGATGTGATTATAGACTAAATGTGCATCAGAAATTAAGTTTAATAAAAAAAAAAAATATATATATATATATATATACAGGTGAGAATGTTTTGTATGATATACCTCTGCTTTCTTCAAGGGAATAGTCTGTTTTATGTTTTGTATTTTAAAATGAGACACTGCTTTACCATACTAAAGAAGTTGATAGAACTGTTTTTTGTTTGGCATTGCGAAAGACTGAATTATCTAGCCTAAATGTCAGTTTGCTGTCGTCTTTCATTCCATTGACAGGAATTGAGTGGGCCAGCCTCATTGGGTAATAGCTTGTTACCCTCTGTTGTTTCAGGCTGGCTGTTCATGGACATGGACCTTCATCTACTATCACTCCTGTTGTTCTGTGTCTGCAGACAAGGGCTAACTGTAAAGCACTGAAATTAATCATCAACATCAATTGTGACTACTTTTTCTGAATGATGTGCAACATTCTTATATCACTGTTTTTCCCTTCAAGCAGAATGGAGAGGTGTCAAATGATGCTTCAATCCCTCTGGACCCTCTCATCCCATTGATGCCCAGCCAACCTAAAGAGGTCTGTTGCCAAATCAGAATACACAGCTCTCATACCCTCCACGTGCCTTTTTACTCAACATTCTCTTAACCCAACATTCTCTTAACCCACTCTTCTAGGAATCAGGGACTTCTGCCCCCAGTACACAGGAGCCTGCAAACACAAGTCCCACCTCATATACGATCTCCCCTCCTCCCTTCCTGACGACCAGTGCCCCGGGCGGGAGCTCGTCTGAGGAGGATAATCAGCAGCAGGATGGGGCTTGTAGGGCCCAGGCCCGCAGGCCAAAATCCAGGCAGGCCTTAGCTGGCGCCATCCAGAGGCTGGGCATGAAGCTTTTGGGCCAGATGAAGACAGGACCTGAGCATCCCAATGTCATCATATCCCCCCTCAGCATATCCCTGGCACTCTCCCTGCTGGCTTTGGGTATGACATGTTCTGTTTTTGGTGTTTTTTTTAGGAGTGATTAAAAAGTTTTAGGACTGCTCTTTCCGTATCAACTGTACTTGTTACGGTTTACAGTACCAGTATCACAACCTCTTAGGTTATGTCCCAAATGGCACCCTATTCTCTATATAGTGCACAACTTTTGGCCATAGGACATTGACTCAACCTATTAGCTACTTGTTTGCTGTAAATGTTGAGAGCTCAAATCAAATTTTATTCGTCACATGTACAGTTTTCAGTAGGAATAAAAGGTGCAGCTAAATGCTTGTGTGCTAGCTCACTCAAGATAGAAAGAGCTTTATTGCCAAGTGTGCTTGCACACACAAGGAAGTTTTCTTGGTACTGAAGCTTCCAGTGCACAAATACAAATACAACAAGAAACATATTAATAAAAATTCTAAGAACAAAATATAAATATAAAAATATGAAGAAAAAAAATAAAAGTCTAAGGTCACAGTTGGGTTTACTCAACATTGCAGTACAATAATCAATAACACTATCAATAAGCTGCAGCATGTTGCGTCATCATCGTGTGTATGTATATGTATCTCAGGAGCCATGAATGAGACAGAGGAGCTGTTGATGCACCATCTCCATGGTGACACACTGCCCTGCTACCACATGTCTCTACAGAATTTCCTGGAACGCCTCCGCAAGAGCGACCTGCAAGTGGCCACACGCCTCTACCTGCAACCAGGTCAGTGTTCACTGCTTCAGGGTTGGGGTCAATTCCATTTAAATTCCAGTCAATTCAGGAAGTACACTGAAATTGCAATTCTCTTCAATGATTTTCATAGAGGAAAATTAGGAATTTGAATTTTGTTTATTTCTTAATTACTGCAGTGGGCTAAATCTGGGTCACACAGAGTGTTTCTTGGTAGTCTTAAACAAATCTGCTTTGAAACAAAAGTATATACCTCACACACATGGTTATGGGCTTAAAAAGATGACCCTTGTACCATGTCAGATATAGAGTTCAAATGTATTCCATTTGAAGTTTGCATCCCAATATTATAACAAAACTGAAATATAACAAAATAATTTCTCAGGAAAACACTGGATTTTATACTTTTCTCAACAAAATAATATGAATAACATTCCACCATTGAGTCCACTAGAGGGCGATTTGGTCATTTGACTGCAGGTAAGGGGGTTGAAATGGAATTGACCCCAACACTTCACTGCTTGCTTGAGTAAGAGGGTTAAGAAGTTGATGGAACATAAAGGAAACAGACTTGGACATGAAAGTAAGATGATGACAGTAGACACATATTACGATTGTCCCATAATATGTGTCTACTGAAGTTCAAACAATTGACATTGAATGTTCAAACAAGTGACATTGAATTAAACAATACTCAAAACGGTCAGATATAAGAAAGTACTAATGTCTTACTGACTTCATGATAACATTATGATTGTGTCTCAAAGAGTCTTATGATGTCTGTTTCAGGGTTTGAGCCCAAACCGGAGTTTATTCATCAGTCTCAGGATGTATATGACTCAAAGCCAGTGACCTTGGAAGGGCTGGCTGAGGTCAACGAGTGGGTAGAGAAGGCCACTAATGGAAAAGTGACCGACTTCCTGACCAGTCTGCCATCCAATCTGCTTCTCATGCTCATCAATGCTGTCCACTTCAAAGGTTTGTCATAGTATCTATTATCAGTCTGTCTGTCCTTAAATGCTTTTTTGTTTCTCCTAATTTTATCTCTGTAATCATCCATTTGTCCTAAACAGGAGAATGGAAGGCTCGCTTCGACCCACGGTTTACCTCCAAAGATGTCTTCTACGTTGACGACAAGCACATGGTCAACGTTGACATGATGATGGGGCCCAAATACCCCTTGAGTCTGCTTCTTGATAATGATCTGGAGGCTCAGGTAAGACTCCCACTCCCTTTTGCTTGACCGTTTATGTTGTTCATACTTTTACCATCCATCACTCTCTACATGTAGTTTATACAGTCGTATGAAAAAGTTTGGGCACCCCTGACAATTTCCAGGATTTCCATTTATAAATAATTGGGTGTTTGGATCAGCAATTTCATTTTGATCTATCAAATAACTGATGGACACAGTAATATTTCAGTAGTGAAATGAGGTTTATTGGATTAACAGAAAATGTGCAATATGCATCAAAACTAAATTAGACAGGTGCATAAATTTGGGCACCCTAACAGAAAAATCACATCAATATTTAGTAGAGCCTCCTTTTGCTAAAATAACAGCCTCTAGACGCTTCCTATAGCCTCTAATGAGTGTCTGGATTCTGGATGAAGGTATTTTGGACCATTCCTCCTTACAAAACATCTCCAGTTCAGTTAGATTTGATGGTTGCCGAGCATGGACAGCCCGCTTCAAATCATCCCACAGATTCTCAATGATATTCAGGTCTGAGGACTGGGATGGCCATTCCAGAACATTGTACTTGTTCCTCTGCATAAATGCCCGGGCAGTGTTTTGGGTCGTTGTCTTGTTGAAATATCCAGCCCCGGCATAACTTCAACTTTGTGACTGATTCTTCAACATTATTCCCAAGAATCTGCTGATATTGAGTGGAATCCATGCGACCCTCAACTTTAACAAGATTCCCAGTACCGGCACTGGCCACACAGCCCCACAGCATGATGGAACCCCCACCAACTTTTACTGTGGCTAGCAAGTGTTTTTCTTGGAACGCTGTGTTCTTTTGCCGCCATGCATAACGCCCCTTGTTATGACCAAATAACTCAATCTTTGTTTCATCAGTCCACAGCACCTTATTCCAAAATGAAGCTGGCTTGTCCAAATGTGCTTTTGCATACCTCAAGCGACTCTGTTTGTGGCGTGTGTGCAGAAAAGGCTTCTTCCGCATCACTCTCCCGTACAGCTTCTCCTTGTGCAAAGTGCGCTGAATTGTTGAACGATGCACAGTGACACCATCTGCAGCAAGATGATGTTGTAGGCCCTCATGTTGCCACTCTTCAGAGGAGAGTCAAAGAGAACAACAACTTGCAATTGGCCACCTTAAATACCTTTTATCATGATTGGATGCACTTGTCTATGAAGTTCAAGGCTTAATGAGCTCACCAAACCAATTGTGTGTTCCAATTAATCAGTGCTAAGTAGTTACAGGTATTCAAATCAACAGAATGACAAGGGTGCCCAAATGTTTGCATAGCCTATTTTTCACATCTGATTTAATTTCATAAAACTTAATATTGCTACACTAAAAATCTTTGTCTGCACAATACCCCAGTACTCAGCTTTTACTAGAAAATGAATGGCATACCACTGTGATCATTTTCTGTGACGACAGAGTAAAGTATTATGCAGCCTCAGAGGGGTGCCCAAATGTTTTCATACGACTGTTTACTGTATGTTATATTAGATATTTAACTAGGCAAGTCAGTTAAGAACAAATTCTTATTTACAATGACGGCCTAGGAACAGTGGGTTAACTGCCTTGTTCAGGGGCAGAACGACAGATTTTTACCTTGTCAGTTCAGGGATTCGTTCCGGCAACCTTTCAGTTACGGGCCCAACGCTCTAACCACTAGGCTACATGATCCTTGTATTTCTCTATTACCCCTACAGCTATTCCTGAGCCACAAACGTGTTGCACACTATATTACCTCACTTCTGTTTCTCATCCTTCTCCTCGTCTTCCTGTGCAGGTGGCTCGCTTCCCCTTCAACAATCAGATGAGCCTGCTCATAGTGATGCCCATGAATGGTCAAGTGAACGTGTCAGCGCTCACATCAAAGCTCAACATCTCTGACCTGTACAACCGCATGCCCAGAGAGAGAGCCATGCAGGTCAAACTGCCCAAATTCAAACTGGACTACCGCCAGGACCTGCAGGAGGCTCTGACCAACATTGGTAAGTAGTAGAGGATCTATAAGCACCCTAGATTAATATGTGAAGTAGGTATACTGCCTCTGGGCGGCAGGTAGCCCAGTGGTTAGAGTGTTGGGCCCGTAACCGAAAGGTTGCTGGATCGAGTCCCCGAGCTGACAAGGTAAAAATCTGTCGTTCTGCCCCTAACCCACTGTTCCTAGGCTGTCATTGAAAATAAGAATTTGTTCTTAACTGACTTGCCTAGTAAAATAAAGGTTAAAAAAAAATAAAAATACTAGTGAAAACGTTCACAAAAGCACAAGGGAAGGAGAGATAGAGAAAAAATATATACATTTGTCCATGTTATTCTTCAACACGAATTGAAATAACTTGAAAACGTTAGAACCGCTGCTCTTTCTCATATACCTAAGTGTGTGATTTGTTCTATTCTCAGGTATGGGCGAGTTATTTGCTAGTCCCAACCTGGCAGCCATAGCTGATGGCCCTCTGCTGGTGTCCAGTGTACAGCACAAGTCCAGTATGGAGATCTCTGAGGAGGGAGCAGAGGCTGCTGCAGCTACCAGCCTGGTCATCTCACGGTCCAACCCCTCTTTCAGTCTCAACCAGCCCTTCTTCTTTGCCCTCATGGACGATAAGACACAAGCACCAGTCTTCCTGGGCGTCATCACCAACCCTAACCCTGGAGCTCCTGCTATGTTGAGTAGTGGGGAGTCTGCCAACCTAGATAAAGTATACTTTCCCATTGATGACAAGAATGACAAGAATGACAAGCATTATAGTCACTCTTTTGGTGGGCCACCCAAGTAAGCCGAAACCTCATTCAGTGAGGGGAGATTGAGACCATTATCTATTGACCTTGAACTGCACTGCTGTCTGTCAGAGAGGAAGCAAATCCCAAAGAGCAACTCAGATGCATTGCAACAGCCCAAGTTATCCAAATGGTCAGCTGGATTGAAATGTAAAAAACAATTCTAAATGTGACAATTAATAAAATAAAATAATACATTTTTATTTTTTATTTAGTTTTATTTTAAATACACAACACACTGGGGTGCCCCACATTCTCTAATGAAGTTTACTGCTGATTAAAAATAAAAAAGTATTTCTATCTGATGTTTTGGATGAAATGTATCATGAAAATGCAATATTGTGTCCGAATGTATTAGGCTACTTGATAAGACATTAAACATGTCAAAATCCTATGTGAGTTTTGGATATTTTTGCCCTGATTAGCCTATATTATCTATTTTCTATGTCCTATCAATGCTTTAGGTCAACTCTAGTGCTTTTGTATGTCTAGATTAGAAGAATCCAACAAATGGCTATAAACAAATCAAGCTTCCTCTGTCCTTATGGGCTTCTCTTACTTAGGTCAAGCATTCAGCCAGTTGGATGTAGATAAAAAAACAAAAATAAAAAATAAACCAGGTAGGTCAGTTAAGAACAAGTTCTCATTTACAACTGCGACCTGGCCAAGACAAAGCAAAGCAGTGCGACAAAAAAACAACACAGAGTTACACAGTAAACAAACATACAGTCAATAACACAATAGAACATCTATATACAGAGTGCAAATGTAGTGCAAAGAGAAACAAGATATCATTACTGTTACTTACCACACTTAAACATACACAATATTCCTCACAAACATTGTAAAGAGCTTATTCCCTTATATTTACTGTTACGTTCTGGTATTTTCAGAATTCAAATCATGCCACACAAATCCAGGTATGCAGACAAATGACCAAAGAATCACTGAACTGCAGCTATTCAGAAAACTCACAAGGTGGCGATATAAGATCCTTATAAACTCAGGTTTAGTCAGTGATTCTGGATCCTATGGGTCTTATGTGGTGGAAAAAAATATGTATAATTTGTAACTGATGAAACATTGATTGGAAGAAAGTATTGCACCGGACAGATACAATTACCTCATATCTCATATAGTTTGTCTATAGAGCTAGTTCACTCTAAAACAGTAGGCTATCTTCTGCATGTTATGTCGGGCCTCTCTTTCACTATCTCATTGAGCTACTCCTAAGATACGAGGTTAATCTTGAAAATGACATGCATGGTAAACTCCATATGGTTAAGTGCTATAAGGCCAATGACTAAGCACAAACAATGCAAATCATGTGCAAATAGTTATGGCATGTGCTGCAATAACACATGACTTGGCTTCAAAAGAAACATAAATGTGACTGGGCATGATAGTGGAAAGCCCATATACTAGGTCATAAACCACAGAGCTTTGGAGACACTAATTAAAAGTTGTTTAGCTCCACCACCAAAGGGAACATTATCATTACTGCTGTCTTTGCAGACCCAGAGGAGGGTACAGGGAATGGTCACAGAACATCATGACACTAACATGGCTTATCAAGCACAATTGCAAACACTATTAGTTTTAGGGAGTAAAGAAAGTTAGGATTATTATTTTTGTTAAACATGCTCATAATTTGTTTTTATATTTGAGGGGTACAGCTAGTACAGGGTTTAATTTCTCAGTCAGAATTTCAGTTATCAGTTCCATTTGAAAATGCTATAATCAAAGGTACAATTCAATTACATAATAAATATTGAGATTACTGGTAGTAGTTTACATAATTGTTATTGATGGTTTAATATCTCTGAAAGAAACAAAATCAGTTGTTAATTTTAATTGATGTTTATTGAAAAGGTGCTAAAAGTATTCAGCATCCCACCACCGTTAAATCTAGCTTTAGCCTGGTCTCACTTATCTGTAAATATAACTGTATACTTACCTGTACAGCTAATTTAACCATGCAAAATTTTCACTTACCTGTTCATTTAGCCAGTCTGTCTATTAAGTAAACTATTATTACCCTCGCTCATATCATACGCATTTTTAGATACTGAAGTATTTCTCTGCCATCGACCTGTATGGTATAGTTAACCATCCAACATCCACCAATGTATAGTGTACATATTCAGCCAACCACCCATACTATGCAATGTCTTTTTATAGCTTTTATTTTTTTTAAACTCCATATATCTTGTATTTCTATACTTTTTCATACTGCCGCTCTATGTATCATGTACCGTGTATCTGTCTTTTGTGTACTTTCGTTGTGGCATTTTGCACCTGCCCTGTGTTTTGTTGTAGCTGCCTGACAATGAAATGTCCCCCCCGGGGGATCAATAAAGTACTAATCTATCTATCTATCTATCTATCTATCTATCTATCTATCTATCTATCTATCTATCTATCTATCTATCTATCTATCTATCTATCTATCTATCTATCTATCTATCTATCTATCTATCTATCTATCTATATATCTATCTATCTATCTCTCCGTCTGTCTCCATCCCATTATTATATGTTCGTGAGCTCTCTTCCCTCTCCTATTATCAGCTGCGGGACTCCCTCTTCCTCCCCCTTTCACTTCCTCCCCTCCCCCGACCTGCTCGAAGTAAAACGACGGTCCATAAGTGCTCCAACTTTCTTTGCCTCTGTATCGCTTCAAGTCAAAGGATGGCAGCATTTCTGAAATACCTTCGGAATCTGAAGAATGAGATCGTTCTAATCTCTACCCCGTTACTTCTTCTCCCGCTGCCGTTAGTCATTGGAACAAAGGTATATAAATGGTCACATATGTTTCGCACAGATTTACACACACGTTTTTATGTTTATCTTCAAAGTGGGTTTTATATTGTTGTTTAATTATATTGTTTAATTTATAAAATGCTAAATACTTTACTTTATTACAAAGATGTTTGTATAATTAAATTGATCATAAACCTTCAATTAGACACTTTTTGGAAAAAGTACTGAAGCGGGTCTAACCGCATTCTGTGGTTGAGACATTTAGTCATTGCATAGGTTTTGTTCAACCTTGCACCTGTTGACGCAGCATGGCAGAAGCTACATAAAACCATATAATATATTTATTTAGCAAGCACTCTTATCCAGAGCGATTTACAGAAGCAATTAGGGCAGTAGGTAGCCTAGCGGTTAGCGCGTTGTGCCAGTAACCGAAGGTTGCTTGTTCGAATACCCAGCTGACAAAGTGGAAAAACTTGTAGCTGCATCAAAGACAGTAGCCTAATGCTGTTGTTTTAACCCTTCTGTGCATTCGGAAAGTATTCAGACCCCTTGACTTTTTCAAAAATGTGTTACCTAACAGTATTTTTCTAAAATGGATCTACACACAATACCCAATAATAAAAAAGCAAAAACAGTTTTTTAAATTTTTTAAATATTATTAAAAAATGTAATATCATATTTACATAAGTATTCAGACCCTTTACTCAGTACTTTATTAAAGCACCTTTGGCAGCGATTACAGCCTTGAGTCTTCTTGGGTATGACGCTACAAGCTTGGCACACACGTATTTGGGGAGTTTCTCCCATTCGTCTCTGCAGATCCTCTCAAGCTCTGTCAGGTTGGATGTGGATTGTCACTGCACATCTATTTTCAGGTCTCTCCAGAGGTGTTCGATTGGGTTCAAGTCCGGGCTCTGGCTGGGCCACTCAAGGACATTCAGAGACTTGTCCCTAAGCCACTCCTGCATTGTCTTGGCTGTGTGCTTAGTGTCGTTGGCCTGTTGGAAGGTGAACCTTCGCCCCAGTTTGAGGTCCAGAGCGCTCTGGAGCAAGTTTTCATGAAGGATCTCTCTGCACTTTGCTCCATTCATCTTTCCCTTGATTCTGACTACTCTCCCAGTCCCTGCCGCTGAAAAACATGCCCACAGCATGATTCTGCCACCACCATGCTTCACCGTAGGGATGGGGCCAGGTTTCCTCCAGAGCGCCCTAGGTCTGAACCCCGCCCTGTGCAACTGGGTCCTGGACTTCCTGATGGCGACACAACAGTAGTAGGCTTTATTATCAACAATGACGAGACAGCCTACAGGGAGGAGATGAGGGCTCTGGGAGTGTGGTGCCAGGAAAATAACCTCTTACTCAACGTCAACAAAACAAAGGAGATGATCGTGGACTTCAGGAAACAGCAGAGGTAGCACCCCCCCTATCCACATCGACGGGACCGCAGTGGAGAAGATGGAAAGCTTCAAGTTCCTCGGCGTACACATCACTGACAAACTGAAATGGTCCACCCACACAGACAGTGTGGTGATGAAGGAGCAGCAGAGCCTCTTCAACCTCAGGAGGCTGAAGAAATGTGGCTTGGCACCTAAAACCCTCACAAACTTTTACAGATGCACCATTGAGAGCATCCTGTCGGGCTGTATCACTGCCTGGTACGGCAAGTGCACTGCCCGCAACCACAGGGCTCTCCAGAGGGTGGTGCGGTCTGCCCAACGCATTACCCGGGGGCAAACTACCTGCCCTCCAGGACACCTACAGCACCCGATGTCACAGGAAGGCCAAAAAGATCATCAAGGACATCAACCACCCCGAGCCACTGCCTGGTTACCCCGCTATTATCCAGAAGGCGAGGTCAGTACAGATGCATCAAAGATGGGACCGAGAGACTGAAAAACAGCTTCTATCTCAAGGCCATCAGACTGTTAAATAGCCATCACTAGCACAGTAGAGTTTGCTGCCTATAGACATAGACTAGAAATCACTGGCCACTTTAAGAAATGGAACACTAGTCACTTTAATAATGTTTACATATCTTGCATTACTCATCTCATATGTATATACTGTATTCTATACTATTCTACGGTATCTTAGTCACTTTAATAATGTTTACATATCTTGCATTACTCATCTCACATGTATATACTGTATTCCAGGGGTATTCTATACTATTCTACTGTATCTTAGTCCATGCCACTCTGACATTGCTCGTCCATATACAGTGGGGAGAACAAGTATTTGATACACTGCCGATTTTGCAGGTTTTCCTACTTACAAAGCATGTAGAAGTCTGTAATTTTTATCATAGGTACACTTCAACTGTGAGAGACGGAATCTAAAACAAAAATCCAGAAAATCACATTGTATGATTTTTAAATAATGAATTTGATTTTATTGCATGACATAAGTATTTGATCACCTACCAACCAGTAAGAATTCCGTCTCTCACAGACCTGCTAGTTTTTCTTTAAGAAGCCCTCCTGTTCTCCACTCATTACCTGTATTAACTGCACCTGTTTGAACTCGTTACCTGTATAAAAGACACCTGTCCACACACTCAATCAAACGGACTCCACACACTCAATCAAACAGCTGTGTAAGGACATCAGGGATAAAATTGTAGACCTGCACAAGGCTGGGATGGGCTACAGGACAATAGGCAAGCAGATTGGTGAGAAGGCAACAACTGTTGGCGCAATTATTAGAAAATGGAAGAAGTTCAAGATGACGGTCAATCTCCCTTGGTCTGGGGCACCATGCAAGATCTCACCTCGTGGGGCATCAATGATCATGAGGAAGGTGAGGGATCAGCCCAGAACTACACGGCAGGACCTGGTCAATGACCTGAAGAGAGCTGGGACCACAGTCTCAAAGAAAACCATTAGTAACACACTGCGCCGTCATGGATTAAAATCCTGCAGCGCACGCAAGGTCCCCCTGCTCAAGCCAGCGCATGTCCAGGCCCGTCTGAAGTTTGCCAATGACCATCTGGATGATCCAGAGGAGGAATGGGAGAAGGTCATGTGGTCTGATGAGACAAAAATAGAGCTTTTTGGTCTAAACTCCACTCGCCGTGTTTGGAGGAAGAAGAAGGATGAGTACAGCCCCAAGAACACCATCCCAACCGTGAAGCATGGAGGTGGAATCATCATTCTTTGGGGATGCTTTTCTGCAAAGGGGACAGGACGACTGCACCGTATTGAGGGGAGGATGGATGGGGCCATGTATCGCGAGATCTTGGCCAACAACCTACTTCCCTCAGTAAGAGCATTGAAGATGGGTCGTGGCTGGGTCTTCCAGCATGACAACGACCCGAAACACACAGCCAGGGCAACTAAGGAGTGGCTCCGTAAGAAGCATCTCAAGGTCCTGGAGTGGCCTAGCCAGTCTCCAGACCTGAACCCAATAGAACATCTTTGGACGGAGCTGAAAGTCCGTATTGCCCAGCGACAGCCCCGAAACCTGAAGGATCTGGATGGAGGAGTGGGCCAAAATCCCTGCTGCAGTGTGTGCAAACCTGGTCAAGAACTACAGGAAACGTATGATCTCTGTAATTGCAAACAAAGGTTTCTCTACCAAATATTAAGTTCTGCTTTTCTGATGTATCGAATACTTATGTCATGCAATAAAATGCAAATTAATTACTTAAAAATCATACAATGTGATTTTCTGGATTTTTGTTTTAGATTCCGTCACTCACAGTTGAAGAGTACCTATGATAAAAATTACAGACTTCTACATGCTTTGTAAGTGGGAAAACCTGCAAAATCGGCAGTGTATCAAATACTTGTTCTCCCCACTGTATGTATATATTCTTAATTCCATTTCTTTACTTAGATTTGTGTGTATTGGGTATATGTTGTGGAATTGTTACTTGTTAGATATTACTGCACTGTCGGAGCTAGAAACACAAGCATTTCGCTACACCCGCAATAACATCTTCTAAACACGTGTATGTGACCAATACAATTTGATTTGATTTGATTTGGCATCCAGGCCAATGAGTTCAATCTTGGTTTCATCAGACCAGAGAATCTTGTTTCTCATGGTCTGAGAGTCCTTTAGGTGCCTTTTGGCAAACTCCAAGCAGGCTGTCATGTACTGAGGAGTGGCTTCTGTCTGGCCACTTTACCATTGGTGGAGTTCTGCAGGGATGGTTGTCCATCGGAAGGTTCTCCCATCTCCACAGAGGAATTCTGGAGCTCTGTCAGAGTGACCATCAGGTTCTTGGTCACCTCCCTGACCAAGGCCCTTCTCCCCCGATTGCTCAGTTTGGCCGGGCAGCCAGCTCTAGGAAGAGTCTTGGTGGTTCTAAACTTCGTCCATTTAAGAATGATGGAGGCCACTGTGTTCTTGGCGACCTTCAATGCTGCAGAAATGTTTTGGTACCCTTCCACAGATCTGTGCCTCGACACAATCCTGTCTCGGAGCTAGGGACATTTCCTTCAATCTCATGGCTTGGTTTTTGCTCCTACATGCACTGAAGACTGCAGAGTGATAAGTGTGGACGGATCAGTGTAAAGTTGAGACTAACAGGTGATGCCATGGACTACAACACAGAGTGACCTTTAACCCCAAGCAACACATCTCAGTACCAATCAACTATAATCTCTCCCATTTAGGATGATATAATGGGACTTTTGTGCCATATAATTTTCCTGTCCATAGCAGCAGTACAGATCTGCTATCTTAATTTGATCATTGTTTTCGCATAGAAGATTCCTGCGCAGAAGGAAACGGAAATTGTAGTGTATTTAACGCTTAAAAAAGCTTCTAAAGTTTGAAATTTCCACTGTAAAATGTTAGACTTGCCCTAACAAAAAAATGTATCCACCCCTAAAATGTTTTCCATTCATTAGAATTCAGATAATAATTCACATTTCCTGTTGCTGCAGGATTATTTTCCTGCAGTGAGAAGCAGGGTCAAATTAAGATATTGCATCTGTATGAGCCAGCAGTATTCATTCCCAGATGTTGTGGTGTGTTGGATGTTCTGACCTGTTGGATCCTATGTGTGTGTTGTGCAGGAGGCAGCATGTGCCTATGTGATCATCCTGATGGCAGTGTACTGGTGTACAGAGGCCTTACCGCTGGCTGTCACTGCTCTGCTCCCTGCTGTCCTCTTCCCCATGTTTGGCATCATGCAGTCCAAAGACGTAAGAAAGCTTCTATTGCATGCCATCTTTCAATTTAAGTCATTTAAGAACAAATTCTTATTTACAATGACAGCCTACCTACAGGGTCAGCCCCTGGAGCAAATTAGGGTTAAGTACCTTGCTCAAGGACACATCAACAGGTTTTTCACCATGTCGGCGAAGGTATTCAAACCAGCTACCTTTCGGTTACTGGCCCAATGCTCTAACTGCTAGGCTACCTGCCGCCCAATAACATGATGAATGAAACTACTATAAAACTGTACTAATGAAACTACTATAGTAGCCTACTGATATTCAATATATACTGAACAAAAATATAAACACAACATGTAAAGTGTTGGTCCCTGGTTTCATGAGCTGAAATAAAAGATCCCAGAAATGTTCCATACGCACAAAAAGCTTATTTCTCTCAAATTTTGTGCACACATTTGTTTACTTCCCTGTTAGTGTGCATTTATCATTTGCCAAGATAATCCATCCACCTGACTTGTGTGGCATATCAAGAAGCTAATTAAACAGCATTATCATTACACATGTGCACCTTGTGCTGGGGACAATACAAGAGCACTCTAAAATGTGCAGTTTTGTCACACAACACAATGTCACAGATGTCTCAAGTTTTGAATGAGCGTGCAATTGGCATGCTGACTGCAGGAATGTCCACCAGAGCTGTTGCCAGAGAATTTCATGTTCATTTCTCTACCATAAGCCGCCTCCAACGTTGATTTAGAGAATGTGTCAATACGTCCAACCGGCCTCACAACCGTGTAACTTTAGCCAGCCCAGGACCTCCACATCCAGCTTCTTCACCTGCGGGATCATCTGAGACCAGCCTCCCGGACAGCTGATGAAACTGAGGAGTATATCTGTCTGTAATAACACCCTTTTGTGGGGAAAAATTCTAATTGGCTTGGCCTGGCTCCCTAGTGGGTGGGCCTGGCTCCCCAGTGGGCTCCCAGGCCCCGCCCATGGCTCCGCCCCTGCCCAGTCATGTGAAATCCATAGATTAGGGTCTAATGAATTCATTTTAATTGACTTATTTCCTTATATGAACTGTAACTCAGTAAAATCGTTTAAATTGTTGCATGTTGCATTTATATTTTTGTTCAGTATACATCACAATAGTGTCTTGTTGTTTTAGTAAATACAATATTGGTAGATGTTTGCCTGTGCTTACACAAATACACTGTGGACCCAGGAGTCACTTGACTGTGTGTGTCTTCCAGGTGTGTATGCAGTACCTGAAGGACACCAACATGTTGTTTGTGGGAGGACTGATGGTGGCGGTGGCAGTGGAGCACTGGAACCTGCACAAACGCATTGCGCTCCGAGTGCTGCTCTTTGTAGGGGTGCGCCCCGCTCTGTGAGTGACCCTCAACTAACTAACTAGCTAACTATCTAACTAGCTAACTAGCTAACTAACTAACTAACCCATCAATACAAATCCCCTGCTATGTTTGGGACTAGATCTGTCTCTAGAGAAGGAAAATCAGTTCCTCTTTATGACTATCTACAGGTATATTATATTGTATTGACGACTATCTACAGGTATATTATATTGTATTGACGACTATCTACAGGTATATTATATTGTATTGACGACTATCTACAGGTATGTTATATTGTATTGACCTTGCCATTATACATGATGTGGACATATTACCTAACATTTCACTCTCTCTGTCAGAGGGTATTTTGCCTTTTACTTGGTCTGATCCATCTCAGTAAAGCCCATTGAGACACTTTGACAATTTTATGCATAGATGAATATAACATTTTATAAGCCTTGTTATAAGACCTTCTAAAAGCTCATACCTGCTTATAACAAGCTATACCAAAGCATTAAACCTGTGTGTTACATAATATTCTTATTCCGCTGAGGCCTGTGCTTCCTCCATAGAGATCCTGTAATTCTTATGATTCTCTGTCATTCTCTGATTTCCTCTCTCTACAGTCTGATGCTGGGCTTCATGGGGGTGACAGCCTTCCTGTCCATGTGGATCAGTAACACAGCCACCACAGCCATGATGGTGCCCATCGTCCAGGCTGTTCTGGAACAGCTCAACAACCACACAGAGACTGAGATGCCTGTGATCCTCAGTATTGAGGAGGACACCCAGCCTCAGGACACCACTGACAGCAAACATATGGAGAAACAGGCAGAGGGACATGGTGAGTACTTAGCAGAGAAGGACAAATGAATGAACAGTTCATTTGTGAGTTCAATGAAAGGAGTTATTATCCACTGAATGTAAGGTTATCAGGGAGCATATGTATGAGGAGTGTGCATTGCAAATGTTTGCTTTGAGACTATTTGGGCTATGTTAACATTTCTATTTGGACTGTGTTTGTCCAGTTGTGGTGACCTGTTTAGACCCATTTTTGGAGGCTATCCGGCGTAAGGAGGCTGCAGACAAGAAGAAGATGTGTAAGGGCATGACGCTGTGTGTCTGCTACGCTGCCAGCATCGGGGGTACTGCCACCCTCACAGGGACTGGCCCCAACCTTGTGCTCAAGGGACAGATGAACCAGTGGGTACCTTCAGCTATGGATTGTGTCCTCTGTATTTCAGTACTTTCAAATCCTATTTTTCTTTAATGTGTGTTAATGTTAATCATATTTTATGTTTCCCTCAGGCTGTTTCCTAACAATGGAGATATCATAAATTTTGCGTCCTGGTTTGGCTTTGCTTTCCCCAACATGATCCTGATGCTGACCCTGGCTTGGCTCTGGCTGCAGTTTGTCTTCATGGGATTCAAGTGAGTTTCAGATCATAAGATTATGTTTTATCTTTCAGTCAGAGATCATCCTCACTTGAATCACTCTACTGAATTAAATGTATTACTGAAGTCACCCTTTAAGCCTTAACCCCTTTCTCTCACTCCAATCCCAGTTTTAAGAAGACGTGGGGCTGTGGGACAGAGAAGACAGAGAAAGAGATAGCTGTGTATAATGTGATCAAGGAGCAGCATCGTCAGCTGGGCTCCATGTCTTTTGGAGAGCTGAGTGTGCTGGGTCTGTTCAGTTGTCTGGTGGTTCTGTGGTTCACCAGAGATCCTGGCTTCGTGGCAGGCTGGGCCACATACATCTTCAACGCTGATGCAGAGTACGGCCTTGTACTGTTCATAGATACTACACTGTACATACACAATATATTATACAGGCCTAGTATGCTTTCCAAATGGAATTATATTCCCTTTATAGTCCAGAAACATACGTTTGACAAATGATACACTATATATACAAAAGTATGTGGACACCCTTTCAAATGAGTGGATTCGGCTATTTCAGCCACACACGTTGCTGACAGGTGTATAAAATTGAGCACAGAGACATGCAATCTCCATAGACAATCATTGGCAGTATAATGGCCTTACTGAAGAGCTGAGTGACTTTCAATGCGGCACTGTCATAGATGCCACCTTTCCAACAAGTCAGTTCTTAACATTTCTGCCCTGCTAGAGCTGCCCCGGTCAACTGTAAGTGCTGATATTTGTAAGTGCTGTTATTGTGAAGTGGAAACATCTAGGAGCAACAACGGCTCAGCCGCAAAGTGGTTGGCCACACAAGCTCACAGACCGGGGAGCCGAATGCTGAAGCGCTTAGTACGTAAAAATAGTCCTCTGTTGCAACACTCACTACCGAATTCCAAACTGCATCTGGAGGCAACGTCAGCACAATAACTGTTTGTCGGGAGCTTCATGAAATGGGTTTACATGGTTGAGCAGCCGCACAAAAGCCTAAGATCGCCATGCGTAATGACAAGCGTTGGCTACAGTGGTGTAAATCTTGCCGCCATTGGAGCAGTGGAGCATCTGGAGTGATGAATCACGCTTCACCATCTGGCAGTCTGACGGACAAATCTGGGTTTGGCGGATGCCAGGTGAACACTACCTGCCCCAATGCATAGTGCCAACTGTAAAGTTTGGTGGAGGTGGAATAATGGTCTGTGGCTGTTTTTCATGGTTCAGGCTAGGCCCCTTAGTTCCAGTGAAGGGAAATCTTAACTCTACAGCATACAATGACATTCTAGATAATTCTGTGCTTCCAACTTTGTGGTAACAGTTTGGGGAAGGCCCTTTCCTGTTTGAGCATGACAATCTCCCTGTGCACAAAGTGAGATTCATACAGAAACAGTTTGTCGAGATCGGTGTGGAAGAACTTGACTGGCCTGCACCGAGCCCTGACCTAAACCCCGTTGAACATCTTTGGAATGAATTGGAACGCCAACTGTGAGCCAGGTCTAATCGCCCAACATCAGTGCCCGACCTCACTAATGCTCTTGTGGCTGAATGGAAGCAAGTCCCCGCAGCAATGTTCTGACATCTAGTGGAAAGCCTTCCCAGAATTGGGGATCAACTCCATATTAATGCCGTGATTGTGGAATGAGATGTTCGACAAGCAGATGTCCACATACTTTTGGTCATGTAGTTTATCTCACTTCCCACATACTTCAATACTTCACAAGACAAAAGAAGCAAGAAAACATGAATTGTGAGTCTGAATGCTGACACATAGTTACCCTGTCTTTATCCGTTCTTCCTTCCAGGTATGTAACTGATGCCACAGTGGCAGTGTTCATCGCTGTCCTTCTCTTCGTCCTGCCTTCCAAGCCCCCACGCTTCTGCTTCAGGAGGTCCCAAAGCTTTGACACTGGTAAACCATGTTTTTAAACCACACATAAAATGTAACGAGCACCGTACCTGATCTTGAGTTTGCTATTTTAGTATCTAAGGATATGAAGACATGAAGACCATTACAATGGCACGTCTGTAACAGTGATTTGTTAACCCCTCTACAGAGCACCAGCAACCGGCTGGCCCCACACCAGCTCTGCTTACCTGGAAGGTGGCCCAGAAGAAGTTGCCCTGGAACATTGTTCTCCTCTTGGGGGGTGGGTTCGCCCTGGCCAAGGGCAGCGAGGTGAGAGACAGGGCCAGTATGTACATACAGATGTAGGATCACCTTGTTGCAGGATAACTTTACTGACATAAAGGGCATGTAAAAATACTAGTGTATTTGACGTTTAAAAAGCCTTCTGAAGTTTGTACGAAAAATGTATCAACCCCTACAAAAATGTATATGAATTATAATCCAGATAATAATAAATTTCCTGCTGCTGCAGGATTATTTTCCTGTTGTAGCAAACTGACTCAAATTAATATTCTATATCTCTACGGTAAAATCCTTGGTTGCTTTCCACAGAAACGTTTTAACCCAAAAAGTTTTGATTAGTCAACACAGCTCCACCCTGTTCACTTCCCAAGAACGATGAAACATATGGCATATCATGTGGGATGACACAGGTGGCATATTAGCTGCTTACTTAGCCACTAAAGTACACTAAAATCCACCTTTCTGTCTTTGCATACTGTACACAGTATGTACAGGTAACTGCCAAAATAAAGGAAAGGGAACACCAACATGAAGTGTCTTAGTAGGGTGCTGGGCCACCACAAGCACAATGCGCCTTGGCTTAGATTCTACAAGTGTCTTGAACTCTATTGGAGGGATGCGACACCATTCTTCCACAAGAAATGTCATATTTTGGTGTTAAATTGGTTTGAGATCTGGTGACTGAGACACACACTAACACAAACACACACATACACACACACACACACACACACACACACACACACACACACACACACACACACACACACACTTTACACCCCCTATGAAGCCCTTCTTTCAAAGTCACTGAGATCTCTTCTTCTAGCCATGGTAGCCAAAATAATGGGC
This sequence comes from Thymallus thymallus, assembly GCA_023634145.1. Taxonomy (NCBI): domain Eukaryota; kingdom Metazoa; phylum Chordata; class Actinopteri; order Salmoniformes; family Salmonidae; genus Thymallus; species Thymallus thymallus. The sequence continues at coordinate 24,493,316 of CM042379.1, forward strand.
AACTGGGCATTTTTATAAATGACCCTAAGCATGTTAATTGCTTATTTAACTCCTGAACCAAACCTGTGTGGAAGCACCTGCTTTCAATGTACTTTGTATCCCAAACCTTTGTATCATTTACTTATTTTGGTAGTTAAAGTACCTGTACAAATGTAGATGTACAGTATGTGGGTCTGGTAACGTATCCGACACCATAAGAAGAGTGCCACGGTTGTTTGAGACTGATTTAATGGTTATGTATGTGCCCCTGCAGGAGTCAGGTCTGTCTAAGTGGATGGGAGACCAGATGACTCCCCTCCACACCATCCCACCCTGGGCCATCGCCATCATCCTGTGTCTGCTAATCGCCATCTTCACAGAGTGCACCAGTAACGTGGCTACTGCCACTCTCTTCCTACCTGTCATCGCCTCAATGGTAAGACTCAACACACAGCTCTGTATTAATAACACAAGACTAGGCCCTACTAGATAGATAGATAGATAGATAGATAGATAGATAGATAGATAGATAGATAGATAGATAGATAGATAGATAGATAGATAGATAGATAGATAGATAGATAGATAGATAGATAGATAGATAGATAGATAGATAGATAGATAGATAGATAGATAGATAGATAGATAGATAGATAGATAGATAGATAGATAGATAGATAGATAGATAGATAGATAGATAGATAGATAGATAGATAGATAGATAGATAGATAGATAGATAGATAGATAGATAGATAGGTACTTTATTGATCCCCGAGGGGGAAATTTCTTTGTCAAGCAGCTACAACAAAACATACAATACTACACCATTACACAAAACTACACAATACTACACTACTGCACAATACTGCACAATACTACTATCCTACACAATACTACATTACTACTCTACTACACAATACTACAAAAATACTATACTACTATACAATACTACACAATACTACAATACTACACAATACTACCCAATGCTACACCAGTCTGGTAAACTGCTCTGACCTGCAGACACGCACAGTACATGCAGCAGCAGTAATAGACTACTTGCAATGGGCTGAACACTGTAGCTCCTTGATGTGAAGTACAGTACTTACCAGTGTAGTCCCATTCAGAAATCTCCCCTATAGGAGTGCAGCATTGAAACTACTCCCAGTGGAAGCCGGCCTACATGTCCTTGTTTGGTTGCCCTGGCCTGTAGTTGTTAGTCATTTGGGATGAATACATTTGGTCTCCTTCCCTGGGTGCCTCCTTCTATAGCCACCCTGCCAAACACACCAATTGAGCTCTATGGCTTGTCCTGGTGCCCACCCCCATCGACAAGGATGAATGATATCACTGTGTCCAGTGCCCAAGCACTCAGAGAGGACCTAAGCTGGGCCATGCTGGAATGTGCCAAGCTGGAGTATAGAGAGAGGGATTTATTGAGGTCAAAGCCAACAGGAGTGCATGAAGATGACATAAGTGTAGAAAAGGGTGAGTGAAAGAGGGAGAAGGATAGGAAGATAAATGGGGTTTAGTGAACCAACTACTACTTACAGGGAAGTCTGGGAAAGAGAGGTTGCTAGGACGTGTGCTTTTGTGTCTAGCTGCTTGTGTTATGTCTGTAATGTCTTTCCAGGCTGCTACAAAAATGTATCCAACTAAATTATATAACATTCTTTATATCTGTTGAGGAAGAGCCTGACAGAGAGAGATGAATTATGACATATAATCTTCAGCCAGTATTAATTTTCAAACGAATTACTGTCGTGTGATTTTTTTGGTTATACTAAACAACTCTACAAAGGCTTACATTCTAATCTATGTTTTGCTATTACATTGTGGTTCTACACCGTTCTGGAGACATCTATGCTGCCCTACCAAGAAAAAAGGCCGTAACTGCTCATAGCGTGGAAATGAGAAAAATGGCTTTTATTTACCTTGGTTTCACAGTAACCTTATGCAGTTACTGCTAACATGACCCCCATTTTCTCCAAAACACAGTACAATAGAGGCAGGATACTTGTCCACATGCTTAAGCATGTATTTAATGTAGCAAAAATGACTTCTTTTCGACCAAATGAGTAGTTACTGCCTTTCTGCTTGGTAGGGCAGAATGGTGCGTTTCCATTTTACTTGCCATGACTCAGACCCCAAACAACGTTGCATGAATAAGAATTACATCTTAATTACACGATGTTGGACCCTAGAATTACAAACACTGAAATCAGATAGAGTTATGAGCCAGTGATTATGGTGCAGAAAAGCAGCACAGCAGACTAGACTGTGCGTCCCAAATGGCGCCTTATTCACTATATCTTTTTTTATTTAACCTTTATTTAACTAGGCAAGTCAGTTAAGAACAAATTCTTATTTACAATGACGGCCTACCTACAGGGTCAGCTATAGTAGTACGGCGCCCCTGGAGCAAATGTATATATATGTATATATTTATATATACTGTCATGTGAAAAAGTAAGTACACCCCCTGGAAAGTACTTTTTTGGACAGATGGACATGTAATCTTCACTTCAACACTATTGACAGATAAAGGTACATACAGTTCCATATAGGGTCGGCAGGTCGCTGGTTCGACCTGCTGCACTGCTTTTGACTAGGGTGCATGGCATCTGGTCAAAAGTAGTGCACTATGTAGAGAAAAGGGTGCTATTTGGGACTCACACTAGGAGTGTCCTCTTCAGCCCAGGCTCAGACAGCTGAAGATGTGTGTCTGTGTCTGTGTGTTTATTTCAGTCCCAGTCCATTGGAATGAATCCTCTGTACGTCATGGTCCCTTGCACTCTCAGCGCCTCCTTTGCCTTCATGCTACCTGTGGCCACACCGCCCAATGCTATCGTGTTCTCATACGGCTACCTCAAGGTTTCTGACATGGTGAGTTACAGTACATCATCTTATAAAGAGAATATGATCTATGATCTTATTCATAATAAATAATAGCAAACAAATCCTAAATCAATTTAGGAAACTTCTTAAAGTGCCATTTACTAATAATTTGAGGACAATTGTCCTAGGCCAGAGATCATTTGATTGCCTTCTCCAGTATGAATTATTGCCAACAGAACTTCAAATTCATTGCAGCTCATTTTACTTCCCCTCTGTCTCTCCCAGGCTAGGACAGGTATAGTGATGAACATCATCGGCATCCTGTGCATCACTCTGGCAATCAACAGCTGGGGCAAGGCCATGTTCCACCTAGACACCTTCCCTACTTGGGCCAACACTACTGGGGTGTGAGGGCCCCTGAGTGGCCTCAGGGCCAGGCCATGAGGAATGCACATAGAGGGCCCCTCATGTGCCAGGGACCTCTGTCGAGAAAGTCACCAACGTGACTGGTCGTGTTAGGGTGTTGGGTGTTGGGAGAAAAGCCCCATAGCTTCCATTACAAAGGACACTTGAATCACCCTGTGGAAAGAGAGAATAGATGGATGCATGGATGGGTGGGTGGAAGGGTTTAACTAGAGAGAAGAATGATAAAAGGTGAAAAATAGCACTACTGTACTTTTAATGTGTTATAAAGAGTATGTCCAGTTCCATTTAAAATGCCCAAGTATTATCTCCATCAAATGAGCATGTTCTCAACTTCTCACTCTCAGAAGTACATAGGTTCTGCCTCATATTTGTTGGTCTGATTTTATCTCATAGTTGCTTAAAATCCATTAAGGGTTTAAGGTTTTTGATAAACTGTTCATTTGCACAAAATAGCTTCTGAACTATGTTTCCATGATCAAACAATGGATGCCATCTTCTCTTTTTGCTAATCTATAGTCTTAGTCTTAGACTAACTTGTTTTGATTTGATTTTGTACTTCCGAAGCCACTTGAACTTTGAATACTGTATGACTGTATAACTTGAGATCTCTCTGTACACACTTTTCTAAACATTGGGGCTGGAAAATGCAAACATATTGAAAACTCTGATATGTGAATATACAGTACAATGGATACTGTGTGCTGTAACACTTTGACGTTTCTCCTTTGTAGTATAATATGTAATTCAATACTTTTTTATTGAGTTATTGCAATATTGATCAAAAGTTGTATATTTATGAGATTTAATATAGTTTATAGTGTATTGTATATGGTGTTTTCTTCTGCACACTGAAATGACCAAAATGTCAAAGGTAATGTCTGGGCTGCTTGCATGTCAGCGATGGGCAAAAATTACAAGATACAATTACAAAATACATTTACAAAATACCATAAAGATCAATGTATCAAATTAAACTACATTTTGAAATGTATTTTATTAAAATACATGTGTTTTGTATTTGAAAATACAGAAATACATTTGCAAGTAGCTGGCCCGAACAGCAAAAACATTTTGCTTGCTATGACTGTGATATGCGGTTGTTTATCTATCTTAGTTGAATGCAATGTATATGTGAAAATGAACATACCAAAATGAACTACAAAGCACACTGGGTTATTATTGGCCGTGTTTAGGGGTCTTGTCTAGATGGGATACAGCTTAACCTAATTCTTCTAACCTGCTAAATGAATTCTCATAGCCTGCTGCGTAAGTTCTCCTAAACCTGCTATGAAAAGTCCATTTTGACAAAGCTGTATCCCTTTTAGGCAAAACCTTGTTTCGGGTCGGAGCTCATTTTTACATATCCATTTATATTTAATTAATTTAGCAGACGCTCTTATCACACCATAGTGCCATCAGACTCCTGATACCAATGCAGGGTGAAAGGGGGCCACAAAATTGTTAACTGTTATAAAAAAAAAGAAACACACAAATTACAGCTCTTGAAAGTATCTTGTTACAAAATACATTGGAGTGTAGTTCAGCCCAGTGTAATACAAATTACAAAATGCATCTCTGTTGTACAGTACCTTATAGATTCATACAATCATGTATACACATTTCACTGGTTTGATACACTGTGACAAACTGATCGTGTGAAATAAAAACTAAGAGGAAAATAAAATATATATTCATCTTAACGGACCGAATATGTAATTTTATTCATAATTGTTATATGTATATCAAACAATCTCTTTCACTAAAAAGAACAGTACATTTTGTTAGTGTTGCCTGGGAAGCATAATGTTACCTAACTTCAGTTGCTCCTAATAACTTCATTCAGCCACGTGCCACAAGTTACATATTGAAATGTGAAAATGTTGTTTGTCTCTGAAAACGAATCACTAACCCAGGACAAAAGGAGAATCGAACATGAAACATACTGTACCATGTCCACATTTCAGTCTGGGCAGAAGCATTGTTAAATGCAGCCAAGAACACTGTGTTCCATTCTTTATATATAAAGAAATGACCTATTCTCAACTAGATTAAAGACATTGCTTATCTGTACAGAGCGTGACTTACAGTGCAGTTTTAAATATATAGACGGAGGGGAGCTGTGCCAGCATGAATGCCCACATTTTTTAAATGTATTATTTTGTTGGCTTGAGTTATGTTCTTCCCATCAGGTCCTGGAATGTAAAGAAACCCATTGTAACCTTACATTCATTATAACTCCTATAGAATAAATAGTTATATTTGTGACCTATAAACAACTATCATAAGAATTAATGTTGTAAGTTATGGTCAAAGTAAGCCCTTTGTAAGAAATACTGTACATTTATTAATGTTCCTGACTTACTGTGGGGGAGATTCCAGGTTTCTTGATTTCCTGGTGCCTCCCTGTATGCAGAATATTTGACAGATATTACTTTTATTTTAAGACAATTATTGATGCCGTAAGTCAATGGTGCTACCTGTCAATGATTTTAGAGACTGGTATAAATGGTTTGACCATCCATATCTGTTTACACTTGATTGATCCCGATACAATGAGTCCCTGTCTACCTCCGGAGGTGGTCAGGAAGTTCTGATTACAATCAGATCACAATGAGTCTTTTAATTGTCTACAGCTATCTAAAAATGTGGACACATTTAGAATGTGGAGAAGATCAAGACAAAGGACGCATGTTAGAACCAGGTATAAACAGGGCTCTGGAGAACGTGTTTGAACAGCAAGCAGGAGATGACAACGTTTCAGTAGCAGTCCTCGGCTACTCCTTAGCTATTTCTCAACTTAATGACTAAAACATGCAGACTTTAACAGCTGACTCTGACAGTACTATTGTTTTCTTCTGCTCCTTTTCTCTGTGATTTGTGGTTTGGTGCATTGGGCCACATAATCCAATAAATTTAGTGCACAGTAACCCACACAGCACAGGCTTTAGCTGAATGACTCTACCTGGGGAGAGAGAAAAGAATGTGTCAATGTCCCGTCACTGAGAAATTGCATGAAGGAGATTCACTATAATCCCAGTATTGTTGTACATACAAGATATTTCACAACCTCCTATTGATAGTCTCCAGGGCTATGGCTCCACTTCATTACAACACACAGTGGAGACCTGGTGAAATATCTCACTAACCTGGAAGAATCGTACAGAGATGGCATGTTTCACACTCTAGACAAGACAGCAGACAGTTCACAGACACATTACAGGTGTTTAATGGTTGAATCCTACAAGACGATATGGCCATTGACAGCTACAAACATCCCAAAACTGCACTTTATTGTTACCTATGGAGGAGGATAGAAACCTCAAGGGGCAGAGAGGAGACTGAGAAAGGAAAGAAAGGAAGGAAGAAAATATAACATCTTAGCTAAGCGCTGACCTTGACCACAGAGTCTCTGGCATTTAAAACGCAAGATGCTTAAGGGCTGACCTTGACCACAGAGTCTCTGGCATTTCAAACGTTAGACGCTTAAGCGCTGACCTTGGCCACAGAGTCTCTGGCATTTAAAACATTAGACGCTTAAGCGCTGACCTTGACCACAGAGTCTCTGGCATTTCAAACGTTAGATGCTTAAGGGCTGACCTTGACAACAGAGTCTCTGGCATTTAAAACGTTAGATGCTTAAGCGAGAAATATCACTGGCTTCAAAAAGTCAAACAGTGGGCAGACGGAGGGGACCCAGGACAGAGCCAATAAGCTGAACCAATTTCTTTACAGGTTCGATACCGGCTCTGTCCACCTCCCCTCCAGCTCCCCAGGCCACACACCCTCATGGCTGTCCCACCCCCACTTTGCTCACAACACCTCTGTTGAGAAAATCAGCGACCCCCTCCCCAACTCCGCCCCTGCTCCCTCTGGACTGATATGCAACACCTCCCTTCCCCCCACCTCTGGACTGATCCTGGTCCCAGTGCCCAAGAAGGCGCACCCCACTGTCCTGAATGACTTCAGACCTGTAGCGCTAACATCCCACATCATGAAGACCCTGGAAAGTTTAGTCCTCGCTCACCTCAGACCCTTAGTGTGTACATCACTGGACCCCCTGCAGTTCGCATATCAGCGCAACATTGGGGTGAATGATGCAATCATCTGTGAGGGTTATGTTTTTTGATTTCTCCAGTGCCTTCAACACCATTCAGCCCCTGCTACTGGGTGAGAAGATGAAGAGGATGAAAGTGGAAGCACCCTTAGTCTCCTGGGTTACGGACTACCTGACCGGTAGTTCACAATTTGTGCGACTACAGAGCTGTGTGTCAGGGGTGGGCAGGAGGAGGAGTACAGGAGCACAATCAATGACATTGTGGTGTGGTGTGAGCAGAACCACTTTTAGCTCAACATCAGCAAAACAAAGGATATGGTGGTGGACTTCAGGAGAACCAAGGCCCAACTGACTACAGTCCCTATACAGGGAATGGATGTGGAAATGGTTGGGTCATACAAGTTCCTGGGAGTTCATATGGACAACTGGCTGGATTGGGCTGGTAACACCGGGGCTCTGTACAAAAAGGGCCAGAGCCGACTCTACTTTCTGAGGAGGCTCAGGTCCTTCAATGTGTGCAGTAAACTACTGCATACTTTCTACCAGTCTGTGGCGCCAACATAAAGGCCGGTGATGCTTCTCGGGTAAATAAGCAGATCAGGAAGGCTAGCGCTGTTCTGGGGATTAGCCTTGACACTCTAGAGGAGGTGGCAGAGAGACAGATCCTGGCCAAACTGCTGGCCATCACGGACAACGTCACCCATCCTCTGCATGCCATGGTTATGATGCAGAGGAGCACTTTCAGTCACAGACTGATCCCACCACGGTGTGCCAGAGAGCGCTACAGGAGGTCCTTCCTGCCGGCGGCTATTAGACTATTTAATGCCTCACCGGAGTGCCGTGCCGTCGGCAACATGGACCTGGAACTGTTGGGGTGTTAGGACCTAGTTTAACAATTAGGCATCCATCCGTGAGTAACTCTGGTCTGTAATCACTCATTCACTCAGGACTTATTCATTCAGGACTGTATATACATATTCATGTACAGTTGTTATATCATATCAAGTGCAATATTCTTGGACTGAATTTACGTAGTCATTCACTCAGGAATGCATATTAGTATCCTGTCAGTTGTATATTTTTTCATTGCTTTTAGTATATCGAATGTGCAATACGTGCATTTATCTGTAGTTAAACCCCGCACTAAGGACTGTATTTTAAGGGAATTACTATTATTACCCTCACTTATATCATACGCATCTATCTATCTATCTATCTATCTATCTATCTATCTATCTATCTATCTATCTATCTATCTATCTATCTATCTATCTATCTATCTATCTATCTATCTATCTATCTATCTATCTATCTATCTATCTATCTATCTATCTATCTATCTATCTATCTATCTATCTATCTATCTATCTATCTATCTATCTATCTATCTATCTATCTATCTATCTATCTATCTAGTAGGGCCTAGTCTTGTGTTATTAATACAGAGCTGTGTGTTGAGTCTTACCATTGAGGCGATGACAGGTAGGAAGAGAGTGGCAGTAGCCACGTTACTGGTGCACTCTGTGAAGATGGCGATTAGCAGACACAGGATGATGGCGATGGCCCAGGGTGGGATGGTGTGGAGGGGAGTCATCTGGTCTCCCATCCACTTAGACAGACCTGACTCCTGCAGGGGCACATACATAACCATTAAATCAGTCTCAAACAATCTATCTTTCTATCTATCTATCTATCTATCTATCTATCTATCTATCTATCTATCTATCTATCTATCTATCTATCTATCTATCTATCTATCTATCTATCTATCTATCTATCTATCTATCTATCTATCTATCTATCTATCTATCTATCTATCTATCTATCTATCTATCTATCTATCTATCTATCTATCTATCTATCTATCTATCTATCTATCTATCTATCTATCTATCTATCTATCTATCTATCTATCTATCTATCTATCTATCTATCTATCTATCTATCGATCTATCGATCTATGTATCTAACTATATATCTAAAATCTTAGACGCTTAAGCGCTGACCTTGACCACAGAGTCTCTGGCGTTTAAAACGTTAGGCGCTTAAGAGGTAGTTGGGTGTATAATACAGCTCCGATCACTATGATCTAACTATGATCTAACATCCTAAGGGGGAAAAAACGTATGTAATTACAGTGCCTTTCCTCTCTCGTTGCTGACTCTGCAACACCCACTCATTATCCAATTGAAACAAGTCCTCATAGCCTCTATTACTACCTATATATACATTTAAGTGTTCAGTAAGAAAGGGAGAATGGCAGCTATATTCTTTGCTGAGGTTGCATAAAAAAGATTCTATAGACAAGTAAAGCCCTTTGCTAAACTTATGGGCGCAGCAGAACTTGTGTGTGCTATTGTACACTGAGAGTTTTGAACACTGTGAACTTTCATTCTGGATAAATAAGACAAATGTAGTAGTTGTTCAATGGTGTATGTTAGGGTCACTTGGGACCTGCAAAGTAATATCTATTACCTCAGCTCAGACACAGCAAAAGTCAATGACACCACTAAGGTCTGTGAGGACAGGGAAAAGGGGAGCTTTGTGTGTTATCTGTGTACCTGATACCCCTACGTTGTATCCACTGAGTCATACTGATTCAGACATGGAGAGAGTTTCATAGATCAGCCTTACATGATGTCTAAGCTTCTTTTGGCCTCCTACTTAGCCACTGTATCAGTTACTAAAGCAGACAATATGTGGTCTGTCTGCTCGAATAAACCTTTCCTCACACTCAGAAGATAGTGTTTGATCCTTTCCCACAGGCCAAATCACTCTCTAATTAAATGAACCAGACATCCATCCAAGCTAAAAAGGACAGAGCCAAAACAGTGGGACAAAGAGACTTTCTTTGTGTCCTTGGTAGCCAAATTGAGTTGATGCTGATCTGAGAGATCAATCAATAAATTCCCTGACAATCAATTGGTTTTTAACACAACTAAATTGGAATAGCCACATTGAATGTCTCCATGAATATAAGTCTCCATTCCATTATAAGAGCTATTGTAAGCATGAACATGAAACAAAACACTCTGCATACAGTGTCAAACAGTGTCAAATGTAGGCCTACACAGTACACACTCTTAAAATATTTCCAAAAGGTAGATCCTATTTGGTTCTAGGTAGAACTCTTTGGGCTCCATGTAGAACCCTCTGTGGAAAGGGTTCTATAAGGAACCCAAAAGGGTTCTACCTGGAACCAAAAGGGGTTCTCCTATGAGGACAGTCATGGAACCCTTTTTGGTTCTAGATAGCACAAGATTGTATCAAATCAAATCAAAGTTTATTTGTCACGTGCGCCGAATACAACAGGTGTAGACCTTACAGTGAAATGCTTACTTACAAGTCCTAACCAACAGTGCAGTTTTTAAATAAAAAATAAGTATTAGGTATTAGGAGTCTTATGGCTTGGGGGTAGAAGCCTTTTGGACCTTGACTTCGCTCCGCTTGCCATGCGGTAGCAGAGAGAACAGTCTATGACTGGGGTGGCTGGAGTCGTTGACAATTCTTTGGGCTTTCCTCTGACACCGCCTGGTATATAGGTCCTGGATGGCTTGGCCCCAGTGATGTACTAGGCCCTGGGCCGTACGCACTACCCTCTGTAGTGCCTTGCGGTCAGAGGCCGAGCAGTTGCCGTACCAGGCAGTGATGCAACCAGTCTGGATGCTCTCGATGTTGCAGCTGTATAACCTTTTGAGGATCTGAGGACCTGTAGTGTGTTTTTAGAGGCCCATTAGGCTGCCAGGTCTCTGCTACTTTTCGACAGACACTATTATCTACACTAGTGTGTTCACTGGGTCATACACTAAGTCTACAGTAAGGTAGCCAGAGGAAGTGTCACCCCTCAGGTGTCATATGTTTGATTGATGGGACTGTCACCTACCATATACTTTCTTTCAGAGTCTTTTACAGCTTTAGACTTTAGTAAATGTCATTGTTAAAATTTCCTGGTCGTGTTTGAAATCGACTATATTGCAGTCTCCAACAAAAGACTGACTGATCTACTGTACAAATCATCCCAAATGACTACTCATTATTTGTCTGCTCAGTCGTTGATCAGCTACTGAGCAAAATTGATGCTCTCAAACACCTCAGACAAAAAATGTTTGCAGAGGAAGGAAAGAGCTCCATCATCTGGTGCAGTTGCAGAATTAAGAAAACACTGTGAACTTTGTCCAGCAGTGGATTGGCAATCATGTTTAACAATGCTAGTTGAGATTGCCAGTGTACATCTAAGTTAGAGATAGGGAGTGACATAGGACGTCATCAGATAGGAAGTCTCACTCTGGAAGCTGGCAGCTAGAATATCACCTTGTTCTCACTTGACCATGCAGACTTTTCTGAGTGACAGTCTTTAGACATGGATACTAATGGAATTGTGGAGAGCAGGACGAATGGAAATGAAAGTTCTTCACATTCATTGACAATATGTGGGAACTGTTTGAGATGTATTCGCAGGTTGATTCCTGTTGAATTCAAAAAAGAAATGATTGAATTATCAACAATGGCTGGGCCTGTGGTAAGAAACATCTTTATAATATTTTGTCCACAATTAGGTCAAAGTTATATGAAACCTTACATTTCTAGATTACATTATTATGATTCTTTGGCAGTGTTGCTTGCATAATATTGAATTCACTTAAAGGTCACTGGCACACTGGATAATTATAGGTTATTGGCATCTGGCACACTATAGATGTTTCCTGATCGATTCATTTATCACCTGGCCTGTTTAACCTGACCTCAAACTGTACGTACATTTGATGCATATTTACCACTTCAGAGTGTTAGGCCTATTCACTACACATATTCCTGATAGTATGTACAACTACATCAACTGATTTATCAAATGTTGTGGTTGTATTCTATTCTTACCAGGTTATGGCTCAGCTCATGGTGTTTTTAGTGAGTTTCGTCAGTACAGTTTTCTGTGGCCATTTGGGGAAGACAGAACTGGCAGGGGTGGCTCTCGCCATAGCTGTAAGTATTGATAGATTTTTGAGTTTATAGCACTATTTTGGGTAATATTATACCTTGTACTTGTCTGCTTGTGCCATCATGTGACTTCTGTCACTCCTTGTCATGCCAAACATGATGACACAAACAGACTGTTACCTGGCTGTGGTAATATTGAAATTACAGCACACTATGAAATTGACATTTTCAACAAATTCTCACAATCTCTATTCTGGTCTTCCAGGTGATTAATGTTACAGGTGTCTCCATTGGGTATGGTTTATCATCAGCGTGTGACACACTCATATCTCAGGTAGGAATGAAACCTGGTCTGTTTCCTCCTCCTAACACAGACCACTGTCCCCAAAATGTTATCAAAAGCACCGTCATCCTAGCTCTGGTTCAGGTGGCTTGCTGGTGATCAGCTTCGGCAAGCAGCATTTAACGCCCTGGACATTATCCTGCCGTGCCACTCAAAGATTAACTTGATTATTGCTCCCTGCAGACCTTTGGGAGCCGCAACCTCCTGAAAGTTGGGGTCATTCTACAGAAAGCCATCCTCATTCAACTTCTGGCCTGTTTCCCATGCTGGGCTGTTCTCATCAACACAGAACCCATCCTCCTGGCTGTCAAACAGAGCCCAGAGGTCGCCAAGTAGGTCAGACCCCTCCAGTCAATGAACACAGTTACCCCAGATCTAATAGACGTCTAAAATCGTACCCTATTCCCTAAATAGTGCACTACTTTTGACCATGGTCCATGGGGAATAGGATGCCATTTGGAACGCATACTATATCTCTGAATTTGGCTGTTTTCAATCATTCACAGACATGGAGAGATTGGTTTGTAGAATGGGATTATTGTTTTGAATCATTCTGATAGAGCTCTCTTATCTCACTTTAGGCTGTCTCAGATGTATGTGAAGATATTTTTGCCAGCACTCCCAGTGAGTACATCTATCTGTCTGCCTAGACACATGTGCACACAGTCCATTAAGATAATAATTAATTTCCCATGTCAATAACTTACTAAAACATGTTTATCATTTATCTTTTAACAGGCCACATTTATTTACCAGCTGGAGGCCAAATATCTACAGAATCAGGTAAGAGCTCACCTAGACCCCAGTCAGTTGCCCAATGAAGAGAATAATCACCTGACCATTTGATCTGAATGATACTTTTTTGTCCTTCAGGGAATCATATGGCCGCAGGTCATCACTGGTGTGGTGGCTAACCTACTGAATGCCCTCATCAACTACATCTTCCTCTATGCTCTGAACCTGGGTGTAGCGTGAGTGTCATCCCCAGACAGTGATTCCTCTGTCACCACCATTAACATTGAGAGATATAGGATGGGGTGGTAATTGTTAGCACTGAGGGTCATAAGATGTAATGTATGTTTCGGATTGTTTTTCGGTTGACAGTGGGTCTGCGTGGGCCAACACGATCTCTCAGCTCTCTCTGGCTGCTATGCTTTATGCCTACATCCTGTGGAAGAAACTACACAAGGCCACCTGGGCAGGTGAGACATGATTACACTGCTTATACCGCCAAATCCACAAACTCTTTGAACTCACAATTAGGTCCCAGTCTGTGACTTGAAGTGATGCATAATATGCATTTATTACTATGCATTTATTGAGGGGAACAGCAGTGCAATGTCAAAACAAGTGCTCTGTTTTTGGCTTCCTAATGCATTAACAGAGCATGGTTTTGGTTTAGACCCTAACACCTTCTGTGAGAACATTAGCATGAACCTTTCAGGGACGATCCCAGTGTCTGAGCGTGAGACCTTGTGTTCCCCTGTAGGCTGGTCTTGGGAGTGCCTGGAAGACTGGGGCACCTATATCCACCTGGCCATTCCTAGCATGATCATGCTGTGTGTGGAGTGGTGGATCTATGAGATTGGAGGCTTTCTAGCAGGTTGTTTTGATGTCTGTGAATGCCATTTATCAAAACTTTTTATGTGAACTGTTGCTCTATATTTGACTATTTTCGTGTGGGTACTTCTACACATTACCAACTGTTTAGATGCTACAGTGTTTCAACTTTGGTTTGATATCCTGTCTCACTACCTCTGGCAGGTCTGATAAGTGAGGTGGAGCTTGGAGCACAATCAGTCGTCTTCGAACTGGCAAGCATTTGCTACATGGTAAATAAGTTGTTGAGAGTTACTTTGAACTTTTCGGCAAATGTTCATCCATCATACTATACATTCACACCAGTCACATATAAAGAGAATCATCTGGGTGTAGTCCCAGAGATTGAGCATGGTGTGTGTGTTTGTGTGTGTGTGTATGTGTGTGTGTGTGTGTGTGTGTGTGTGTGTGTGTGTGTGTGTGTGTGTGTGTGTGTGTGTGTGTGTGTGTGTGTGTGTGTGTGTGTGTGTGTGTGTGTGTGTGTGTGTGTGTGTGTGTGTGTGTGTGTGTGTGTGTGTGTGTGTGTGTGCGTGTGTGTGCGTGCGTGTGTGTTGTCAGTTCCCTCTAGGGTTCAGTGTGGCAGGTAGTGTGAGGGTGGGCAATGCTCTGGGGGCTGGAGATACGGAGCAGGCCAAGCTGTCTGCCAAGCTGGCCTTGTTCTGTGCTGGTACGTGTGCCTGCCAAACACCTCAAATAATATTTAAACAATTGACAACATCAAATAAAGCATTCATACGATAATAAAATTATTAAAAGGGTTACTGAAGATATGTGTTCAGTCTGTGCATGGCCATTTGTCTCTGTCCAGGGTCAGTTTCTGTGTGCTTATCGGTTCTTGTTGGGATACTGAAGGACAAAATCTCCTATATCTTTACATATGATGAGTGAGTAATGTAGTCTATGGTAATTTACCATTCCAGATTTGTTTCTGTGGGTTTGGGATCTGTTGATTGTCACCATGACCAAGCAGTTTTCTTGCGTTTTACTACATTACTGGTGTGTTGCATTGTATTGTTAACACCAGATCTGTGTATAAGAGCGAACATTAATTACCTTTCTCTATGACATAACTAAGTCACTCACTGTAATACAGACACACACAGTCATGAACATATTCCTTTACACATTAACTAGGGTGAGGTGTCTCTGTCATTGATTCTACACAACTGACTGTATTTCTTCACCCTGTATTTCTACCAACAGGCAGATCAGAGAGAGGGTTACTCAAGTTATGACTTTCTACGCCCCTTTTCTTCTGTTAGATGCAATATCGGTAAGTCAATACTTCTACTGTATCGCAACTTATAGTTCCCTTTAATCATTACAATATGCATCCACTTTATATAATATCAAAGGTATTATTATTGTATCTACAGGTAACTGCCAAAATAAAGGAAACACCTAAGTAAAGTGTCTTAATAGGGCATTGGGCCACCAGGAGCCAGAACAGTTTCAATGCACCTTGGCATAATTTCTACAAGTGGAGGGAGTCACTGAGATCTCTTCTTCTAGCCACGGTAGCCAAAATAATGGGCAGTTTTATACATGACCCTAAGCATGATGGGATGTTAATTGCATCCCTCATTTACTCAAGTGTTTCCTTTATTTTGAAAGTTACCTGTTTATACAGTGCCTTCAGAAAGTATTCACACCCCTTGACTTATTCCACAATTTGGTGTGTTACAGCCTGAATTCAAAATGGATTAAATATATGTTTTTTTCTCACCTATTTACACACAATACCCCATAATGACAAAGTGAACATTTTTTTCATTGAAAATTAAATGCAGAAATGCCTTATTTACATAAGTATTCACACCCCTGAGTCAATACTTTGTAGAAGCACATTTGGCGGCAGTTACAGCTGTGAGTCTTTCTGGATAAATCTCTAAGAGCTTTCCACACCTGCATTGTGCAACATTTGCCCATTATTATTTTCTAAATTCTTCAAGCGCTGTCAAATTGTTTGTTGATCATTGCTAGATAACCATTTTCAGGTCTTGCCATAGATATTCAAGTAGATTTAAGCCAAAACTGTAACTTGGCCACAGGAACATTCACTGTCTTCTTGGTAAGCAACTCCAGTGTAGATTAGGCCTTGTGTTGTAGGTTATTGTCCTGTTGAAAGGTGAATTCATCTCCCAGTGTCTGGTGGAAAGCAGACTGAACCAGGTTTTCCTCTAGGATTTTGCCTGTGCTTAGCGCCATTCCGTTTCTTTTTTATCCTGGAAAAACTCCCCAGTTCTTAACGATTACAAGCATACCCATAACATGATGCAGCCACCACTATGCTTGAAAATATGGACAGTGGTACTCAGTATTGTGTTTTATTGGATTTTCCCCAAACATAACACTTTGTATTCAGGACAAAAAGTGAATTGCTTTCCCACATTTTTTGTAGTATTACTTTAGTGCCTTGTTGTAAACAAGATGCATGTCAATTAGGTTAGTATTGTGGAGTTACTACAATGTTGTTGGTCCATCCTTTGTTTCTCCTATCATAGCCATTAAACTCTGTAACTGTTTTAAGGTCACCATAAGCCTCATGGTAAAATCCCTGAGCGTTTTTTTTCCTCTCCGGCATTTGAGTTAGGAAGGGCACCTGTATCTTTGTAGTGACTGGGTGTATTTATACAGCATCCAAAGTATAATTAATAACTTCACCATTCTTTTTTAAAACATTTTTACCCATCAATAGGTGCCTTTCTTTGCGAGGCATAGGAACACCTCCCTGGTCTTTACTGCTCGACTGAGGGACCTTACAGATAATTATATCTGTAGGGTACAGAGATGAGGTAGTCATTCAAAAATGAGTCCATGCAGTATTATGTGAGCCAATTTTTTACTGCTGAACTTATTTAGGCTTGCCATAAAAAAGAGGTTGAATACTTATTGACTCAAGACATTTCAGCTTTTCATTTTTTACAAAATTATTATGGGGTATTGTGTGTAGGCCAGTGACAAAACATCAAAATGTAATTAATTTTAAATTCAGGCTGTAACACATCAACATTTGGAAAAAGTCAAGGGGTGAGAATACTTTCTGAAGGCACTGCACACGTTTGTAGTGCAACAGTAACCGTGTCTGTTTCTCCTGGTTCCCCAGGCTGCCTCAGGTAGTATTATAAGGGCGGCAGGGAAGCAGAAGGTTGGGGCGATATGCAACATCTTGGGTTACTATGGGGTTGGCTTTCCTATTGGAGTGTCCCTGATGTTTGCTGCCAAACTAGGAATCATGGGTAAGAACATCTATAAATGTGTTCTGCATTTTGTCCTATGAATTTATGGGGTAATACAGTATTTCATTTATTGTTCAGTCTTTTGATTGCTCCCATATTGCACCTGGGCGCCTGATCGTAATTTAACAACGTCAAATTGTTGGTTTGTGTGGCAAGTTGACAAGTTGGATAAAGCAAAGACAAACTGGTCTCCCTACTTCTTCTTTCAGTTGTCTTCTCTTCTTTGACTGTTATTGTTATGTTTCCACTCCTCCCCCAGGCCTGTGGACCGGTCTGTTTACCTGTGTGTTCCTACAGTCCTCCTTCCTCATCGTCTACCTATCCAAAATGAACTGGAAGAAAGCCACTGAAGAGGTGAACACAGGCATAAACCTTAAGTCTTTATTGAATTGAATGTAAATGCCTTGAAAGGGATCTCAATGGGAATGTGTCGGGTTGTTTGCAGGCCCAGATCAGAGCTGGGGTCCAGGGGAACTCTACAGACATGGGTAAGAAAGTCTCCATTAATCATTGACCCTTCAATTTACTAATCATCATAACTCTTCCCATGGCTTTACAAAGGTATACTTTTATTCTTGGGGTTATGTAAGAATGAATGCTCTGTCTAATATGTGTGTTTCTGTGTGACAGAAATGGCCACGGAGGCACATTCAAATGATTCAGCTCCGTGTGAGGGCCACACAGACAGAAATTCTGTGGCTGGGGATGGGGCTGAGGCTGACGGTGAGGCTGGGGTCGGGGTGGCCCTCAGCAAGATGGAGTCCCTGCTGGCCCACAGGGCCCTGCTAATGCGGAGGGGCCTGGCTCTGTGTGTCATGTTCTTCCTCTTGGCCCTGGGAGTCATCATCAACCTACTGCTCGCCAACCTCACTTGACAAACACATAGTGAGTTCCAGAGAGAATGGGTTCCAGAGAGAATGGGTTCCAGAGAGAATGGGTTCCAGAGGTAGCTCCACTCAGCCAGTGGTCAGATTACCACCTAAGCAATGATGCAGAGAAGATAGGCGTGGAGAGGAGCTGGCCAAACTACAATATGGTGCCAAAATTCCAGTACTGTTGGTCTGTTAGGAGCCAAGGGATTACTTATTCTGGGGCTTTTCGTTAATCATCTGAATGAAACTGTATCACACTGTCTGAGCTGATTACACATAGCAATCAAACCTAATGTTTTCTCATGGTAATATGATATATTGTAAACCAAAAAGTAAAGACAGACTCACACTGTACTATCCTAAATGTTTGTATTCCATTCTATTAATTCATTCCAAAACCAGTGGCGTCATGCCCGTAGGGGGCACAAAGGTTTGTTCAGTTTTTGTATATTTGACAGCTGTTAAATTAATTAATTTATAAACAAATTCTTTAGCCCACGTTTTACCATAATTATTTATAAGAAGATCTGTCAGTATTATATTTTATTTTACGGAGGAGCACACTGACTGGACCAGGCGAAGAGTACACCCCCCCTCCCCTATTCTTCCTAGTAAGTGGTTCCTTCCAAGGTCCACAGAGAAAAGAGATGCCTAAGCAGGAAGCTATATATACTCTAGTGCATGCAGTGGAGGCAGGGCCGGCCCGTGGCAAAGGCGGAATAGGCAAATGCTAGGGAAGCCGTCCATCCATAGGGGCGGCCAAATGAGTGAAGATTTATTTATTTATTTTTTCTTTACTAATACTATTTTAATACTATTAATTAAAAATATTGCAAAAAAGCAAAAACACCCACAGCAACATAACTACATAGCTTATTAGGCCATATTTTCTGTGTTGCCGGCAGTGTCACCCCGGCCCGGTGCATCAATCGCTCTCATAGTTAGACTTACCTGATTGTGGGGGATGGGTGAGTTCAGTTATCTGAAGTGGTGAATGACACTGAACGTGAAACATGATAAATTAGCATCAGTAGCCTACATCAAACGATGTCAAAAAGACCAAAGTCATCTGGTGCCCAGGGATGAAAAAGAAGAAGAAAAACGGGATAAGGACAGAGGTAATGTGATGTGATGAATGAATAGTTTATCTAGTTGTATAGTAGTTACCGTTGGAGCAGTGTTACTACTAGTAGGCTGGACAATAGAACGAGTCAAAATTCACCCAAGGCTGAAAAACAGCAAAAGAACGTTAGCTAAGCTGGAACACTAGCGCGAGCCCATAGCAAATGAATGGAATCGAACGTTCACAGAGGCTGTTTTAACTGGAGTGATGCTTAGAATTCCATTTTGCCTAAATGGTACAAAAAAAATTATAAAATGTAATATTTTTATTTGACCACTACAATCTGTTCGTCAGATGAAACTGGAAAAAACAACTTATGTAGAAAGTAAACATCCGCACCTCGATGGTGTCAACTGTGCTTATGTCTGCGTAATGAGAAAGTAGGGAAGAACCGTGTCTGTTTCTCCTGGGACTATTTCTGGTCTAGTGATCGATGACAACTGAGTTCGCTGCCCAGACTTACATAATTACAAAGTGGAAATTATCCTGATTAAAATGGTTCTCGACATGAAAAAATAAAAATATAGAAATTGTGCGATATTTGGCGAAATAGACAGACATAGCTATATTTCCCTATAGGAAACAATGGGACGACCTCAGAGTTCCATGAGTAATTTTTTGTTGTTGTTTACATTTTAACTACAAACAACGTGGACAGTTCTCATTGCCAACAATAGCGAAGCAGGCATTGTGACGTAGAACAATAAACTGGGAATATAATGTTTGGAAGGCGAGTTGGTGCCACGGTCCTCAATAAAACTAATAGGAGCTGGCAGGGTGAAAAATGCCCTAAAATAATGCCTATTTTTTTGTGATTACTTCAAAACTACGGCAAGCAGCTGGGAAATATGGTAATATTATGAAACTGGGCTCCACGGCGGATGCAATTAACTAGTTTTTATCAGAAAAAAATGTAATGTGTCCAGCCTACTACTAGCTAGTTTACTTTGGATGATACTAGTAACGTTAGCTAATTAAATAGCTAGCTAGCTAGAGTTAATGTCAGTTACTTTTACCTTAAATTAGTTAGGGAATGTTGGAAAGACTATTCAGGTGTTTGGGGAATAGCCTAACCTAAAACATAATTTTGAGAAATATACTTTATCTTTCAAGTGTGCTGCATGAACCATCCACTGTCTGCCTCAAGAAACCAGGCATAGGCCTACATTTGATTGAAGTTTTAGCTAGTCTAGTTAGCCAACGTCAATTAAAATGCTTTTCCTTTCCCATCCCCTTTTGTAATGAATAATTGTAAGCCTTTGCATTTTCATTATTGATTAGTCTTATATGTATTATAGCAAACACCATGCTAGAGAAGTGCTCATTGAATACATGTTTTGTGCATGAATGCTAGGTGTAATTACTCTTGCTATTTGTGTTTAGGCTATAATGGGCTTAGGTGCTATTTTTGTATAGTTTCACCATCAGCAGCTGTTTTATTAATATAATGTAACACCTAATGGTCACATATACTCCTCTTCTCTCTTCAGATGCACTTTTGAAATACTTGAATCCCACCCCTGCAAATCCTGGGCCACCTGCAGACACTTTCTTTACCTCAGTACAGAGGAATGATGCAGCATCAAGTGCTCCTGCCCCTCTACCTCAGCACAGCCCAGAGATGCAGCATCAAGTGCTCCTGTCCCCTCTACCTCAGCACAGCCCAGCGATGCAGCATCAGGCATCTACAAAAAGGCTGCACCAATTGACCCTACTGACTGGCAATCTGTTTTACCTGATAAGGTAAGAACAGAGTTTGTTCTCTGAGGACCGGATCAAATAAAAAACTGTTTCACGTTTCCGAAACAAAAAGACTGGAGAAGGTGTCAGCATGACTATTTCATAGAGTCTTAGTCAATGGAGAAAAAATCAATAGAAGCTGGCTAATGTACTAAAAAAAGAATTATAGTTTGTACTGCTTCTGCTGCTAAATGTTTTCTCAGAGAAATTTCAAACTGAATAGAGAAGGATGAAGGGATTGGAAAAATGCAAGTAACTTGCTGAAGGCCCATGAGGATAGACAGGAGCACAATACACATATGGCAACATGGAAGGAATTGGAGGTCCGTCTTGCAAAGGGGCTAACAATAGATAAGCAAGAGATTGCATTCACTGGCTGAGAGAAACAGGTGGCGTAAAGTTCTTACCAGATTGCTGGCAATAATTCAGTCCTTAGCTGAAAGAAACACGGCTTTAAGGGGATCCACAGACACATTAAACAAACCAGACAATGGCAATTTTCTCAAAGAGGTGGAGCTTATGGCCAAATTTGATCCAGTAATGAAGCAGCATGTTGGTAGCGTGGAAAGTGGAGCTGGCAGTCACACACATTACCTGGCCAAAAGAATCCAAACTAATAGACTCCATCAGCGCAAAAATAGTGGAAAAAATAGTGGAAGAGATCAAAGTATTTCTCCATTATTTTAGATTGCACCCCTGAGTCATAAGGAACAGCTCTCTGTCATTGTCAGGATTGTTACTGGAAGACATACCACAAATTAAAAAACATTTCATGGGCTTTCTTGTGGCAGAGGAGTCAACAGGGGAAAGTTTGTCATATCTCATCCTTAAAAGGCTGGAGGAGCTGAACATCCCCTTTGAGGACTGCAGAGGACAGTCCTATGACAACGGCGCCAACATGAAAGAAAATAATAAAGGTGTTTAGGCTAGGCTGCTTCAACAGAACTCAAGAGCCTTTCTTTGTCCCATGTGGTGCCCAAACTTTAAATCTGGTGGTAGCTGATGCTGCTAAGAGCTCACCAGATACCATTGACTACTTGGATATTTAGCAAAATTATTCAAACTCTTCTCAGCCTCCACCCATAGATGGGATATACTCCTGAAACATGTAAAAACCACCCTGAAATCAGTGCCAGAGACCAGGTGGGAAAGCAGGATAAACAGCATTCAGGCAGTAAGGTACCAGGCTGGGCAAGTCAGAGAGGCTCTTCTGGAGGTGAGGGAAACTACTGCAGACCCTGTGGTGAAAGTTGAAGCCCAGTCTTTGGCTGAGGAGATTGGATCCTACTACTTTTCTATTTGCACAGTCATATGGTATGACATCCTCAACAAGATCCAGCATGTGAGTCACCCTCTATGCAGCTAGATGTGGCTGTCGACAAGAACGTCTCAGTGGACTTTCCATCATTAGTATAAATAATGTGGTCTCACAACAGCTGTCTTATGATGATATCGTAGATTACTTTGCTGCAAGAAAGGCAAGGTGCGTAAGGATGCAATAAGCTTATTTATATTGTATTTATAATTCATTTTATGTCACTTGTTTCTTTAATTTTGTGGGGGGTTTTTGTTTCTAAAATAAAGAAAATCTCAAAGACATAAAGCTATGCAGTTTCTGTGTGAGTGTATGATGATGGTGTGGTGGTGGAATTGGCTGTGATGCAAGGGGCATCAGCTAAAATCTTACCTAGGGCACCAAATTGGTCAGGGCCGGCCCTGAGTGGAGGAGGAGAGAGAGAGAGTGTAGAGTGACACACAAGGTATTTTATTTTATTTTAGCTGCCGGTGATGGGCAGAAGGGTATGTTTGTAAATTAATTTGATCAAGCTGTGTAGCCTATTGTTTCCTTCTTAATGAATAAATCTAATTAAAATGTTTTGTTGTTTC
Source organism: Thymallus thymallus (assembly GCA_023634145.1). NCBI lineage: Eukaryota > Metazoa > Chordata > Actinopteri > Salmoniformes > Salmonidae > Thymallus > Thymallus thymallus. The sequence goes on from CM042379.1 coordinate 24,516,349, forward strand.
TCTGTAATACTAACCACGTAGCAATTTTATGAAGTTGGGTTAGCTAACCAGCTAGATAGGTTCCCAACCTCATACCTACACTCGTAGAAAAAAGGATTCCAAAAGGGTTCTTCGGTTGTCCCCATAGAAGATCCCTTTTTGGTTCCAGGTAGAACCCTTATTGGTTCCAGGTAGAACCCTCTACATGGAACCCAAAAGGGTTCTACCTGGAACCAAAAGGGTTATATTTGGAACCAAAAGGGTTCTATCCGGAACCAAAAGGGGTTCTTCAAATGGTTCTCCTATGGGGACAGCCGAAAAGTGTAGCTACCAAGCCATTTCAGGCTATCAATCAAGTTAGAGTAGCTTGTCTAATCATCTTAGTTGGCATGCCTGCTGCCAAGGTTGCTACACTTTAGAAAAGCAAACAATTACAAAATGTACTGAAGGCATAACAGTTCTTAAAGAATTATAAATTAAAATGACAATTGAACAGGTAAAGAGGTATATATATATATATATAGATAAATAGACATAATGATTATTGCTCTAGATTGCAGGAAAAAGCTGTTTCAGGTATAACAGTTGGTGTAACAACAGATTCACTGACACAGCACATCTATGACTTAACTATCTTGCTACAGTCTGTTCTGGGTTGCCCAGGTATTACTCCTAGATGAGAACTGTTGACGGGACCAGTTCAGTAGTGGTAAAGGTAGTGTTGCTCCAGTCTACACTCAGATTGCTCCATGAGCTGATTGGTAGACGCAGTAGAAGATGGACACTAGTCCCCACAGCCAGGATGACACTGACAGCCAGTAAAGCGAGACCTCTCCTCAGGACCAGCTGGGTGGTGGAATGCAGTGCTCTGGGGCTCACATCCTCCCTCTGCACCTCTGGGGTCCAATTGCTTCCTCAGGTCCCTCTGGACCTCAGTACTCACTGACATGTATCTATTCACTGTCTGGGTGTGGACGCAGGCACAATCTGGGCTAGAACAATGTTATTTGAGAGAGTATAATATAAATAATACAACAAATAGGACTGAGCAACATTTTTCTACTCACCATCTCATTGTTCTCTGTGTGGTCAGGTGCAACTATACTCCTCATTGACCCCATATATCCAGCCTTTCCAGCTCGTTTCACAGCCTGTCATAAACAGATCAACTCCATGATGCTCTCAACTGACAGCAAACATTTTCCTTCACCCACCCGAGGCCACTACTATGCTTCACAGAAACCATAAAGATAGAGTTGTGGGCTGTCAGTATCTCAATTACCTGAGCCCCTGTATGTTCCAGATAGGGAAGTTAAAATCCACTGATGACGTACCTTCTCTGTCATTCTCTTCCAGTTGAGCCTGAAGATGACATTGATGAAGAAGGTGGACTGTAGAATGACACAGATTAACAGGCCTAACCAGAACCCTGTGTAGAGGGAGGAGATGAGAGTAGAGAAGAGATGAGAAGAGGATATGAGAGGAGACGAGAGGAGAGTAGAAGAGAAGAGAAAAAAAGAGAGGAGAGGAAAGGAAAGGAAATGAGAGGAGTGGGGAGAGGAGAGGAGGAGAGCAGGTTAGACTGGCTTTGACCAAGGACAGAGAACACTGTGTCATCTTCAATACAGAATAACCCTGCTATTCATGATTATTGACTGCTAGTGAGAGCAAACTGTTTTTCTGAATGTTTTTGTACCACATTTCAGAATTTGATCTGTGGCAAGTATGTGTCAAGACCGTAAGAATGCGAAAAGACCTCTGGTCTTGAAAAGGAAGTCTAAAATTGTGTTTGGTTTTCATAAAATTCAGAAATGAGTACACACCTAGGACCCTGAGGCCAGCTGCGATCATCAAAGAGATGCTCAGTGGAAGGCCCACGCAGTAGTAGGTGATGAGATTAGCCACCGCTGCTATCTTCTGTTTGCCCGTGCCCAGGATGATGCCCATACACACACACTGGGACAGACAAACACATCTCAGATTACTGGGTGTTTACAGAGAGAGACAAACACTGTTGGCTGGCTGTCACCAGGTTTCATGTTTTATCACTTATTCCACCAATGTTCCCGGGTCCTGGAATATGATCTCCCATATTCCGCTGTATATTAATGACATCTTATTGTAGCAGTATTATTGTATAAAATGTTATGAATTTTTTAGTGGTTACAAACCAATTGAGTGCACTTACCACTAGCCCATCAAAGAACTGAAGGACACAGTACACGTTGAGAAGTTGAGAGACCAGATCTATTATCTGCCTGAAAAGGAAAGAGGTTCCAATTTGTGTCTTGATCTTTATGTTGACTATATGTACACTCTACTTACTCATCAGAAGTAAACATGAAGGTGATCACTGTTTTAGTAGATTCTCTGAATTACTGCCATTGAACCTAGAGCATGGACAAAGACATGCACTACTGCTAAAGAACTACTTTGTAGTCACAGTAATTATTATAATTGTAGTTCACCATATATCACCATAGTTGTGATGGTTGAAATAAGGGCCATATGAGCTAGAGTGAGTGTTTGACTGACCTGAGAGGGCGAGGGACACCTTGCTGGTGAGGATAGCCCCGGCTCTGTCTCCGGCCCCCAGGGCACGAACACATGCTGCAGCCTGGATCCCCAGGGGGAACTTTACCCACACAACACAACACATTAACTAGATGTCTCATAAACAGCTTGCTGTCTTAGCCTAACCATGCCTCAAACAAAGTTAATGTGTGTTTTTGCCTCAGACTTTACTTTGACCTGTAGCCTACATGTATACTACGTTTTGGGTTATTCTTCAACTTATTTGGAGTGGATAGCCAGGGCATTGTGTTTCGTTTGGTTTCCGTGATAGAACTAAGTATTAGAGTAGGTGTGTAAAGAGTTCTGTACACAGTACCATGTAGTTGAAGAAAGCCAATATTATGAGCACGTGTTGAGCAGCCAGGTCCACTTCACCCAGCATGCCTGAGAAAGAGAGAAGGAAAGAGAGAGGGGGAAGAATGCAGAGCTGGATGTTACATAGATATGGTTGTTTTGGCCTTTTGAATTGTACTCTTCATTGGTTCATTGGTGTTAACCTTAAGAGCTGAAACGTACCTGCAAGGAATCCCCCAAGCTCATAGATCCACCATTCGAAACACAGCATCAGTGTTCTGGGGATGGCTAGTTTCATTTAAGAGCCCCACTCCTGCAGCGCTTCTGTAGTCCAACCTGTAGGGGGAGACAAAGGCCTGTTCATCCGAACACAAACACCTCTATTTCAATGGGTCACATTCATTAAGCACAATCAGAGGGATGGACTTTCTCTTACCTCCCCATGTTTTAATATATAGCTTCTTCCGAAAAATGTAAGCAAACAAGAAAGAACATATGTAGAGCTGGGAAAGCATATTAGCTGCTGCAGACCCACTATAAAACAAATACACACACACAAAAACAAACATGAGCATTGCATAATTACAGTTACTGTTACATAATTGATACTCTGACTATGTTACTGACTGTTAAGAATATGGCACTGTTTCTTGTCTGAGCACACATACATAACTCCCAGGTCCATCCAGTAGAGCAGGATATAATTTGTCACCACGTTGGCGATGTTGGCCGCTACTGCTGTGTACATCTGAGGCAGTATTATCCTCTGAGTACAGAAACACACTCGTTGATATGATCATAAACATCAGATTCACACCTATGACTGTCTTACTCCTTAACCCAGATGACACAAGAGACTGGGATGAGGATGCCATCATAGAAATAAGAATGAATAGAAAGGGTGTCTCCATTTAAGTCAATGATTGGTGGACTGGCAGCAATTTTGAGTGTACCCATGCCAGGAAGTAAAATCAGGAAGTGTACCCTTCAAACTGTGCACTGATTTGTTGAGTCAACTCAACTGACATTGCAAAAAATACATTCCACTGCATTACCCACATCAGTTAGCATAATTTGAATAAACATTCTACATCACCATGGAAATCCAGCATCACTTGATAGAAGATTCCAAAAAAACATGAAAATTATTGCATCACAATACCAGGCAGCCATTGCGAGTGTACCTATGAATTTACCAGTCAATTGCCAGGGTTAGAGCTTCCAAGGCCATTCTATTCATTCCTATTTCTATAGATGCAATGAGGTGTGAGGAACAAAACAAGCCATTTGTAACCCAGCAGCAGGGTTAGTGTACCTGGTTCTGGAGATAAGAAGCCTGAAGTTGATGCAGGAAAATAGCCTAAAAGAAAGAGATACAGAGTAAATTACAAAGACAGGGAGGAGAGGATGTTTAATGCAATTTAAATAGAAAACACTAAATGTACTATTAATCTAATAAGAATAGGTTAATGGAGCCAGCGAGTTGAACACAGACAAAATGGAAGCCATTCTAAACAAGTGGGTGTTTGATTAAACAGATGACTCACTGGCACTGCAGGTAGGTAAGCGATAACATACAGCTGTGCTATCCTGAAATACAAAGCATGTATTCGCAGTTAAATCCCACACAATTACTACACCTGTTCCATGTATTTACCCTATACACACCACATACTGCTATGCTCTATACATTTACCATTATGCTGTCAGTAAAAATCACCTATTCAGGCAGGAGGGTCAAAATGTTTATTGCGTCTAGAAACTAAAGCAATTTGGCTGTGAAAACATCGTTGGCTTTCCACTGAATGGAGTGTTTGTGGAATTGCCAGGGGTCACATTTGATGCTGAGAGCAGTCAGAAATTGTGTTATTGCAGGTAAGAGAATGAAGAGTTCTGTTCTCCCCAATTAGCATACAAACAAGCACATTATCTTTATCCAGCATCAGAGGCACGGCACCGTGCATCTGCTGTATCTGTGCTGTGCTCAAGTCTGAGTCATACAGTGTGAGTAGGGCCTTATATTTTTCCTGACCATGTGACCTGATCAGGGACAACTCTTACGCTAGTCATAGAGTTGTTATAACCAAGATCAGGAACAACTCTGGAGCTAGTCATAGGGTATAACCAGAATCAGGAACAACTCTGGAGCTAGTCACAGGGAATAACCAGGATCAGGAACAACTCTGGAGCTAGTCATAGGGAATAACCAGGATCAGAAACAACTCTGGAGCTAGTCATAGGGAATAACCAGGATCAGGAACAACTCTGGAGCAAGTCATAAGATATAACCAGGATCAGGAACAACTCTAGAGCTAGTCATAGGGTATAACCAGGATCATCAACAACTCTGGAGCTAGTCATTGGGAATAACCAGGATCAGCAACAACTCTGGAGCTAGTCATTGGGAATAACCAGGATCAGGAACAACTCTGGAGCTAGTCACAGGGTATAACTAGGGTCCAGAGTTTTCTCTGGTCAAGAAAAACCTCTGGCCCTAATATTAGAGTATTTCGTTCTGGCATTTTTCACCTGCCCTGTGTTTTTCGTTGCTGCTTGACAAAGTAATTTCCCCTTGGGGATCAATAAAGTATCTATCTATCTATCTATCTATCTATCTATCTATCTATCTATCTATCTATCTATCTATCTATCTATCTATCTATCTATCTATCTATCTATCTATCTATCTATCTATCTATCTATCTATCTATCTATCTATCTATCTATCTATCTATCTATCTATCTATCTATCTATCTATATATCTATCTATCTATCTATCTATCTATCTATCTATCTATCTATCTATCTATCTATCTATCTATCTATCTACCAGCCTCCGCCCAGTACCCTGCCCTGAACTTACAGTTGTCACTGTTACTAGCCGGCTACCACCCAGTACCTTTCACCTTAGAGACTGCTGCCCTATGTAGCCTACATAGTCATTGAACACTGGTCACTTTAATAATGTTGACATACAGTATTGTTTTACCCACTTCATACTATATTCTAGTCAAGGCTCATCCTATATACAGTGGGGAGAACAAGTATTTGATACACTGCCGATTTTGCAGGTTTTCCTACTTACAAAGCATGTAGAGGTCTGTAATTTTTATCATAGGTACACTTCAACTGTGAGAGACGGAATCTAAAACAAAAATCCAGAAAATCACATTGTATGATTTTTAAATAATTAATTTGTATTTTATTGCATGACATAAGTATTTGATCACCTACCAACCAGTAAGAATTCCGGCTCTCACAGACCTGTTAGTTTTTCTTTAAGAAGCCCTCCTGTTCTCCACTCATTACCTGTATTAACTGCACCTGTTTGAACTCGTTACCTGTATAAAAGACACCTGTCCACACACTCAATCAAACAGACTCCAACCTCTCCACAATGGCCAAGGCCAGAGAGCTGTGTAAGATAAAATTGTAGACCTGCACAAGGCTGGGATGGGCTACAGGACAATAGGCAAGCAACTTGGTGAGAAGGCAACAACTGTTGGCGCAATTATTCGAAAATGCAAGAAGTTCAAGATGACGGTCAATCTCCCTCGGTCTGGGGCACCATGCAAGATCTCACCTCATGGGGCATGAATGATCATGAGGAAGGTGAGGGATCAGCCCAGAACTACACGGCAGGACCTGGTCAATGACCTGAAGAGAGCTGGGACCACAGTCTCAAAGAAAACCATTAGTAACACACTACGCCGTCATGGATTAAAATCCTGCAGCGCACGCAAGGTCCCCCTGCTCAAGCCAGCGCATGTCCAGGCCCGTCTGAAGTTTGCCAATGACCATCTGGATGATCCAGAGGAGCAATGGGAGAAGGTCATGTGGTCTGATGAGACAAAAATAGAGCTTTTTGGTCTAAACTCCACTCGCCGTGATTGGAGGAAGAAGAAGGATGAGTACAACCCCAAGAACACCATCCCAACCGTGAAGCATGGAGGTGGAAAGATCATTGTTTGGGGATGCTTTTCTGCAAAGGGGACAGGACGACTGCACCGTATTGAGGGGAGGATGGATGGGGCCATGTATCGCGAGATCTTGGCCAACAACCTCCTTCCCCCAGTAAGAGCATTGAAGATGGGTCGTGGCTGGGTCTTCCAGCATGACAACGACCCGAAACACACAGCCAGGGCACCTACCTAAGGAGTGGCTCCGTAAGAAGCATCTCAAGGTCCTGGAGTGGCCTAGCCAGTCTCCAGACCTGAACCCAATAGAAAATCTTTGGAGGGAGCTGAAAGTCCGTATTGCCCAGCAACAGCCCCGAAACCTGAAGGATCTGTATGGAGGAGTGGGCCAAAATCCCTGCTGCAGTGTGTGCAAACCTGGTCAAGAACTACAGGAAACGTATGATCTCTGTAATTGCAAACAAAGGTTTCTGTACCAAATATTAAGTTCTGCTTTTCTGATGTATCAAATACTTATGTCATGCAATAAAATGCAAATTAATTACTTAAAAATCATACAATGTGATTTTCTGTATTTTTGTTTTAGATTCCGTCACTCACAGTTGAAGAGTACCTATGATAAAAATTACAGACTTCTACATGCTTTGTAAGTGGGAAAACCTGCAAAATCGGCAGTGTATCAAATACTTGTTCTCCCCACTGTACATACAGTATATATTTATATTCTGGACTGATATTGCTTGTTCTGATATTTCTTAATTCCTTTCTTTACATTTTGGGGGATTTGTGTGTATTGTTTTGTATTGTTTTGTCATGTTTGGTATTACTACACTGTTGGAGCTAGAAACATAATCATTTAGCTGCACCTCCAATAACATCTGCAAAATGTGTGTATGCGACCAATAACATTTGATTTGATGTTGACAGTGTAGTTGTTACCTGGCCACCTCAGGCTCCTGGCCTAGAGCCAGCAGGATAGACTGGGTGTTGAGGAGCATGGCCCAGCAGGGTAGACAGAAGAGCAACAGGATACACACTCCTCTGGAGGATTACCCCCACACGCTGCAGGTTCCTACCACCAAATGTCTGCTCAGACACACACACACACACACACACACACACACACACACACACACACACACACACACACACACACACACACACACACACAGACAGACAGACAGACAGACAGACAGACAGACAGACAGACAGACAGACAGACAGACAGACAGACAGACAGACAGACAGACAGACAGACAGACAGACAGACAGACAGACAGACAGACAGACAGACAGACAGACAGACAGACAGACAGACATACAGACACCACACACACACAGACAGACACACGTTAGGGTCACAGACTGTGACAGTTGCATATATTTCAACTGGAACATATACTTCAACTACTGCATGTTTCAAAATACATGTACATACCTGAGATACCAAAGTGTCTCATGCTAAGGCAAGTCCACCTGTTGCTGCAGTCGTTACGTTAATAGTCTGAAGAAGGATATCATCAAACACATTTACAGCAGACAATTACATGAAGATTTACATTCTTACAGTATTTCCAAAATAAGATAATGAGCATAACTGTACATGTTTGTTGTTGCTTTATTATGAGAATTGATTAAATCATTGCTATCCCCTCCCTTGTGGTTTTTCAAAGGAACACCAGAATCTGTGGGGACCTGAGGTGATGTTGTAATATTTATTTCCATTCTCCCTCTCCTCTCCAACCACATACAGAGGAGCCATTTTCTTATCTAAACTGATAGATCCCAGCAGAGTACACAACATAGCCAGAGGATTGACTCACCGCGCAGGCAAGGCCAGAGTGTCACGATAGGGTGCATACATCGACCAAGACGCAGCGCAGGGATTATAGTTCGACATGATTTATTATACTATGTAATAATTATAGATATCATTTACTATGTATAATCACACACCAAATGACGAACTATACAACACCGAGACAAACACTATAGACAAAACGTCACGTTCACAAAAACAAACACGAATGAACGGACGTAACAAAAGCACACTTACTTTCACCGTGACTGCGACATATAACGACGACCCACAACCCAGTGTGAAAATCTACAAACCTATGTAGGATCCCTAATTAGAGACGATGCGCTACAGCTGCCTCTAATTAGGGATCCCACACAAACCACCACCAGAAAGAATAGACCTGTCAGACTCTGACCATGGTTACATAGAGAAGCCAAATAGACTTCTCTATGGCCAGAGCCTGACACAGAGCCAGCTAACACCGCATTCCCCAGGCGACCACAGAACATAGTGATGACAAACGGAAGCAGGTATTTTAGGATTAAGACAGCAGCTAGGGGAAGAAGACACGCATAAACAATAAACACCCCACTGGGCAGAAACTGGGTGAATCAACGTTGTTTCCACAACATTTCAACCCCAGAAATCTATGTGATGATGTTGAATCAACGTGGAAAACTCATTGGATTTGCAAAAAATCATCAACGTAAGGACATTTCACAAGTGTGAGGCATCTCAAGTGCCTTGTCATTGCATAGTAGAAGTACTCAGATAAATATATTAATAGAACAACAAATTAAACCCAAAATACACCAACAAGGACCAAGAGATACAGACCAATAAATGCCACTATTTCTTCATATAAACCCTATGACAGGTATTTTAACTGAATGGCTAATACTTGTTGGGTATAATGCAGTGGGGAACTGTCAGGGCCCTCTATGCCCTAAGGATAGATACAAACCTGTATATATTTGTATATATTATAATTTGTCATTTTGTTTTCATTGATTTAATGTTTTTTTTGTCTTAATTGTAATGATCTTCCTATTGAATTTCTTCAGTTTGTGTTGGAAAAAGAAGGGTTAATATCCAAGAGAAAAACAATATCCATTTAGAATTTTTCTTTGGTAGTCTCTTGGTAGAAATAATCTAGCTGGGCTCAACGCTCATTGGCTAGGCCCTCAGGCTTTGAATAGAAGGCACCAGCCAACCTCATTGACATTGACTTCAATTAGAGCAGCATTTTGGAATGACAGTAGAATCAACCAATCACAAATCGTCTTGTAATAGGTGGGACAATTGTATGATGCCTCAAGGCCCTCTAGAGGGCCTAAGTATATGTCACTAATTCAGAGCCAATAGCGAGCCTTATCTTGTTTTCTCACGCTTGAGCCTAGCTAGCTGGCTAGCTTTTTGCAGTGAGTGTCTGTAACGATGGCGATGGCAACTGCAGAGAGAGTAATCGAGGTGGTGGCTAAATTGTTAGCATCGCCCTTTTCAAGACTAACTTTTAATGAAAAGTTCAATCTTGTACAGACCGGGAGACCAACTCCTGCACTGCCTGATTTGGTGCAATGAGGAAAGAGTTTTGAAAGGCATTTTCAAGTTAATAATTATGAGCGCTATCTGTGGATAAACGGCTGTGAGCTGACAAAAAAGCTTTACTGTTGGAATTGCCTACTCTTCAGCACCGATAATAGCTCAAGCTGGATAACTGGTTTCAAAGATTTAGCCTGTTTGACAAAGTCAGCACTTCGACACCAAAACTCAACTTCACACCTGGGAGCTACAGTGAGTTTAAAAACATTTGGGGAAACAAGAGTAGACCTTCTTCTTAACGAGCAGCGGCGTAACGAGACACTTGGTCACAATGATAAAGTCAGGCACAACATGGAGATTCTAAAGTGGCTTATTCATACGGTTGTGTTTTAAGGCAAGCAAAAATGAGCATTCAGAGGACATGATGAGGATAAAGAATCAGCTCATAAAGGAAACTACTTGGAAATACTGGATTTCTTGGCTGAGTATGACAGCGTGTTAAACTGACATTTAGCTACCTCTGAAATTAGATAGATTATTTTTTGGACAACAGTCTTAGCTTCTGCCCAAGCAATCCACCTCAACCCCAAAGTCAATTTTAGACTATTCAACTAGATGTGTGTTTATCACTGGCAAGGATGTAGCATCAAATATGAACGTGTCTGACAATCTCCCTCGTCAGAGCAGCAAAGATCGACCAGTCAGTACAGTACACTGGCATATTGCAACAGAAGATGCAGCCTGTGGTATTGGCAGGGGAAAGCTTAATTTACCTGGCCATCTGTAACACTGCGACAGCAGACAGTAATGCAAACGGGAAAAATATATCTTATGGATGGAATATATCCTTATGTTCTCATAAACACTTTATGGAAACGTAACTGTTTATGTATGAGAATTACAAACTAAAACCAGTAGACACACCCACAAACTATGAAGACACCAATCAGGTAGAGAGAACTGATGACAGTGACAGGGAGATGTTGTATCTATCTGCACTCCCAGTTCTATCGATCCCTATCATAATAGAATATTCATCTCCTCCTCCAGTTCCTCCTATTTCTGTCTTCCTCCAGGTCCTCCTATTTCTGTCTTCCTCCAGTTCCTCACCTCCTGCTGTCCCCCCAGTCCCTCCTGATCTGTCTGGCACAGACAATGTGACAGTGGAGGAGTTCAGTGACGTGGTGCTGTCCTGTCCCAATTTGACCACCTAATCATCCCCAGCTTCCAATTGGCTCATTCATCCCTCTCCTCTCACTTGTAACTCTTCCCCAGGTTAATGCTGTAAATGAGAATGTGTTCTCAGTCAACTTACCGGGTAAAAAAATAAATAAATATGTTTCTGTCTTTCACAGTGGTGGAAGTTAGTGATTTGTTCTACACCGCTACCTACGCAGTTACGGAAATGTTGCAACTAATTGTTTTCTTTTGTCAAAAACCGTGGCGATACATATTTGACCTCACTAATAAAAAACCGAAGGCTAACAATACTTTGATTTCTGGTCGATTATAAAATGAATAAGTGACTTATTATATTCTTTGCTTATTGAAAGCTTGTCACCTTGCCAGGTCTTACCATGCCTGGACCCTGGCAGATAAAGAGAATGACTCAGCTACATTCTCATGAATGGGATTCCGTAAAGTTACATTTTCATGGCCTGCATGCAAAGTGCAGAAACAAGGGCTCCTCCTGCAGCTCTTCTATTGAGATCCATGGGAATAAAACCATTAAAGCCAGTTAAATATTGATGATTTTTGGTCAACAGCGGACATGAGCTCAAAACCTTTTTTTTTAAGGCTTTATTTTTCATCCTCTGAGCTTAAATAGAAAACAGAGACAGAATTAATCTTATTTAAAAAATAGAAAATGTAAATTTAGAAAGTATTGTGATGGAAAACACTATATTAGAGTAAGTAATGAATACATCAAGTAATCTAAAGAATGAATTGCCAAAGTAATGCCCTTCTACAGTGTTGGAGACTAATAGTAGCCTCTGTAAAGAAAGCAAAGCAGTATGTGTTTCCTACCCTGGATTGTCAGGGGAAACTTAATCTGTATGGCCTTGCTGGGTTGACCTTCATCATTGGGGGACTGTGCCTTAGCGGAGTGTGTGTGGTGTGTGTGAGAGAGAGAGAGAGAGAGTCTGGCTGGCCCTCAGAGGAATCTCTTTTTCTCTCTCTCTGGGCTGCACTGGGCTGTTTATTTAGGCAGAGTTTAAAGCATTTCATCCCTGCTGTGGCATCCAGAAGTCAGATCACAGGACAAATTAAGCCTTGGATTTGTGTCCAGGAATAACAATCCCAGTGATTCAGCACTGGCACGTGGTGTCATGCTCTGTAACTACCTGCCATAGAGAGGTTCAGTAGAGAGTTCTGCTGGTGCTAGATAATTCTGGCAAAGTAGGAGCTGGAACATTATTGCTGTGTAAGTAGACCTACAGTATGTGTCCTGTGAATAAGAATTCTGATATACTAGTCAATAATATTTTGCATGACAACGAACAAAACATGATCTGCTGCTGCACGCCTTCTGGGTTCTCTACTCCCCTTTATACTTGTTTCACAAGCAAGACGTGCAGACGCGTATTTTCTGTTTTTATGAGCACTGAAGTGCTGTGCTGTTAGGGGCTATTTCAGTTCACATTCTACAAATCACAGCAACCACTTTCTGTGAGACTCCGTAGTGGAAAGACCACTTTCAATCAATGGATTACCTAGCATGTTACAAAGGTCACCTATATGTACGTGCTGTGATGAGTGTGTGTGTGTGTGTTGAGTATGTTGTTGACTTTCTCAGTCCCCTCTCTCCTGCTGTGTGAGCCATATTTCAAAGTGATCGCATGGCATGATGGCCCTCTGCTGTGTTGTCGACCATTTAAGGGAATAGCTTTGCAGTTAATCAAAGAAATCAAGTGCAGTTAATCAAACTGAGTGAGATGGAAGTCACGACTCCTATCAAAATGCCAAAGGAACGACCCTGCCAGGATTCAAAAAGCCTTTACAACTATGTGGCATGAAGAGAGGTAATGGTGTACCTAAAACAAACTATTCAAAAGAACAATAGTTATTTCATATTGTTAACTGTGAGTGAGGATCTTGCAGTGAGGAGTTGCAGTGATCATAATCCCTATACTATCAAGTCTAAAAAGCTTTTTGTTTTGCCTCAGAGCGTATTTGAAGGAGAAGTAAATGTTTGTTGACTTTGTCATTGCTAGTGACAATGAGTGCATCAGTCTTATAGGGAAACTGCCTTGATTCCAGATATTGATCTGGCCAGAGGGGCTTGGCAGTATGACAAATAGCGTCAAAAAGTAGGAACTACTTGCTACAGACTTCCTGTGAACTAACTTTTCTCCCCATTAATATATAAAGGAGAAATGACATTCATAACAACAAAGATAAGGACACAGGAAGTCGAAATAAGACTGAGGGGTTCAATTTCAGGGTTACATTTTACAATGTGGGCTACCTGGTGAAGCTTTCCAAATAGCTGTGGATTAGCATAAATATTAAGAAGAGGTCTGCACAAAGCTATGTGATAATAGGCTTGATGGAGTCATTAGAATGATGGGATGAAGTTCCCAGGACGTTTTAGTTGATGTCACAAACGTGGTGTCAGACCAAGGTGCAGCACTGAAGTAATGCAACATTATTCATTATTAAATCAATTGCACAAAATAACAAAGAGATACACGAACATAACACACAGTAGGCTAGGCTAGGCTAGGCTAGGCTAGGCTAGGCTAGGCTAGGCTGCGCTGCCAAACACCCAGACAAGTGAAACACCTGAACTTAAATATGGCCCCCAATTAGAGACAATGCAAAGCTGCTGCCTCTAATTGGGGACCAACACAAAACCCACATAGAAACATAAACCTAGATCTGTCAGGCTCTGACCATAGATAACTAGAGGAGCCAAAGGCTTCCCTATGACCAGAACCTGACAGTTGAGCCTCTGTCTGTGCTCTTTATACAGGAGGGTCTATAGCGGCATCTTTGAAGGCAATTCATACAGACACAGGAGCATTTGGAACAAATTGAGGGTCTGTCTGTGCTCTTTTTTTTTTATTACTGACAGGATAGTGAGAGATGGTTGAAGTCCAATAACACAATTACAGGAAACCATATCATATAAAACAAATGTTTCCACTACATTAAAACTGTACAAAATGTTCAATTGGATTTCTGCAGCAGTAACTCTGACCATACAATATTCCTCAAGATAGAATAGCATTAAAATAAATAAACAAATATCACTTAATTTACATAAATTATGTAAAATATTGCCCTTCCCACCACATTGTATACGAAACACGCCAGCTGAAAGCAGAATCACCGTAAATGTCTTACTGTACAACACCTATGGTAGTGTCGTTGAAAATACAGCGATTATCTTACAGTGTACAACACATTATATTGAATGATCAGTTAAGACATTGCCATGATCAGATGACATTGTCATGATCAAGATACAAATCACAAGTCAAACCTTACATCATCCTTTCAAACAGTATTGTTGCTGGTATGTTATTTACATTATTATAGGGATGGAGATACAGGGACTTTCATTACATTCACATGTTTTAAATATAGCTACTGTTCTGTCATTAGTTCAGTAAGCTTAAGAACCAGCCCAAAGGTGCATTACTCTAGGTGGTTCAATAAAAGGGGAAAGCAAACAACTAACTCTTTCTCGCTCACTCTCTTTCTTTCTCTAAGTGTCTGATTGCAACCAACAGAGAGGATTCTTCTCCAGTCAATGGGTTTAAAGCTTAACCCTAAGACAACTCTAAAGCTTTCTTGACAGTTATAAAAACCTTGCCAGTGGAATCCTTGGTGAGACACATCTTAAATCTGACCCATATGAAAACACACTACTCCTGCTTTTAACAACAGGCAACACTGAACAACCTTTGACTTTTCCCTCCAGAATACACTGTCTTTACTTGTCATGCTCAGGAGCATTTTGGAGCTACAGGTATTTACACCATAAATATGTACTACTTGAATATACAGAAACGTACACACAGGCACACACACACGTACACACACACACACACACACACAGTGCATGCATGATGCATGACATCATTTCAGAATATACTTAAAATGTATACAAGACAACATATCAAGCAGATACAATGCACTTTTCTCATGAATGTCAAACTCATACTTTGGTCAAGCAATTAGGATAATGTCATTTTCATAATTCCACGCAACAACAAAATACAATTTAAGGCAAAGGTAACTATCAGTCACATTAAACAACAAAGTAAAAAAAAAAAACACACTTAAAATATTTCTGTACACAGAATTTCATTATAGAAAAATATGTGAGTTGCACAGAGTGGTCAGATCTTTTCCTAATCCACCATAGTACAGTAGATGTGATGACATGGTATCTCATATCAATAGATATACCCCTTCATTAGTCCCAATGACCCTCACAGTTCAAGATGCAGCTTTCCTAAAATGGATGCTAGTTAGAACATTCTGAATGATGTCATTTCACCTGACAAGAATGTTAGGGTCTATTGCAAGATATAATGTTAATAGGACTTATTCTCATTCAATTGTCAGTTCCATGTCTTAAACTTTGGAACGTAACAATATTAAATAATATGTTTCATCATTCCTCATGGTAGGTCGCCATGACTACTGTCTATCTCATCACAACCCTGTAAAGAATTTTGGTCAATTCAGTACAACCATTCCCTCAAACAGCTTTACAAAGCACATTATACTCAGTCCTTCCATGCAAGCCCAGAAACCCGACAGAGAAGGAGTAAAACATGTAGTTCAACATCTGCGGTCAGATATAAGATGACAGCAAGCAAATCCCGCTATTTTATCTGAGCCACCAGGAGTAACAGCATTCCACAGGCCTTGTCACAGTCTGCAGCGAGTGTGCTGAGATACAACACAACCTTTAGGATTGAGAACTACAGAACACCAAGCACCATGGTAAGTCAGTGCAACCTCTAGCTGTCCACTGTGTCGTCGGCTCAGTGGCCATGGACCCCCTACCAGGCTGCTGTCTGAAGCCATGTTCTGCCTCACTGACTGACTGAATGAGAGAGGGAGAGAAGGATGGATGGCTATAGGGCTGAGGCTGGAGTGGGGTTAGGTCAGGTCAGCCGGGCTGAGGAACATAAGGTTAATGTCCCCAGCGTGAAGCAGCCAGAGGCCCCACAGCGCTCCTGGGGACACAGACCATAGAGAGGGACAAGATGTATGTCCTATTTACATAGAGGATACTAGCTCTGCCACCTGTCAACACAGCAGGTCAATGAACACACTGTCTGGAACAGCTCCTGATGGTGTATTGCTAGAACATTCCTTCATAGGTTTCAACAGTGTCTCTGTCTTTGCATGACAAAATATAACACATTGTTTCAATAGCACTGCCACTGAAAACACTTTTGCCACATTGGACGTAATTTGAGCTTGAGAGGCAGCATTAGGATGAACCCATGGCTGTTTCAAGCGTTAGGCGAAAGCTTGAGGGATTTTAGACATGATCTATTGAGTCCCGGGAGTGGAGAAAGGCCTGCTGTTGAAGAAGTGTAGAGGGCCAAGCAGCCAAGCTGATACCAACTGATACCAGCAGTAGATCCAATATAGGTGACAACACTGTCAAAAGAATGAAAGATTTAGTTAGTATAGTGGTTCCAATTCCAAAGCCCAAAGCCATATATAAGTTAACAGTGAATTATCCTATACACCTGTGTATTACCATTACCAACAAAAGCCAACTAGATTAGTTCTTACAGGCCCACTGAAGTGACACAGTACCCATGCTCCAATCTCCGTAATTGCCAAAACCCTATTTCCAAATCTAGAAATCAGTGGATTTCGTGCTTGATTGGAAACTCCAGTTGTAGCTCATCAGGCTGTCTATGCAGCTCTGTTAAATCGGAAAATAGGAGTCAGTGGGCTTTGAAAATAAAGGAGCTGTCCTAATAATAGCTCAGCTACCTCAGGTTCCTGCATGAATATTTATGAGGGAGTATACAGACTGATCTCTGCTCTCTCTGTGTTTCTCTCTGTCTGCTCTCCCCCCTCTCTCTGCGTTTCTCTCCGTCTGCTTTCTTTCTCCATGTTTCAATTTCTCAGTCCAATCTCTCTCTCTCCATCTCTCCCTCCATCTCTCTCGCTCTCCCTGTTCTCTTCCTCTCCCTCTCTGCCCCCTCTCTCCTCTTCTAAGACAGTTATTATTATTCTGTTTAGCTGTACAGATCATAATGCATGCAGCTCCTACTTCAGCTGTGATGACCCTTTTGTATCACACCACAAAACATAACCAAATCAAGGTGAACATTTATCGACTGCACCAGAGTACAATATCAGCAAAGCAAATCAATCCGTGCTGGAGTCAAAGCTTCACAAAGCCTTATGTTCTCAAAGGCTTAAGGCACAATGCTGAAGAGCCAAAGGTGAATGTCTAAATTATTCAAAATTAATCATTTATTCACATTACATAATTGCCACTGTGCTGCAGTAAAGGCTACAGAAATTACACAATGGAAGAAAAAACAATATATTTTCACAGCCTCCAATATGACAACTCAGAAACAGGTTGTGGGCGGATATTTTTCAGTTTGTTGCTATTATAGAGAGACAGTATGACCATATAGTTCTAGGAGTATAATGAAGGGCACTTGAAACCGTTTAAGTGTGAGTGCTCACCTTGGCCCTGGACAATGAGACCCTTGTCCTCCTCCTCTTCCATCTTTCCTCGATCTCTCTCTGTCCGTCAGGGTGTGGCGTCTCCACGGTGCATGGAGGCCCGCCCCCAGACACCATGGCCGCCACCCCCTCCTCCTCCCCCGGGATCCTGGTCAGACTCTGGTTGACTCTGGGCCCGCTCAGGCTTGGGGTTGGGGGTGCAGGGAGGGTCAGGGTGCTGGACAGACATGGTTCTCCTCAGGTGGGTGCGTTTACACAGGAAGTCAGGTTTGGCAGAGAGGCCGAAGGAGCCTTTCCTCAGGACCATGCGGGCCGAGGAGGTCTTCTTGGGTCTGGCCCGGTGACCAAACTGCAGTGAGGAGAGGTGCACTGCATAGCCATCACTTAGGAACTATGGGAAGAGAGAGAGAGAGAGAGAGAGAGAGAGAGAGAGAGAGAGAGAGAGAGAGAGAGAGAGAGAGAGAGAGAGAGAGAGAGAGAGAGAGAGCGAGAGAGAGAGAGAGAGAGAGAGAGACAGTTAGAGAGAGCGGCCATGTTAGAATAGAAGACTAAACAGGTAGATATGAGATGGAGAGTGACAGTAAGGAACAAAAGCCACAGACAGACCTGAATAGATACATCAAAACACGATCGATAGCTATCAGTGAGTCAAAGCCATTAGCTTGATTGATAAAGAAAAGTAGAAGAGGAGTGTAGAGTCCCCTGATGTCTACCTGGCATTGATTCTGGTACTTCTTGGAAGGCCTGCCCACAATATAAATCTGGGAAGGACTCAGACCCAGCATGTTGTACACAGAGATGTCCTTCATGGAGCCATAGGCTGAGTTGATCTTAATGTGACACTGGCAGAGAGAGAGAAAAGAGGGAGAGAGAGAGAGAGAGGGAGAGAGGAGAGAGGAGAGAGGGGGGAGGGGAGGAGAGGAGAGGAGAGGAGGAAAGAAAGAAAGAAAGAAAGAAAGAAAGAAAGAAAGAAAGAAAGAAAGAAAGAAAGAAAGAAAGAAAGAAAGAAAGAAAGAAAGAAAGAGAGAGGGAGGGAGGGAAGTAACACTGGGTTTGGCACTTTTATGCATTGCGACCAGAGGTTATACTGCTGTGCCTACAAAGTCAATGTGAGAACCAAGGAAGTGTGCGTGAGAAAAATAGAGAGAGAGAGAGAAAGGGAGAGAGAAAAATAGAGTGAGAGACATATAGAGGGGGAGAGAGAGAAAGAAAGAGAGAAAGAAAGAGAGGAAGAGATACACAAAGAGAAGGAGTGGAGACAGAGAGAAAGAAAGAAAAAGAGATCCACTGTATTATGAATGTATTGTACCTCCTGCACAAGGTTCTTGAGGAAGATGGTTTTCTGTCTCAGTGGGTCATGGACCAGGCCCTCAGAGAAGAAGATCATGCCCTGGGGGAAGTTGTGTTGGGACAGCCATGACACCACACGCTGCTTCTGCATGTCTGGCCTCCCTGTGATGTAGATAATAAGATAGCCCAGGTCCTGCCAGTGTCTGGACACAAAGATAAATAGATACATTCCTCTGAGAATTATCGTTTTCACTGAACATAAAGACAGATTGACATCAATAATATTATTTATTTTCTTATTTTTTCAGTCATCTTTTTAATCTTTGTTTTCTCCTTTCATGTATTAAAGGGATACTTCAGGATTTGTGGCAATGAAGCCCTTTATCTACTTCCCCAGAGTCAGATGAACTCGTGGATACATTTTTAATGTATCTGTGTCCAGTATAAAGGACGTTAGAGGTAGGTTTGCGAACCAATGCTAACTAGCATTAGCGGATTGACTAGAAGTCTACAGCTGTTCACTAACTTCCTTCAAACTCCCTTTAATGAGACAAAATAAAAGGATAATTTTCTGAGCTGAACAGATGACTTGTTGGCGTTGCAATTTAGTTATACATTTTCATTCCATTAATAATTATCTCTGCTTGAACTGCTCCTTAATCAAACACACACAAACAAACACACACACACACAGTTACCTGACGACGTCCACAGCTCCGGGGCGGACTTTAGGGTCGCTGCCCATGATGGAGACACTAGCAGCGAATGAGCCATCGATGCTGAACACCACACACTCCATCCCCCTGGGCAGCACCGTCAGGTAGGCCTCCGCACTCGTCTGATCTCCCCTGGGTATAAAGAGAGGGGGAGAGGGGGAGAGGGGGAGAGGGGAGAGGGGGGAGGATAATTGCTAGGTATGGTGGCAATTCACAGCCGCAGCACCTCTGGGGCTCCTTGTTATTCAACAACCAGTGAGTACACTGTTAGAGCTTCACAGTACTTTACCTCCATCACTGATATGGGCCATAACTCAATTCCACTTTCACGGGAACTCGTCCCAACCCGCATCCATTTCATTATTGATACAACCTCTAACATACTGTAATAAACATGCTGTGGTTGCATCTCAATAAGAAATAAAAAGTTGATTGCTTACTTGACCACCATTTTGATAGGGTAGACCCCGGTGGCCAGCTTCTTGCTCTTGGGGATGGTGTAGACCACTCTGCCACTACTGGTGGTCACCTCTGTGTCAAAGTGGACCCAGCGGCCGGACTGGGGCTGGGTCATCAGGAGAATGTCCACCTGGGAGAGGACAAGATAGATTCATGATGAGATCATACGATAACGAACGGTTCAGGGCAGCAATTTAATTCCCTTCAATAAACTTTAGTGTCAAAGCAAATTCCTTTGTCAGACCATTATAAGAATCAATTATAAGTATCAATTTCACTTTATTGAAATGCAGACATTTTAAAAGTGTTGCAACTATAGTGTTGTAAATAGTGCAAATGGTGTTTTCAAAATATGTAAAAAGGTTCAGGAATAATGTTTATTGCTGAGGAACGTTGTGTTGTGTCGTCACCTTCTCTCCAGTCAGAGTCACCATGTCCAGGGGGCCGTACATGAACCGACCAACCAGAGTCTGTGGTCCCTCCTCTGTGGCGATGACATCATTCACCCTGTGGTTGCCAGTCACATTCTGCATGAGGAGAAGAGATTTTACTGTCACTTCTCTTTGGCTTTTTGTGTGTCCCAAATGGCAGCCTACACTCTTAGATAAAAAGGTGGTATCTAGAACCTAAAAGGAGAACACTTTGAAGAACCATTTTTGGTTCCAGATAAAACCCTTTTGGGTTGCATGTAGAACCTTTTCCACAGACGGTTCTACCTTGAACCAAAAAGGGTTGTACCTGGAACCAAAAAGGTTTACCCTATGGGAACAGCCGAAGAACCCTTTTGGAACCCTTTTTACTAAAAGTGTATTACGGATATAGTGCACTACTTTTGACTAGAGACCTCTGATCCCTGGTCAAAAGTAGTGCACTATAAAGGGAATAGGGTGCCATTTGGGACTCCGTATTTGTCTTTCATTACTTTCTGCATCACTTCTCCTCAGACGTAGTGTTTACATCGGCAGGAGGAAATGGGATGTCAAAGGAAAATAGCCCTATTTTTCAATTTATCCCTGTTTTGATGCATCACATTTGAGACGTGTGGCGAAGGAGACTCAGTCCTGTGCACTACAGGACCTTACCAAAAGAGTGTGTCAAATCTCTCTACAGTAGCAGTGTGGTTCTGGTTCCCCTTCACTACATCTAATTTCAAATAGCAGGATGAATAACCCTAAATAAGCTGAGCTGAGGAGAAATCCTCTAACTCTTTCTCTGCATCCCAAATGGCACCCTATTCATTAGTGCACACTACTTTTGACCAGGGCCCATATGGCTCTAGTCAAAAGTAGTGCACTACATAGGGAATAGTGTTCCATTTGGGACACAAACCAACTTTATTGCTGAGCTGGTGGGATATTAATGAGAAATGAAAGCAGAGGAGTTTGCAGATGTAGTTCCCTGGCTCTGTTACAGTAACGCCATGCTGCGTTACTTCAGTCATAAAATAAGTCATAACCACAGGTGATTGGTGATAGAGTAATTGGGAACAGGTTTGACTTTATTTGAATAAACCTTAAGCAATGGTACATTTTTGGGTTGGTGGTAGCGCTATATGTTCTGGGGGTCTGTCAGAAATATTTTTGCTATTTTCACTACCAGAATTATGGGAGCAGTAGCTGGCGGTGGCGCGAAAGGGCTAGGTTTTGATGAATGAACAAGTTATGGGTGTGTTGAGGTTTGACGCCTCACTGGCCGATCAGAACATGCTCAATGGCTAAATATGTGGTTGCTTCAAGTTATGTATTTACGAATTGCATTGTCATCAACTCCAATTTGAATGTTAGTCTGCTATAGCCTGGTTTGTTAAATAGCCAGCCACATATTTGCTAAATATATTGAACATGTTTGCAGTCCACATTGTTCTAATTGCATTGCGTCAATATGGAATTACATTGTTAAACATAGACTATAGCATTCACACTGATACAGGGGCTAAGGCCTACTGTAAATTGCAGTCTGGACATGGACATGTCACACACATCCAAACTTTTCACAGGAATTGGATGAAGATCCAATATAAAGTGAAAGCTGTTATACTGCTCCCAAATGTCATGTTTTATAAACATCATGAAACTATCTTCTTCAGAAATTGCATTGCATTTGAGCCACGTACGTTCTCTCAACCTAAACCCATGGATGGTGAATATTTCTAGTAAGTTTGGATGAGTGAAGGGAAGGGAAGCACACAACAATTCACAAGGCCGCTGGGCCAGACGGATTACCAGGACGTGTACTCCGAGCATGCGCTGACCAACTGGCAAGTGTCTTCACTGACATTTTCAACATGTCCCTGACTGAGTCTGTAATACCAACATGTTTCAAGCAGACCACCATAGTCCCTGTGCCAAAGAACACTAAGGTAACCTGCCTAAATGACTACAGACCTGTAGCACTCACGTCTGTAGCCACGAAGTGCTTTGAAAGGCTGTTCATGGCTCACATTAACACCATTATCCCAGAAACTCTAGACCCACTCCAATTTGCATACCGCTCAAACAGATCCACAGATGATGCAATCTCTCTATTGCACTCAACACTGCCATTTCCCACCTGGACAAAGGGAACACCTACGTGAGAATGCTATTCATTGACTACAGCTCAGCGTTCAACACCATAGTGCCCTCAAAGCTCATCACTAAGCTAAGGACCCTGGGACTAAACACCTCCCTCTGCAACTGGATCCTGGACTCCCTGACACGCCACCCCCAGGTGGTAAGGGTAGGTAACAACACATCTGCAACGCTGATCCTCAACACTGGGGCCCCTCAGGGGTGCGTGCTCAGTCCCCTCCTGTACTCCCTGTTCACCCATGACTGCATGGCCAGGCACGACTCCAACACCATCATTACGTTTGCAGACGACACAACAGTGGTAGGCCTGATCACCAAAAACGACGAGACAGCCTATAGGGAGTAGGTCAGAGACCTGGCCGTGTGGTGCCAGGATAACCTCTCCCTCAATGTAATCAAGACAAAGGAGATGATTGTGGACTACAGGAAAAGGAGGACCGAGCATGCCCCCATTCTCCTTGACGGGGCTGTAGTAGAGCAGGTTGAGAACTTCAAGTTGCTTGGTGTCCACATCACCAACTAGAATGGTCCAAACACACCAAGACAGTTGTGAAGAGGGCACGACAAAAGCCTATTCCCCATTCAGATCTTCAAAATTCTTTGACCAAAAGGCTTCTCAACAGCTTTTTCCCCCAAGCCATAAGACTCCTGAACAGGTAATTAAATGGCTACCTGGACTATTTGCATTGTGTCCCCCGACCCCCCCAACATATTACCTCAATTAGCCAGACTAACCAGTGCCCCTGCACATTGACTCTGTACCGGTACCACCTGTATATAGCCTCGCTACTGTTATTTTTACTGTCATTTTTCTGTGTTTTATTTCTTTACTTATCTATTGTTTACCTAATACTTATTTTTTACTTAAAATCTGCACTGTTGGTTAGGGCTTGTAAGTAAGCATTTCACTCTAAGGTCTATACCTGTTGTATTCAGCGCACATGACAAATAATATTGTCTCATAAATCGCATCTCTTGTTTTATGAGCATAAGGCAATGTGTCTTTGGTAGGAGGCATGGATGTTTGTCTTATCCATTGAAGATGGTTTATTAAAATACTCTTAAAATATAGCTCCATGAGCCTAGTTTGAGCACATACGGTGTAGACTGATGTGATAGTCTCTGTATCCTAATGTCAGCTAATGAAGCAGTTAAACATTTCCAGACACAACACAATTTGCATATTGATTAAGTTTGTCAATAATGAATCCTTGCCAGTACCTAGCCATGCTGAAGCTGTGGCATCTCAGCATGCCGTACACACACACACACACACACACACACAGGAAACACACACAAAGACCTCTACACACTGGCACGTCTGCAGCACTGTCTACTGCTGTGAATAGGCTGAAAGGCCAGATTGATTCTAATATCTGGCCAGTGGCCACATATCTCTGCTACAGGTCACTGCCGAATCTCTCTGCATGAATGCCGGTCTTATGAGAAAATAGCAGAACATATCGCTATCCCAACAGGTGAGTGGTGAGTTCACACACTGAGAGGAGGAGATGGAGAAGAGAGGCAGACCCCTGTCTTACTGGTCACAGCGGTGCTCAGGGAGCAGCACATACAGCGGTGGCCCCACTCCATCAGTGACAAAGAGCCCCTTACTAGGAGAGTGAAATGAAGTCACAGTGTCACTGACGCCAGGCAGGCAGGGCCCTCTGAACGGTATTACTATCCCCTGGATAAGCTGGCGGAGCCCAGATTAAGTCTATACACGTCACCAGGAGAATGTATAGCAATACAGCTATAACAGATATCCTATTCAGGTCGTGTTCCTCCTCCAGCTGCTCCTCCCTCTACCACTTACACAAGAGACACGGATCACAGGCTTGGAGGCTGGAGCAGTGCATGTAAGAAACAGTCCAAAAAAAAAAACCTACGGCCAGTTTCCTTAAATATACTGTAGTTATGTTCCAGTGGGCCACGCATTATGTAATATAACAGGACAAAAGCCCATTGTTATTGAATTATTTCCTTTGAATATACTGTGACTAAAAGATGGCCCATAAATAGATTGGGCTGACCTTTCAGCCTGGCAGTAGTCATGGTGTCTTTTATGCTGGAGTATCAGGTAATTGTGTTGTTGTGTTGTTCATCAACGATCCAGGGTGAAACACAGTCTTTTTTCTGACATTCAGGTCTCAGCCCACACACTGACACAAGCAACAATTGCACAAGATTGCAGAAGCTTTTCTACCATTCAGTGTTGGTGTATTTTTTTGTTCAACTATAGGACACCAAGGCTATTGAGGCAGAAATGATTAAAGCTGTAAAAAGATGTGTGAAGCTGATGGTAAAAGTGTGTGTGTAAGTGTGTGTGTGCGCATGTATGTGTGTGTGTGTATCTCTGTGTGTGTGTGTGTGTGTGTGTGTGCGCGCGTGTAAGTGCTCGTGCGACTTAGTGTGTGTGCGCACACGTTCTTATTGTTTGTCTCTGACTGAGATTCAATTATAAAACGTTTGAACATCTCGAGCAGATTTAAGCTAAAGATTATTAAATATTCATTGGAATTTCTTCATACAGCGATTGAACAAATTATAAGCTGCTTCTTTCTCCAACACATACAGTAGGGTTTGTCCAAAATGGCACCCTATTCTCTATTTAGCGCACTTCTTTTATCCAGGGCTCTGGTCAACAGTAGTGCACTATATAGGGAATAGGGTGCCATTTTGGACACAACCATATAATCAACAGTGTGAGGTTAAAGGTGATATTGACACTTCCTACTGAACTGTCCTTTATCTTCCATTAATAAGACATGTTGGTTTCCATACCCTCAGTTTGACAGGCGTCCTCCTGCGAAGCCACTTCTCCCGTGGGCTGGATGGAGAGAAGGGGGCTGAGTCCTTGCTGTCAGCTTCCTGGGTCTTCATACTGTCGCATCGCATGAGCTACATGAACACACACACACAAGCACGCACACACACACACACACACACAGTCAATTTATCCACCGCTGGCTTAATCCACTCAGTATGACGGCACTTCTCAAACAGAATCCTTAGTCTGCATTTAGGCACCTGATGCACTTTACCAGTGTAGTGGCATACATACACTAGACTGTCACACGACCCACAGACAAAACTATTACACAGAACATTCATCTTCTGGTGCTCAAACACACTTGAGAGATAATTAAACTAGGAGTGTCATTATCTTGAGGTGTAACACAGTCACAGCTGCTAACAGGAGCTCATTTGTCAAGAGGAAGATTGAGGCGTAGGGAAATGTTAAAGTTACAGCATACAATGGCATTCTAGATGATTCTGTACTTCCAACTTTGTGGCAACAGTTTGAGGAAGGCCCTTTCCTGTTTAAGCATGACAATGCCCCCGTGCACAAAGAGAGGTCCATACAGAAATGGTTTGTTGAGATCGGCGTGGAAGAACTTGACTGGCCTGCACAAAGTTTCCATCTCATCCCCATCAAACACCTTCGGAATGAATTGGAATGCAGATTGCGAGCCAGGCCTAATCACCCAACATCAGTGCCCGACCTCACTAATGCTCTTGTGGCTGAATGGAAGCAAGTCCCTGCAGCAATGTTCCAACATCTAGTGGAAAGCCTTCCCAGAAGAGTGGAGGTTGTCATAGCAGCATAGCACCAACTCCATATTAATGCCCATGATTTTGGAATGAGATGTTCGACGAACAGGTTTCCGCATACACTACATGGCCAAACGTATCTCACTGCTCTCTAATGACGTTAAAAGGCTGTCAGTGGTCAGGATGGGTTTTAATTGGACACGACACGCTAGCTGGTCACTCTGTGAGTGTCTGAAGATACCACGAGCAGAAGCACACACCTCCTACATACACATAATACAAGCGCACACAAACTCTTACACACACACACGCACAACCACAATCCACAGCACGAATAATGATGGTTGGTATACAGTATCTGAATTCTAGTCTCAATAGTCAACCACAAACACACACACACACACACATGGGTGGGGGGGAGGCGGGTCTTACCTGTCGGAGCACAAACGCAGCTACATCAGTGGACTCCCAGTAGGAGGCATGGAAGAGATGAGGCAGTGCCACGGTGGGGAAGGAGGTCAACACGTCTGGACAGTACAGAGCATAGTCCAACCTCTTAGAGCCCCACCAGCTACTGGAAACTGAGGCACACGCACACACACACACACACACACACACACACACACACACACACACACACACACACACACACACACACACACACACACACACACACACACACACACACACACACACACACACACACACAGAAGGGAAGGAATGAACAGGGTTTTAATCATGTTTTCTTGGAGTTATTTGAAGTGATTTGCAGGTAGTAATGGTATTATTCATCTGGTCTTTTAGCCACCACAGTATTAACAATAGGTAAAATCCGGAGAGGCACAGTTGGATCTCCTGAGTCCGGCTATATGTACCCACCGTAGATAATTGATCAAATAACTTCTAAAGCGTAGCCCCAATGTGTCCTTTTGTTCTGATCGCTAATGAGTCTCTCTCTCTCTCTCTCTCTCTGCCTCTCTCTCTCTCTCTCTCTTTCTTTACATACCTCTGCCTTTCGCATTCTTTCTCTCTCTTTCTCTCTCTCTTGCCCTTTCTCTCCTGTCTCTCTTTCATTGTCTCCCACTCACTGTTGGTGATGGTGCTACTCATCCGGCCCACAGAGCAGAAGGACGTCTCACTGTCCACGCTGGTCACACTGGCTCTGCGCCGTCCCCCTCCTCCTCCCCTCCCACTGCTGTCTGTCTCAGGGGATGGGGGCGTGGTCGGGGAACCAGGACTGGGCTCTGCCTCCAGGAACACCTCTGGGTGGCTTTGGATACTGTCAGCTAGAATGAGAGAGACAGAGGAGAGAGAGAGAGAGAGAGAGAGAGAGAGAGAGAGAGAGAGAGCGAGAGAGAGAGAGAGAGAGACAGAGGGAGAGAGTGATAGAAAAAGTGAGAGAGGGAGGGAGATTAATTATATAACAATAGACTAGTAACGTTCTCTGTGAATCCATACTGTTATGGGCCTCCCGAGTGATGCAGCGGTCAAAGGCACTGCATCGCAGTGCTAGAGGTGTCACTACAGATCCGGGTTCGATCCTAGGCTGTGTCGCAGCCGGCCGCTAGCTAGAGACCCATGAGATGGCTCACAATTGGCCCAGCATTGTCCGGGTTAGGGGAGGGTATGGGTGGCTGGGATGTCCTTGTCCCATCGCATGCACGCTGAATTCGGTAGTCAGCTGGTGCGGCTGGCTTCCGGGTTAAGCTAGCAGCGTGTCAAGAAGCAGTGCGGCTTGGTGGGGTCATGTTTTGGAGGACGCATGGCTCTCGACCTTCGCCTCTCCCGAGTCAGTACGGGAGTTGCAGCAATGGGACAAGACTGTAACTACCAATTAGGGAGAAATATAAATAAAGCAATACTGTTACATGGTCTAATAGGAGAGTATGTGGTATTGGCTTGTTTTGTGCGTCCTAGAGGAAAGCCTTGGACACACACAGTGTCAGGTAATTAGGTTGGTCTTGTAATGATCCAGGGATTGTGACCGATGGTGATGACCAATCAACACACCCAACCCCAGGAGCTGAGCGAGAGAGAGGTCAGTGAGGAAAACTGTAAACAACTACTCTACTGCCCAGATTGACCTAGTTACTCAGCACCCTGTATGTTTGGATGGATGTGTTTGTTTTGTCCCACCAAAATAAAGCCATTGTGTGCGCTGTAGACCCGTAGATGTTTGTATCAGAGAACATGGGCCTGTCTCTACAAGACATGGCATCAGTGACGTACCTTCAGCCGGTGCGGTCGCACCAGGGCCTGCGACGTACATGGGGGTGACGGGCACGGATCTGCGGAGACGAGGGCCCCCTATGTAATTTGAAAACCGCCCCCGCCATGCCCAAGTATTAATTGTTGATGCGGGTCCTTAACGTCTACGAATTGAAGAGAAGACCTTTCTTTAACATAGGCTATATGATGAATGATCCTACTGATGGTTTCAGCAACAAAATGATTTTTTTGCCACTACATAAGTCAGCATGATATTTTAGTGTTTTGATGAAAATAAATAAAATTAATTTGCTAAATAAATCATATTATTCAATAGTTTCAATACCATGTTAAGATAATGAAATGCATTCTGGGATTCATTGTGCAAATACTCTCCAAAGTGTTGTTGTTTCTGTCAACAGCCGAATAAAAGAGAAAGTCGAGAATAAAAAATTACGGATTTAAAAAGTGGAACCCCAAAGAGGAAGTTAAAAATGAGAAAGCAAAGGACGTATCAAAATGAGTTAAATTAGATTCATTTTTCAAATGCAGTTCAAGTGCAGCCATTGCTAGCACAAGCAATGTAGCGGGACCAGAAGAGGATGTAGGTTCATCGCAGCAGCAGATTTTAGCGGGTCAAGTGATGCAAGGACAAGCTGTTCCATCGTGCCAGAAGAAGCAACTTTGACAGAGGAGGATACAGGTTGTCAGGTATCGGCGGATACGACCCTGAGCACAATTTTTATTTATTTTATTAAACGAAAGGCAGTGTTTTTCCGAGTCTTATTACACAACTACAACAAAGGCTGGAATCAAATTACCACGTACATGGCTATGTTATTCGGCCAGGCTAGATTGTGCACATTGTGAGCCTTGCTGGCTGTTTGGAGATTGGAGTGCCCCTTTCTTCTCTGATGCGTGGGTGAATGGGGTGAGAGATTGGCGCCATCTAACATCCAAAATAGCATGTCATGAGACAACCCAGATTCAGCTACAGGAGAGACTGAGTGGGTTGGCCATTCTGTCCATTGAAAACACCAGGGCCAGGACCATGGATTTGAATGCCATAGGCTGCGGTCCAAACACTTAAAAGACACACCCTAACCCCTCAGACCTCAAATTAAGTGGACACTTCTGATGGCGTGTCGTGACGTCTGACGAGTGTACACTTGCAGGGCAAGGGGCGAGGGAGGAAGGAATGATTGTTAAATGGACCACACTTGCCTGGAAATTCAAACTATATGACTAACTATATGAACATTAGGTCATTTGTTCACATGACTATAGTAATTTATAATTGCTTTGGCACAAAATGCATTGAGTAAGCCTTGCAGATCAAAATTGTTAATTTGCTATTGAATTATATTACTCTCAAATGCAATTATACACATGTTCATTGTGTAAATCCCTACATGCTAAATAGAACAACCAACAATCACAATAACCTGTCACACATATATTAGATACATAATAGTTATGTGGTATTGTTGTAATAGTTGTCAGATGGATAGACTTAGGCTAGATGGGGAACAATTCAATTTCCTCACAATTTAGAGCAACCAATCGCAAATGCTGTCCAATTTAGCTGACAGGTGAAACTCATAACCTATCAGTTCTCAAACACATTTATACTGCAAGGGTAAGACTGAATTTTACAGCTGTGGAATATGGAGCAGGCAGGAGACAGACAGGGGCAAGAGCCTTCTTGTGCAAGAGGAAGGGGCATTAGAGTGCGGGGTGGTATGGTGAGGGGGAGAGGAAGACAAAAAGAGGGGCACAGAAGACGAGGAAGAGCCACAGAAAGGCACAGAGAAATTCTAAATGAGATACGGGCAACAATTATAGACCATGTCATCAACCATGGCCTCAGTATGACAGAGGCTGGTCGGAGAGTGCAGCCTAATGTTGGCCGGTCCACGGTGTCGTTAATAGTCCAGACATTCAGGAGAGAAAACAGTTGTGTAATCAAATATTGTATTGAAATATTCCTTCACACTGGTATTCCAGTAAACTTAGCCAATGCATGTCTCAGAATTTATGTAGAATACATTGACTTTACTGTGCTGTATTTTCTGTCTAGGATTGAGCGTCTGCCCCATGGTGGTGGCAGAAGAAGAACTTGAAATGTGTAATATGGTCGTAGCAAACAATGCTATTAGACTAAAAGATATTCAAAGTGCAGTCATACAAGATGACGGCATCTTTCAAAATGTGAACACCGTCAGCCTCTCCACAATTGATAGAGTGCTGAAGAGAAATCAGATTGCAATGAAGCAACTCTACAAGGTACCTTTTGAGAGGAATGGTGAGAGAGTGAAGGAGCTGAGGTACCAGTATGTACAGGTAAGAATTCATCATTGTACACTACACAGTGCTGTCATCTCCTTGTCTTTCAGTTTTGACAAGTACAACTTGTATATGCAGAAACTGTTACACAATGTGGGATATGTGTAGCTGTATGATTTACAATATCTACTGTAAATTATTTCCTAAATTGCTAAATTCCTTTACTATCTTTTATAGAGTGATGGAGCTGGAGGCTGATGAATCCCCACATATTTTTGTGTATGGTCACCGAGCCACTGTTGATGTGCCAGGCCAGCGTGGAGGGAACATTACAATGTGTGCTGCCATTTGTGGGAATGGTGTACTCAGCCACATTCCCATCATTGGGCCCTATAAAACACAACGTCTTCTCAATTTCCTGGAAACTCTTTAGAGGGATTTCATTCCTGAGAATGAAAGAGGGTTGGTAAGAAATGACTTGCCAATGTATGTTATAGTTTGGGACAATGTAAGTTTCCATCGTTCAAATACTATCAGGGAATGGTTTGTTGCCCACCCACGTTTTTTGATGGAGTTTCTCCCACCATACTCCCCATTCCTAAATCCTATTGAGGAGTTATTTTCTGCATGGAGATGGAAGGTCTATGATCACCGTCCTCACGACCAGTTGTCCTTACTGGGTGCAATGGATGCTGGTTGTGAGGATATCACAGAAGATTGTTGTATTGGTGGCAGCGTCATGCCAAAAGATTTTTCCCTCGTTGCATTGCAAGGGAGTATACCAGGTGTGATGTAGATGAAATGTTGTGGCCAGACAGAGAGGAGAGATTGGACGACCCATGAGGTTGATGAACTTGCAGCATCTTTTCTTTTTTATTGCATATATTGCAGTTCCTGATAATTTTGCTGTTGTATATATTTTTTTCAGTACAAGCTTTCTTTCCGTATTTTCGGTTGGCTGTAAAGTGTTTTAAAAATGTTTTTATTTCACCTTTATTTAACCAGGTAGGTCAGTTGAGAACAAGTTCTCATTTACAACTGCGACCTGGCCAAGACAAAGCAAAGCAGTGCGACAAAAAACAACACAGAGTTACACATGGGAAATAAACAAACGTACAGTCAATAACACAATAGAAAATATATATACAGAGTGCAAATGTAGTGCAAAATGCAGTAAGGTTGAGAAGGTAGGACAATAAATAGGCCATAGTGGCGAAATAAATTACAGATTAGCATTAACACTGGAATGATGGATGTGCAAATGATGATGTGCAAATAGAGATACTGGAGTGCAAAATGAGTGGAAGTAAAAAATAAATATGGGGATGAGGTAGTAGGGTGGGCTATTTACAGAAGGGCTATATACAGGTGCAGTGATCGATAAGCAGCTTTGACAGCTGATGCTTAAAGTTAGTGAGGGAGATAGGAACCCGAGCGCATGCTGCGGGTGGGTGTTGCTATGGTGACCAGCGAGCTGAGATAAGGCGGGGATTTACCTAATAAAGACTTATAGATGACCTGGAGCCAGTGGGTTTGGCGACGAATATGTAGTGAGGGCCAGCCAACGAGAGAATACAGGTCGCAGTGGTGGGGAGTATACATACAATGATGAGAAATGTTTGAATAAATGTTTTGTTGAAAGTCTAGCGTGTGCCATGACTTTTTGAAATCAATACTATTCAGCTGCCTACATTACGCAATGTTAGCAATTGGACAATATTACATAGTGGGTAACTATCACACTTTCAGAGTACACTGTCATTTGACAGGATGTCTTTGCATTTTGACTGTCTTGGTCTAAGCAATGATAAAGTAACCTTTTGTTTTGATGACAATGATTTATTCATTGATGGATTTATTTACATTTGAAACATGAGTCAATTATTTTGATTGAGTGTCACATAGAGTGGTGAATGTACCACGTGACGAGATGTGAGGATTGTACTTAAGAGTTTTGATAATTGTACATTAGTTTCAGTAAATGTACCAAATCGATTGAGAAACGGTAAGAATAATAATAAGCACATATGCATCATATACTGTTAAAAGGCATGCTATCATTTAAGCAATCTGTTTGAATGCTCCACTTGATTGATTTGCTGGCGTTTTTGCTACATGCCTCTGCGGGAGGCAGATCATTTGAAATACGGTATGTCAGTTTTGCATAACCTCATGTACTGGGGTCATTAGCTGTGTTTCGGTGGTTCTGTCAAGCGATTGATCTATATACTGCATTTCTGTTTTATAATATAGGCTATTGCCTATTATTTGCAGATAAAATATGGTGTTTTTTGACCGCTTTGTGCTTTCCGTGGTGCTGATCGATTTATACGGGTTAATTTCTGACCGCCGTCCATAGTGCTGAATGTATTGGCTATATTGCGGCTTCTCTCCTGTAACAGCTTCAAATTAGATTAGGTTCTGCTCTGCTGTTACAATGCTTAGTAATATTAACACACAGCCTTACCAACAAAATTATTTAAATTTTAAGGGAAATATGGGTGGTGATAGGGGCCCGTCATTTTTTTAACACCTGGCCCCGTCATGATAAAGCTACGCTACTGCATGGCATAGTATTAGCAGATCACATCAATAACAGAATTCTTAGAGAGACAAGTGACCATTCCCTCTGTTGAATGATACATTTATGTTGAATTAAATTAAACTGTTCATTCTACGTTTATGTGTTACTTTCCCCTTATTTGAGCAATAATTCTAATTCCCTTTTTCTTTTATTTCCTTTCCATTCTATATGTCTAGCTTGACGATAAACTGTCTCTCTCTGGCAGTAGCATAACTACGGCTAAGGTATGGTTGGCATGGTTACAGTTCAGTGTTACAGTACAGTGTTGTTGTTTATTGTAATGAAAGGCTGTAGTAAAGGCTATCTGTAGTAAAGGCTATCTGTAGTAAAGGCTATCTGTAGTAAAGGCTATCTGTAGTAAAGGCTATCTGTAGTATAGGCAATATGAGTGCGTCCACATTGTTCCAATCAATTCTCCAGCTCTGGCAATATTGTCATTAGCCTTCTGTAACAACTCTGCTATGGTGTACTGTACTGTAGACAGAAAGAGGGAGGGGAAGGACGAGGCCAGTGAATTTAGTGTAGAAAATAAAATAAAAGCATTGACATACCAATATCGATAAAAGAAACCTAATAACAACATCCGATATCCTTCAGGGTTTGTCCCAAATGGCACCCTATTCTCTATATAGCACACTACTTTTCAAAAGTAGTACACTATAGGGAATAGGAGGGTCCCATTTGGGATGCAGGCACAGTCTGTTGTCAGTCTGTCCTCTTTCTCAATTACATGTAAGGCACTTGCAGTATAGCATGGTAATCTCTCTCATTACATTTAACATTGACTGACTGTTCCTCTGAAAGGAACAGACAGTCTGAGTGTCTGCCTGGAGAACGTTCCATTAAGCACAGGCATATTTAAGGGCAGGTCTGTGTGTGTATGATGTACGTGTGTGTGTGTGTGTCTCTTTGGGTGCATGCATGTGTCATGCATGTGTGTGTATGTGCGGGTGATTACTGGTTACCGAGCAGTGAATTACTGGATGCCACAGATGTAGAAGTTGGACCAGACCCTGTTAGATGTCATGTTTCTCAGCAGGCTATGGCCTCTCCACATTGAACCAGTGGATTCATCAGTAGCATGGGATTTAGTTTTGACATTATGACAGGGCCAGTAGAACACAGAAAGGCTGGATCATTTATATTATGGGGAGCAGGGGGGAGGGGATGACAGGATATGGAGATACAGGTTACAAGGAGAGCATTTGCCTGTATCAGAATGCTGAACAGGGAGCAGTGCATCTCCACCTCTACTGGTCATCTGTTAGAGGACTCCCATTTGTATTCCTCTATACAACCAGCTATCTATGGAGAGGCTATGTGCTATGTGCTGTGTTTATGTGTGTGTGTGTGTGTGTGTGTGTGAGATTGTATTGTATGTATTTATGTGACTATACTGCATGCCTGCAAATCAACATATGTTATTGTGAGCCATCATCTATCAGCTCGGTCCTTAAAGGATGTCTACTTTCATTACGCAATCCATTCCAGTGAGGTTAACTCTTCGTGTGTTGCTGCTGCTGTGACCTTTAGCGGAGTGTTTAAACAAAGCATTGGATGCTCCTCCAGCCTCTATACACCTGTTTCCCCTGTCTGTAAGGGACTGGCAACTGCAGCGGAATACCAATTCCAGGCCACTTTCCCAGGCAGGCGTGTGGGGGAATCAGGTGGAGCTAATACAGGCCTGCGGTGATGGTGGCCAAGAAAAACCAACAGTTTGGACTGGTCTTTTTCTAGGCATGGGGAAAGGTGCCATTGACGGTCACATACATATTCACAGTGTCACACAGGGCTAAGTAAATGTTGGAATGTACATAATCAGCATACTAGAGTGTGTGCCTATGAGAGAGGTGAAATTAAGGTTCTGTTGTATGGCATTTAGTGTAAAAAATGTGACTGGGTGTGACAGATATTGGTTGTGTCCTTTTACACATGCACGTACGCAAGCACATGCACGGACACACGTGCACACAGTCACACACCCACTAGGGTTTCCATTAGCCTGTCAGAAAAATGAAACACTGTTAAGTAAAACTGTTGCCAGCCAATTGTCCAGGAGCAGAATAAACATCCCATTGCAAAATAATGGTTTTTATCCTGTTTATTGTTGGAAATACCTGTTCGACTTTATTTGATCACACGAGCACAGTGTACCGATACAGAGCCGATGAGCTACTACAGCTTCTCAAACAGCTCATTTTGCTGCTGGAGTGAAATGTGCTTTTATAAGCCCAATCATTGAAGAACCATTCTAAATGCAATCGCGTGTTAAAAAACGTATTCGATGGCCACAATTAAAGAGAGTTACTAATTGAAGCGTGCTTACCATTCGCCATTCGAGTGCATATACGAAACGGTAGGGAGGCCTCTTTCTCCAGCAGCCAACGGCACAATTCTAGTCATGTTAGCAACCCACACTAGCTGTTGTATCTTCAGATCTCCCCTGTTCTAAATGTCCTTGCATCCTCGAGTTGCATGTTCTGTTAAGATGAATAACTATAATCAAAATGTTATTTCTGTCATTCTGAACACCATTACTCACCCAATGCATATGTGTTCAGTAAATTTCTCAAATGTCCTTTTAAATGAATTTGCCTCAGGCCAAATGTCTGGCACCACATTCTACTAACCCTGACACACACACACACACACACACACACACACACACACACACACACACACACACACACACACACACACACACACACACACACACACACACACACACACACCTGCTATCTTTAATGAGCCCTGTTCCTTCTACTCTCAGTGGAGTCCTCATCCTCTGTCACTTTAGTGTTAGTGGGGAATTTGTCTTTCACAGCACACTGCACACAGACAGGGACGCTGACTGTGACGCACTCTCTGTCGAGAGACAGAAACACCAACAGGATTTTAAAGATGTTTGCTGGAGGAGAAACAGAGGTTGAGAGAGTGACTGAGAGAGAGAGATGAGAGAAAGACAGAATCCTCAGAATTTTGGTGGCTGTTATTTTAATGCAAAATATAAAATAAAATGTTTGAAAGAAAGTAAGGCAGAATCTGCGGGTGAAACAGAGAGGGATGAACAGGATAGGAAAGAGAAACAAGATGCAGAGTGAGAGAGAGCGAGAAAGAGTGAGAGATGCCAGAGCTAGAGAGAGAAATAGGGAGCGAGAAGACAGGGAGGTAGGAGAGGGGAGAGGGGAGAGAGGAGAGAGGAGATGACAGGGAGGTAGGAGAGGGGTGAGAGGAGAGGGGAGATGACAGGGAGGTAGGAGAGGGGTGAGAGGAGAGGGCAGGGAGGTAGGAGAGGGGTGAGAGGAGAGGGTAGAGAGGAGAGAGGAGATGACAGGGAGGTAGGAGAGGGGAGAGAGGAGAGGGCAGGGAGGTAGGAGAGGGGTGAGAGGAGAGGGCAGGGAGGTAGGAGGCACCATGAGAACCAAGAGATAGATAGAGGGGGGTTAAGTAGAATGAACGCACCAAGGTTGTGGTGGACAGCGGACAGAAGGAGGAGATTTTCATGATTATTCTGGGGCCGTCTCTTTACTACAGCCTGTCTTCAAAGGCATACTGTTCGTTCTCTCTGTCTGTCTGTGTGTGTGTGTGTGTGTGTGTGTGTGTGTGTGTATAATATTGCTGCAGTGGAATGCAAGGACTGAACTCTCCCTGTGCGATATAAAACACATAACCATACAAATTCAGGAGTTGAAAGTTGCAGAGCATTGACTGTTTGTCTATTACAGTTGCAGTTCAGTCAATAGAAACACAACCAAACAGAAAGCTTATTTTCTCTTCATTACTGCCCTTTATAACAACAAAGCCTCCGCAATGTAGATGGGTATTGATGGTAGAGCCTTACCCATAGAAGTAGGATTTGATCGCTTCTCCATGTCACCATGGCTTTAAATAATTACCACATTATAGCACCAAAGGAAATGAGTGGGGGTGTTTCAGTGTGTTCGCGTGCGCAGATGCGTGGGTGTGTTTTAATTGAACTCGTATTTTGACAGTCTCTGAGCCTCATCAATGGAATTAGTGGTGTAATTAAAAATCAGTAAAGCTGTGAGAGACTGGGGCTGTGTCCCAAATGGCACCCTATTCCCTATATAGGGTGTCATTTGGGAGGCATACTGTGAGAGTGTGAAAGTGTCTCCCTTAACCCTCCACCACCTTGCTCAACACCAGTCTCCCAAACTACTGATGCGCCATGAGATTCCTCCCCTCTAATTAAACATAACGTTTTCTAACTGACGGGGCACTTCTGCATATGATGACAAATATTTAGAGTAAGCAGTTTCCTAATATGGGGAGTTGCTAACAGCTAATTTGCTGTTGTTGATGTTGTTGTGACATTATTCTAATTCTTTGCGGTTACTTCATGTAACCGCGTTAAGTAGGTTTCTTACAGCATTTTAGGTCTGTGGCACTCCCTTTATAACCCATAAGTAAGCCATGTTCGAGCCAGAATGGTCCTGTTTCTGAAATGTGAGGCAGCTTGATGTACATTTTCACCCCCTGGACAGAACCAGAATGGCTGTAGGTTGCATTGTACTGAACAGCTTTTGTACTACTTCCTCCCAGTGATTTACCTTGAGAGAGGCAGGGGAAGAGGCAAGGTGTTTAAGTCTCAATGTGCCAGAAGGAGGCTAAAAACATTCTTGAAATAAATCAGGGCTACGGGGTACGAGGTAGTTGAGGTAAAATGTACATGTAGGGTAAAAGTGACTAGGCAATCACGATAGATAATAAACAGGGTAGCGGCAGCGTATGTGAAGAGTGTGAAGGAGTGTGAAAGTGTGTCTGTGTGAGTGTGTGTGTGTGGCGTCAATATGCATGTGTGTGTGTGTGTGTTTTGTGTGTGTGAGCTGTGGCAAAGAAGGGGGCAGAGTGATAAATGGCAAATATGTGAGGGCAGAAATAATATACGGGCTCTGCCCTCTCACTAAAATGGCCACCCCGACAAGAACTACAGATCCCCAGAAGCAAGGGGATTGCTCGCAAGGTGGGGCCGACCCACATATAAGGGGTCAAGATCGGGGTTGGGGATCTGTGAACCATAGAGGAAGAGAAAGTGACAATTGATATCGGCTGGAATTACCGTGTATGACCTGGACTGTTTGGACTTACCTGTTGGCGGTTGGACCTGGACCTACAGAGAACACGATTTGTGTACCGAACCCTGCTATCCTCGACCACGCCTGCGGCCTGGACGGACCAGGACGGAGACACCAGCATACAGATACTGTCCTGTTCGAAATAACTCTCATTCTGGGGTGATTTTGGTGACAGTCTCCAGCTGAATTTGTGTAGAAACTCTCCTAACCTTGAAGAGGTTTGTCACAGAGCGTATGCAGTGTGTCTGTGTGTTGAAGTGTCTGTGTAGTATGTGTGAGTGTGTGGGTAGAGTCCAGTGAAAGTGCATAGTCAGTGCACAAAAAAATTAACAATGCAAACAGTCACAGGTTCAGGAATGGCTAAAGAATTGCAACATTTATCTGGAGCTAACTCTGCAAATAGCACTTCTGGGTGATTTAAAAAGTCATTGTCAATCGATCAATTAATATAATAATACTCTTAGCAAAAAATGTTATCATTAATTTACAATATGTAGAATCTATGAGAATAGAAAGGTTCTGATGGGTACTAACTTCTAAACTATTGTTAGATATCAGCTATCCTATGGAGAGGAGAAGGGCCACAGTCTGGTTTCAGTCAACAGATAAGGTAGGACAGCCGTGAGTTAGGGAGGAGTGAGGAATTTGGGCCGAGGTCAGGTCAGATGAAGTGAGAAACAACAGGTATCACTAAAGTCCTGTCTAGCAACAGAGGTCTATTGGCTGTCCAGATGTCAATTATGTCTTTGTCTTTGCAGCTGTTTGACCCAGTGGGGGAACACACTTGGTTTTTCCTAGTTATCCGTAAATAAACAGAGTTAAAACTAACAAAACTCAAAACTTCTAAACTTTTGTGAAACATCACAGCACAGTTGAAAAATATATGGCAAATATAAATCAAAACTGGACGGTGTTCAGAGTTAGATGGGAACGGTTGAGTGGAGCTGAAGGATGGGATTAAAAACAAACAAAAGATAACTATTGTAAAATATACTGTGTCCGTAAAATGTACTGTATATAGTAAGTATAAGGTGGAAGTAGAATGTTGTTGTCCATTAGTTTACTCCAATTAGGGGAAAATAATCAAGGAAAATATGTAGTTTAAAAAATATATATATATATCTTTAAAAAAAATATATATATGGTGGATTGGATATGATGTGGACAATTACATTGATGGAAGCTACAATCTATCTGCATTATTTAAGCTGATCCCCCTCCCCAAAAAAAATAAAAAAGGAAACATATATAAAAGAAAACGTGTGTCCGGGTGTCCATTAGATTACCTGTTCAGCAGTCTGATGGCTTGGGGGTCGAAGCTGTTCAGGAGCATTTTGGTCCTAGACTTGGCGCTCCGGTACCGTTTGCCGTGCGGTAACAGAGAGAACAGTCTATGACTTGGGTGACTGGAGTCTTTGAAAATGTTTAGGGCTTTCCTCTGACCATGCCTGGTATAGAGGTCCTGGATGGCAGGGAGCTCGGCCCCAGTGATGTACTGGGCCGTACGCATTACCCTCAGTAGCGCCTTGCAGATGCCAAACAGTTGCCATACCAAGTGGCGATGCAGCCAGTCAAGATGCTCTCAATGGCGCAGCTATAGAACCAACCTACTTAGAATTCTCCAAATGTTTCACACTGACTTTGAAATGCAAAACCCAAAATATGATTAATACAGTACTGTGATACAATTATAACAGAGAAGAAGCCGGTATCTCCTCCTTAGTTTAATTGTTTTTCTATTAACAGTTTCCCTCAGACTCACCTATGAGTGTGGAGCGTCCGTCTCCCAGGGGGTAGCGCTGGTATCGCGGCATGGGGAAGGGGGACAGCTTGTGGAAGAGGGGCTCCAGCAGGGGCTCTAGTCTGGAGGCAGAGGGGTCCGAGGGGTAGAACAGGTTGAAGATCTGGGTGCAGGCAGGACGGAGTTGACTCACTGAGGGACACAGGACAGCAGACAGCAGAGATTAGGGAGCGCTTAGTATGTGAACTCATAAATTATAAGGCTTGTGTACGAAATGTGATGTGTGGAAAAGGTAGCCCTCTACATATATTTGTAGTCTAGAAAGGCTCTAATATATCTGTGGTATTTTCAAGCAAAATAAGTATAAAGATCGATCTGGTCCATCAGAAAGGTAGCTAATTATTGTGGGGAAGGTGTTGCATCAGGGACTGCCTGTATACAGATGCATGTGTGTGTTTCTCTAACAACACCTACCCTGAATAGCAGGCAGTACGGTGCGTCTCATGGCCAGCACCAGACCCAGTGGACAGCCCAGCAGGAAACATTCGGAGACCTCAAAGTCAAACCTCCCTGGGTTCAGAATCAGACTACTGCTGCTGCCGGGACGCAGGTCCACCCCCTCCTGCATCAGACTGGGAGAAGGGGACGGAGAGCGGGAGGTGCAGAGGGAGGGATAGAAGGAGAGAGGGAGGTATAGAGGGAGGGATAGAAGGAGAGAGGGAGGTATAGAGGGAGGGATAGAAGGAGAGAGGGAGGTATAGAGGGAGGGATAGAAGGAGAGAAGGAGGTGCAGAGGGAGGGATGGATGGATGGAAAGAGGGAGGTGTAGAGGGAGGGATGGGAGGAGAGAGGGAGGTGCAGAGGGAGGGATGGATGGAAAGAGGGAGGTGTAGAGGGAGGGATGGGAGGAGAGAGGGAGGTGAAAGAGAAGAGGGAGGTAGAGATAAATTATAAACCAAATCTACAAATGCTATAATCCCCGTAGAAAAACAGGAAGAAAGAGACGAGGAGGCTGACTGGAATTAAAATACAAGCCTGCATCTCAACTGGTTGGTTGAGCATGTGTGTGGTAAGCACATGTTATCTGGGAAAGGAGACTGGGGCTTTAGTAGGGCCCTTGACCAGTCTGACAGTCTGAAAAGCTCTCCTCTCTCTCCCTGGCAGAGCAGAGAGACGGATGGGGCTTGCGGATGTTTGAGCAGCCAAGCTGGACTTAAATTTACAGCCTGGCTATAAATCTACAGACCCTGAAACTGTAGAAGACTTCTTGACCTTCCAGCCCAACCAAAACTAACACTTCCACCACTAAG
The DNA here is from genome assembly GCA_023634145.1 of Thymallus thymallus. Classification (NCBI taxonomy): domain Eukaryota; kingdom Metazoa; phylum Chordata; class Actinopteri; order Salmoniformes; family Salmonidae; genus Thymallus; species Thymallus thymallus. The sequence goes on from CM042379.1 coordinate 24,557,961, forward strand.
ACCAGCATTCTAGAGAAGGATTATGGTCTGTGGCCAGCCTAAGAGGGAAAATCAATCCGCCTTGGATTGCCGGTTGCTCTCTTTGTCTTTCGTCTTCCCACTGTCTGGCTCTCTCATTTGCTCTAACTTCCACCTCTTTCTGCTGGGGTCTGAACGCCACAGGCTGTCGTCTCATTGGCAAAGAGAGAGATACAGTATAGTTGGAATAAGAGCGGTAACGAAAGAGAGAGATAAATTCTGAAAACTTGAATGTCCTCAGAGGCAATTCATTTTGCAGCAGTCATAGAACGTATCACATATAAAAAATAAAAATAGCAGAGGATATTTACAAGACAGTAGGCCGGGTAAGTGCAATCAGTCCAACATTTTATTAAGCTGCAGAATTGCATTCGGAATTCTAACCACCATGATGGTTAGAACAACATTAAAAAAGTGCAGTTTCCGTTGGCCTTTCTTAAAAATAGCGTCAGTACACTGATCCCAGGACAGTTTGTTGCCAATGTATTTGCCCTCCTCCACTATTTCGATGGGCTCACTTTTTATCAATGATGGTGTGTGCATGGTAGTGTTTCTTAGAAAGTCAATCACCATCTCCTTAGTTTTTTATGAGAGAGAGAGAGAGAGAGGAGAGCGAGAGGAGAAGGAGAGAGAGAGAGATGGAGAGAGAGAAACTCTCTGACCGATCACGACTCCAACAGAGGAAGGAGAAAAGGCTTTCGTTGTTAGCAGAGGGCCTACTGGGAAATCCCCTGTTTGAGGTGGAAAAGGAAGCTCTTGACACACAGGTGACCCGGAGATAGGCAGGCTTCCCAGAGGCCCCTGATGAGTACCTGGGAGTCACAGCTCTAATAATAGCCTAAACTGAGCCAGAGCATAGCCCTCCCTGTGACTGGGCGGTGATGCCCTGTGGGAACTTTCATCATCCTCCTCCTCCATCCTCCACACTGCTGAGCTGACTGGGACTTTAATTAAGAGAATAACAAGCAGGGGGAGAAGACGATAAGAGGTGTGTCACCATGGACACCCTGCGGAATCAGTGTGAACAAGTCAAATCTCTGAGAGAGTAGAGCTGAGCCCCAAAAGTAATGCACTAATTAGGGAATAGGGTGCCATTTAGGATGCTGCCTAGGTTGCCAGGGATCTGGCTACTGTAGCCATAGAAATAAAATGCTATTTATATGACTGCCTCACTGGAGCATGTGATTTGAAATGGGAACACAGGTTGCTCGGTGCTGGTTAATTGGTAGCATGGTAGGGAGCTGGGAGCTCCCCATCCACCCAGCTATAGCTACATTCACCTGCAGTAGTCAGTCTCCTATGCACACTGCCACAAATAGGCTATTTATAGCCCAGAGCAGGCCGGCAGGCAGACATTGAGGCAGGCAGACAGGCAGAAAGGCATGCAGGATGGCAGACAGGCAGGTAGACAGGCAGGCAGACAGGGACAGCTAATATTGATGACAGAGTGACACATAGAAATAGACCATCCCATGACAACCTGGCTAGGTGTCAGATAGCTACAGTACAACCTGGCTAGGTGTCAGATAGCTACAGTACAACCTGGCTAGGTGCCAGATAGCTACAGTACAACCTGGCTAGGTGCCAGATAGCTACAGTACAACCTGGCTAGGTGCCAGATAGCTACAGCACAACCTGGCTAGGTGTCAGATAGCTACAGTACAACCTGGCTAGGTGTCAGATAGCTACAGTACAACCTGGCTAGGTGCCAGATAGCTACAGCACAACCTGGCTAGGGGCCAGATAGCTACAGCACAACCTGGCTAGGTGTCAGATAGCTCCAGTACAACCTGGCTAGGTGCCAGATAGCTACAGTACAACCTGGCTAGGTGTCAGATAGCTACAGTACAACCTGGCTAGGTGCCAGATAGCTACAGTACAACTTGGCTAGGTGCCAGATAGCTACAGTACAACCTGGCTAGGGGCCAGATAGCTACAGTACAACTTGGCTAGGTGCCAGATAGCTACAGTACAACCTGGCTAGGGGCCAGATAGCTACAGTACAACTTGGCTAGGTGCCAGATAGCTACAGTACAACCTGGCTAGGTGCCAGATAGCTACAGTACATCTGGGTTATCTCATCACACCACAGAGAACATAGATGGATGGCCGTGTACTCATACACACATCATTAAAATGTCTGGAATAAACATTGGGTTTAGATCTTGATAAGATGATGACAGTGGTATATGCCAAGAATGTGATGGTAGGAGTATACTCTTATGGGATTTCCCTTAGTTTGAGTATCTACAGTATTTAACCTGTATCTTCATTGAATCAGAATGTCAACAGAGTCCTTGCCAAGAGAGGTGAAAGGAAGAATAATCCCCACTGTGTCTATGAGCAAAGGGAAACGTATACTGTTACTACCTCCTCATAATCCAACCACGGTGCATGAATTGCACTCTTGGAAGTATTGTCCACACTTTTGGAGGACAATAGAAATAGAAATTAGAGTTAGCGTTGAGCCGGGGTGTGGGCATGAAGCTAGGGTTAGGGCTGTGGTTAGGCTTATGTTTGAACCGGGTGTGGACATGAAGCTAGGGTTAGGGCTGTGGTTAGGGTTAGCTTCCATCAGGGTGCTTTTCTATGTTTACAGTACCTGCTGAAGAAGCTGTGTTGTCCAGTAGATGTATCTCCATCATACGAGTCGCTCTGTTTCCTGCTGAGGGGCTGTCTGCCCTGGCTGTGTCCATCGCAGGGCAGGGCCGAGATATCAATGTTGCTCTTACTCAGCCTCTTACTGGAGCTGAGGCCCAGGCTGGGGCTGTGACAGGGGCTGTCCTCATGGTTATCCTGAGAAAGAGAGGGTGGGACACAAGCCTTCACGGTTCACTCACACTCAAATACCATAACTGTACACAAATGAGCAGCTCATTGCTAATCCCCCTCTCTCTCAGCACATAGGAGAATGTGGGAGCTGGCTATAGCTGGCTATAGCTACCAGACCTGGGTTTAAATACATGTGCATTTGTATTTGAGTATTTTTCAAATAATGTGGCCGAATCAACTTCTATTTGAAGTATTAATTTCCTATACACAGGGAGGGAGGGAGAGAGGGAGAGAGGGAGATACTCCTCCCTTTACAGTAACAGCCAGACATCACAGCTTTAGCTTGCCATCCACCTGGGAAGCTCCATCTGACAGAGAGAGCAGCAGCCCAGGGGATCATGCAGTGCTAACTGGGTGTAAACAAACAGGAAAAGACAGGCCAGTCCAGGACAGAGAGAGAGGACACTGAGTCATTTCAAGGTCTTGGCCGGGATAGCATGGGGTAGAGATTTGTCTGAGAGGAAAGCTGTCTGAACAGAGAAGATCTTACACAATTCTAGCTACACTCAATTGGGGAGATACAGTGGGGAGAACAAGTATTTGATACACTGCCGATTTTGCAGGTTTTCCCACTTACAAAGCATGTAGAGTCTGTAATTTTTATCATAGGTACTCTTCAACTGTGAGTGACGGAATCTAAAACAAAAATACAGATAAAAATTTAAAAAAAAATATCACATTGTATACAAATATCACATTGTATGATTTTTAAGTAATTAATTTGTATTTTATTGCATGACATAAGTATTTGATACATCAGAAAAGCAGAACTTAATATTTGGTACAGAAACCTTTGTTTGCAATTACAGAGATCATACGTTTCCTGCAGTTCTTGACCAGGTTTGCACACACTGCAGCAGGGATTTTGGCCCACTCCTCCATACAGACCTTCTCCAGATCCTTCAGGTTTCGGGGCTGTCGCTGGGCAATACGGACTTTCAGCTCCCTCCAAAGATTTTCTATTGGGTTCAGGTCTGGAGACTGGCTAGGCCACTCCAGGACCTTGAGATGCTTCTTACGGAGCCACTCCTTAGTTGCCCTGGCTGTGTGTTTTGGGTCGTTGTCATGCTGGAAGACCCAGCCACGACCCATCTTCAATGCTCTTACTGAGGGAAGGAGGTTGTTGGCCAAGATCTCGCGATACATGGCCCATCCATCCTCCCCTCAATACGGTGCAGTCGTCCTGTCCTCTTTGCAGAAAAGCATCCCCAAAGAATGATGTTTCCACCTCCATGCTTCACGGTTGGGATGGTGTTCTTGGGGTTGTACTCATCCTTCTTCTTCCTCCAAACACGGCGAGTGGAGTTTAGACCAAAAAGCTCTATTTTTGTCTCATCAGACCACATGACCTTCTCCCATTGCTCCTCTGGATCATCCAGATGGTCATTGGCAAACTTCAGACGGGCCTGGACACGCGCTGGCTTGAGCAGGGGGACCTTGCGTGCGCTGCAGGATTTTAATCCATGACGGCGTAGTGTATTACTAATGGTTTTCTTTGAGACTGTGGTGCCAGCTCTCTTCAGGTCATTGACCAGGTCCTGCCGTGTAGTTCTGGGCTGATCCCTCACCTTCCTCATGATCATTGATGCCCCACGAGGTGAGCCGAGGGAGATTGACCGTCATCTTGAACTTCTTCCATTTTCTAATAATAATAACAGTTGTTGCCTTCTCACCAAGCTGCTTGCCTATTGTCCTGTAGCCCATCCCAGCCTTGTGCAGGTCTACAATTTTATCCCTGATGTCCTTACACAGCTCTCTGGTCTTGGCCATTGTGGAGAGGTTGAAGTCTGTTTGATTGAGTGTGTGGACAGGTGTCTTTTATACAGGTAACGAGTTCAAACAGGTGCAGTTAATACAGGTAATGAGTGGAGAACAGGAGGGCTTCTTAAAGAAAAACTAACAGGTCTGTGAGAGCCGGAATTCTTACTGGTTGGTAGGTGATCAAATACTTATGTCATGCAATAAAATGCAAATTAATTATTTAAAAATCATACAATGTGATTTTCTGGATTTTTGTTTTACATTCCGTCTCTCACAGTTGAAGAGTACCTATGATAAAAATCACAGACCTCTACATGCTTTGTAAGTAGGGAAACCTGTAAAATCGGCAGTGTATCAAATACTTGTTCTCCCCACTGTAGTTGAATAGCACAGAAAGGACAAACTAAAATTGTAAAATTGTTAAATTCTCTTAGGGGCATCAAAAAGTGCAGTTTTACAGAACATGTTAGAGAGCATGTTGATTGAGTTGTTATGTGTCATGCTCCTACCTTGAGGCTCTCAGTGCTGGCATTCCTGCTGCTGCTGTGGCTGGGGCTGCTGTGCTGCCTCTGGCTGCTACTACTGCTGCTGCTGAAACACACGGCGTCGAAGCACAGCACACCTCCCACACAGTCGCCCAACACACACACCTGGACGGGAGCACACACACATACACACAAAGGCACAGACGCACACACACAGACACACACCGTTTTAGAAACCCTCGCTCCACTCAATCAATCCCCGGCAGGCAGATTTGGGCACTGTGCCTGTTCAGATCCACAGTCGAATCTGAATGTCAATAGCATGCTTCATTAGGACTGACTCAGCCTGAGGGAACAACACATTTCTCCTTAATTGGTTTGACGTGCCACCATTGTAGGAGCACAGACAGAGAGGAATAGAGAGCATGTTAAAGCTACAGTATGTTAAAATACTTGTTTCCAAATACATTATTTCAAATAGGCCTAGGACCAAACCGACACTGGTTTAAATGCATGGAGTATTTGTATTGGAAAATACACTTGTGTATTTAGTTATTTTTCAAATACATACCAATACCATGCCACCATTGTACTTGGCTTCCTGACTTGGAATTGCATTATGACCACAAATCTTGTCAAAGTTATGCAAGGGGAGGCCTCCCGAGTGGCGCAGCGATCTAAGCCACTGCATCACAGTGCTTGAGGTGCGCTATAGACCTGGGTACGATCCCAGGATGTGTCACAGCTGGCCGTGACCGGGAGACCCATGAGGTGGCGCACAATTGGCCCAGCGTCGTACGTGTTAGGGGAGGGTTTGGCCGGCCGGGATTTCCTTGTCCCATCGCACTCTAGCGACTCCTTGTGGCGCGCCGGGCGCCTGCAAGCTGACTTCAGTTGCCAGCTGGACAGTGTTTCCTCTGACACATTGGTGCAGCTGGCTTCTGAGTTAACAAGCAGTGCGGCTTGGCAGGGTCGTGTTTTGGAGGACGCATAGCTCGAAATTTGCCTCTCCCAAGTCTGAAGGGGAGTTGCAGCAATGGGGCAATACTGTAACTACCAATTGAATATCACGGAAAAAGGGGTAAAAATAAAAAATATTAGGCAAGGAGAGGAAGTTCAATCTAATAGAGTTTATACATTGTATGGTTTTGCCAATAATGTGCTCTTGAAAATTACAGCACTTAAATAGAGGTCCTTTTCAGAGACAGGATCGTCCACAGGTGTGTGAGAGTTAATGAGGTCTGCAGACAGCATGTTAAAGCTGCAGGCCTCTGGCGACATTAGACCCTGCAGTGAACACAGAGGAATAACCAGCCCTCTCTATCCCAATCATCACTTCCTCTGAAAATCATTGTCTTCCATTAAATGGACTGCAGCACATTATTGGATTTGGCATGAGGGATTAGAAGGAATTAGATCTCCCTTTCTCTCTCTCCTCTTCTCCTCCCTCATTCCTTACAGTATGACTCATCTCCAGTCAGTCAGTATAACCCTGTGGGAGTCGGGGGGACACTTTAGATGACGGACCCACCTGGCAAGTGAAGCCTTATATAGGAGGACACTTTAGAAGGATGGACCAACATGGCCAGTGAAGCCCTGTCTGCGGGGGACACTTTAGGAGGACAGACCTACCTGGCCAGTGAAGCCCTGTCTGGAGGGACATTTTAGAGGACGGACCCACCTGGCCAGTGAAGCCCTGTCTGGGGGGGGACACTTTAGAGGATGGAACCACCTGGTCAGTGAGAACCTGTCTGGGGGAACACTTTAGAGGATGGACCCACCTAGTCAGTCAGGCCCTGTCTGGGGGGGAAACTTTAGAGAATGGACCCACCGTTCCGGTGAAGCCCTGTCCGTCCTGGGATGCGAGGAAGCTGTGGTAGACCTGGTTGGCGCGGGTGATGAGGGTTGCCACGGCGTCCTGGTAGTGTGGTGCAGCGATGGCAAGGAGCGGGAGGGCGGCCAGGGGCAGGTGGTCAACGCTGCTGGACACACAGCTCTCATCATAGCTGTATGGGTTCAGACTGGAAGGGACAGGAAGGAGGAGGACACATTACAGGAAGTGAGTCATTTGTGAAAATGTTATTTATCCCCGGAAAATTACTGGTGTTGCCATAGTTTTGTGTCTTACATGGAGAATGGAATGCACCTATATGGTGAACGGAGATTACATTTATCAACAGGCATTCATTCATCAAGCGTTTCCACTGCACAAACATTTCATATGAAATGGAAATTGGAAAAAGTATTGTAATTGGCTACTTCTGTTAATCCAAGGTTATTTTGGGAAAAAGAGCTAGCAAAATTATTTGTTACCCCAGAACGTATAAATATGATGAATGAGCATATCTCTCTCTCTCTCTCTCTCTCTCTCTCTCTCTCTCTCTCTCTCTCTCTCTCTCTCTCTCTCTCTCTCTCTCAAACTCTCTCCAAATCTCTCTCTCACCCACTCTCTCTACAGGTGCAGGCTGGCAGACTCTCCCCTGCTGGCACAACCTCTCCTCCTCTGTCTGTCTGATAGCACCCTACACTCTGTTTATCTGATGTGTGTGTGTGCAGGTTGTCTGCATGGTGTGAAGACCTAGAAGTATCCCTGTAGACACACTACCATTGATGAGAACATCCAGGAGAGAAATTTAGCTTCCCAGGTTCCCAGCTGTGATGTATTAAAAATTAAAACATTTAAAACTTATTTACATAAGTATTCAGACCCTTTGCTATGAGATTCGAAATTGAGTTCAGGTGCATCCTGTTTCCATTGATCATCCTTGTGATGATTGATTGGACATGATTTGGAACGGCACACACCTATCTATATAAGGTCTCCTCCTGTCTCTCCCTCTCCCTCTGTCTCTCCCTCTGTCTCTCCCTCTGTCTCCAAGCCATGAGCTCGAAGGAATTGCCCATAGAGCTCCGAGACAGCATTGTGTCGAGGCACAGATCTGGGGAAGGGTACCAAAAAATGTCTGCAGCATTGAAGGTCGCCAAGAACCTTCATTATTAAATGGAAGAAGTTTGGAACCACCAAGACTCTTCCTAGAGCTGGCCGCCCGGCCAAACCGATCAATCAGGGGAGAAGGGCCTTGGTCAGGGAGGTGACCAAGAACCTAATGGTCACTCTGACAGAGCTCTAGAGTTCCTCTGTGGAGATGGGAGAACCTTCCAGAAGAACAACAATCTCTGTAGCACTCCACCAATCAGGGCTTTATGGTAGAGTGGCCAGATGGAAGCCACTGCTCAGTAAAAAGCCCGCTTGGAGTTTGCCAAAAGGCACCTAAAGACTCTCAGACCATGAGAAACAAGATTCTCTGGTCTGATGAAACCAAGATTGAACTCTTTAGCCTGAATTCCAAGTTTCACGTCTGGAGGAACCCTGGCACCATCCCTAAGGTGAAGCATGGTGGTGGCAGCATCATGCTATGGGGATGTTTTTCAGTGGCAGGAACTGGGAGACTAGTCAGGATCGAGGCAAAGATGAACTGAGCAAAGTACAGAGAGATCCTTGACGAAAGCCTGCTCCAGAATACTCAGGTCCTCAGACTGGGGTGAAGGTTCCCTAAGCACACAGCCAAGACAACGCAGGAGTGGCTTCAGCACAAGTCCCAGCCAGAGCCCATACTTGAACCCGATCGAACATCTCTGGAGAGCAGGGATGCAAACTGGTGAGGGCCCAAAAAGGTGACACTTTGTTTTTGCGCCGAAACATGCAAATAATCCCTGCTAGGGGGAAATGCTGGTATATATTTATCACAATTTTCATTAACCAATTTTGGTCTTTAATGCAGGGCCGACAGACAAGTTCCTTACTTTTTCCCACTTCCACTTGCCTCTTCCATTTTTGTGGTAATGCTGCAATTAGTTGGTTGTAATTTGGGTAGAGCAGACATTTCCATATGTCTGTGTTAGCTGCATGTGTGACATAACTCCACGAGTCCTATTTATGATATCATTTACAAAGATGATTCCTTTTTTCAACATTGTATCGAAAAATATAGGTTTTTTATCTATTCGTATATTTGAGTTTAATCACAATATTTGTTGTATTATTTGTTCAGTATTTTCAGGTGAATTAAACTGAAATTGAAGCCAACTTTTTATGGCGTTTAAAAAATAACGATGTTTTGGAGATTATTTTGTTTTCAAATAGCCAAAAATGAGCAGTTGTAATCTGAATAAATGGAAAAAGCCCATTCTTGAACATGTGGTGACACATTCTTACTAATTTACTAGAGAACCATTTTGGATTTCAGTATAACATTTGTATGACTGATGCCTTTAGTGAGAGGTCTAATGCTTTAATGTTTAATCATTTCTGCCCTCTGGATTCATATTCATTTAATTTGGTCTGGCTTGCCATTCAAAATAAAATTGAATATTTTTTGCTCATATAATTTCAAAAGCAAGTCGCTAGGTGTAGGCAAAACCTTAAGCAAATAGGTAAACTGTGATATAACTAAAGAGTTAATCAGGGTGATTTTTCCACAAATAGACAGGTGTTTTCCTTTCCATGGTAGCTAGATCTTATCTATTTTTGCTAACTTCCTATAAACATTTATTGGCGTGAGATCATTTCTTTCTTTCGGGATATGTATACCGAGTATGTCCACATCCCCGTCAGACCATTTTATTGGTAAACTACACTGAATTTTTTGGTTTTAATCCAGAGAGGTTAGAAAAAGTATCTAGATCCTCTGTGAGGCTGTGAAGGGATTCCAATTGTGGATTTAAAAGAAAACACGAGTCATCAGCGTACAATGACACCTTTGTTTTTATGCCATGGATTTCTAATCCCTTAATCTTATTTTTGGATCTAATTTTAACAGCTAACATTTCGATGGCAATAATAAATAGATATGCAGACAGTGGACAACCTTGTTTAACTCCTCTTGACATTTTAAAACTTACTGAGATGTAGCCATTATTTACTATTTTACACCTAGGGTTACTATACATAACTTTAACCCATTTTATAAGAGATTCTCCAAAATTGAAATATTCCAGGCATTTATATATAAACTCCAGTTGTACTTTATCAAAAGCCTTTTCAAAGTCAGCTATGAAAACCAGGCCTGGTTTCACAGATGTTTCATAGAGTTCTATTGTTTCCAGAACTTGTCTTATAATATCTCCAATGTATCGTCCATGTAAAAAACCTGTCTGATTAGGATGACTAATATCTGACAAAACCTTTTTAATTCTATGCCTTCTAGGCCTCCAATTTTTAAATTGGACTGGATCTTTATATATACCGCTTGGATCCTTTTTCAGTAATAATGAAATCAGACCTTCTTGTTGAGTGTCCGATAATCTACCATTTATATAAGGGTGGTTAACACATGCTAATAGTGGTCCTCTGAGTTTATCAAAAAAAGTTTGGTATACCTTCACTGGTATGCCATCCAGCCCTGGAGTTTTCCCGGACTTAAAGGCTTTGATACATCAAGAAGTTCCTCCTCTGTAATTTGGCCTTCACTTGAGTCTTTCTGTACAGATTAATTTTACATTATCAATAGGAAAAAAAATCATACAATTAGTTTCGGTTAGTGGAGATGGAGGAGACTGAAACGAGAACATATGCTTAAAGTACTTTACTTCCTCTTTCAAAATCTCGTTTGGTGAGACATGAGTGACTCCATCATTTGTAACAAGTTTCAGTAAAACCTTTTTGGTAGCATTTCTATTTTGAAGATTAAAAAAAATGCATTTTTCTCTATATTCCATCCAGTTCGCTTTATTTTTATAATATATTACACTGGATCTTACTTGAGCCATGACATCCTTTATAATAGAATGCTTGTGACCACACATATCTAAATATTGCCCTTGGGGGAAAAAAAGTAGAAATAGAATGAAGAAAAGAGGTATTCTATTTTTGCTCTATTATATTGGCCACTATAGTAGACATCAATCAAGTGTACATGGCTACATGTATGCAAAAATAACGTTCATTGAGTAAAAAATGTAATAATCCCCCCTCACTCACACACAAGTGTTACTGTCAAGTTCAAAACAACAAAAGCAATATCTTTGGGCTACACTGCACATTATTACATTGTACTCTTTCTGCCTGTGGACATCTGTTCTACAATATGCCAGCAGAGCATGATACCCTTTGTTGGCATAATTGATCTCTTTCAGGTAGAGAGTACACCTGGCATACGCCTTTTTATCCACTGTATTGAAAAAGTGAGAAAAGGAAAGTGTGTGGTGTTCTTTTCACCTCTATAGTGGCATCCAGCTTAAGCCAGGCCCAGCTCCACTCCACTCATTTTCACCTAATTCCTCATTCTAAAAAATAACCACATTCTGTAGAGGGAAAACATTAGTTCACAGATAGTAGTTAGTTTGTTAGCTAGTTAACTAGTTAACATTTCACACAGATTGCCAGGGTCCAGTAAGCAACTAACGCGTTATAACTTGAGGAACGGCAAGGAGTCGTATAACATTACCAGTTAATACTATAGCGAATTGGTTAGGTTACTAACGTTAGCTAGCTAACGTTAGCTGTCTGACTTTCTTAGCCAGCTAATTTTCACAAAGCTCAATTATTTGATCCGTTAAGTTGGCTAATGTTGCTCAACATTTAACGTTATCTGGCTAGCTAATGGAGAATTTGACCCAGCTAACAAGATACTTAATAATGCTAATACCACACTTTCTCCTTCACTTTCTAAATGCCAGTTGTTTTTCGGTTACAGCTTGTTAAGTACGCTTCATCACCTTCTCAACCCCGTCTCCGTGGTCAGGCTTCTCACCTACCTCTTCGTTATCATTCAGGGGACGCGGTGCTGTAACTGGCAAACTGCCGTTTTACTCTCTGCTGTCCAGAGTGCACGCTCTTTCCAGAGAGAAAGGTACAGCGGGTGAAATAAATATTGAACACGTCACCATTTTTCTCAGTAAATATATTTCCAAAGGTGCTATTGGCATGACATTTTCACCAGATGTTGGTAACAACCCAGGTAATCCATACATACAAAGAAATCAAAACAAATACGTTCAGAAATTAAGTTATGTGTAATAATGTGAAATGACACAGGGAAAAAGTATTGAACACATGAAGAAAGGGAGGTTCAAAAAGGCATGGAAAGCCAAGACAACTGCTGAAAACTATCAGTAATTAAAAAGCAATCCAGACCCCTGTCAGTGCAAATTAATATCAGCTGGTTCAGTCCCAACTGATGGCCTACAAAAAGGTCTCATTGCCAAGGTGTCACACATGACACATCTCATGATGGGTAAAAGCAAAGAGCTGTCTCAAGACATTCGCTACCTAATTGTTGCAAAACGTAGTGATGGCATTGGTTATAGGCGCATTTCTAAGCTTCTGAATGTTCCAGTGAGCACTGTTGGGTCCATAATACGGAAGTGGAAAGACAATCACTTCACCATAAATTTGCCTCGACCAGGTGCTCCTCGTAAATTTGCCCATTCATCCTTCCTTCAATTATGTGAAGTTTGCCAGTACAATTTGCTGAAAAGCAGCCCCACACCATGATGTTCCCACCTACAAACTTCACTGTTGGTATGGTGTTTTTAGGGTGATGTGCAGTGCCATTTCTCCTCCAAACATGGTGTGTTTTTTATGACATCCAAACAGTTCAATTTTGCTCTCATCTGACCACACTATATTCTCCCAGTATTTCACTGGCTTTTCCAAATGTTGTGCAGCAAACTTTAAACAAGCTTCAACATGCTTTTTTTTCAGCAATGGAGTCTTGCGTGGTAAGCGTGCATACAGGCCATGGCGGTGGAGTGCATTACTTACTGTTTTCTTTGAGACAACAGTACCTGCTAATTGCAGGTCTTTTTGAAGCTCTCCACAAGTGGTCCTTGGCTCTTGGACAACTCTTCTGATTATTCTTTTCACTCCTCTGTCAGAAATCTTGCGAGGAGCACCTGGTCGAGGCAAATTTATGGTGAAATGATTGTCTTTCCACTTCCGTATTATGGCCCCAACAGTGCTCACTGGAACATTCAGAAGCTTAGAAATGTGCCTATAACCAATGCCATCATTATGTTTTGCAACAATTAGGTTGCGAAGGTCTTGAGACAGCTCTTTGCTTTTACCCATCATGAGATGTGTCTTGTGTGACACCTTGGCAATGAGACCTTTTTGTAGGCCATCAGTTGGGACTGAACCAGCTGATATTAATTTGCACTGACAGGGGGCTGGATTGCTTTTTACTTACTGATAGTTTTCAGCTGTTGTCTTGGCTTTCCATGCCTTTTTGAACCTCCCTTTCTTCATGTGTTCAATACCTTTTCCCTGTGTCATTTCACATTATTACACATAACTTAATTTCTGAACGTATTTGTTTTGGTTTCTTTGTATGTATGGATTACTTGGATTGTTACCAACATCTGGTGAAACTTTCATGTCAATAGCACCTTTGGAAATATGTTTACTGAGAAAAATGGTGACGTGTTCAATACTTATTTCACCCGCTGTATATGCCATAACCAGCAAATTGGTTGTAACTTCTCTCTTCAGTCGAATGCTGCATTCTGTTGTTATGTGAATGATTGGCTAAGCCTTTGATACAGCCAGTATTTCTCCAAACGCGCATCACTCGTTCACTTACAGACAGTAGTGATCTTATCGGATCTACACGAATCACGTAGGTCACCTATTTTGGATTCAAAACGACGAATTTCGCCGAAAGGTGACTAGTTTGCATCCCTGGGAGAGACCTGAAAATAGCTGTGCAGCAACGCTCCCCATCCAACCTGACAGAGCATGAGAGGATCTGCAGAGAAGAATGGGAGAAACTCCCAAAATACAGGTGTGGCAAGCTTGTAGTGTCATACCCAATAATAATCTATGCTGTAATCGCTGCCAAACGTGGGTAAAAGGTCTGAATACTTTTAATTTTATTAAGAATTTTATTAGCAAACATTTCTAAAAAACAGTTTTTGCTTTGTCATTATGGGGTATTGTGTGTAGATTGATGAGGGAAAAAAACGATTTAATCAATTTTAGAATAAGGCTGTAACAAAATGCGGAAAAAGTAAAGTCTGAATACTTTCCGAAGGCACTGTATAGCTGTGCTGTGTCATGCTGTTCCTGTCGTGTTAACAGAGCCCTGTAGAGCCCCCTGCTGCTGGCACAGGACACAGACATTACCTTAACACTGCTGGCCAGGACACACACATTACCATAACACCCCTGGACAGGACCAAGGTCAAAGGGCACCTAAACACAACACAACAAGACAACACAAAGCCACCCACCCAGCTTCTCTCGTCAGCCTGTTCTTTATTTATTTCTAGAGATGGATAATTAGTCATCTACTTATGCAAACACCTGCTGTTGGTATTGCTGTGGTATGTTTATTATTCACCTTTATAGTGTCCACACAATGCTTTGTTACAGAGTTTCACCGTAATTGGATGTCGAATATACAGCCATGTTGTTGTTGGTTGAGTTAAAGTTGGGCTGGGAATCACATTTCTTGGAGGAATGTAAGATGTGCTGTTTTCTTTTGTAGAGAAACAATACAATTAATTATAAGTAAGGAGACAGCAACATGTACTTCCAGGTGTAAAATGATTGCCCAATTAATTAAGATCTTAATTTCAATTGGAATCAGGTTGGATTCTCCAGATTCTCTCCAGATTCACTCCAGATTCTCTACAGATTCTCTACAGATTCTCTACAGATTCTCTACAGATTCTCTATTATAACAACATGTTCAGCCCTAAAGATGCTCAAAAGAGGCAAAAAAGCTAACAAGGTTGACATAGCAAAATCAATACAGCAAACACTGTAAATACTGTCAATAACTGTCTCAGGAGGCTGAGACTATTGGTTCACATCTTTCTCTGTCTACCACATCAACAACACATAATCTAACGGGAGCACAGTGGGTTTCAAGTCTTGAGACACTATGAGAAAGTATCTCTGCTGTGTGAGATAATGAGACATTCACACACACACACACACACACACACACACACACACACACACACACACACACACACACACACACACACACACACACACACACACACACACACACACACACACACACACACACACACACACACACACACACACAGACACACACACACACACACACACACACTCATTAGGATAGTGTTCGTGCTAGCTGGGGTAGAAGCTGGGGATATACTGTGGTATAGTATCAAAGCAGCACAGACCTTCAGAGAGCCTTGGCTACTCGCTCTCTGCCTGTGTGTAACACTTTTAAGAAAAGCAGGCTTACAGTTGTGTTCAACCTATCAGCCTATTCCTACAGTACATGAATGGACCTCTTCAATAATACAATTTAGAGAATTGTATCAAGGCCATTCACAAAGCTCTCATCAATGCATTGATGACTGCCGTTTAAATCAGAATCAGATCGGGTTCCGTCCCAAATGGCAACGTATTCTCTATATACTGCACTACTTTTGACCAGAGCCCTATGGGCCCAAGCAGTGCACTACATTGGGAATAGGGTGCCATTTGGGACACAATATTTATTGTCTTTTTTTTGCATCCATTTCTGTAGTGTCTGATTCTACAGGTTTACATAGTAATGTGCTGATGAAGAGATGCCTAGCAAGCTGCCATTAACAGGATCCATCCATTAGGAGTGGTGTGGCAGGAGAGAGGAGATAAGGCTGATTAAACAGATAAGCCCCTAAGCTAGCATCAGAAAGACATCATATCTCTTCAAAGCCAACACAGCACAACACAGCAGCCTAACCTTGAGAGAAGGTTACACATTCGATCTCACTTCATCTAATGTCAGAGGGCAGGCAAGACTGAAAAAACTTCAGAGAGGGTTTGTGGTATTTCTGCTTAATTGCCCTCCCCTTGTCTTAATGGCCTGTCTTTACGGGGCACACAGTTTACAATGCTAATGAGGGAAAAGCAGAGGGATAGACAGACAGAGGGAGAGACAGAGACAGAGGCAGGGAGAGACAGAGACAGAGACAGAGGGAGAGCGAGAGCGAGAGGGAGAGGGAGAGGGAGAGGGAGGGAGAGACGGAGGGAGAGACGGAGGGAGAGACGGAGGGAGAGACGGAGGGAGAGACGGAAGGAGAGACAGAGGGAGAGACAGACAGAGACTGAAGGAGAGACACAGACCGAGGGAGAGACTGAAGGAGAGAGAGACAGAGGGAGAGACAGAGACAGAGGGAGAGACAGAGACAGAGGGAGAGACAGAGACAGAGGGAGAGACAGACAGAAGGAGAGACAGAGACAGATACAGAGACAGAGACAGATACAGAGACAGAGGGAGATACAGAGACAGAGACAGAGGGAGAGGGAGAGACTAAGACAGAGGGAGACAGGGGGAGATGCAGCTTAATTAGGCATAAATGTGTGGAGTAGACAGAGCTGCTGCTCCCTGGCGGTGTATGCTGTGAATGGGCAGAATAATGAGTGGTCTCCATCTCCTTGTCCTCAGATCACTGTCAGGTCAAACACCAGGCAGACCAAACTCACTGTTTGTCCCTGTCCTCAGATAGGAATTAAAGACCAACACCATCAGGAAAGCCATTTTAAGCCATCACATGAGATTTTATTGTTTATTAGTTTAACTGTAGACACTGTTTTGAATATCTTAAACTGTCACAGAGAAAATGTGTTGTGTCACAGGAAAATAAATACATTGAGGTGCTTTACTTGTTGTCACTTATTAATTGGATGTGTGATGTTGACGAGTCAGACTGACTGGTTCACATCCACTTTTCTGTGTGTGTGTGTGTGTGTGTGTGTGTGTGTGTGTGAACAAGAGCGCTTGTGTGTTTGTGTGTATGTGTATCTGTGTGTGTATGTGTGTGTGTGTCTGTTCCCCCACTCAAGCCTCTCATTACAGCTCTCCTCCTGACACCTAGCAGCTCGCTGGTCCCTTCATTAGGAGAGAAAGCCCATAATGAGCTCTAAGGGCCTCTCAGGATCACCATGGGCTTCGCACAGACACCAAGGTGGTATCCCAAATGGCACCCTATTCCCTACATAGTGCACAGCTTTTAACGCTATGGGCACTATGTAGGGAATAGGGTGCCATTTGGGATGCAACCCAAGAGAACAGTACCAGTTATCAGGAGAAAAACACACAGCACAAACACACTAGTTCATTCTGTTCTACACTCAGGGAATCACGCCCTGACCTCCACAATGGCCTGTTTAGACTTGAGTCGCTCTTTGACGCGCTAAGAGTCTGGAGCCCATCCACCCTTAGTGAGATTTCCCACAGAGCTGTCAAATCCCAGCAGGAGATTGAATTAGCGGCACAGCAGCAATCTCTTTTCCCACCATGGCCTCTGCATCGTATTCCACTAATGTTGTTGTGGCTGATGTTTATACAGGCATGCCTAAATAAACGCACACACCATGTCATTAGTTCATACACCATTTAATGGCAGTGGCATCAATGTGCCTGTGTGTGTGTGTGTCCATGTACGTGGGGATGCACAGTGCACACTTGTACTGTATGTGTGTGGATGTGTTTATATGGTCACACACGTGTATTTATGTTTCTATGTATTTATTTAAGTTTTTAGGGAGCGTGTAATTGGCATGCTGACTGTAGGAATGTCCACCAGAGCTATTGCCAAATAATCAATATGGATTTCTCCACCATAAGCCACCTCCAATGTCGTTTAAGAGAATTTGGCAGTACGTATTTAATAAATACTTTTTGTGGGGAAAAACTCATTGTGATTGGCTGGACCTGGCTCCCCAGTGGGTTGGCCTGGCTTCCAGGTGGGTGGGCCTATGCCCTCCCAGGCCCATCCATGGCTACACTCCTGCCCAGTAATCCATAGGGCCTAATGAAATTAGTTCAATTGACTAATTTCCTTATTTAACTCAGCAAAATCGTAGAAATTGTTGCATGTTGCGTTTGTATTTTTGTTCAGTATAGATAGAAACTTTTTTTTTTGAAGAGTGTACATGGAGCAGCAATTTAAAAATAACTCACACACACACCCACGGGAGTCCCAAGGGATGTTGTTGGGAGTTCCAAGGGATGTTGTTCCTTCCCTGGCTGTTGCCGTGCCGTGCAGGGAAGCAGATGTCAATACAGCTGCTGAGGCAACACTACAGCCCTCACATTTATTTCAGCACTCGCCTCCAGTCACTGTCTCTCACCAACGCCAATCACCGCACCAGACAGACAGGAGGACAGAAGACTCAGGGTGCGTCCCAAACGGCACCCTATTCCCTACTGATCAAAGTGAATTGGGAAGCAGCCTCAGATTAAGGTGTTAATTGGGAAGCAGCCTCAGAACCCAGTCTCCTGGCTCCCAGTCCAAACATACTAATTAGTGGAAATATAGACACAAACATTCTCACTGGCATATCAATGGAAAAGAGCTGCGCAAAACAAAGTGACATTCTACCAAATACACTATATGTCTGCATATGTCTGACAGGATTCCCCCCAGAAAGACTTGCAGCTTTAAATGTGACATGAAAACATTAGTCTCTGCACAGCCAGCAGCCTGACACATACTGCCAATATCACCCGAACAGCCAGCAGCCTGACACATACTGCCTACAATCCCCGAACAGCCAGCAGCCTGACACATACTGCCTACAATCACCCGAACAGCCAGCAACCTGAAACATACTGCCAATAATCACCCGAACAGCCATCAGCCTGACACATACTGCCTACAATCACCCAAACAGCCAGCAGCCTGACACATACTGCCTACAATCACCCGAACAGAACAGAACAGAGATGCTGCTTCTGCCTCCTCCTCAAAACCGGGGAAACACTGAAGATAGTCCTGTGGTTTTCACCTCCCCAAGGTCTTCATTACTTAACGGAGGTGATTTAAAGAAGAACTAGAAGATCCAAAGAGAGTGAAAGCCTCTTAAAGCTAATGTGTGATTGAAGACTTGCAGGCAGCCATCATCATCTGCTTTCAAGGCAGCCAGTTACAGTAACAACTGTAACTGTAGAGTATTTATTGAATTGAGCAACATTGACAGACGGGCAGCAGCTTATTCTGGAGGTAACTGCTACCGCAAGCATCTCATCTTCAATTCAGTTCCCTCTACTCCACAACCCGATAAAGGCACAGGATTAGGTAAAGATCATAGTTAGTCATCAAAAATCCTTTTCCTTTCCACAACGGCCCCCAAATAGCACCGGAATTCAAACCAGTCATTTCAACTCACTCTGGCATTCAGTTTAGTTTTTCTTTCTCTGTTTGCTGAATAGAGCTAGTGTCTCAAGGGGCTTCGAGGGGAGATCAATTAAAAACAGTGAGCAGAGAAAAAAGGTTATGGGTTTAATATTCCACATGCCTCGAAAGGCTGGGAAATGTCAGTGGCATGCTAATTAACATCCCAATGTCTATTGAAAGGCTGCCTGCTCGATATATTTTCCAATTTAACCTTCAACAGAAATGGCAGTCTGGTATCTCTGGCCCGACGTCCCTGTTGACTCATTTGACTCCCGCGACCGATTTGTGTGAATTGGAAATGGTCACTTGGGTATTCTAGAGACAAAAGAAATGCACACCTGTTTAGGCGAGGTGCCGGCCAGGGGAGCGGGACACTCGAAAAGGAAAAGGAGAGCCGCACACTCTAGGAGCTCAGATGCAATAATTTGTATTTTTTAAATGTGTGATTTTATAGCATCTGAGCTCCTACAGTGTGCGGCTCTCCTTCACTTGGGTATTCTGCCATGCCTCCTTAAAAATGACAAACATGCCTAAACGGTGGCCAAAAGTTTTGAGAATAACATAAGTATTGGTCTCCACAAAGTTTGCTGCCTCAGTGTTGATGATGGCAATTTGCATATATTCCAGAATGTCATGAAGAGTGATCAGATGAATTGCAATTAATTGCAAAGTCCCTCTTTGCCATGAAAATTAATTTTCCACTGCATTTCAGCCCTGCCAAAAAAGGACCAGCTGCCATCATGTCAGTGATTGTCTCGTTAACACAGGTGAGAGTGTTGACGAGGACAAGGCTGGAGATCACTCTGTCATGCTGATTGAGTCAGAATAACAGACTGGAAGCTTTAAAAGGAGGCTGGTGCTCGAAATCATTGTTCTTCCTCTGTCAACCATGGTTACCTGCTGTCACGATGCGGAATAATGGGACGATAAACGGAGCGCTGATGGAGCGTCATTCCTTTTTATTTTCGGAGATGGTCTCACAAGGCACGAAAATACAAGAAAAGGAGATGACTTAAACTAACTATAACTAAACACTATACAAAGCTAAGCAAAGTAACTTACGTGCTGAAACACAAGGCAGACACGAACAATGATCCACACACAGGTGGATTCGTGTGGGGATTAAATACTATCCCCAATCAGAGACAACGCTATACAGCTGTCTCTGATTGGGGATGATAATCTCCCTAATAATGTGTGAGAGCTTGGTTGTGTGCCTCTCTCCTCCCCTAGGTGGGAGTAAGAGGCCTTACAGTCCTCACAGTACCCCCCCCCTAAGGTGCGGACTCCCGACCGCACACATACAATCCCCCCTCTCCTGAAAAGAAAAAATGTCCAAAACTAGGGGGGACATGGCGGGGTACTGAGGTGGTTGCTGGTGGGGGCTCCGGTTCCGGTTCCGGGCGTGGCACAGGCTGTGAGAGTAGCTTTCCTCCTACCTCTCCGTTGCACGCCCGGTCCGGTCCGGACCCCGGCGCGGTGGTTCCCCCCTCAGTACTCCCGCCATTCACCAAGTCCTGTCTGGACCCTGGTGCGGGAGCCCTCGACCCTGGAGAGGGGCTGACAACCGGCCCCGGACTGGGCACCGGTGGAGCGGACTGCTCCGTCACTGGAGCGACGTAGACTACCGGCCCCGGACTGGGCACCGGTGGAGCGGACAGCTCCGGCACTGGAGCGGCGCAGACGACCGGCCCCGGACTGGGCACCGGTGGAGCGGACTGCTCTGGCACTGGAGCGACGTATACGACCGGCCCCGGACTGGGCACCGGTGGAGCGGACTGCTCCGTCAATGGAGCGACGTAGACGACCGGCCCCGGACTGGGCACCGGTGGAGCGGACTGCTCCGGCTCTGGAGCGGCGCAGACGACCGGCCCCGGACTGGGCACCGGTGGAGCGGACTGCTCCGGCACTGGAGCGAAGCAGACGACCGGCCCCGGACTGGGCACCGGTGGAGGAGGCTCCAGGCCTTGAGCTGTGGCTGGAGGCTCCGGGCTGCTGTCCTTCGCTGAAGGTGGCGGAACGCTGACCTTCGCTGGAGGTGGCGGAACGCTGACCCTCGCTGGAGGTGGCGGAACGCTGACCTTCGCTGGAGGTGGCGGAACGCTGACCTTCGCTGGAGGTGGCGTGGCGCTGACCTTCACTGGAGGTGGCGTGGCGCTGACCTTCACTGGAGGTGGCGGGGCGCTGACCCTCACTGGAGGCCTCGGGCTGCTGACCTTCACTGGAGGCCTTGGGCTGCTGACCTTCACTGGAGGCCTCGGGCTGCTGACCTTTACTGGAGGCCTCGGGCTGCTGACCTTCACTGGAGGCCTCGGGCTGCTGACCTTCACTGGAGGCCTCGGGCTGCTGACCTTCTCTGGAGGTTTCGGGCAACTGACTCTCACCGGAGGTCTTGGGTTGGACGCCGTGCCCACCTTGGGCACCGACGCAGAGGTGGTCTTCAGCCCTGCAGCTGGTCTGGCTGTCGGCCCCAGACTGGGCACCGACACGCTATGGAGCTCCTGCTCCACAGCGGGACTGAACGTCGTGCCCACCCTGGGCACCGACGCAGAGATGGTTTCCAGCCCTCTGGTGGGGTTGGCTGTCGGCCCCAGACTGGGCACCGACACGCTATGGAGCTCCTGCTCCACAGCGGGACTGAACGTCGTGCCCACCCTGGGCACCGACGCAGAGATGGTTTCCAGCCCTCTGGTGGGGCTGGCTGTCGGCCCCAGACTGGGCACCGACACGCTATGGAGCTCCTGCTCCACAGCGGGGCTGAACGTCGTGCCCACCCTGGGCACCGACGCAGAGATGGTTTCCAGCCCTCTGGTGGGGCTGGCTGTCGGCCCCAGACTGGGCACCGACGCGCTATGGAGCTCCTGCTCCACAGCGGGACTGAACGTCGTGCCCACCCTGGGCACCGACGCAGAGAGGGTTTCCAGCCCTGTGGTTGGGCTGGCTGTCGGCCCCAGACTGGGCACCGACACGCTATGGAGCTCCTGCTCCACAGCGGTGCTGAACGTCGTGCCCACCCTGGGCACCGACGCAGAGATGGTTTCCAGCCCTGGGGTTTGGCTGGCCTCTGGAGGCTCTGGGCATTCGGCCGTCGCTGGAGGCTCCGGGCTGTGGGCCGTCGCTGGAGGCTCCGGGCTGTGGGCCGTAGCTGGAGGCTCCGGGCTGTGGGCCGTCGCTGGAGGCTCCGGGCAGCGGGCCGTTGCTGGAGGCTCCGGGCTTCGAACCGTCGTGGGAGACTCCGGGCTTTGAGCCATTACTGGAGACTCCAGGTTACGAACCTTTAATGGAGCCTCCAGACCTCGACTCCTCACTGCCGGTCGAGTGCGTGGAGCAGGCACCGGCTGTCCCTGACTAGGGAAGTGAACCGGTTGTCTGGGGTGAGGAGGAGGCACCGGCTGTACCTGACTGTGGCGGTGAACCGGTGATCTGGGGTGAGGAGCGGGCACGGGAGATGTAGAGCTGGACCCTCGACCGGGAGACGAATCGAGTTGAGAGGCTAGATTGGCTCCCAT
This sequence comes from Thymallus thymallus, assembly GCA_023634145.1. Classification (NCBI taxonomy): domain Eukaryota; kingdom Metazoa; phylum Chordata; class Actinopteri; order Salmoniformes; family Salmonidae; genus Thymallus; species Thymallus thymallus. Next base: position 24,580,717 of record CM042379.1, read on the forward strand.
GCCCAGCCCAGGCGGCAGTGTAGATGACAGCTCCGGGTGTTTAATCGACCTGTCTGCCTGTCCTGAACTGGGCACCGGTCTGGCGAGGAGCTCCGACCCTCCCTCCTCCTTTCCCTCGGGAAAGAGGTGAGCCAGACGCTTCCTCCAGATCGCCAATTTAGCCTCAAAACTGTCCGCCTCCTCGATCTCCCGAACGTGAGGGTTGGGCTTGGTATCGGGAGGAAGGGCCACCCAGAGTCTCCACCACTTCGCTTGTTCCTCCTTCGACCGATCGAAGAAACCCTCCGGTGTCTTCCTGTTTTCGGCCGTCGGAGGCGGAAGTGGTGGGAGCTGTTCATTCAACCTTGGGTGGCTAACCGACGGTGGATCGCGTGGCGCTGGTACTGAGGTCCATGGGCTGGGAACATGCACTGGATCTCTGGTGCTGGAAGCTGTCGCTGGACATACCGGGCTGAGAAGGTGCGTGGGTAGGGCAGGCCGGGAGCGCGCTGAAGATCTGGCACTGGGACCGGAGACCGAACGCATCATCTCGTCGTCCTCCTCGGCCCACCCGAAATACCTCCTCAGCCGCTTCTCCTCCTCCTTGTCCCTCACGTCCCAAGGACCCCACAACCCCCCCCCACCGTTAATATGGGGGACCTTCGGGGCTGTCCACTGTCGGTCCTTCCTCTCCTCATACTCCGCTGGTAAGGGCTCCGTCCCAAGCCCCCACGCTGGTCCAGTCACGAGCCCATCTTCTCCCGCAGGTGTCGATGAGCCCCAGATGCTCCCCACCACCAGTGGTTGTGTTACCTCCACAGTCCTCATTCCTCGATGTCTTTGATGCCGTCCATGCTCCTCCGTTATGCCCGTAGTGTCGAAACACTGATAATCCTCATCCTCCTCCTCTCGCTGCGGGTTCCCTTAAGGGTGGATCATTCTGTCACGATGCGGAATAATGGGACGATAAACGGAGCGCTGATGGAGCGTCATTCCTTTTTATTTTCGGAGATGGTCTCACAAGGCACGAAAATACAAGAAAAGGAGATGACTTAAACTAACTATAACTAAACACTATACAAAGCTAAGCAAAGTAACTTACGTGCTGAAACACAAGGCAGACACGAACAATGATCCACACACAGGTGGATTCGTGTGGGGATTAAATACTATCCCCAATCAGAGACAACGCTATACAGCTGTCTCTGATTGGGGATGATAATCTCCCTAATAATGTGTGAGAGCTTGGTTGTGTGCCTCTCTCCTCCCCTAGGTGGGAGTAAGAGGCCTTACCACAACCAAGCCCTCACACCTGCGAGGAAACACCTGCCGTCATCATTGCTTTGCACAAAAAGGGCTTCACAGGCAAGGATATTGCTGCTGGTAAGATTGCACCTAAATCAACCATTTATCGGATCATCAAGAACTTCAAGGAGAGAGGTTCAATTGTTGTGAAGAAGGCGTCAGGGCGCCCAAGAAAGTCCAGCAAGCGCCAGGACCGTCTCCTAAAGTTGATTCAGCTGTGGGATTGGGGCACCACCAGTGCAAAGCTTGCTCAGGAATGGCATCAGGCAGGTGTGTGTGCATCTGCACGCAGAGTGAGGCGAAGACTTTTGGAGGATGGCCTGGTGTCAAGAAGGGCAGCAAAGAAGCCACTTCTCTCCAGGAAAAACATCAGGGAAAGACTGATATTCTGCAAAAGGTACAGGGATTGGACTGCTGAGGACTGGGGTAGAGTCATTTTCTCTGATGAATCCCCTTTCCGATTGTTTGGGCCATCCGGAAAACACCTTGTGAGGTGAGCGCTACCATCAGTCCTGTGTCATGCCAACAGTAAAGCATCCTCAGACCATTCATGTGTGGGGTTGCTTCTCAGCCAAGGGAGTGGGCTCACTCACAATTTTGCCTAAGAACACAGCCATGAATAAAGAATGGTACCAACACATCCTCTGAGAGGAACTTCTCCCAACCATCCAAGAACAGTTTGGTGACGACCAATGCCTTTTCCAGCATGATGGAGCACCTTGCCATAAGGCAAAAGTGATAACTAAGTGGCTTCGGGGAACAAAACATAGACATTTTGGGTCCATGGCCAGGAAACTCCCCAGACCTTAATCCCGTTGAGAACTTGTGGTCGATCCTCAAGAGGTGGGTGGACAAACAAAAACCCACAACTTCTGACAAACTCCAAGCATTGATTATGCAAGAATCAGTCAGGATGTGGCCCAGACGTTAATTGACAGCATGCCAGGGCGGATTGCAGAGGTCTTGAAAAAGAAGAGTCAACACTGCAAATATTTACTCTTTGCATAAACTGAATGTCATTGTCAATGAAAGCCTTTGACACTTATGGAATACTTGTAATCATACTTCAGTGTACCATAGTAACTACTGACATAAAGATCTAAGAACACTGAAGCAGCAAACTTTGTGGAGACAAATACTTGTGTCATTCTCAAAATGTTTGGCCACGACTGTAGTGTCATTCTGACTGTCAGACTAAATCGCTGGCAAATTGCTGCTGGGTGGTGAATTCACCTCAATAGAAATGCTATCAAATAGAGCCCACATATCACAAGCTATTATTGCCTTAAAGCCATCATGACTCTCCACTGTGCTTCTGCTATGCAGCTCAGCGACGGGAGGTAGCACTCGGGCAATCTGACCAATACAAGCTGCTCTTCAATGCCAAACAGGAAGCACAAATCAGAATCAGAAAGACAAAGAAATTAAGAATGTCAAGATTTTTCCCCCCTTGACGTATTGTGTGATTGACTCACTTGGAGACGAGGGAGAAGGCCTCGGCGCACACAGCCGGGCAGGCCACCAGCTTGATCATCACATGTTCTGCGGCGGCCTGGAAGTGTGCCCGAGCCACCTTCTCCAGCACGGAGGACAGCGTGGTGGCATCGCCAGCCTTGGTGCCAGGGTCTGCCCCTGCCGTATCCAGGATGTTCCCACCATGCATCACCAGCAGCAACACGTGGGTCTTACACTGGGTCTTCTGTCAAGCAGAGGAGAAGAAGGAATGGCCAAAGAAGGGTAGGGAGGTTGAAAGGTGAGAATGAGGAGGATGTGAGGGGAGAGGAGGGAGAAGTGGGTTAGTGGTATAAGGCAAGAGTCCTGGACCTGCATTCATATAGAGACATAACGCATCAGCAGACAAGAGTATAGGGTAGTTATGCTGTATAGCAGACAGAGTATAGGGTAGTTATGCTGTATAGCAGACAGAGTATAGGGTAGTTATGCTGTATAGCAGACAGAGTATAGTGTAGTTATGCTGTATAGCAGACAGAGTATAGGGTAGTTATGTTGTATAGTAGACAGAGTATAGGGTAGTTATGCTGGTCATTTATTTATATGAGTTTGTATTGTGATTCTCCTACCTCCATGTCCTCTAACCCGTCAATGCTGCTCTGAGGGACACATCGAGGACGTCCCAGGCGATACACACTCCCTGCAGATTTAAGAGAGGAGAGAGAGAGAGAGAGAGAGAGAGAGAGAGAGATGGAGAGAGAGATAATTATAGATAGAGAAAGGAAAGAAAGAAGGAGGAAGAGAGAGATAGAGATACAGAAAGGAGAGAGAGTGTCATGAAGAGAGAGTGAAAGAGTGAGAGAGATAACGAAAGGAGAGAGAGAGGAAGAGAGAGAAAAAGGAGGGAGAGAGAAAAGTCATTACATGAGCCAGTTCACACTTCAATTATTATTGATCCCAGGAGATAACCAATTTCAGTATTATTAAAGCCTTAACTTTTCTCTTTATTCCTTCCATAACTGGGAGATGGGCCCCAAATACTGTATGCCCTTATGCTCAAATCTCATAAGCACATACTCCAGAAAAGTCAATACTGACACATCACACATAATCCTGTCATACAGGCATATGGTTCAGTCACGACCACCGTAGTTGCCTGGCACTGTCATATTTTGGATCTTGGCTTGTCAGACAATGCAAATACACCTTGGGATGAGGAAGATGGAGGAAGGAGAAAGGACAGTTCTGGTTATTTTCCCAACCACCTGTACGGTGTGTCTATCTGTGTTCCTGTGTGAAGTGTCTTATTCCGGAGCTCTCTCTCTCTCAATTAAATTAAAATTACATTTAAGGGTTTTATTGGCATGGGAAACACATGTTAACATTGCTAAAGCAAGTGAAGTAGATAGTAAACAATAAAAATGTACAGTTCCAAAAGAATAAAACATTTAAAATGTCATATTATGTAGTATATATACAGTGTTGTACCAATATGCAAATAGTTAAAGTACAAATGGGAAAATAAATCAGGTATAATTAGCGGGTATCGGCCTAATTCTGCTCTGCATGCATTATTTAGTGTTTTTCATTGTACACAGAGGATTGTTTTGCAGAATTCTGCATGCAGAGTCTCAATTTGGTGTTTGTTCTATTTTGTGAATTCTTGGTTGGTGAGCGGACCCCAGACCTCACAACCATAAAGGCAATGGGTTCTATAACTGATTCAAGTATTTTTAGCCAGATCCTAATTGGTATGTCGATTTTTATGTTCCTTTTGATGGCATAGAAGGTCCTTCATTCATTGTCTCTCAGATCGTTTACAGCTTTGTGGAAGTTTACCCTCACTCATATCATATACATTTTTAGCTATTGAAGTATTTCTATCTATCTATCTATCTATCTATCTATCTATCTATCTATCTATCTATCTATCTATCTATCTATCTATCTATCTATCTATCTATCTATCTATCTATCTATCTATCTATCTATCTATCTATCTATCTATCTATCTATCTATCTATCTATCTATCTATCTATCTATCTATCTATCTATCTATCTATCTATCTAAGTTACTTGTGGCGCTGATGTTTAGGTCGAGGTATGTATAGTTTTTTGTGTGCTCTAGAGCAACGGAGTCTAGACGTCCTTTTTCTTTTCAAATTTTAACCTCATACTTGTTGTTTGTGTACATGGGTTTTATAATGTCGTATGTTTCCCCCCCAACACCACTTTCCATCAATTTGTATAGCAGACCCTGATGCCAAATTGAGTCAAATGTTTTTTTTATTATTAACAAAGCATGAAAAGACTTTGCCTTTGTTTTGGTTTGTTTATTTGTCAATTAGGGTGTGCAGGGTGAATACGTGGTCTGTCGTATGGTAATTTGGTAAAAAGCCAATTTGACATTTGCTCAGTTCATTGTTTTCACTGAGGAAATTATCTAGTCTGCTGTTAATGGTAATGCAGAGGGTTTTCCCAAGGTTGCTGTTGATGCATATCCCACGGTAGTTATTGGGGTCAAATTTGTCTCCACTTTTGTGGATTGGGGTGATCAGTCCTTGGTTCCAAATATTTGGGAAGATGCCAGAGCTAAGGATGATGTTAAAGAGTTTAAGTAGAGCCGATTGGAATTTTTGTTCTGTATATTTTATCATTTCATTGAGGATACCATTGTAGGAGGTAAGGACAGATCTGGGGAGCCACTTCCCCAGACTGGCAAGGAGATGCCCAGTACAAATGATGGGGTACAGGTGGAACTAGTCTCATTTACATTTTAGTCATTTAGCAGACACTCTTATCCAGAGCAACTTACAGTTAGTTAGTGCATACATGTTCATTTTTCATCAAACCCACAACCCTGGCATTGCAAGAGCCATGCTCTACCATCTGAGCTACACGGGACAGTCTCCCAGGTAGTGGAGGAAATGTCCACTACAAGTAATAGGGTACAGGAGGGTGTTCAGGTGGGGCTAGATTCCCAGGTGGTGGAGGAGATGCCCGGTACGAGTGATGGGGTGCAAGTGGGGACTGTTGAGAGGGATGTGTCAGAGGGGAGTCAGGGGTCTGTGGCCTCAGTTGAGGAGGATCAGGAGAAGGATATGGACATTTCTGTTGATATGATAGCAGCTGGTGATGTTGATAAGTTTGTGAGGTCAGCTGTGGTGTTACAGAAGACAGTGGGGTTAGACCAGTTGAGTGTGAAGATGCGTTTCCGCTTGAGGAAATTTGTAACTGCTGTCACGGCAGCAAAGGGTAGTGGGAAATATGGTAAGGTTAAGAGAAAATTAAAACAATGATGATGATCATGCCTCATAGAGTGTTTTTTTCTCTTTGTCTGGTTTCTCTGTGGTTTCTTCAGCTTTTCTTTTCTCTTTTATATATGGAGGTACTAATGGTAGGTTCTCTCAATATTAATGGGGGAAGGGACAGGAATGAGAGGGCTTGGGTATTAGAGGTAATAAAACAGAAAAGGCTAAAGGTAGTTTTTCTACAGTAAATACATAGTGATGAGGCTAATGGTGTTGTCTGGGGTATGTGGTGGTAAAGGGCATCATGTATTCAGTCATGGTACTAACTTCAGTACTGGCGTGGCAATTTTGATTTCCTCAGGCTTAGGGGTGACTGTGGTATCAACAACAGAGATTTTCAAGGGTCTGGTTTAATTGGTCAAGGCGTAAGTTATGGGTTTTGAGTCCTTGAGACAATGGTGGGAGGTTACGTGTGTTTTGCCAACAGTATACGGCTCTCGTATAGTTTTTTTTTACCTAGAGCAGTCAACATTACGACGTAAACAGATGGTCTTCCCTTCGTCTCCCCGATGGGAAGGTGACCATGGATGACGGTGAGATGCGCCAACATGCCGTGGATTTCTACTCTGCCCTCTATAAGGCGGAGGATTGTGATTCTCTGTGTGCTGAACAGTTGTTACATGGACTTCCTCAATTGGGCCCTGAGCAGAGATCTGCTTTGGACTCTGACATTACGCTGCAGGAGCTGTCCACTGCTGTTATGCAGCTCTCATCAGGCTGAGCCCATGGAATATAAGCACTTTTGGGGGTTTATTGGGGGGGATTTTTATGAAGTGGTGTGTGAATCTTTTCATGAGGGTTCTCTTTCTGTATCCTGTCAACGTGCTGTGCTTTCATTATTGCCAAAAAAGGGGGATTTGTCTCTTTTAAAAAACTGGCAACCTGTTGCATTGTTGTGTGCAGAATATACAATTATATCTAAGTGTCTATCAAACAGGTTGAAAGAATATCTGGGGCTGTTGGTCCACAAGGACCAATCTTACTGTGTACCTGACCGCTCTATTGTTGATAACTTGGTTCTAATAAGAGATGTTTTATTCATTTGTAAACTGTCTGATGTGAATGTGGGTTTGCCCAGTACTTGTTCAAAAACAATGAAAGCCTTTGGGTTTGGGGATGTTTTTTTGTCTTGGATGAGTTTACTGTATGCTGGGGCCTCATGTATGGTGAAGGTGGGGGGTGGTTTGAGCTGCCCCATCCCCGTCCCATGGGGTATCAGGCAGGGATGCCCAATTTTAGGACAGCTATATTACTGGTTTCTCTGTGCCAGGGGTTATGAAGGGTCCCACGATAGCACTGTCTGCATATGCAGATGACGTGACAGTTTTTATTACAGGGGTGAGGATGTTAAGGTTCTCTCAAAAGCTTAAAGATGTATGAGGGGGCCTCCTCAGCTAGAGTCAATTGGGAAAAGAGTGAATCGCTGTGGGCAGGTCAGCTTCAGACAGGGTCCGCTCCACAGTTGCCAGGGTGAATTCAGTGGGGCAGGGATGGGATGAAAACTTTGGGGGGTTTTCTAGGCTCCGATGTCTTTCCAAAAAATAACTGGGAGGGAGTAGTGGAGAAGGTGTGTTCCATATTGTCTGGGTGGAAATGGGTGCTACCCCAGCTGTCTTATAGGGGAAGGGTGCAGTAACCTAGCCGCCCCTACCCTGTGGCACAGACTAATGATTTTACATCCACCGGGAGGGTCTGATACTAAGTAGCTCAGATGGTAGAGCATGGTGCTTGCAATGCCAGGGTTGTGGGTTTGACTCCCATGGGGGACTAGTATGAAAAAAAAAGTATGAACATGTATGCACTAACTAACTGTAAGTTGCTCTGGATAAGAGCATCTGCTAAATTACTAAAATGTGAAAATGATACAAGAGCTTCAGAGGACCCTTGTCAATATCTTCTGGTCTGGACATTATTGGATTAAAGCTGCAGCCTTGTACCTAACACTGCATGAGGGTGGGCAAGGCTTGGTGGACATTTCTTCCAGGATCATGGCTTTCTGGCTTCAAGCAGCCCAGAGACTGTTGTACAGTGACTGTTCTAGTTGGGTTGGTACAGCCTACACATTGATGAGAAGAGTGGGCTGTTTGGGATTAGACAAGCATATTTTCCTCTTAAAGCTAGAGGTGGGTGATTTGTCTGGCCTGACTCCATTCTATGAGTCTGTTATGCAGGCTTGGAGAATTTTCGTTATGTCCCATAAGGCCAGCACGCCACCAGGGGGATGTGGGGATGCTACTTTCCTTCGATACCCCGGAGCTGGGGGAGTTCAAGGCGGTGGCAAAAAAGGCCATGTACAAAATCTGTGCAAAAGTGTCCCAAGTTTCTTCCCTGGAAGGGGTAAAATCGACAAAGTGGGTGGGTGTGTTTGGTCCAGGTGCCTCCCCAAAAGGCTGTTGGCGGTCTTTATACAACTGCCACCAACATGCATCTGGTCTACCTGGATCCTACTGTTGGGGAGGAGTGTCCATTCTGTGCTGAGTCTGAAACTCTGGCACGTCTGTTCTTACAGTGTCCCAGGTTGGTCGGAATGATTGACCTGATCACTGGTTGGTTTTCAGCTCTGGGAGAGGTTTTCTCTTCCCAACAGTTTATATTTGGGCTAATGTACATGTTTAGTCAAAGGGGTGTAGTTCTGTTACTTAACTTTGTGTCAGAGGCAGCTAAATTAGCAATATGGAAGACACAAAAGAACAGTATTTGGAGACAGGGGTCTGTGGATGTGGTGGGAATGCTGGAGGGGATGTTTGCAGTGAGACTGAGGGTTTAGTTTGCATATTACAAAATGGTAAACAACATTGGGCTGTTTATGAGTATATGAGGTATTCAGAGGCTGTTGTGTTTATTTACTGTGGAGGAAGATTTGGTGTTGTGTTTAATTGATGTGTAACCATGGTTTTGTTTGTTCCCAGACCCAATAAAGGTCATTTAAAACACATCTCTCTCTCTCTCTCTCTCTCTCTTTCTCTCTCTCTCTCTTTCTCTCTCTCTCTTTCTCTCTCTCTCTCTCTAAATCTCTATCAAACTCTCTTTCTAGGCTCTGTGCTTTACTTACTGCTTGTTTATTTGTTCTCCCCCGGCTGGTAGAGTCTGCCTGACATGCCTGCCTGTCTGTCTGCTTGCCTGCCAGCCACTCTTGTCTCCGGCCACCTCTTGCCTCCTGCCTACCTCTCCTTCCAACTCAACACACTGCACTATTCTGGTCAAATAAGTTTCTTTGTAAGTGGGAGGTGGAATAACAATGGGAGCTGGTGTTTTTATTTATTGGACCGGTACAGAGAGCACAGGGAGCACAGGGATCACAGTACAAGATTAGTCATACATTTAAAATGAAGGTGTGATCAGAGGTTCTCTGCATATTTACAAAGAAGCCTTTCTGCTTCTTACGTAACATTAGATAATTGCAACCAAAACAAACCTGGGTTGAGTGAACCCAACTCACAGTCCCTAGTGATCCTCAATTTGCTTTTAAATTGGTGAACAAATGTCCAATTAGGAACAACCCTGAAAGCTATGCTAAAATATAGCCATGGTAGACAGGGGAGCCTTGCAGTGAAAGCTAAAGTACATACAAGCACAGCTGGTTGTAGACAGGCAGAAGCCTACTTTACTATATATAAGACATTTTTAATTCATCCTATTTGTGACAGGGAAGCTGAGTGTTGAAAAGCAGTCTCCCGTGGTCCTCTGTAAGCCTCTCCTGCAGCCTGGCAACCTAGCTAGCGGCAGGGGATCCATCCAGGTTACCAAGGGAGTCTTAACTGTCCCTCCCTCTTTCTTCTACTTTTTACATTACCTTTTACCTCTCCCTCACTCTCTCTCGCGGCGGCGTCCCTCTCTCGTGTTCTGCCAATCAATACAGTGGGGAGAACAAGTATTTGATACACTGCCGATTTTGCAGTGTAGAGGTCTGTAATTTGTATCATAGGTACACTTCAACTGTGAGAGACGGAATCTAAAACAAAAATCCAGAAAATCACATTGTATGATTTTTAAATAATTAATTTGTATTTTATTGCATGACATAAGTATTTGATCACCTACCAACCAGTAAGAATTCCGGCTCTCACAGACCTGTTAGTTTTTCTTTAAGAAGCCCTCCTGTTCTCCACTCATTACCTGTATTAACTGCACCTGTTTGAACTTGTTACCTGTATAAAATACACCTGTCCACACACTCAATCAAACAAACGCCAACCTCTCCACAATGGCCAAGGCCAGAGAGCTGTGTAAGGACATCAGGGATACAATTGTAGACCTGCACAAGGCTGGGATGGGCTACAGGACAATAGGCAAGTAGCTTGGTGAGAAGGCAACAACTGTTTGTTCAATTATTAGAAAATGGAAGAAGTTCAAGATGACGGTCAATCTCCCTCGGTCTGGGGCACCATGCAAGATCTCACCTCTATGATCATGAGGAAGGTGAGGGATCAGCCCAGAACTACACGGCAGGACCTGGTCAATGACCTGAAGAGAGCTGGGACCACAGTCTCAAAGAAAACCATTAGTAACACACTACGCCGTCATGGATTAAAATCCTGCAGCGCACGCAAGGTCCCCCTGCTCAAGCCAGCGCATGTCCAGGCCCGTCTGAAGTTTGCCAATGACCATCTGGATTATCCAGAGGAGGAATGGGAGAAGGTCATGTGGTCTGATGAGACAAAAAAAAGAGCTTTTTGGTCTAAACTCTACTCGCCGTGTTTGGAGGAAGAAGAAGGATGAGTACAACCCCAAGAACACCATCCCAACCGTGAAGCATGGAGGTGGAAACATCATTCTTTGGGGATGCTTTTCTGCAAAGGGGACAGGACGACTGCTCCGTATTGAGGGGAGGATGGATGGGACCATGTATCGCGAGATCTTGGCCAACAACCTCCTTCCCTCAGTAAGAGCATTGAAGATGGGTCGTGGCTGGGTCTTCCAGCATGACAACGACCCGAAACACACAGCCAGGGCAACTAAGGAGTGGCTCCGTAAGAAGCATCTCAAGGTCCTGGAGTGGCCTAGCCAGTCTCCAGACCTGAACCCAATAGAAAATCTTTGGAGGGAGCTGAAAGTCCGTATTGCCCAGCGAAAGCCCCGAAACCTGAAGGATCTGTATGGAGGAGTGAGCCAAAATCCCTGCTGCAGTGTGTGCAAACCTGGTCAAGAACTACAGGAAACGTATGATCTCTAAAATTGCAAACAAAGGTTTCTGTACCAAATATTAAGTTCTGCTTTTCTGATGTATCAAATACTTATGTCATACAATAACATGCAAATTAATTACTTAAAAATCATACAATGTGATTTTCTGGATTTCACTCACAGTTGAAGAGTACCTATGATAAAAATTACAGACTTCTACATGTTTTTAAGTGGGAAAACCTGCAAAATTGGCAGTGTATCAAATACTTGTTCTCCCCACTGTATGTGCATTGCAAGGTTCAGAGGCACATAGGGTCACTGGCTGCCTCTCTAACCTAAAGTAATGAATGTACTCAGAAAGCCCTTTCTAGACTCCTCCAAATCAGGAGCTAAGGGTGCCAGGACTCAGAAGCAATATGTCTGTTGTCACCACAACATCTCAACCACACTCTCAAAGCCATCACATTTGAGTCATGTAATAGTGCAGTAACACATTGGAAATGTAGTTTGTTTGCAAGTACTAAATGTGGAATTTTTGCATTTAGTAAAATGCTGTACAATAAATTGTTTTATAGGATAATCATAACCAATCTTAGTTTATTATTAAATAATTGAATATCTAAGAGATTTAGAGAGAGAGAGAGAGAGAGAGAGAGAGAGAGAGAGAGAGAGAGAGAGAGAGAGAGTTAGAGAAATACAGAGAGAGAGAGAGAGAGGGGAGAGGTGAAAGTAAAGGGAGGGAATGGAGTAGGAAGCAGTAGGTTGAGAGATCAGATGGAAGAGAGAGAGAAGCAACGGGAGGAAGGATAATGGCAGTATGCCAGTGCTAGCTCGTGGAGGAAGGATGAACTATTGATTTGCGTCCTGATCGCTCTGTGTCATTCTCTCTTGGCCACTGTGTCATAGAATGTTATTCCGCCATAAATTCAACGAAACCATGTTGTTGTCCTTCCATGTCTCCTGTCCCTGCCAATTGCAAAGTTCTCTCTCTCTATCCCCTGGTCCCTACAACTACCGCCACAACGACAGATTTCTATCAGCTTAGAGAGAGAGAGAGAGAGAGAGAGAGAGAGAGAGAGAGAACCTCCTAATATTGCCAAGTTGCTGTAAGGCCACAGACAGACAGAGTGAGTTTACAGATTTCCAATGAGAAAGTTGTACACATTCCAAAATATGTTTCCAAAAATATCACACATGGGGCTATGTAATGTCAGCTCCACTTAGATTGAGGGCTTGTGAACTGTGAGGCTAACTCTTAGAGACGCCTCACTGGAGAGGTAGACCTACCTAGAACTACACTTAAAGGTGAGCCCTGTTTGACGACTAAGGCTCCCTGTACACTTAGTGCTGGAGGGAATGTATTCATTGTAACTACCTCACCGCATGCCATCACTGTTTAGTGTAGAGCACTAAGTACCTTAACTACACTACCGTTCAAAAGTTGGGGTCACTTCAAAATGTCCTTGTTTATGAAAGAAAAGCACATTTTTTGTCCATTAAAATAACATCAAATTGATCAGAAATACAGTGTAGACATTGTTAATGTTGTAAATGACTATTGTAGCTGGAAACAGCAGATTTTTTATGGAGTACAGAGGCCCATCACTCCTGTGTTCCAATGGCACTTTGTGTTAGCTAATCCAAGTTTATAATTATAAAATTATAATAAGGCTAATTGATCATTAGAAAACCCTTTTGAAATTATGTTAGCACAGCTGAAAACTTTTCACAATTTTCACAACTGTATATGTATTGCGGATTGATACAGTGATTTTATAGCGATTCGATGTTCCAAACATATTGCTCACCATATGTCTGCTGTAAAGGACAAGAGAGAGCCATGAGAAAACGAGTTTTGATCAGTCATGGAAATAAAAGTGCTGAAAACAAATTGGCTCCCTATTTAAAAAGAAGATGGAGAACAAGATCTGAAGAAAAATACCGGAGATTTGGTATGGGTACAGCCAACTAACGCAAAAAAAATATTGCGATATTGTCAGAATTATACCATACAAAATATCGTCAAAAGAATATCCTGATATGTAACTGTATCAATCCCCCCCATCACAACTGTTCACTACAGCTCAGTATAGCTCAGTAACGTTCCACAGGGATGTTGGTCCATGCTGCTGCTTACACCAAATCGTGACTCTGCCATCAGCATGGCGCAACAGGACCAGGTGATGTTTTTCCACCTCTCAATTGTCCAGAGTTGGTGATCGCGTGCCCACTGAAGCCGCTTCTTCTTGTTTTTAGCTGACAGGAGTGGAACCCGGTGTGGTTGTCTGCTGCAATATCACATCCGTGACAAGGATCGACGAGTTATGCGTTCTGAGATGCCTTTCTGCACACCACTGTTGTACTGCGCCGTTATTTGTCTGTTTGTGGCGTGTTAAATTGCACGATTCTTAAAATTCTCCTTCGATCTCTCTCATCAATGAGCTGTTTTCGCCCACAGGACTCCCATTGACTGGAAGTTTTTTGTTTGTCGCACCATTCTCAGGAAACCCTAGACACTGTCGTGCATGAAAAGCCCAGGAGGTTGGCCGTTTCTGAGATACTGGATCCGGCGTACCCGGCACCGACAATCATACCACGCTCAAAGTCGCTTAGGTCACTCGTTTTGCCCATTCTAATGTTCAATCTAACAGTAACTGAATACCTTGATGCCTGTCTTGATGCCTGCAGGAGAGAACCATTTTTGTGATTAGGGTGGTGTACCTAATAAACTGAGTTTATATTACGCACAAGCACAGATGGACAAGTGTCTGGAGCTGAGAACATACACGCACACTCGCAACCACACACCCACACACATACACACACACACACACAGCAAAGCACAATCATATGTCTATTTAGAGCTGTGAACACACACATTCCCACCCCAATCTGTGTGCCTGATTGCCACAGCTGCTTCCTACCCATGTGCTGCTGCTGCTGCTGCTCTGTGTCCAGACCTATCTGTGATGTGTCCCGCAGAGGAGGAGAGACGCTGAGTCTCAGGCTATGTAGGGAATAGGGTGCCTCAGTCTGTCTGCCAGCCTCACGTGAACTAGCGCCTCAATAGTTACCCGCCTCTGCTGTGACTTCACACTTAAATCATATATATTTAAATCAACATGCATGCCCTCATAACAACAGTAAACATCTATAACCGGTCATAAAGCTGTTAACCAGCACCAGTCACGTCTATCTGCAGTTGAAATGCATATTTCATATCCTGTTCCTTTAACTGGAGCTGAACAACAACAACGGTGTTGTTTAGGTGTTATTATCTTTACCTGGAGCTGAACAACAACAACAACAACAACAACAGTGTTGTTTAGGTGTGATTATCTGCTCACATTGTTATCACACTGTATTTCCAACTACACACACTTACACACACACTCACACACATAAACACACACGCACACACACTTGCGTACACACACACACACACACACACACACTTGCGTACACACACACACACACGCACACACACACACACACACACACACACACACACACACACACACACTTGCGTACACACACACACACACACACACACACACAGGAGAGCGTTATCAACAAACCCGCCATCCCAGCAGAGAGATGTATAGTGTAAGGATGTATGAGGCTATAGCTGACTCCTTCATAGACTCTATCACTTGTTATCATTATCTCTGCTCTGTTCTGTTCTGCTCTGTTCTGTTCTGTTCTGCTCTGCTCTGTTCTGCTCTGCTCTGTTCTGTTCTGCTCTGCTCTGTTCTGTTCTGCTCTGTTCTGTTCTGCTCTGTTCTGCTCTGTTCTGTTCTGCTCTGCTCTGTTCTGTTCTGCTCTGTTCTGCTCTGCTCCGTTCTGCTCTGCTCTGCTCTGCTCTGCTCTGTTCTGCTCTGCTCTGTTCTGTTCTGCTCTGTTCTGTTCTGCTCTGCTCTGTTCTGTTCTGCTCTGTTCTGCTCTGTTCTGCTCTGCTCTGTTCTGCTCTGTTCTGCTCTGTTCTGTTCTGTTCTGCTCCTCTGCTCTGTTCTGCTCTGTTCTGTTCTGTTCTGCTCTGCTCTGTTCTGTTCTGCTCTGCTCTGTTCTGCTCTGTTCTGCTCTGCCTTTCTTTTTTGACACCCTTTTATTATTCCATTGTCTCCCCAGCTCTCATGCTTTGGGCATTTTCTGTTTAAAGAGGGAAATAGCAATAAGGCAAAAATGGAAAAAAGTAATTTAACGGGAATTAGCGTATGAAGGAGATTGTGCCTGCTAGGCTAGCAGCCTATTAAAAAAATGGCTGGGGGTGAAAATGAGGCAATGGGGAGAATACAGATGAGGATGGGGAAGATGCTATTCCCTCGGTGTGCATGTCTGAGAGGAGCTAGCTACAGGTTGTAGGTAGGGCTAGAGAGAGCAACTAGCTACAGTAGGCAGGGATGGTGAGAGCAGCTAGCTACAGTAGGCAGGGATAGTGAGAGCAGCTAGCTACAGTAGGCAGGGATAGTGAGAGCAGCTAGCTACAGTAGGCAGGGATAGTAAGAGCAGCTAGCTACAGTAGGCAGGGATAGTAAGAGCAGCTAGCTACAGTAGGCAGGGATAGTAAGAGCAGCTAGCTACAGTAGGCAGGGATAGTAAGAGCAGCTAGCTACAGTAGGCAGGGCTAGAGAGAGGAGATAGCTACAGTAGGCAGGGCTAGAGAGAGGAGATAGCTACAGTAGGCAGGGCTAGAGAGAGGAGATAGCTACAGTAGGCAGGGCTAGAGAGAGGAGATAGCTACAGTAGGCAGGGCTAGAGAGAGGAGATAGCTACTGTAGGCAGGGATAGTGTGAGAGATAGCTACAGTAGGCAGGGATAGTGTGAGAGATAGCTACAGTAGGCAGTGCTAGAGAGAGGAGCCAGCTACATGGTGAAGGCAGGGCAGAGCTACAGTGCATTCGGAAAGTATTCAGGACCCTTGACTTTTTCCACATTTTGTTACGTTCCTTATTCTAAAATGTATTTAAAAAATTCCAGTCACCCAAGTCATAGACTGTTTTGGTCATGTGAGGTGAAATGTGTATATTTTGGGATGTGAGTCTGATTGACCTGGCGAAGATCCGTTTCGGATCAAAACGTTCTCAATAAAGCAGGGAATAGGGAGCATAAATAGTGTGCGAACCTTCCTGTTCTTTACGGGAATGCAGACTGTGACAGATCTTAACATTACTAGCCCAGGGTAACCATTGTTTCCTTCAACACAATACTCCAATCTCATCCGGTGAATGCACTAATGCACCTAGCTATCCCTGTTCAGCTCAGCTCCTCATCCCTGCATGGGTAACCAGAATGATCAGCCATTGACACCAATTAAACAGTAATCAAGTGAGTAAGTAAAAGAGGAGAGAGGAGCAGCTGTAGAGCTGCATGGTGTTGGTATCCCAGTCAGGGGCCTAGCTGTCTGAGACTATCCATTAAACCATGGAGATGAATGCCGCCATGACAGAACCAGGATTCCCAACTGACTGGGGATGCTCCAGCTGTCAGTCATTAGTGTTATATTGGCATTCCCAACAATGTGATGGGATGTATAGACATTATGGACAGTATGTGGATAGAATATGTAGTATATCTGAAGAATACGTAGGATAGAATAGTATATGTACAACAATATTTGTAAAGTATGTACTTGACTAGAATACAGTGTATATATATATATACATATTAAACAGTATGTAAACACTATTAAAGTGACCAGTGTTCCATTATTAAAGTGACCAGTGTTCCATGTCTATGTATATAGGGCAGCAGCCTCTAAGGTGCAGGGTTGAGTAACCAGGTGGTAGCCGGCTAGTGACAGTGACTAAGTTCAGAGCAGGGTACTGGATGGAGGCCGGCTAGTGATGGATTTGAGATGGAAGCTGTTTAAGCTGTTTTTCAGTCTCTCTGGCAAACCTTTGATGGACCTGTATTGACCTCGCCTTCTGGGTGATAGCGGGGTGAACAGGCCGTGGCTCAGGTGGCTGAGGTCCTTGATGATCTTCTTAGCCTTCCTGTTACACCGGGTGCTGTAGATGTCCTGGAGGGCAGGCAGTGTGCCCCCGGGGAAGTGTTGGGCAGACCGCACCACGCTCTGGAGAGCCCTGCGGTTGCGGACGGTGCAGTTGTCGTACCAGGCGGTGATACAGCCCAACAGGATGCTCTCAATGGTGCATCTGCAAAAGTTTGTGAAGGTCTTAGGGGCCAAGCTGAATTTCTTCAACCTCTTTACCTATCAGTGTGGGTGGACCATTTCCGATTGTCAGTGATGTGTACGCCGAGGAACTTTAAGCTTTTCACTTTTCTACTGCAGCTCCGTCGATATGGAGGGGACGTGCTCCCTCTGCTGTCTACTGAAGTCCATGATCATCTTCTTCGTTTTGTTGACGTTGACGGAGAGGTTATTTTCCTGGCACCACTCCCCCAGGGCCCTCACCTCCTCCCTGTAGGCTGTCTCGTCGTTGTTGGTAATCAGGCCTACCACTGTTGTGTCAGGAAACTTGATGATTGAGTTGGAGGCGTGTGTGGCCACACAATCATGGGTGAACAGGGAGTACAGGAGGGGGCTGAGCACGCACCTTTGTGGAACCCCCGTGTTGAGGATCAGCGTAGTGGAGGTGTTGTTGCCTACCTTCACCACCTGGGGGCGGCCGGTCAGTAAATCCAGGACTCATTTGCACAGGGCGAATTCACTCAGGGGGCTGAGTGTGTAACACAATATCACAGGGATAACAGAGTGGTTACAGCCATTACTGTACAGCCATTGATGGCTATGACAGCACCTGTTGCTTTCCTAGCAAAGTCACGCCTGCAACCCAAATGGCACCCTATTCCCTATAGAGTGAACTACTTTTGAGCAAAGCCCTGGACAAAGGCATGTTGTTTGTCAAATGGTTGAGGAGGAAAATTGGATGGTGGGTACACTAGATTACCTGCAGGCTTTTAAAGTACTACAGAATGTACAGTAACCTTTCAAACAGCTTATGTAATGGAATAGCTGAGATGGGTTCCATTCTAGAATGATCTTATGTGATGACCTAACCATGAGGCCACTCTGGTGCTGTATAGATCACTACAGTACAGTGCCACCAGTAGAACCAGTGACATTTCACACCCACTTTATGTAAGTGTTTGATTGAACATCTTTATATGAAGGTATTTCATTTCTACAGGTGGAGATTCCCCCAAAATCGCTCAGATCCCAGAAACCCAGCAAATAAAACCACCTACTTCAATCTGTAGGATGCATGATCCTTACCTGATACGCTACAGTAGCACACTGCGGTAGATATGGAAAGATTTGGATATGGAAAATAAAAAAATTATAAAAAAAGAAAGATACGTTTTAGAGAAGAGAAACCACTGAGAGATTTCAATGTGGACTATCTGACTTTGATCTTCCCTAGACTTTAAAGCTCACTCACTAAAGATTCACATCCTTCGATTTATCATGTTTAGTTATTGGGATGTAATTAGTATTAGTGATGGTTGTATGTCTCTAAAAACTCGCATAAAGCATAACAATGTCTGTATTTAGCAGGTAAAAACAATCCCCAAAGAGTTGATACCCTCATCCCTACTTCATCTAACAAATGGTTTGGAGATGTTTGATGTGTATATTTTGGCAAGTGGAGTGGGCACAGGTATTGGGGCCAGCCAGAAATGAGGTGATTTCTATAGAGTGGAATGGGAGAAAGAGAGGGAGAGGCTAGCAGGCATGATGCACAGCCCAGTGATTGCTTCTTCATCACTCTGTCAAGCCTGATTAAGACCCCCTGTTCTTAATTCCCCATTGTCTTGTCCAATAGAGAAGTTCAGCTGGGTTTGTATTGGCTGTTGGGGTAAACACTCAAGCTGTGTCCCAAAAAGCACCCTATTCCCCATGTAATGCACTACTTTTGACCAGGGGCAATAGGGCTCTGATCAAAAGTAGTGCACTACATAGGGAATAAGGTGCCATATGGGATGCAGCCTCAGACTAGAGACAGGGCTGAGTAACTGGGTGGCTCAGTGAGTCATCTGATGTGAGCTGCTGTTGTTGTTGCAAAGTCTCTAAACTTTAATATAAAAAAACACTGTCCTCCCTGAACTAACAAAGCATTGTGCTGTATTTCTACCATTGATATGTCTCACTATGAAGTATAATATGGCTGTAGTAAGTCTCCGAAGGGCTTTGTGTTGGTTCAGTCAAAATGTTCTGATGATCTACCTGTGTTGAGACAATATAAAACATGAATCTACATTACAGACAGTCATTTGCATGAGTCTGCAGTACAGTGAAGTAGCTAATTAGCTAAATCTCTCTGTAAAAAACACATTAAATGCCATTTAACACTAACCAATATTTCATGAATTTGATTGAAGATGAAATACAGTTGATGTGATTTGAGAAACATTGTCAGTCTGAATAAAGGGAAGCAGAGTGATGGAGAGGGAATTTTCCGAGAAGGTAATTGGATTACAGTAGCTGCTTCCACTAGGCATGCATCGGTTTGCCTCTGGAAAAAGCCCTGTCAATCTTCAAAGACCAACAAATAACCAAGAGAGAGGGAGTTACTTAAAACCCAATTAATCCCTGGGGTTTGCAAATCAGAGCACTGAGATTAAAATGAAAAAGTCAAAGAAAAATAAATAAATTGTTTGTGGGTGATTGTACTGATCGATAACAAGGAGGAAAATTCTAATTTTCACTGTAGTGACTCATCGCCTTTCAGTAGGCTTATTCTGATGAGAACAAAGAGTGTATAAATCTATACATGCAGCAGAGCATCAACCCCTGTCTGATTTCTGTTAAACCAACTGAATGCATAAACACATAAATGAATAAATCAATACATGGAGCAGAGCATCAACCCCATGTCTGATTTCTGTTCAACCAACCGAATGCATAAACACATAAATGGATGTTTGAATTTGTTATAATTTTGGTGGTTCAAAGGTCTCATTTGTGATTTGTTGTGTGAAATTCTTTGTTTAACTGCACACAACAGTGTGAATGCGTGAGTGAGCTTACGATTTTTTGTGTGTGAGCGTGCATGTATGCCTTTGAGAGGAAGCAGCTCCACAGTACTACAGTAGGAGGTGGAGACAGTTTAACAGATGTTCAGGGGGCATTACATCCCTCTTATGCCCCCAGTGTACCCTGTGTGTAACATACCTTGTGATTGGTCCATGTGTCCCAGTGTACCCTGTGTGTAACATACCTTGTGATTGGTCCATGTGTCCCAGTGTACCCTGTGTGTAACATACCTTGTGATTGGTCCATGTGTCCCAGTGTACCCTGTGTGTAACATACCTTGTGATTGGTCCATGTGTCCCAGTGTACCCTGTGTGTAACATACCTTGTGATTTGTCCATGTGTCCCAGTGTACCCTGTGTGTAACATACCTTGTGATTGGTCCATTTGTCCCAGTGTACCCTGTGTGTAACATACCTTGTGATTGGTCCATGTGTCCCAGTGTACCCTGTGTGTAACATACCTTGTGATTGGTCCATGTGTCCCAGGGTCTCGATCTGCTCCACCAGGTCGTTAGAGTTCCACTGGCTCATCCCCAGGAGGATGGCACTCTTCCCCTCCAGCATGTCTGCTGGGACACACAGGCACACAGGGAGGAGGGTTACAATCTGTCTGTTGTGACACAAACAGGAGGGTTACGATCTGTCTGCTGGGACACACAGACACACAGGGAGGGGGGTTACAATCTGTCTGCTGGGACACACAGACACACAGGGGGGGGGGGGGGTTACAATCTGTCTGCTGGGACACACAGACACACAGGGAGGGGGGTACAATCTCTATGCTGGGACACACAGACACACAGGGAGGGGGGTTACAATCTGTCTGCTGGGACACACAGACACACAGGGAGGGGGGTTACAATCTGTCTGCTGGGACACACAGACACACAGGGAGGGGGGTTACAATCTGTCTGCTGGGACACACAGACACACAGGGAGGAGGGTTACAATCTGTCTGCTGGGACACACAGACACACAGGGGGGGGGGGGTTACAATCTGTCTGCTGGGACACACAGACACACAGGGGGGGGGGTTACAATCTGTCTGCTGGGACACACAGACACAGGGAGGAGGGTTACAATGTGTCTGTTGGGACACACACAGACACACAGTGAGGAGGGTTACAATCTCTGTTGGGGGATCAGACACACAGGGAGGAGGGTTACAATATATCTGTTGGGGGACCCAGACACACAGGGAGGGGTGTTACAATCTGTCTGTTGGGGGACCCAGACACACAGGGAGGGGTGTTACAATCTGTCTGTTGGGGGACACCTAGACACACAGGGAGGAGGGTTACAATCTGTCTGTTGGGGGACACTTAGACACACAGGGAGGAGGGTTACAATCTGTCTGTTGGGGGACACCTAGACACACAGGGAGGAGGGTTACAATCTGTCTGTTGGGGGACACCTAGACACACAGGGAGGAGGGTTACAATCTGTCTGTTGGGGGACCAGACACACAGGGAAGAGGATTTACATTTCCATTACATTTTTGTCATTTAGGAACAATTGCTCACAGGAGCTATTAGGGTTAGGTGCCTTACTCAAGGGCACATCGGCAGACTTTTCATCTAGTTGGCTCAGGGATTCGAACCAGCGACCTTTCGGTTACTGGCCCAACGCGGCTATCTGCCATCCACCATTACATTATTATAGAACTCAATCACATAGGCTAGTTGATGCTGAGAACTGAACAGATTATCTGGTTGGTTAACACAGAGGAGGGGGCAAATCCAGACAGAAGCAGGAACAGACACTATACAGTATCTGGGTCTGTCAATACAGTAATTTCCATACAGTTTATTTCTGTCCTTAGTTGAGCCAAACCCAGACACAGCAGCTGTGGAAAGAGACTACATTAAGTGACTCACGGCATGTAACTACCGAACAGAGGATACTCAGACTCCAATTGGACCGTCATCGGAGCCAGCTGAAGCGACAGCGTGATGTGCTAATGATAAGCATGAACAGGGTTTAGAGTGGTTGTCTACTGTGATGGTCGTTCTGGGCTGCCGCAGTCACAGTACCATGGTCAGACGGTAATCCTTGATGGGCCGACTCATAGAGACAAGAGTGACACACCATGTCCAATACACTGATCTCTTTCTCTCTCTCTTTTTCTCTCACACCTACGCATGCCTGGCATCTCAGAGTGGCTGTGGCACTGTTCTGCCTGTCCACTCCGATCACACTGGCAGGCCAACTGGTCACAGTCTGTCTCTATAGCCCTTCCTCTCTCCCTCTCTTCCTCTCTTCCTCTCTTCCTCTGTCTGTCTCTGTCGATGCCAACACACACACATGCAAATACACAAAATGTGTAGATGCTTTTCAAACACACACACACAAACACACACACACACAAACTTAGGCATCCAAACCACAACAACACCCTGCAGGGGTAGAGAAAGGCCAGAGTTAATGCAGGGAAGCGTGCAGGTTTTAACCTGGCACTGAGAATGCACTGAGTCATCTCCCAGAGAGCAGCGCTGGTGAGAGCAGCTTACAGACACAACGGAAGAACACAACGCCTGTGAGGTGTGAAACATGTTTAAAGTAGAGAGAAGAACACAACAGAAAGCCTGGTGCTCCGAACAGAGGAAAGAAGATTTCAGCTATGCAAACAGATCCCATGTACAAGCAGCCAAAACCAAATAACACAGACTTAATAAAAACCTCCACCACCCTAGCCCAGCGCCAAGAGGATCCGAAGGAAAGCCAAACTTAAGCAGCATCTCATTCAGATTCAGAGAGGGAAGGAATGAATGAAGGATGAGATTACCCTGCAACTGACAGCCCTAGATGAGAAAGAAGAGAGGGGGAGGGATGCAGGAACGTCCTTCAACCTGACAGCACAGAGAGCAAGGGAGAGGAAACGAGGGAGAGAAGAAAAGAAACACTGACTGTATACAGCAGGACGTATACAGTCAGAACGGATGTAAACTCTGGCTGAAAACAATCACTATGTCTCCAACATCATCATGGTTCCAAACAGGACAGCACAACAATATCCACTGTAGCCTAGCTACAGCATATGATAATGGTTATTACATAAATGTGAGATAATGAAAGATAATGATTTGCTAGTATAAGTGAATACCTGCCTATCTAGTAGAGCTAGAGTCCATCAGGACATTTAGGACATTATAAAGGCCGTGGAAGATGGATAGCATAACGGAGGAGTGAAAGTAGGCCACTGGCATGAATAGAGGAGCAGAACTTTGAGGAGGAAGCGATGATAAACAGGTAGAAGGAAGAGAGAGACTTGTAGTTTATGTCGTTAACCAACTAAAAATACCTAGAACAGTGACTCACACAGGCTCAATTCAACAAACTAACATAATCTACTTTTCTTTACATCCACAACACAGTTAATTACTCAATGTCAAGTGAGTCTTTGCAGCACAACATATAGTGTGCACAGCAGACTAATTGCAAGACCAAGGCTGCAAGACATTGCAAAAGCCACCTTAGCCTACAGCTGCTGTGACCAAGCCTGGAGCAACAGAAAATAAATTTCTAATGGAAGAATATACGCTGAACAAAAATAGAAACACAACATGCAACAACTTCAACGGTTTTACTGAGTTATAGTTCATATAAGGAAATCAGTCAATTGAAATAAATGAATTAGGCCCTAATCTATGGCTTTCACATGAATGGGCAGGGGCGCAGCCACTGGGGAGCAAGGCCCGGCCAATCAGAATGAGTTTATCCACACACAAGGGCTTTATTACAGACAGAAATAATTTTCATCAACTGTCCGTGTGGCTGCTCTCAGACGATCCTGCAGGAGAAGAAGCGGATGTAGAGGTCCTGGGCTGGCGTGGATATGTGGTCTGCGGTTGTGAGGCTGGTTGGACGTACTGCCAAATTCTCTAAAACAACCTTGGAGGCTGCTTATGGTATAGAAATGAATTACTTTACTTTCTCTGGCAACAGCTCTGGTGGACATTCCTGCAGTCAGCATGCCAATTGCACGCTACCTCAAAACTTGAGACGTCTGTAGCATTGTGTTGTGTGAGTGGCCTTTTATTGTCCCCGGCACAAGGTGCACCTGTGTAATGATCATGCTGTTTAATCAGATTATTGATATGCCACACCTGTCAGGTGTATGGGTTATCTTGGCAAAGGAGAAATGCTCACTAACAGGGATGTAAACACATTTGTGGACAAAATGTGACAGAAAGAAGCTTTTCGTGAGTATGGAAAATTTGTGGGATCTTTTATTTCAGCTCATGAAACATAGGACCAACACTTTACATGTTGCGTTTATATTTTTGTTCAGTATACATGAGGAATTGATCCTGATAAAAAACATTACTTTCTACGGATGATACCGTGTCTACTCAGGGCATCTATGCACTCTTAGAAGAAAAGGTACTATGTAGAACCTAAAAGGAATCTTCAGCTGTCCCCATAGGAGAACCGTTTGAGGAAAAGGGTTCCTCAAAGGGTTCTCCTATGGGGACAGCTGAAGAACCCTTTTGGAACCCTTATTTCTAAGAGTGTGTGACATCCACAACTGATATTTTTTATCCCACTTTAAAGGCATTCTTGTCAAGCAGGAAAGAGATAAGAGATGTGAAAGATTGGAAGTGAAGTCAGCCAAATCACTATGCAGGCTGAGAAACCTCTTTCCCTGTTGGCTCCAATCTAAAGGCATGAGAGACCAAATGGCTGCCCTCACTAATAGCAGGCCACACTGCACAACCAGGTAAATGTGTAAACAACATGTGAGGTAGGTAAGTGTGTGACTCCAGTCAGTCACAACCAGCATGGGTCAAGAGACAACAAACAATTACATGGAAAACCAGTGGCATTGTGCCTGTTGGCTATATTTAAATTTGAAGTAAATACAGCAAGATACATTCTGAAAGCCCAAGCCTCCCATCACCAATAATGTTGCAATATATTCTGACAAAATGCAGCCACATTAATTTCAAAGTACAAGAACCATTTGTGTACAGTGCCATGGTAATACATTAGTAATGGGTCTACAATGAGTGGCTGTGGTGGTAGCTGACCATAATGGGAAAAGCATTCTGTCTCCAGCAGCCATTTATTACCACTTTAAATCAGGGGAGTGGCTTCAACCCAACAGTGAACATGATCTGTATAAAGCCCTCTCCGACAAACTCAACTCATTATTCAAATTCATGTAATCAGATAACAAATCAGGATTAACGCAGAATAAATTTGTCAACAGCACAAGTCAATAAGCATGCTGGCATAGGCTTGCCTGCGTGGGCTTGGAATGGAGAGCTAGAACGATGGGAGATTTTCCTCACTTTAGTGGATACAACTCATGGCTTGGGAAATATGTATGGAGATGGAAGCTGTCTGGTGTGCAAAGGGTGGAAAAAGTGCATCTCTCTATCTATCAGAGCGACGTCTATTACTCCAATCCATCTCCATAATGCTGAGAGCCAAACACAGAGCCTCTAAACCTTTGTTGATTCCCTTAGATACATGAGCATGAAGAGCAACAGTGGCAGACACAGCCATGCAGAGGCAAAGCACTATGGGAGAATCCACATCCTATTGAAGGTACCAGATATCAAATGAGATAGACCCATAATAATTGATGTATATCATAGCACAAGTTGATTTACACTATCTTGATTTGACATATACTAACACACTGTTTCTATTCAAAGTTATGCTGTCCTACTTTATTTTATTTTATTTATCCTTTATTTAACTAGGCAAGTCAGTTAAGAACAAATTCTTATTTACAATGACGGCCTACCAAAAGGTAAAATACCTCCTGTGTGGACGGGGGCTGGGATTAAAAATACAAATAAATAAAATATAAATATAGGACCAAACACACATCACGACAAGAGAGAAAAAACAACACTACCAAAAGAGATACCTAAGACAGCAACATAGCAAGGCAGCAACACATGACAACACAGCATGGTAGCAACGTAACATGACAACAACATGGTAGAAGCACAAAACAAGGTACAAACATTATTGGGCACAGACAACAGCACAAATGGCAAGAAGGTAGAGATGACAATACGTCCTGCAAAGCAGCCACAACTGTCAGTAAGGGTGTGCATGATTGAGTCTTTGAATGAAGAGACTGAGATAAAACTGTCCAGTTTGAGTGTTTGTTGCAGCTCGTTCCAGTCGCTAGCTGCAGTGAATTGAAAAGACGAGCGACCCAGGGATGTGTGTGCTTTGGGGACCTTTAACAGAATGTGACTGGCAGAACAGGTGTTGTATGTTGAGGATGAGGGCTGCAGTAGGTATCTTAGATAGGGGGGAGTGAGGCCTAAGAGGGTTTTATAAATAAGCATCAATCAATGGGTCTTGCGACAGGTATACAGAGATGACCAGTTTACAGAGGAGTATAGAGTGCAGTGATGTGTCCTATAAGGAGCATTGGTGGAAAATCTGATGGCCGAATGGTAAAGAACATCTAGCCGCTCGAGAGCACCCTTACCTCCCGATCTATAAATTATGTATCCGTAATCTAGCAGGGGTAGGATGGTCATCTGAATCAGGGTTAGTTTGGTAGCTGGGGTGAAAGAGGAGCGATTATGATAGAGGAAACCACATCTAGATTTAACTTTAGCCTGCAGCTTTGATATGTGCTGAGAGAAAGACAATGTACCATCCAGCCATACTCCCAAGTACTTGTATGAGGTGACTACCTCAAGCTCTAAACCCTCAGAGGTAATAATCACACCTGTGGGGAGATGGGTCTTTTTCTTACCAAACCACATGACCTTTGTTTTGGAGGTGTTCAGAACAAGGTTAAGGGTAGAGAAAGCTTGTTGGACACTAAGAACGCTTTTGTTGTAGAGCATTTAACACAAACTCCGGGGAGGGGCCAGCTGAGTATAAGACTGTATCATCTGCATATAAATGGATGAGAGCTTCCTGATGACTATGTTGGTGACAGGCAGTGGCTGAGACAGCAGATTTTCTGACTTTATACACTGCACTCTTTGAGAGAGGTAGTTAGCAAACCAGACCAAAGACCCCTCAGAGACACCAATACTCCTTAGCTGACCCACAAGAATGGAATGGTCTACCGTATCAAAAGCTTTGGCCAAGTAAATAAAAATAGCAGTACAACATTGCTTCGAATCAAGGGCAGTGGTGACATCATTGAGGACCTTTAAGGTTGCAGTGACACATCCATAACCTGAGCGGAAACCAGATTGCAAACCAGAGAGAATAGTATAGACATCAAGAAAGCCAGTCAGTTGATTATTGACAGTTTTTCCAACACTTTTGACAAACAGGGCAAAGTAGAAATAGGCCTATAACAGTTAGGATCAGCTTGATCTACCCCTTTAAATTAAGGACTAACCAAGGCTGCCTTCCAAGCAATGGGAACCTCCCCAGAACAGAGAGACAGGTTAAAAAGGTCGGAGATAGGCTTGGCGATGATAGGGGCAGCAACCTTAAAGAAGAAAGGGTTTTGGGGGTCAAGTTTCAGGAGCTTCTTTAGTTCCTCGGACTCACTAACTGCTTCCAGGGAAAAACTTTGTAGCGGGGCAGGGGAAAAAGAGGGAGAAGCATCGGGGATAGTTGCATTAGAAGGTGTGGCAGATGAGGAAATGTTGGATGGGCAAGGAGGCATGGCTGAGTCAAATAGGAATCCTGACTTAATGAATTGTTGATTAAAGAGCTCAGCCATGTGCTTCTTGTCAGTAACAACCACATCATCAACTTTAAGGGACATGGGCAGCTATGAGGAGGAGGGTTTATTCTCCCGGTCTTTAACCGTTTTCCAGAATTTCTTGGGGTTAGACCCACAGAGAGAGAACTTTTCCTTAAAGTAACTAACTTTGGCCTTCCGGATAGCCTGAGTGCACTTATATCTCATTTGCCTGAACGAGAGCCAGTCAGCCTGAGTATGCGTGTGCCGGGCCTTTCGCCAGATGCAATTCTTGAGGTGGAGTAACTCTGCAAGATCACGGGCGAACCAGGGGCTGAACCTGTTTTTAATTCTCATTTTCTTTACGGGGGCGTGTTTGTTAACAATAACACTGAAAATATCAAAAAAGAATGTCCAAGCATCTTCGACAGAGGGGATCAAGCTGATTCTATTCAATTTTACAGAAGCCAGTTCATGAAGGAAGGCTTGGTCATTAAAGTTTTTTAGCAAGCTTCTATGACAAATCAGGACAGGTCGTTTCACTGAGCAGCCATTACGAACACAGGCTGTAAAACAGTGATCACTAAGGTCATTACAGAAAACACCAGACTGATACCTATCAGGATTATTTGTGAGGATAACATCAAGAAGAGTAGCCTTTTCTGGGTGTTTGGAGTCATACCTTGTGGGATTGCTAATAATCTGAGAAAGATTTAGGGAGTCCCATTGCTTTAGGACTTGGTCAGGTGACAAAAGTTAGTGTAAACAACCTCACGACTTAATGTAAGGGGCCAGGAGAGAGCTTAGAGCAGGTAGGGTACAGGCCGGTGCTGATGGAGGACGATAGCACCCAGCAACAGTCAATACAGAGTTATTTGAAAGTTTAATACTTAAAACCAGCAAATCAAATTGTTTGGGGACAGACTTGGTGGAGACAACCGAGCACTGAAGGTGATCCTTGGTAAAGATTGCCACTCCCCCAACTTTGGAAGATCTGTCTTGCCCGAAAAAGGTTATAACCAGAAAGGTTAACATCAGTATTCAAAACACTCTTCCTTAACCACGTCTCAGTAATGACCAACACATCTGGATTGGAGCTGTGAACACACACTTCCCATTGATCCATTTTAGGTAATAAGCTTCTAGTGTTAACGTGCAGAAACCCCAGGCTTTTACGAGAGCAGAAATCAGTGAAGCAGATATCAGAGCACAAGTCAGAATTGGGGCTAGCAACAGTAGCAACAGCAGATGGGCCAGGGTGTACCAGATATCATCAATAGTAATACAATCAAGGGACAGCATAGGACAGGGAGAGCTCTGCAGTGCTGATGTATGACATCTGAATGTGCATCAGATGGCAACAAGATCATATTGTACAGCAATTTCATCAGGTAACATGAATACAAAGCCGGCGGGAGGTGGTTAGAACAGGATGGGAGGCCAAAAGTCTGTGTATCCAATAGAGAGTCAGAGTCCCGAGTGTGGGAACAAACAGAGTCTGTCCCACGGTTGGGTAAAGAAAATTCGTTATCATATTAAAAGGGAATGGAATGAGAATTAGTCAACGCTGTGCTTCAGTGAGAATTCTCAGTTAATTGAATACAGGCAAAATGACAGATAAGTCAATAAACCTAGAAAAAAACGGATTAATACTTCATGAATAATATAAATATATTAACTTGCATTTGTTTGGTGTCATCAGGGGTCCTATATCTACTCAGGTCTACTCAGATAGTTTTAAATCTTGCACAGCAGATATCGAGCCAACTTTGCTATTGCAAAAATGATTAGTGAATCTACCCCTTATAATCTCCTTCCAATCTTCTCTCAGTAGAACAGTCTCCTCTGAGAACACTGTGGCAGAGACATTGTCTTACGTCAGAAAGCATGACGTCTCCATCTGAGGGACGAGCGCCATGTAGGAGTGACGCCACCTGATTAGAAAACAATGTTGGCAGAGCGAGACACACCAAATCTTTAAGACAAATATACTCCCCTGTTATAGAGGTCTTGATCCTCAGCTCTGTCTGTTTGGGGAGGTGAGTCAACACCGGCAACAGACAACACTCAGTCAGTCACAGCAGGCCACAGAGCTGTGATAGAGTCACACTGTCACACAGACAGACCACTGTGAATATACAAGGTAATCCAGTGAGCGCCATCTGTCACTAGAATGGAAGCTGTCATATTGATATTTCCATTTCCTTTCTCCAATACTACCAGTGACCCTCTAAGAGCAGTCATTTGTGAGGCCATGACAATACTAATGAGAACAGTCTCAGCAAACAGGGCATTTGTCATTTGACCAACCCACGGCAGTGACTCCTGGTATATATATTTGTTTGTCTTGAATATTTGGTGTCTATCTCTGCCACCATTGTTTTTTAATCAGTTGGCGTCACTCCTACATGACGCTCGTCCCTCAGATGGAGACGTCATGCTTTCTGACGTAAGACAATGTCTCTGCCACAGTGTTCTCAGGCGAGGTTGCTCTACTGAGAGAAGATCGGAATGAGATTGGAAGTGGTAGATTCACTTTTTTGGAAGAGCACTATACAGTATATTCCAGTTGGATATCAAAGTGGACCTGAGTATATAAATCGATCCCAGATGAGTAAACCAGATCAATTAATCACTTAGGAAGCATTCCCATCTGCACTCTAACACTGACTGCCCTTAAGGCTCTGGTCTACATAGGGAATATGGTGCCATTTGGAATGCTTTGTAGTCATACTTTAAACTTACCCTTGGAGGTCCGGAGCCTGCTGGTTTTCTGTTTTACCTGATAATTAATTGCACACATCTGGTGTTTCAGGTCTAAATCAGTAACTGATCAGAAGGGCACATTGAAAAAATGCAGTGGAACTGGTTTTGAGGTCCAGAGTTGAGTTTGAGGGCTTTAGACCATTATAATCAGACACAATCGGACCTCCTCATTCAGTCTGAAACCTCTAGATCTGAGATAGCTTTGCTATCCAACAGAGTATGATTATTTAACTTTTCTAGAGGCTATCATGAATATTCCTAGAGGACCTTGGTGGAGCCAGCTTGCGTTAATTTACCACTAGGTAAAATGGAAGTAAGGATATGAACGCCAGATGAACATAGAGTCTCTAAGGAGCAGCCAAACACCTCCAGAAGAGAGCCGAACAGGCAGCCTCTTCAGTGAGTCCACCGCTGTGTTCCAAATGGCACCCTTTTCCCTACATAGTGCAGTACTGTTGACCAAAGCCATATGAGCTCTGGTCAAAAGTAGTGCACTATATAGTGAATAGGGTGCCATTTTTGACACATCCTATGGGTCATCTCTTTAACATATCAGAGATATTTGTGACAGTTTAATAGGTTTTCATGGTTTTACTGGCCTGGAGCTTTATGGCATTAATCATCCTGAAATAAATACAACTCCCAGGAGCTCATCGTGATGGCTTGAGTGGTAAAATACAGTACACTCCCACTCTCTCTCTCTTACTCACATTCTCTTCCCTCATCTCTCTCTCTCTCTCTCTTACTCCCACCCCCTTCATTTCTCTCTCTCTCTCTCTCTCTCTCTTTCTCTCTCCCTAAAAGTTGTATTATTTCAGTTGTCCTGATGTTACTTAATTACATGCTCCTAAGAATATAACTTTTAGGGCCATTCATCCCTCCTATTAAGAGCAAGCCCATCTCTTTAATAGTCTCTTTAATAGTATAATAGACGTTTTACCACCATTTGGTTTACAGTTTTTCTCGATTGCTAACACACATTTCTTGAATGTGTACTACGTTTTCTCAAAACCCTAAACACACTTCTTGATACTCAAACCATTTTGGCCAAACCCTTGACTTTTGACCCAAAAGTAAACATTGTAGTCAATACCATATTATGTGTCGTAGAAACCAAACTTACAGTTACACACAAAACCATCAAATACAATCAACCTTCTGAATACTCTTTACGCACTGCTGGGAGGAATTGAAAAAACTATTATAAAAAGGTTTTCATGGACCAATAACTATAACGTGTCCCTGAATTTCAGATATTTTTGATACGATGTGAATCATACAATCACACAAATACTACAATTGTCCTTCTTACAGGATGTTTATTTTCCATTCAAACATTCTACAGTACAGTACTGCAATTGCTTGTTGAACAATCATGCTTGTCACTGTAGTGGTCGCAGTAATGTACTGTAAGTCACCAACACATGGCAAAAATGGAATTTGCGGAAAACAAAGAAGGTTAAGAAAACAAGGAAAGAAACATAGAGCATTTCCACCTGGGTAAGAGGGTTAGAGTAACGCTACAGTACTGTATTAGCAATAACAGTTCATTCTGGCTCAGCATCCTGTCTCCGACCGGGGTCAGGCCAGAGATTTTCATCAACATCACAGGCTATGTTTTCCCTAGCCAAACAGCGGGGGGAAAACACCATGGAAGGCCTGAGCCATCCCTGACAGGACTTCACAGCCATGTCCCCACAAGCTTGTAGAAGGTTGTTCTGTACATAGGGATTTCCGTCATTGACCTTTCACCGCCCTGCTGAGAAGAACTCCTCTATCGGATTAAGGAAAGGGGAGTATCATGGGAGGAACACATTTGTGAATCTTGGATCATTCAAGAACCAGTTCCGGACCAGAACAGCATGGTGGAAATGTACGTTGTCCTGCACTTCTCTCCGGGCATTTTGGAAAAGAGCTTCCCGTAGGTCATCCAGAAAAGTCAGAAGACGTTGAGTGTTATATGGGCCAAGAGTGGCATGGCGGTGAAAGAGTCAATGGTTGTTGATGGCTGCACAAAGTGTAACATTACCTCCATGCTGGTCAGTGACGTCCACGAGAGCACGTTGGCCAATAATGTTTGTCTTCTCTTGTGAGATTGAATCCTGCCTCATCCACAAAGGTGAAATCATGCAAGGTGTCACTGGCATCAAGCTGGAGTATTGTCTGTATGAGATTTGATTACATTACATTTCAATATAGCCAATCCAAGAAAACTATATCACAACAAGTTATTTGTAGCCTACACAGTTCAATAGTTGATATTTACACACAAATTATGGAATACATGTAAACACATACCTGGACATATTGGAAACGCAGCTCTTTCACTCTCTTTGAGTTCCTCTCAAATGGAACCCGGTACGCATGTTTCATGTGCATATGGTTCCGCCAAAGGATGAGATCAATTGTTGAAATGCTGAATCTCTCTATATTTTGAAATCTTGCCTGGTTTTCTCTGAGGCGTGAGGTTGTTTACCACAACCATGTTCACGATGGCGTTGACTTGGGCCTCAAAAATGCTTGGTCTACCACCAACAACTGGTTCTTTCAATTCTGCAAACAGTGTTTGACATTGTTACACATTATTGACAATATGAATCCTCAACTTCATGTCATTTTCTTGTATTGTCTGCTTCTGCTACTTGAATGCATATAGTTTCATGGTACGTATAGTACAGAAAATGCAAAACTGAAACGGCTCAGGTTTGGCTGTACTCTCAGCCCAGCTTCCCTTATTGTCATACCGTGTACAACAACATGGTCCAATACAGTAGCACGGATCTCATTTGAGATTGTTGTTCTTCTTCCTCTTCCTCTCCCTCTCCCTCTCCCTCGTCCACATCCTCTCATTCTTACCATTCCTCTGCCTCATTCTCTGATGTTTGCATCCATGAATCTGAAACACAGGTAAGCTTAACTGTTGCCCTTTTTATTCATTCCAATCTCCTGATTGCTTGTTGAGTATTTTTGGTCGTTAGTGCTTACACCTGGACAATTGTTTGTTAAGGGTGTTTGAATTGCGCTGGTTTGAGTTTACTTAAACAGCAGTGTTTTCTAAATGACAACATGGTGAAAGGTGCATTTAGACTTTTGCAAATAAGTGTGAATGGACCAGAGAAATGTGGCAAAAAGGGTGAATAGTGTTTATAGACTGGGGTACATGGTCTTTCTGCTGGGAATTGGCAAAATGGCTTCGTGAGGATGGCTTACGCTACCAATTTTTGTGTGTTAGCAATCTAGAAAAATTGTATTATCCTCAAGAGGTCACTAGAGATTTTTTTAACAATCACTAAAAAAACTATTTCATCCTCTCTCCCTCTTGATATTTTCATGAATATACTACACTGATAACGCTGTTATGAACATAAAATATGTTTCAAAATATATTTTTTATTGATTGAGATAGGGAAGCTTTTATGTAAGCTTGAAATCCTTCTCCAAGGTTTTTCCCATCACACTTTAAAGCTTCAAAAACCCCAGGCAGGTGGCCACAAAGCTATTCCAATATTATGCATCAATCAAAGACTTCGGGATGAGGCGCGATTGGTGAGCTGCAATCCTGCAAAGCACAGATCAATCAAAAGACTATAATGACATCCAGAGATGAAAAGCCTCAGAGAACAACTGGCTGGCACTTTCCCCAATTCAGCTGAC
This sequence comes from Thymallus thymallus, assembly GCA_023634145.1. Classification (NCBI taxonomy): domain Eukaryota; kingdom Metazoa; phylum Chordata; class Actinopteri; order Salmoniformes; family Salmonidae; genus Thymallus; species Thymallus thymallus. Next base: position 24,614,933 of record CM042379.1, read on the forward strand.
GACGGGCACTGACATCTGGACTTTTAATTGAAATCCCCTGTTGTGTGGTAGGCCAGAAACCCCTCATTACATATGAATGAGAAATGTGTCTCATGGAAGATTGATGTGGAAACATGCAGGTAGCTGAGTTACCACTTCATTCTGCAACTACAATAACATCATACTCATTCTGTTGGCAGAGGTGAGGGGACACAACACAATGTGGTACAACACATTTGAATAATGCAGTGTGAGTTTGCCTGTTTTGTTGTGGAGCTTTGTTCAAAGGCCATTATACTCCCCATGGACACAATCATAAACACGGTGTTACTGAAAAAATGTACCCCCCCCACCCCCATAATAATAAGAGAGAAAATGTATTCAAAATACATATTGATACATTTTACCTGCTGCCATTTTGCAAATAGAGCCCCGCCCTTCCCTCTTCCTCCCACTGTTTACGCTCCATGTTATGCAGTAATTAAGCATCTCTCATGGGTATTTCATGCTGCAGTGAGAAATAGTGAGCGGGAGAGATATGGGGCGCCAGGGTAAATCTGTTACACTTTATAGGCCACATGCTATCTTTACCCTGGTGACTCTGCCAGTCAGATGGAATCTATTTCTCAGCCTGTTCTGTGACACAGCATGGTGATAAGGGATGCAAGGCACGTCTCATACGTGACAACCAAATATGTGTGTCTGTGTGTGTGTGTGTGTGTGTGTGTGTGTGTGTGTGTGTGTGTGTGTGTGTGTTTGTGTGTCTATGTGTGTGTGTGTGTGTGTGTGTGTGTGTGTGTGTGTGTGTGTGTGTGTGTGTGTGTGTGTGTGTGTGTGTGTGTGTGTGTGTGTGTGTGTGTGTGTGTGTGTGTGTGTGTGTGTGTGTGTGTGTGTGTGTAACGTGTACGTGTGCATGTGTACAAGCTTCATTATCGTCAGTCAGATTTGTTCATGGTTTGTCAGTGAATTGTGTTTAATTACTCAGGGTGTATTCACACCACTTAGGTGATAACACACACAAACACACACAAACACACAAACACACACACACACACACACACACACACAAACACACAAACACACACACACACACAAACACACAAACACACACACACACACACACACACACACACACACACATAGACACATAGACACGCACATAGACACGCACACACACACACAGACACACACACACACACACAAACAACCCCACAGACACCCACACACACGTGCCCACACACACACACAAATGTGAAAAGTCAGTATTAATAAGCAGGCCATTAACACAGTCAACACAAACATGTGGTGTAGGTTGCATTTGAGACGACATTTTGTTTCTGCAACCCCTGGCATTCATTAAAACGTCCACTCTCAGCAGGGGAGAACTGGGACAAGAGAGGAAGACTAGGAGTGAGACATGGTCTCTGTTCTCTGTCACTGAGGCAAGCTGTGCAGTGTCCACCAGGAGAAGTGGAACTATGATGAGTGTTTATCCGAATAACGTGCTGCTATTCTGATCATTGTGTTACACAAGATGCCAGAAATGTTGATTAAATGTGTTAAGATACTGTATCATTGGTTTGACGTTATCTCCCTTATCCATCTCTCCAAAAGAAAAGCACTTGAAGCAAAGAATCTGTGTGATTAACATTTTCAGTTACCCCAGTCGGCGTGATGCCTTATCCATTCTCCCTGGGGACATCCTTTCTAGGAGCAAACCAACTTAAACCTGCCGAATCATGCTACCACTATTCCCTAAACGAGAGATATAACCATATAGCCTAAATGATTGATCATAGACATGATGACGCATTTCCCTGGCTGTTATATTAAAATACGGTCGAAGGCCGATGCTACTGATGCCGTGGTGCTCCGTGTGTGTGTTAGCGTATGTGTATGTACACTACCATTCAAAAGTTTTCAGTCACTTACAAATGTCCTTGTTTTTCATGAAAACATACATTAAATTAGTTGCAAAATTAATAGGAAATATAGTCAAGACGTTGACAAGGTTATAAATAATGATTTTTAATTGAAATAATAATTGTGTCCTTCAAACTTTGCTTCCGTCAAAGAATCCTCCATTTGCAGCAATTACAGCCTTGCAAACCTTTGGCATTCTAGTTGTCAATTTGTTGAGTTAATCTGAAGAGATTACACCGCATATTCCTGAAGCACCTCCCACAAATTGGATTGGCTTGATGGGCACTTCTTACATACCATACGGTCAAGCTGCTCCCACAACAGCTCAATAGTTATGATGGTTATGATTGCAGAGGAGCACCTTCAGTCACAAACTGATCCCACCACGGTGTGCCAGAAAGCACTACAGGAGGTCCTTCCTGCCGGTGGCTATTAGACGGTTTAATGCCTCACCGGGGTGCCATGCCGTCAGCAACATAGACCTGGAACTGTTGGGGTATTAGGACCTAGTTTAACAATTAGGCATCCATCCATCCGTGAGCAACTCTCTGGTCTGTAATCACTCATTCACTCAGGACTTATTCATTCAGCACTCATTCATTCCGGACTGTATATACATATTCATGTACAGTTGTTATATCATATCACGTGCAATATTGTAAGTAATTCTTGGACTGAATTTACATAGTCATTCACTCAGGACTGCAAATTAGTATCCTGTCAGTAGTATCTTTTTTTTTTTTTTTGCATTTAGTTTATCGAATGTGCAATACGTGCATTTATCTGTAATTAAACCCTGTACTAAGGACTGTATTTTAAGGGAATTATTATTTTTACCCTAAATTATATCATACGCACATGTAGCTATTTAATTATCTCTTCCTGTCATTTACCTGTACAGTTAATTTAACCATGCAAATATTCCCTTACCTGTACATTTAACCAGACTGTATATTAAGTAAACTATTATTACCCTCACTTATATCATACGCACATTTAACTATTTATGTATCTATCTCTGCCATCAACCTGTATAGTATAGTTAACCATGCAAAAACATTTTATTTATTTATATCAACTTTCAATATTTGTATCATTTTTTTCACCTAACACTCTGTAACAATGTATAGTGTACATATTCAGCCATTCACTCATACTATACAATGCCTTTTTATAGCTTTTTGCAATCTATCTATCTATCTATCTATCTATCTATCTATCTATCTATCTATCTATCTATCTATCTATCTATCTATCTATCTATCTATCTATCTATCTACAGCGGGTGAAATAAGTATTGAACACGTCACCATTTTTCTCAGTAAATATATTTCCAAAGGTGCTATTGACATGAAATTTTCAGCAGATGTTGGTAACAAACCAAGTAATCCATACATACAAAGAAATCAAACAAATAAGTTCAGAAATTAAGTTATGTGTAATAATGTGAAATTACACAGGGAAAAAGTATTGAACACATGAAGAAAGGGAGGTTCAAAAAGGCATGGAAAGCCAAGACAACAGCTGAAAACTATCAGTAATTAAAAAGCAATCCAGCCCCCTGTCAGTGCAAATTAATATCAGCTGGTTCAGTCCCAACTGATGGCCTACAAAAAGGTCTCATTGCCAAGGTGTCACACAAGACACATCTCATGATGTGTAAAAGCAAAGAGCTGTCTCAAGACATTCGCAACCTAATTGTTGCAAAACATAATGATGGCATTGGTTATAGGCGCATTTCTAAGCTTCTGAATGTTCGAGTGAGCACTGTTGGGGCCATAATACGGAAGTGGAAAGACAATCATTTCACCATAAATTTGCCTCGACCAGGTGCTCCTCGCAAGATTTCTGACAGAGGAGTGAAAGGAATAATCAGAAGAGTTGTCCAAGAGCCAAGGACCACTTGTGGAGAGCTTCAAAAAGACCTGCAATTAGCAGGTACTGTTGTCTCAAAGAAAACATTAAGTAATGCACTCCACCGCCATGGCCTGTATGCACGCTCACCACGCAAGACTCCATTGCTGAAAAAAAAGCATGTGGAAACTCATTTAAAGTTTGCTGCACAACATTTGGAAAAGCCAGTGAAATACTGGGAGAATATAGTGTGGTCAGATGAGAGCAAAATTGAACTGTTTGGATGTCATAATACACACCATGTTTGGAGGAGAAATGGCACTGCACATCACCCTAAAAACACCATACCAACAGTGAAGTTTGGAGGTGGGAACATCATGGTGTGGGGCTGCTTTTCAGCAAATGGTACTGGCAAACTTCACATAATTGAAGGAAGGATGAATGGGCAAATTTACGAGGAGCACCTGGTCGAGGCAAATTTAATACTTGTTCAATACTTATTTCACCCGCTGTATCTATCTATCTATCTATCTATCTATCTATCTATCTATCTATCTATCTATCTATCTATCTATCTATCTATCTATCTATCTATCTATCTATCTATCTATCTATCTATCTATCTATCTATCTATCTATCTATCTATCTATCTATCTATCTATCTATCTATCTATCTATCTATCTATCTATCTATCTATCTATCTATCTATCTATCTATCTATCTATCTATCTATCTATCTATCTATCTATCTATCTATCTATCTATCTATCTATCTATTAGGGTTGCGATCCGGTGACTGTGCTGGCCACTCCATTATAGACAGAATACCAGCTGACTGTTTCTTCCCTAAATAGTTCTTGCATAGTTTGGAGCTGTGCTTTGGGTCATTGTCTTGTTGTAGGAGGAAATTGGCTCCTATTAAGTGCCGTCCACAGGGTATGGCATAGCGTTGTAAAATGGAGTGATGGCCTTCCTTCTTCAAGATCCTTTTTACCCTGTACAAATCACTTTGCCTCCACCATGCTTGACAGATGGTGTCAAGCACTCCTCCAGCATCTTTTCATTCTCACAAATGTTCTTCTTTGTGATCCGAACACCTCAATCTTAGATTTGTCTGTCCATAACACTTTTTTCCAATCTTCCTCTGTCCAGTGTTTGTGGTCTTTTGCCCATCTTAATCTTTTCTTTTTATTGGCCAGTCTGAGATATGGCTCTGCCTAGAAGGCCAGCATCCCAGAGTCGCCTCTTCACTGTTGACATTGAGACTGGCGTTTTGCAGGTACTATTTAATGAAGTTGCCAGTTGAGGACTTGTGAGGTGTCTGTTTCTCAAACTAGACGCTCTAATGTACTTGTCCTCTTGCTCAGTTGTGCACCGGGGCCTCCCACTCCTCTTTCTATTCTTGTTAGAGACAGTTTGCGCTGTTCTGTAAAGGGAGTAGTACACAGCGTTGGCAATTTCTCGCATGGAATAGCCTTAATTTCTCAGAACAAGAATAGACTGATGAGTTTCAGAAGAAAGTTATTTGTTTCTGGCCATTTTGAGCCTGTAATTGAACTCACAAATGCTGATGCTCCAGATACTCAACTAGTCTAAATAAGGCCAGTTTTATTGCTTCTTTAATCAGCACAACAGTTTTCAACTGTGCTAACATAATTGCAAAAGGGTTTTCTAATGATCAATTAGCCTTTTAAAATGATAAACTTGGATTAGCTAACACAACGTGCCATTGGAACACAGGAGTGATGGCTGCTGATAATGGGCCTCTGTACGCCTATGTAGATATTCCATAAAAAATCAGCCGTTTCCAGCTACAATAGTCATTTACAACATTAACAATGTGTATTTATTACGGGTCTCGCCCGTGTATTTATTGCGGGTCTCGTCCAGTGTATTTATTACGGGTCTCGTCCCGTGTATTTATTACGGGTCTTGCCCGTGTATTTATTACGGGTCTCGCCCATGTATTTATTACGGGTCTCGTCCCGTGTATTTATTACGGGTCTCGCCCGTGTATTTATTACGGGTCTCGCCCGTGTATTTATTGCGGGTCTCGTCCAGTGTATTTAATACGGGTCTCGTCCCGTGTATTTATTACGGGTCTTGCCCGTGTATTTATTACGGGTCTCGCCCATGTATTTATTACGGGTCTCGTCCCGTGTATTTATTACGGGTCTCGCCCGTGTATTTATTACGGGTCTCGCCTCATGTATTTATTACGGGTCTCGCCCCGTGTATTTATTTGAGGTACTCCTCACTCTTTTGTTTGTGTTTTGTACATGTGGTATTACACATTCCTGCACCTGTCACCCAATCATTCAATATACAACATGACACCAGTGATAATTATCTGCTTAATCACAGGGCTATTCTTAGACTAGAGACACAGCAGATGGAGACTGCCAGGATGACCTCACCGGGAGAAATACCCTGTGTGCTTAAGAAATGATAAGCACTGATTAAATTTGTCCCTAGCGTTTCCACAAGAGGTATAGAGAGGGTCTTGGGTCGCATCCAGGGCAGGATTTATCTTCCTCAGGTTCCATGGATGCGTCCCAAATGGTGCCATATTCCCTATATAGTGCACTACATAGGCACTACAGAGGACAATAGTTTCATTAACGTTCAACCTATGACTTTGACCATGAGCGTGATGTGTGAAATCAGCAATCAGCCTCTCTCGTAGCCTGGAGATAGACTTCTCTCCAATCAATCATGTTAAATATCTCCCCTGACCACATCCCAAACTGCATGCAAATTCCCTGGTGACATGTGATTCTAGCATTACAGTTCAAATGATTTCCCCTTTCACTGTTCAAAAGACCTGTAAAAGCCTGAGGATATATCAGCCTGGCAGGCATATAAGCCCGACCTGAACCATGTGATGGGATATGGCACTTTTCAGGGTGCTCACAAAGGAAGAGCGATAAGGGGAAGATGAGAGAGGAATAAAGACATGAAAGAGAGAGAGTTGAACTAAGCTCTTCGGGTGTTATCAAAGGAAAAAATTAAACTAACCTCTGGCATCGAAAAACTCCTCATCTGAGCTGTCAACAGACTCCTGTGCAATATCCTGCATTCGCCAGTGGGAGACGCTGTGCTTGCGGGAAGCGGCTGAGGGGTAGAAAGAGAAAAACAGATTAATTTCTACGTCAGGAGAAATGTCTATATACGTCATCATGTCATTATTCCGAGTATTCAAGGACAAATTAATGATGTGAATGTATATGTTTTCCTTTCAGCTTCAAGTGCATTGTCTGTCTATAAATGGCAGCAGAACAATTGCATTAGCTTTTAGGGCTTCGGGCAAAGAGGCTCCATTGGTCTCCAGTGTCACAGAGCACAAATCAAGCAAACCAGAGCCCTAGATTGAGACATTTAAGGGGGCTCATATAAAGAACTATAAGGCTCTGAAGCAAACCAATTGAGCTCAGAGGTTAGCCAGCTCATCTTTTCTACGAACCATTGGAGATGGTGGCTCCATATCTAGGTAGGCTACTATCTCTCTGTAACCGGTGTGAAACCGCTAGCTAGTTAGCGGTGAGCGCTAGTAGCGTATCAATCGGTGACGTCACTCGCTCTGAGACCTTGAAGTAGTTGTTCCCCTTGCTCTGCAAGGGTGGTGGCTTTTGTGGAGCGATGGGTAACGATGCTTCAAGGGTGACTGCTGACAATATGTGCAGAGGGTCCCTGGTTCGAGCCCAGGTAGGGGCAGGGAGAGGGACGGAAGCAATACTGTTACACCTCAACAACACTCAACAAGACCCAATACCTGAGATATTGAAACAATCTTTAGTATTACACAGATATCACATGAAAAGTATGAAGGCCAGTGAGTTCCTCAAATTCATATTCTTCAGGACTAGAAAGAGGGAGTATTTAGAGAGATTCTTCTAGGAACAGTGTTAATAAAGTAATGCCAGATAAAGGCAATAAGGTTAATTATAAATGACTTGCAGACAGCCAACGATTCTTCCTTTAAGTACTATTCAATTCAAAGAAGATCAATGACAAGTGAAAGTGACAAAGCAAATCGTTCCCTTGCATTAACCTCTAGAGAACTGTAATGGGAGAGAGAAAAATGGCACCAAATCGAGTTGTGAGCTTTCCCGACTCTACACACAGAGAGCCAGTGTCCGAGAGCCTTTCCTCCACAACACAACAACACCAGGCTGCTTGTGTTTGATCTCAGCTCATTTCATCCCTCCATCCCTTCCAATATTATCCACTTCCAGAGGACATTTGCAGAGTGCCGTACTGGATGTTGAAACGCTGAGTTCATGGCTTCCATTACCATGGCACCTTCTCTACCCTCACTGGTTTCACTCTCTCCATCGCTCTCTCTCTCTCTCCTACAGCCCTGCTTCTCCTCATCGCTACACAGGAATTAATGTGTTTTTCATTTTTTTACAGGACTCCAGGTCAAACGTTTTCACTATTAATATCTCGTTGAGGGATGGGTGTCTCAACCTTTGGAGTTCTCTATTGAGTGGAATGGAGAATAGGATAGTGCATGTGTGTTACAGCAGATGTTACAAGGTATTGCTCAACCAGAGCCTGGGGTAGGCCAGCACCTTTCAGAACAGGACCCTTCTGTTTACTATTTATCTCTGCACTGTCACGTTCGCTGTGAAGAATAGCAGCGCGATTAACGTTCAACATACTTTATTTCCCATGTGAACGGTGAAAACAACAAAGCGAAATGCGACCGTAACAATAATGCGGCGCCTAATCAAACACAATGACCCACATCGCAGGTGGGAAAATTAACACCCTAAATATGGTCCCCAATTAGAGGTAACTCACTTCAGCTGCCTCGAATCGGGAACCAACACAAAACCTCCATAGACCTTACTAGAAACCCCCTGACACTCACAGGACCCTACACACTCATGTACGCTGATACTCCAACACACACACACAAAACACCCACTTCAAATTTTGCTCACACACACATAGTATGAACATACATTTATACTGACTCTACACACACCCACTCACATACAATCATCATATATACGCTGCTGCTACTCTGTTTATCATATATCCTTATTTCTAATCACCTTACCTCTATACATATCTACCTCTATCACTCCAGTATCCCTGTACATTGTAATATGGTTTGGAACTCACTGACCCTGTATATACTGTAGTATACTTTCAAGTACTCTTCTTATTTCGTATTTTTATTTTTGTTCTACCTTGTCAGTATTACATTGTTATTGATTACTGCGTTGTTGGGTTTAGAGCTAACAAGAGAGGCATTTCACTGTACTTGTGCACGTGACATTAAAACTTGAAACTTACCCGACGCTAACAGTTGTCATAGCTAATATTGAAAATGGGTTTCACCCTGGTTCATTTCATTGGACTACATTTGTTTACAGCCGAGTGTATGGAGACACACCATATGGGCCCTGGTCAAACGTAGTGCACAATATAGAGAATGGGGTGCCATTTGGGACACAGACGTGGTGTCCATTATACACTTTCATGATGAAAATGTAAATACTAACTACAGTGCATTCGGAAAGTATTAAGACCCCTTGACTTTTTCCACATTTTGTTATGTTAAAGCCTTATTCTAAAATAGATTAAAATGATTTTTCCCCTCATCAATCTATACAAAATACCCCACAATGACAAAGCAAAAACTGTTAGAAATTTCTGCTAATAAATATAAAAAACTGTATTCAGACCCGTTGCTATGAGACTCGAAATTGAGCTCAGGTGCATCTACTTTCCATTGATCATCCTTGAGATGTTTCTACAACTTGATTGGAGTCCACCTGCGGTAAATTAAATTGATTGGACATGATTTGGAAAGGCACACACCTGTCTTAATAAGGTCCCACAGTTGACAGTGCATGTCAGAGCAAAAACCAAACCATGAGGTTGAAGGAATTGTCCATAGAGCTCCAAAACAGGATTGTGTCTAGGCACAGATCTGGGGAAGGGTACCAAATAATTTCTGCAGCATTGAAGGTCCCCAAGAACACAGTGGCCTCCATCATTCTTAAATGGAAGAAGTTTGGAACCACCAAGACTCTTCCTAGAGTTGGCCGCCTGGCCAAATTCAGAAATCGTGGGAGAAGGGCTTTATGGTAGAGTGGCCAGACGGATTCTCTGGTCTAATGAAACCAAGATTGAACTCTGGCCTGAATGCCAAGCGCCACGTCTGGAGGAAACCTGGCACCATCCCTACGGTGAAGCATCATGCTGTGGTTGTGTTTTTCAGCAGCAGGGACTGGGAGACTAGTCAGGATCGAGGGAAAGATGAAAGTAGCAAAGTACAGAGAGATCCTTCATGAAAACCTGCTCTAAAGTGCTCAGGACCTCAGACTAGGGCGAAGGTTCACCTTCCAACAAGAATACGACCCTAAGCACACAGCCAAGACAACGCAGGAGGGGCTTCGGGACAAGTCTCTGAATGTCCTTGAGTGGCCCAGCCAGAACCCGAACTTGAACCCGATCGAGCATCTCTGGAAAGACCTGAAAATAGCTCTGCAGCAATGCTCCCCATCCAACCTGACAGAGCTTGAGAGGATCTGAGAGAGAGAGAAGATTGGTAAAAACTCCCCAAATACAGGTGTGCCAAGCTTGTAGTGTCATACCCCATAAGACTTTTTTATCGCTGCCAAAGGTGCTTCAACAAAGTCCTCAGTAAAGGGTCTGAATACTTATGTAAACGTGATATTTCAGTTTTACATTTTTAATAAATGTGCAAAAATGTCTAAAAACAGTTTTTGCTTTGTCATTATGGGGTATTGTGTGTAGATTGATGAGGAAATGTAATCAATTTTAGAATAAGGCTGTAACCTATCAAAATGTGGAAAAAGTCAAGGGGTCTAAAAACTTTCCGAAGGCACTGTATGTCTTAATGACTAATTGATAATGATTGCAAACAGGGGCATTACAGTTTTCCTCAATCACTTTGGCACAATCAGCGAATTACTATTCAACTTCGTCAAACTATATGACTAACAATATGAACCTTAGGTCATTTATTCACATGACTATAGTCATTTATAATTGCTTTGGCACAAAATGCATTGAGTAAGATCGAAATAGTTCGCATTAAGTTGCTATTGAATTATATTACTCTCAAATGCAATTATACACATGTTCATTGTGTAAATCCCTACATGCTAAATAGAACAACCAACAATCACAATAACCTGTCACACATATATTAGATACATAATAGTTATGTGGTATTGTTGTAATAGTTGTCAGATGGATAGACTTAGGCTAGATGGGGAACAATTCAATTTCCTCACAATTTAGAGCAACCAATCGCAAATGCTGTCCAATTTAGCTGACAGGTGAAACTCATAACCTATCAACACATTTATACTGCAAGGGTAAGACATTAATTTTACAGCTGTGGAATATGGATCAGGCAGGAGACAGACAGGGGTAAGAGACTTCTCGTGCAAGAGGAAGGGGAATTAGAGTGCGGGGTGGTATGGTGAGGGGGAGAGGAAGAGGGAAAGAGGGGCACAGAGGACGAGGAAGAGCCAGAGAAAGGCAAAGGCACAGAGAAAATCCAAATGAGATACGGGCAACAATTATAGACCATGTCATCAACCATGTATGACAGAGGCTGGTCAATAGTCCAGATATTTAAAGTGCTGTCATTCAAGATGACGGCATCTTTCAAAATGTCAACACCGTCAGCCTCTCCACAATTGATAGAGTGCTGAAGAGAAATCAGATTGCAATGAAGCAACTCTACAAGGTACCTTTTGAGAGGAATGGTGAGAGAGTGAAGGAGCTGATGTACCAGTATGTACAGGTAAGAATTCATCACTGTACACTACACAGTGCTGTCATCTCCTTGTCTTTCAGTATTGACAAGTACAACTTGTATATGCAGAAACTGTTACACAATGTGGGATATGTGTAACTGTATGATTTACAATATCTACTGTAAATTATTTCCTAAATTGCTAAATTCCTTTACTATCTTTTATAGAGTGATGGAGCTGGAGGCTGATGAATCCCCACATATTTGTGTGTATGTTGATGAGGCAGGATTCAATTTGACCAAAGTCAGGAGACGTGGTCGTAATATTATTGGTCACCGAGCCAATGTTGATGTGCCAGGCCAGCGTGGAGGGAACATTACAATGTGTGCTGCCATTTGTGGGAATGGTGTACTCAGCCACATTCCCATCATTGGGCCCTATAACACACAACGTCTCCTCAATTTCCTGGAAGCTCTTTAGAGGGATTTCATTCCTGAGAATGAGAGGGGGTTGGTAAGAAATGACTTGTCAACGTATGTTATAATTTGGGACAACGCAAGTTTCCATCGTTCAAATACAATCAGGGAATGGTTTGTTGAAAACCCACGTTTTTTTATGGAGTTTCTCCCACCATACTCCCCATTCCTAAATCCTATTGAGGAGTTATTTTCTGCATGGAGATGGAAGGTCTATGATCACCGTCCTCACGACCAGTTGTCCTTACTGGGTGCAATGGATGCTGGTTGTGAGGATATCACAGCAGATTGTTGTAGGGGTGGCAGCGTCATGCCAAAATATTTTTCCCTCGATGCATTGCAAGGGAGGATATCAGGTGTGATGTAGATGAAATGTTGTGGCCAGACAGAGAGGAGAGATTGGATTACCCATGAGGGTTGGATGACATCTTGCACATATTGTAGTTCCTGATAATTTTGCTGCTGTATGTATTTTTTTCAGTACAAGCTTTCTTTACGTATTTTCGGTTGGCTGTAAAGTGTGTACATTCAATGATGAGAAATTTTGTTGAAAGTCTAGTGTGTGACATCAATACTATTCAGCTGCCTACGTTATGCAATGTTAGCAATTGGACAATATTACATAGTGGGTAACTATCACATGATGTGAGGATTGTACTTAAGAGTTTTGACAATTGTACGTTTGTTTCGTGATTGTAACCAATCACCTGAAATCTATACGCTATTCTGTAATGTTTTCTGAGTGATTAACTTTAAATCGAATTACTCTTTACATTCAATACATCATTTGCACATTCAATGTATATGATTAAACAGATATACAATAGGGTGGCACTTTAACCCGCAAGGAGGTTGGAGTAATGTTTTTATATACGGAGATTTGGAGGCGGGCGGTTATTAAAGATGATTGAGTTCATTAATTCAGGAAGGTGTCTCATGGCTTAAAGAGGAATAACCCAAACCGCCATCTCATTCATCTCTCTACCTCTCGTATCATACATATCCCTGCATGACTCGCCCTGGGATAAATGCTAAATAGAACAACATAAAATAGCATGAATTGCAATGTTAGAGAAATAATATATTAGCATATATTCAGTATATCCGTATGACTTTGGTTGGTCCCTATCATCAGATGTAGAACAAAAAGTTGGAGAAGATTTGCAAACAAATAAAGAGATTTATATCAACAGAGCTCAATAATATCTGAAGAGCTTTGGGAGAGAAAAAAAACAATAATAATACACTGAATTACTTTGTATTATTATTGTTTCAATGGGATTCACACTCACAGTCTCGTTTTTATAATGGAGTTTACCGTAGTAAAGACTAGAAAAAGTGAGATAAACAATGTTTGTATGGATGGTCCATGGGAGTTCTCAGTGAATGTTTCTGTTAGAAACCCTGACCTAGATCATACTGTGTTGCATAAGTCTAGAATTGGCCCAACAAGAACTCCAAAGACCCCTCACATGCTATTCCCTTAGAGCCATTAGGGATGGACCCTCTGCATCTGGGCTACTCAGAACCCATGGATATAGTGTAAATCCCTTTTAATCAGGAACATACAGTAATCTCATTAAAATAAAATGCAGCTCTCTTCAAGAAATCTGCGCACCCTCTGCCTGGCCCTCAGTCTCTCTCTGTCTGTCTCTCCACCGTCCTGGGCCCTTACTGGCTCTTCAGGCAGTCCGTCACCATTTTCCTCATTTTGATATTCATAAATGTTGCACAGAACACTCCCACAATGTTGCACAATGTTCCACAATTTCCAAATAAGTCCGTTTTTATAACATTCATAGCATATTTGTTTATATTAAAGATAATATTTTTGTGTTTTGGGAACATATCTTCTGTGATGTCCCCACAATGTTCTCACCAGACTGTTCCCACAACCTAATGAAACATTCTGGGAACCTTTAAATATCACATATAAATGTGTTCTAGTAAGTTTTTGCAACATCAGGCGAATGTCTTATACAAACATTCTATACTCATCAGCACGACTGGACAGTTTTTGTGTTATGAGAACATTTTCTGCGACCTATAGAATGTTCTGGGAACTTTCACAAAACCCCACACAAACAGGACATAATATGTTGAATACAGAACATTCTGTATGAGTGTGCCCTGACTCTGTGATTTGTGACTGTGATTTGTGGAGGGGGAAATTGTCAATTGGCATGACAATTCCATAAGGAGTTGGCAAGAGAGCAGAGACAGACTTGCAACCAGGCTAGGTGGCCAAGGTAAGTAATGAGGAGAGCCATTGGGTCTTCTGTGGATTGGACACTCATTAATATCTTTTAATTTATTAAATCCCATTTTAACACACAATTAAAATCAATTACCACGGAAAAATAGTGCAAAAGAGGTCTGGGGAACAGCGGGGAAGAGTGATCTCTTCATCAAATGTGCTAAATCACTCAATTGTCACCTTCCACGTGGAATACCCACACACCGTCATCCCTGTAGATATTTTTGTTTGATAATAGTTTGCTTTGCAGCTCCAGGCAGACAGCAGAATGCACACACGTCTTTATATAGTAACCTGCTTAATCTGGCATTGATATAATATCTCACTCAATACCTACAGTATACTGCCCCGACTTCTCTCTACCCAGCAATGGTCACATATGTCGGTGCTGAGGTTCACTACAGACAGGCAGGGTCAGTTGTGGTGAGTTTTACATTGACAAATGACAACCCAGTTAGGGGCAGAGAGGGTGCAGGGGTCTGCTTTATAGTTTAGCTCTGACAACAGACCTTGCGTTGAACTCAGTGAGGCCTCCTCTCCTGCTTTAGCATGACGCCTAATGGCCACAGCTAATGGGGGAGGAGGGGATGTGAGTGTATAATATGCCACAGGATTATGGCACAGACCTTTTTCCTCCTCCCGCAGGGGGGTGAAATTGCTCAAGTAGTTTTTAAACGAAATAGCCAAATGAGCGGCATTAGTGAGCTTATGTAGGCGATGAAATAATCAAAAGGCCATTTCAGCCAGCTTAAATCACTCTAAAGTTTATTCCCTTATTTGTAAGTAACCACCTGAATCTGTGGTTAATATTGAAGTCATTTTGAAGATATTTGAGAGAGACTAATATGGGAATGATAAAAACCCTTCCTCTAAAATGTTACTATCTTTCTCCCCCCCTCCCCTCCCTACCTCTCCCTCCATCCCCAGCCACCCGGGTTTGGTATACAGGCAGTATTCGACAACCCAGTGCCCTTGTGGTTCCTCATGACAAACAGCCATTAAATTCTAATGAACACTATTTTGCATGCTTGAATAAATAACTGAGGAGAGGGCGTGAATGCATTATCACACGCCTGGGTAGAGTTTAGGGAACACTGTGCTGCTGAGCACTTGGCAGCACTGCCGGATAGAGAAAAAACCTAAGATATCACTTATGGCACATAAGACCGTAACATTAAATGATAATATTTTTTTTTTAGCTTTATTTTACTAGGCAAGTCAGTGAAGAACAAATTCTTATTTACAATGACGGCCTACATTATTCTACAGGGTCAGCCATAGTAGTACGGCGCCCCTGGAGCAAAATAGTGTTAAGTGCCTTGCTCAAGGACACATTTTCATCTTGTTGTCTCAGGGAGTCAATCCAGCAACCTTTTGGTTAATGGCCCAACGCTCTAACAACTAGGCTACCTGCCGTCAGTTATTGGAAAATGACAAATGTCTTTATGGCTCAGATATTCCATGGACAATAGGGCTATTTGAGGGCTTACATGAGGTTTCAAAAGATACATAAATAATACATGGAAACATGAATTTTGAAGCGTATCAAAAAGGTAACAGTTAAACTGTTTGGCATTGTAATTTGTCGGGAGAGAGTCAGCCAGGCATATCTATAATGTAGTGACTGAAGTAGCAAACATGAGGGGTTGTGAGACAGCTCTCCCTCTAAGGTATGAGAAAGAGCGAGAGAGAGAGAGTATCACTGCCTCCCCTCATACAGGGCTATTTTTAGCTCTGTGCTGAATCCCAATCATTGTGCAAATCAGGATGGACACAATCATTTGGGCAGGAACTGAAAAACCCTATTGGAGTGGGACAATTTGGGACTAATTAAAGATACATGTTACAGCAGCTGCACCTTACATACAGTGCCTTATTCTAAAATTGTCAAGGGGTCTGAAAGTATCCTGACTTTTTCCACATTTTGTTACGTTACAGCCTTATTCTAAAATTGATTAAATATATTTTTTCCTCATCAATCTACACACAATACCCCATTATGATAAAGCAAAAACAAGGTTTTAGAAATGTTCGCTAATGTATTAAAAATTTAAAACATAATTACTTTATTTACATAAGTATTCAGACCCTTTGCTATGAGACTCGAAATTGAGCTCCTTGATCATCCTTGAGATGTTTTACAGCTTTGGAGTCCACCTGTGGTAAATTCAATTGATTGGACATGATTTGGAAAGGCACACACCTGTCTATATAAGGTCCCACAGTTGACAGTGCATGTCAGAGCAAAAATCAAGCCGAGACAGGATTGTGTCGAGGCACAGATCTGGGGAAGGGTACCAAAAAATGTCTGCAGCATTGAAGGTCCCCAAGAACACAGTGGCTTCCATCATTCTTAAATGGAAGAAGTTTGGAACCACCAATACTCTTCCTAGAGCTGGCCGCCCGGCCAAACTGAGCAATCGGGGGAGAAGGGCCTTGGTCAGGGAGGTGACCAAAAACCTGATGGTCACTCTGAAAGAGCTCCAGAGTTCCTCTGTGGAGATCGGAGAATCTTACAGAAGGAAAACTATCTCTGCAGCACTCCATCAATCAGGCCTTTATGGTAGAGTGGCCAGATGGAAGCCACTCCTCAGTAAAAGGCACATGACAGCCAGCTTGACAGCCAGCTCAGACCATGAGAAACAAGATTCTCTGGTCTGATGAAACCGAGATTGAACTCTTTGGCCTGAATGCCCAGCGTCATGTCTGGAGGAAACCTGGCACCATCCCTACCTTGAAGCATGGTGGTGGCAGCATTATTCTATGGGGATACTGGGGGTTTTCAGCGGCAGGGACTGGGAGACTAGTCAGGATCAAGCGAAAGATGAACGAAGCAAAGTACAGAGAGATCCTTCATGAAAACCTGCTCCAGAGAGCTGAGGAGGTTCACCTTCCAACAGGAAAACGACCCTATGCACACAGCCAAGACAATGCAGGAGTGGCTTATTTTCAAGTCTCTGAATGTCCTTGAGTGGCCAGGCCAGAGTCCGGACTTGAACCTGATCGAACATCTCTGGAGAGACCTAAAAATAGCTGTGCAGTGAAGCTCCCCATCCAACCTGACAGAGCTTGAGAGGATCTGCAGAGAAGAATGGGAGAAACTCCCCAAATGCTGATGTCCAAGCTTGTAGCGTCATACACAAGAAGACTCGAGGCTGTAATCACTGCCAAAGGTGCTTCAACAAAGTACTGAGTAAAGGTTCTGAATACTTATGTAAATGTAATATTTCAGTTGGGTTTTTTTAAAATAAATGTGCAAAAATTAGATTGATGAGGGAAAAAAAACAATGTAATACATTTTAGAATCATATAGTATACAGCTCACTAAAGTACCAAAAGCTTGCCTAATGTTTGATGGTCATAAGCACCGTAGTGCAGGGTCATTTAATGGTCATTTACTTTAGTTTCAAACGTAGTCCGGACTTAAACGAGAGAATAATGAGGCTGCATTTTCTTCTTCTTTCAGTCCCCTGTCAGCCAATCAGGTTGACAGCTGGTAGCTGTTTGAGAAACTGAAGACATGTTTGAGGACTGAGATGAACAGAGGCATCTCACTAATATTATTCAGCCCATCACACAGCAAAGCTGCCAGAGAAGATATACAGAATTAAACAAACTAAGTAATTACATTCAAAATTAATTTATTCAACTGTAATCATTGATCTTGAGCATTCTTCTGCAGCGTTCAATTTGGATCTTATCAATAAGCAGAGTTAATTATCTTTAGTATGCCTGAAAATAAACGAAGGAACAAAACTATAATTACAGTAACGATGTCAGCCGAAGCCATTAATGCAGAAAACAATGTTGTCTAGGGAATGTGTTTGTCTGGGTTTATCGATGGCGCTGCTTACTTTTCAAATGAGTACTGAGGACAAAAGTTAGTTGTCTGCTCAACTGTCATATCTGTTATAATCACTATCTCTCCTCTTTAACTTGTGTTTATCAGTGAAATGGTCTTTCTGAGTCGTGTTACGAACAGGAATCACAGATAACAAGGACTGTCTGGTGTCTCTGTGCTTATTTGTCTACAGACTGACAAAGCATTCAAATGAAAATGGAAACAATTCAACTGTGACCAGTTCAATTTACCGGTACATGAAGCTGACAAGCACTGCTATGTCTCGACTTTTATCTAGGTACAAATGAATCAGTTGGATAAGGGCCCTCACACTGAGCACAAACTGGTTCAATCAATGTTGTTTCAACGTAATTTGTAATTGCGTAATTTCAACAAATTTGTTAACGTATTGTGACATGGAAAATACATAGGATTTGAAATAAGTCAACAACGTAAACAGGATTGAGGATGAAATTTCAACCACAGCATTATGTTAGTAAACACATTTCAACATAGACAAACCTTGTATAAAATATGTTGAATTTGTACCTTTAAAACAACGTCAGATCGTTAATGTTATTTCCACTATAGGAAAAAATATATATAGGCTGGGCAGCACATCCTACTGGAGAACTGATCTATCTACAGCAACGTTTTGGTCTCCGATCCAGGGTTTTAACCAAGCCCTAAAAGCTTTGATATTTGTCACTGACTATTACCAATGTGCCAGCGTGAGAATGGTTGTTGAGAGATTGACACTTAAAAACGAAATAGATTCGCTGTTGCTATCAAAGTTATTCCTAAGGGTAGGTTTAACACAGCCAATTAAATATGACCATACTTTATCACACCAAATATCAATATTTGACGGAGATGTAGCTTCAGCTTGGATAGTCTGTGGCAATGACTTAGTAAGGCTTTAATTCCAGTTAATACCGACTGAATTTCTGTATTCTGAAAGTTCAAAACGAGATTGCTGATATGCAAAACATTTTGGGATTTTATCAACAATGGACTAATGAAAGAATTACCAAAATATAGTTTTTGGGTTTAATTTTCCTTTAATAGGCTAAATGTATTGTATTTCAAAAGTGATATTGAATTGTGCTTTTTTGTCAATGTAACAAAATAACAACATTTGAAGGAGATTCATCTTCTGCTTGGATAGTTCCATCTGGGCCAATGACAGTCTGGCTTTAATTCCAGTTTGTCTACAGATTAATAATTGATATGTTGGATTCACGTCGCCATCCCAACCAAAAATGTAAGTTAAAGAATAGGACAAAATGAAATAAAACTTTATTTAAAGTTTGATTTTATTTAGTCCTGTTCTTTAACTTTGGTTGAGATGGAGATGTGAATCCAACATATCAATTATTAATCTGTAGACAAACTGGAATTAAAGCCAGACTAAGTCAGTAGTACAGAGATGAAACTATCCAAGCAGAACATAAATCTCCTTCAAATGTTGATATTTTGCTGCGTTGATAACCAAACACAATCCAATATCACTTTTGAAATACAATACATTTAGCCTTTTAAAGAAAATCCCACCCAAACACGACACTACATGACCAAAAGTACGTAAACACCTGCTCGTCGAACATCTCATTCCAAAATCATGGGCATTAATATGGAGTTGGTCCCCCCTTTGCTGCTATAACAGCCTCCACTCTTATGGGAAGGCTTTCCACTAGATGTTGGAACATTGCTGCGGGGGATTACTTCCATTCAGCCACAAGGGCATTAATGAGGTCAGGGACTGAAGTTGGTTGATTAGGCATGGCTCGCAGTCTGCGTTCCAATTCATCCCAAAGGTGTTTGATGGGATTGAGGTCAGGGCTCTGTGCAGGCCAGTTAAGTTCTTCCACACCAATCTCGACAAACCATTTCTGTATGGACATCGCTTTGGGCACAGGGGCATTGTCATGCTGAAACAGGAAAGGGCCTTCCCTAAAATGTTGCCACAAAGTTGGAAGCACAGAATTGTCTAGAATGTAATTTTATGCTGTAGCGTTAACATTTCCCTTCACTGGAACTAAGGGGCCTTGACCGAACCATGAAAAACAGCCCCAGACCAAACTTTACAGATGGCACTATGCGTTGGGGCAGGAAGTGTTCTCCTGTCAATACCCGTCGGACTGCCATATGGTGGTAAGCGTGATTCCTCACTCCAGAGAATGCGTTTCTACTGCTCCAGAGTCCAATGGCGGTGAGCTTTACACCACATCTTACGCGCTTCAGCACTCGGCGGTCCCATACTGTGAGCTTGTGTGGACTACATCTTCGCGGCTGAGCCGTTGTTGCTCCTAGACTTTTCCTCTTCACAATAACAGCATTTACAGTTGACCGGGCAGCTCTAGCAGGGCAGAAATGTTACGAACTGGCGGCATCCTTTCCAACAAGGTGGCAATGCCAGTGTTGTGCGTTCGATTCCCACGGGGGACCAGTATGAAAAAAGTATGAACATGTATGCAACTAACTGTAAGTCGCTCTGGATAAGAGTGTCTGCTAAATGACTAAACTGTAAATGTATGACAGTGCCATGTTGAAAGTCACTGAGCTCTTCAGTAAGGCCATTCTACTGCCGATGTTTGTCTATGGAGATTGCATGGCTCTGTGCTCGATTATATACACCTGTCAGACGGTTGTGGCTGAAATAGCCAAATCCACTCATTTGAAGGTGTGTCCACATACTTTTGTATATACAGTGCATTCGGAAAGTATTCAGACCCCTTGACTTTTTCCACATTTTGTTATGTTACAGCCTTATTCTAAAATTGATTAAATATATATTTTTCCTCATCAATCTACACATAATACCCCATCATGACAAAGCAAAAATAGTTATTTTGATTTTTTTAAATAATGAAATATCACATTAACATAAGTATTCAGACCCTTTACTTAGTACTTTGTTGAAGCATCTTTGGCAGAGATTGCAGCCTCAAGTCTTGGGTATGACGCTACAAGCTTGGCACACCTGTATTTGGGGAGTTTCTCTCATTCTTCTCTGCAGATACTCTCAAACTCTGTCAGGTTGGACGGGGAGCTTTGCTGCACAGCTATTTTCAGGTCGCTCCAGAGATGTTCGATCGGGTTCAAGTCCGGGCTCTGGCTGAGCCACTCAAGGACATTCAGAGACTTGTCCCGAAGCCACTCCTGCATTATCGTGGCTGTGTGCTTAGGGTTGTTGTCCTGTTGGAAGGTGAACCTTTGCCCCAGTCTGAGGTCCTCTGGAGCAGGTTATCATCAAGGATCCGTCTGTATTTTGCTCCGTTCATCTTTCCCTCTATTCTAACTAGTCTCCCAGTCCCTGCCGCTGAAAAACATCCCCACAGCATGATGCTGCCACCACCATGCTTCACCGTAGGGATGGTGCCAGGTTTCCTCCAGATGTGACACTTGGCATTCAGGCCAAAGAATCTTGGTTTCTTCAGGCCAGAGAATCTTGTTTCTCATGGTCTGGTCTTTAGGTGCCATTTGGCAAACTCCAGCGGGCTGTCGTGCCTTTTACTGAGGAGTGGCTTCCGTCTGGCCACTCTACCATAAAGACCTGATTGGTGGAATGCTGCAGAGATGGTTGTCCTTCTAGAAGGTTCACCCATCTCCACAGAGGAACTCTAGAGCTCTGTCAGAGTGACCATCAGGTTCTTGGTCACCTCCCTGACCAAGGCCCTTCTCCCCCGGTTGCTCAGTCTTGGTGGTTCCAAACTTCTTCCATTTAAGAATGATGGAGGCCACTGTGTTCTTGTGGACTTTCAATGCTGCAGACATTTTTTGGTACCCTTATCCAGATCTGTGCCTCAACACAATCCTGTTTCGTAGCTCTACAGACAACATCATGGGTTGGTTTTTGCTCTGACATGCACTGTCAACTGTGGGACCTTATATTGGCAGGTGTGTGCCTTTCCAAATCATGTCCCATCAATTTAATTTACCACAGTGGACTCCAATCAAGTTGTAGAAACATCTCAGGGAGGATCAATGGAAACAGGATGCACCTGAACTCAATTTCGAATCTAATAGCAAAGGGTCTGAATACTTAAGTAAATAAGGTATTTCAGTTTTTTATTTTTAATACATTTGCAAACATTTCTAAAAACCTGTTTTCGCTTTGTCATTATGGGGTATTGTGTGTAGATTGATGAGAAAAAAAAAGTTTAATCCATTTTAGAATAAGGCTGTAACGTAACAAAATGTGGAAAAGGTCAAGGGGTCTGAATAGGTGTTTTTTTTATTATTCCATTGTTAATGGAAAATGCATCATACCGACTGTACTGTATTTCTGTAAGTTATATATCTTGAAAACTTGATTGCTGACTCTACAAACTTGTTGGATGCATTTGCTGTTTGTTTTGGTTGTGTTTCAGATTATTTTGTACTCAATATAAATGAATGGTAAGTAATGTATTGTGTTATTTGGGAGTCACCTTTATCGTAAATAACAATAGAATATGCTTCTAAACCCTTCTACATGAACGTGTATGCTGCTATGTTTACGGATAGTCCTGAATGAATCGTGAATAATGATGAGTGAGAAAGTTATAGAAGGAGAAATATCATACCCCACCCAAAAATTCTAACGTCTCCTGTTATTGTAATGGTGAGAGGTTTGCATGTCTTGGTGGTACAATATTTGCGCGTCTTCATTTCAAATCCAAAGTGCTGGAGTACAGAGCCAAAACAACAACAAAAATTCACTGTCCCAATAATTACGTCGGGCACTGTACCTGCCTGAAGTGTACTTCTATCTCCAACCTAAATTGAAGAGTGTAACCCCTAAACCCCTGATGCTATTCACTTCAATGAGGAGATAATGTTTCTTTACTGGTCCCCGACTGCTTTTTGGTAATGAAAGACAGCAGATCCCAAGTAACGATGAAGCAGATAAGAAGAAGAAGAAGAAGAAGAAGAAGAAGAAGAATGTGTGTGAATGTAAGAAATGTTACAATAAAGTCTATATCTAGGCCGAGTTGTTTTACTGTAAGGAAAGTAAAAGGAGAAAAAATGTCCTATCTACAAAACCACACTGACACAGAGATTACACACTACAATCAAAGGTTTAACAATATTTAATGAAAATAGGTCATGGAGGTAGGAACAGTAACCCCTACATATTGCAGTTTGCCATAAATCTTATCCAGCGTGTCCAAGCAATGCAGGGTTCAAATGATCTTCATGAGCAGAACAGCGAACATGGCTGGAATGACGGTTGTGGCCATAGATTTGCCTTTAGCTAAGTGAGGGATAATCATTCACATCATACTGTGACTATTATGACAAAATGAAAAAAGGACTCCAGTTACAGCTTCTTACAATACAATTAGTTTGCAATAGTAAAAATACTATATATATTGTAAATTAGAAACTGGGGAGCAATGCTTTCCTCTCAATCATATTACAGCATTCCATGCATAATCTTCACTGCACAACTAGTGACAGAGTGAAAAGCATCCTGGTACAATGCAGTAAGGACTCTACTCTCCTCCTAATAACAAGTTTCCCACTGGACACAGACCTAAATTTGGTTGAGTTGTTCAACTAATGTCAATTCAATTCAATGCCATTGAATTTAGGTTAAAAGTTGGGTGAAAAAATATTAAATTCCATTACGTTGATGACTTGTTACAAATCCAATCAGTGTTCCACGTTGATGCAACGACATCATATTGAATTTATTTGTTGAAATGATGTGGAAACAATGTTGATTCAATCAGTTTTTGCCCAGTGGGTTGTGATATATCTATCCATCTATCTATCTATCTATCTATCTATCTATCTATCTGTCTGTCTGTCTGTCTGTCTGTCTGTCTGTCTGTCTGTCTGTCTGTCTGTCTGTCTGTCTGTCTGTCTGTCTGTCTGTCTGTCTGTCTGTCTGTCTGTCTGTCTGTCTGTCTGTCTGTCTGTCTGTCTGTCTGTCTGTCTGTCTGTCTGTCTGTCTGTCTGTCTGTCTGTCTGTCTGTCTGTCTGTCTGTCTGTCTGTCTGTCTGTCTGTCTGTCTGTCTGTCTGTCTGTCTGTCTGTCTGTCTGTCTGTCTATCTATCTATCTATCTATCTATCTATCTATCTATCTATCATTCCCTTCCAATGCTTCTTTCTTTACTCATTGAATCAACTGCTAATTGAGCTGATTCAATAAATTAGCAGATGCAATTGGGACATGGCTGGCATGTGATCTGGATAGGTTTCTAGTATACAGAGCTGAGATCCCTCTCCGAACTCCCAGGTCAAAAGTAGTGCAGTATTAAGGGAATAGGGTGTAATTTGGGACACACACACACACACACACACACACACACACAGTGTTTCAGTCAGCAGCTGGTGGCGTAAGTGCATGTTACTCTAGCAAGCTGTTTTATTCAAGTGCATTGGGTAGTCTCCCTACATGTTACATTTTTTGTGTAGTATTTATAGGATCACATCTCAAAGCCATTGTGTACTTCTTGTACTCCCCTTGTAGGACATTAGCCTCCTTCATGTAAGGCAGGTGGTGAGGGAGATTCTTAAAATGCTATTGTTTGCACTGTCAAACTAATTTCAGTTCTCTCTAAAAAACATTATCGGAAAGCCTGGTAAAAAGTAACCTTGTCCCCAGGCTCAACTGCAAGAGAGAGACGGCTGGGGGAACAAGACTAGGCAGTAAGACCATAACTTGGCCTTATTGTATGCACTTTAATTCTGTCTCTGGTGTTCAGTTCCTGAGATCCAATCCAATCAGCGGCCGATCAGCATAGACTGTATCAGATAAATGAGACTAACCTCAATAACTTATGTGACTTTGACTTCATGGTTTTAATAACCTCCATAACAAATCATCGTACCCCTACAACAAAATGTATGTCACGTCTCCAGAGTTGAGTCAAGGTTAAATATATAATGGAACAGTCCTGAAATATTAAATCAATTCAAAAAGCATAACTAATGCTGTCAGATGAAGTGTTATGATTAATTAAAAAGTAGGATGGGTCTGACTGGGTCACTATAAAGAGAACTCACCAGACGCTCATCAATCTTTTATCACTCTACTTTCAGGAAAGTTGGACAAAATCAGACATGGTCTACATTGAAAATGGCAAACCTATGCAGTGGTGTAAAGTACTTAAGTACTTATACTTGAGTCATTTTCTATTTGCGTATCTTTACCTTTACTCAAGTATGACAATTGGGTACTTTTTCCACCACTGACCCTATATTCCCTACATAGTGCATTACTTTTTACCAGATCACCAGCGGCCTTGGTCTAAAGAAGTGCACTATATAGGGAATAGGGTGCCTTTTGTGACACACAACCCATGCTTTCCAAAGCCCATTGCTTCATGTGTTGTTATTGAGGAAGTCACTATAGAGCTGGAAAGCACACAATGTGTCCTGCAAACATTATCTAATTAAATTCATTAGACCAAAGATGGGCCTAATTATTTCATGTAATTAAATTCATGTATTCAAGATACTTTCTTGTGTTTTTACCTTTACCTCAAACACATTAATTAAACAGCCACATTTTTTCAGCATTCCACCGTCTCAATCACCTTCCATTGCCCCTTGCCACCTTCTTCATCAGCTACCATAGAGCTTATCAAGGTAAAATGGAAGGTGATTGAGAAGGTGAAATGCTGAATTTCATTATAAAGGTGAACCAACTGTAGTCTACATTGAACTTCATATTTCATGAAATGCACATGAAGAATAGGCTATCAATTTCCATAATCAACAGAGCACATCTCCCTGGGGAATGCTATATAGCAGCCTCGATACATTGTATTCCTTTCAATTGTATCAATTGAACAGGGAGAACACTGTAAGAACGGCCCATGTTCTGAATTCTGTCGCTGTACATTTCAAAAGTGCTGAACAAAGAGTTATATTGACTACGTCCGTCCTAGCTCGCTCATTAATGTCTTAATCGAAATTACGGATTGCCTCATATTCGCTTGTCGTCCCATGCCATAGTTAGTACATCTCAATTGTCAGTAGAAACCACATTTGTTTAAGCAAGTCAGCCGTATTTAAAGGCAGTAAATTAGGCTGAATTAACTGTTTCGCTGCCAGACAAGGCTCCGCTGATAGCCAGGTGTAGCAGTGGTAAGATGTTGGGACTGCTGTTGGGACTCTGCTGTTGGGACAGCTTTATGTAGGCCCTAACACTTTGTGGGCACCGTTTGTCACTATTACAGTGCAATTCATGTATTGTTTAGTGTTGTGTTGTGTAGTGGCTTTGCTGGCATGCATCTCACATTAGTTTTTTTTGCCCCACCAAGATTTACATGCTAAAATCGTCATTGTCTTCAATACAACATTAGTTTAACTGTATCACCTGCAGGTTAGCGTTTTTCATCATGAATCTTGTTCTGGAGGCAGCTCTGCAGAGTGATCACTAGCTGGCACAGCCATAAAGTAAAATAAATCAATATTTAAACCTAACCGTAACCTTAACCACACTGTTAACCCTAATGTCTAACCTTAAATTAAGACCAAAATGCTCATTTTTGTTTTCATAAATGTTTACAATATAGCCAATTTGGACTTTGCAACAGGCCTATCTAAAGGGAAATGGCTCAGTTCTGCCTTCAGGACAAGACTCATTAAGATAAACGTCAACCTGCTTATTAACTCCTGTGTCCAATTTTACTTGTGGAAAGTCCTGTTTTAATTTTAGACCACACAAATTCATACTGTTATATACTTGTGAGGACAACAAGAGTCCAACACATAGCCTACTAGGCTACTAATGATAGCCTATCCACTAACAATGTAATTTTTCCTTGAATGCTAATTTTTCCTTGAATGCATGCTTGTCAACAAAGATTGATGAGTAGCTTGGGAAATGAGGGTTTGCCTAAATAATTTGATAAGCTCAATATATATATATATATATGTGTGTGTGTGTGTGTGTGTGTGCTTTATAATGTCCAAATTTTAATTTGGCGCGCACTTTTTCCCGCCGTTAATGGTCAGTATGACGTATTCACACCTTAAAAATGTTCTAAATAATTTACATTAAACGTAGTCAAAAATGATCTTCACACAACGTTCGACAAACATCTCAGAGGACACGGGCTGCTTTTTGATTCGGATAGCCTAATGAACGGTAACATCACGCATTCCAACAGATTGTCTAATGCCAAAGGGCTATTGCGCGCAGGCATCCTTTTACATGATTTAGGTCGAGACGTTGACTCATGCTACCTGTTAACCTCATAGGCTTTGACACCGGAGGAGACATGATAGGCTATATGAAAGGTATTCAACCGAGTACCTTACCTTTTCCTCTCGTTTCCTTCGCCATCCCAACCTCTGTGTCTCCACCAAGGTAGGTGCGGAGTCACTGGGGTGCAATTTTGTCAGATAGTTTTCCCTAGTGGGCGCTCACTCCATCTCCGCACCTTGACGCCAGCCAGGCGGACGATAGGTAGCCCTGAGGCAGAGAGGCTGCGCTTTTTGTCTCGGTTTGAATTCTGCAGCTGAGCTCCTCTGGTTCATCGGTGACAAGACCCACATCCAGCGGATCTGCCTCTTATACTAAACACACTTTCAGTATTTGTATCTGTGCAGACTTCGCTACTGCCCTCCCCTACACTACTGTCATATCAGTAGAACTGCTTCAAGGACCAGTGTTAGACTGCCTCCAGTGGCTCGCTGGTGTGCCACCCAACGGCGTCCGTTGCATGAATTGGCTCTGCCTCCCGCACGGTTGGGATTCCAAGCAAAGAAATGAGTCCACAGTGACACATTGATGCAAACTGTGATGCATTTCTAACCATTGACGTGAGGTCTAGAGACAAATATAGCCCTATTGGGGCTCCAGAGTGGCGCAGTGGTCTAAGGCACTGGATTCCAGTGCTAGAGGCGTCCCTACAGACCCTGGTTCGATTCCAGGCTGTTTCACAATCCGGCAGTGATTGGGAGTCCCATAGGGCGGAGCACAATTGGCCCAGCGTCGTAGGAATGTGTTCTTAACTGACTTGCCTAATTAAATAAATATTGGAAAACAGCCTATTGGAAAATGACAACTACAAAATCTAACTTGTGCCTATTCAATTAGGTAGTTATGATTGTAGAGTAAAAAACCTATAAGCCTATAAACAACAGTCTGTGGTTAATGTTTCAGTATTTTGAACCATAAGTAGGCTGCATTAAGCAGACATGACAAATAGCTTGACGAAGGCTCTTTATTGACCTTAAAGACATGATGATGATAATGACTGTCTGAGCCACAGATGGGGGCCTGAAGGGCAAGGCCTGACTCTCACCTTGTCATCACTCTAGCTTTATTTCCTACAGCCTTGGCTCCTCCACAATGTTAGGCCAGTGACCCAACTATAAAACATACTGGAACCAGAGTTCCACAGCATAGCGTCTTAACACGTTCCTCATGGTCCACAGACGGCTCACATCACATCTTAGGCTTTGTGCAGAGAGGACTGTTGCTTTTGAGAGAAACGTGTTATTAGCCACATGGATCAGGTGCATGCATTAATCACCTGCATGATGATGAGGGATGTAGTCGGAGTCCCAAATGGCACCCTATTCACTACAAAGTGCACTATAGTGTACTTCTGTCCTAGTCTGGTCAAAAGTATTGCACTATAAAGGCAAAGGGTCACATGGATAATCAGATTAGTTCACGGCTGCATTACCATTAGGGATGTAGCCTATTGAATGTGATCTGTAGAAACACAACTCAGGGGAGTAAGGCTGGCTGGCTTGCTTCAGACATTCAGTGCCTAATCTATGATGTTTTATAGATTTCCCTGCTCTGACATTGTCAAACAGCTTGGGCTCACTCTCATAACAGGCTGTCATATCTATCAAATAATATGCTATATTGCAACCTGGTGTCAGAGCATTAAGTATTATTCTGTATGTAAATCCGAACACTCCATTTAGTTACGATATGTTACGTTTCATATGGTATGTATTCATTTGTGGATGTTCAGCTCCCATTTCGTATATTGTGTTACCAATTAAAATTTGTATTATATGTGCTGAATTTGCTAAACGTACAATATGTACTGCTCACAGCACCTCTGCTGAGACAATCAGTGACCCCACCTCCGCCCCTGCCCCCCCTGGACTGATCCTCAACACCCCCCTTCCCCCCACCTCCCCACCTGGGCTGGCTTTCACCACCAACCAAGTGAAGAGAGAGCTGGAGAGACTACACCAGTGGAAAGCGGCGGGCCCTGATGGCATCAGCCCAAGGGTGCTGAGGGTCTGTGCTGACCAACTGTGTGGAATACTCCAGCGTCTTTTCAACCTTAGCCTGAGCCTAGAAAGGGTCCCTGTGCTGTGGAAAACATCCTGCCTCGTCCCAGTGCCCAAGAAGGCACACCCCACTGTCCTGAATGACTTCAGACCTGTAGCGCTAACATCCCACATCATGAAGACCCTGGAAAGGTTAGTCCTCGCTCACCTCAGACCCCTGGTGTGTTCATCATTGGACCCCCTGCAGTTTGCATACCAGCGCAACATCGGGGTGGATGATGCAATCATCTACCTTCTGCAGAGGGCCTACTCTCACCTGGACAATGCAGGTTGCACTGTGAGGGTCATGTTTTTTGACTTCTCCAGTGCCTTCAATACCATTCAGCCCCTGCTACTGGGTGAGAAGATGAGGAGGATGAAAGTGGAAGCACCCTTAGTCTCCTGGGTCACGGACTACCTGACCGGTAGGCCACAATTTGTGCGACTACAGAGCTGTGTGTCAGAACGGGCAGTTAGCAACACAGGGGCCCCCCAGGGTACGGTCCTGTCCCCCTTCCTGTTCACCCTCTACACCTCAGACTTCAGATATAACTCTGAAACATGCCACCTACAGAAGTTCTCGGATGACTCTGCTATTGTAGGGTGCATCAGGGGTGGGCAGGAGGAGGAGTACAGGAGCACAATCAGTGACTTTGTGTTGTGGTGTGAGCAGAACCACCTTCAGCTCAACATCAGCAAAACTAAGGAGATGGTGGTGGACTTCAGGAGAACCAAGGCACAACTGACTGCAGTCCCTATAAAGGGGATGGATGTGGAAATGGTTGAGTCATACAAGTTCCTGGGTGTCCATATGGACAACAGACTGGAATGGGCTGGTAACACCGGGGCCCTGTACCAAAAGGGCCAGAGCCGACTCTACTTTCTGAGGAGGCTCAGGTCCTTCAACGTGTGCAGTAAACTACTGCATACCTT
Source organism: Thymallus thymallus (assembly GCA_023634145.1). NCBI lineage: Eukaryota > Metazoa > Chordata > Actinopteri > Salmoniformes > Salmonidae > Thymallus > Thymallus thymallus. The sequence continues at coordinate 24,645,196 of CM042379.1, forward strand.
CTACCAGTCTGTGGTGGCCAGTGCCATCTTTTTTGCAGTGGTGTGCTGGGGAGCAAACATCAAAGCCGGTGATGCTTCTCGGGTAAATAAGCTGATCAGGAAGGCTAGCTCTGTCCTGGGGATGAGCCTTGACACTCTAGAGGAGGTGGCGGAGAGACGGATCCTGGCCAAACTGCTGGCCATCATGGACAACGTCACCCACCCTCTGCACGCTATGGTTATGACGCAGAGGAGCACTTTCAGTCACAGACTGATCCCACCACGGTGTGCCAGAGAGCGCTACAGGAGGTCCTTCCTGCCGGCGGCTATGAGACTGTATAATGCCTCACCGGGGTGCCGTGCCGTCGGCAACATAGATCTGGAACTGTTGGGGTGCTAGGACCTAGTTTAACAATTATGCATCCATCCGTGAGTAACTCTGGTCCGTCAGCACTCATCCACTCAGGACCTATTTATTCATACAGGTCTGTATATACATACTCATGTACAGTTGTTATATTATATCACATGCATTATTGTAAGTAATTATTGGACGTAGGCATTCACTCAGGAATGCATATTAGTATCCTGCCAGTTGCACCTTTTCTCATTGCTTTTAGTATATCGAATGTGCAATAAGTGCAGTTGTCTGTAATTAAACCCTGCGCACTAAGGACTGTATTATAAGGGAATTACTATTATTACCCCAAATGATATCATACACACATTTAGCTATTAAAGTATCTCTTCCTGTCATTTACCTGTACAGTTTGTGTAAACATGCAAGTATTCACTTATCTGTAAATATAACTGTATACCTAACTGTACAGCTAATTTAACCATGCAAAATGTTCACTTACCTGTTCATTTACCCAGTCTGTCTATTAAGTAAACTATTATTACCCTCGCTCATATCATACGCATTTTTAGCTACTGAAGTATTTCTCTGCCATCGACCTGTATAGTATAGTTAACCATCCAACATCCACCAACGTATAGTGTACATATTCAGCCAACCACCCATACTATGCAATGTCCTTTTATAGCTTTTTTTTTTTTTTTTTTTTTTTTTTTTGCACTCCAGATATCTTGTATTTCTATACTTTTTCATACTGCCGCTCTATGTATCATGTACCGTGTATCTGTCTTTTGTGTACTTTCGTTGTGGCATTTTGCACCTGCCCTGTGTTTTGTTGTAGCTGCTTGACAATGAAATTTCCCCCCCGGGGGATCAATAAAGTACCTATCTATCTATCTATCTATGTTAAGAATTTGCCAAAACGTACAATATGCTATGATTTAAAAAAAAGTATGATACAGTATGTTACGAATTCTAGCTAGGTGGCTAGGTGGCTAAAATTAGCTAGCACGCTAACATCAGCTAAGCGAGGGGTTAGGGGTTAGAGTTAAGTTTAGGAGTTAGGTTACAGGGTTAAGCTCAGGGTTAGGTGAAAGGTTAGCTAAAAGCATTAAGGTTAGTTAACATGCTAAGTAGTTGCAATGTAGCTAAAAAGTTGTAAGTAGTTGAAAAGTTGCTAATTAGCTAAAATGCTAACATTGTCCGTGATGAGATTTGAACTCGGAACCTTTGGGTAAGTAACCATCTGTCTTATGTAACCATACCAAACGTAACATATCATACTAAATGAGTGTCTCAGGTTTATATACATAATAATATGTAATGCTCAGAGATATTAATTATATATTAATTTAGATCACTGTCATATCTATCAAATCAAATCTATTCATTTAGACCACTTCGAATAGGCTGAAACTATGACACCTGCTGTCTATATGTGAAAAGCCCATTCAGATAAACATACTAATATCATATTAATCCCTACATGTATAGAAATCATATTACCAAAGGACACCCATGTTCCTGACCCCAAACAATATAGTGTACTGTAACACAAAAAACTCATAGTAGACTCTCAACCTGAAAATATCATTGTAGGTTCCCAAATGAATAAAACCTGAAAAACTCATTATAGAGTCCCAACTTGAACCATCTACCAAGCACAGTGGAAAATATGGGAGAGCAGTGATTGTCTGTTGTTGTGCACAGCAATGCAACAACATACATATAGTTAGCCTAGCTAGCACATGACCACACAAGAGGTCATAGCCTGCAAATCAGAGCAGCACCAGCATCACTCTATCTGCAGCTCTGCACCCTGGTGCCATGTAATGACTATCGATTGCGCCAAATGCACGAGGCTAAGCCATCTCCCTCCAATCTGTGTACCGGCCACAGCCACGCTATATTACCCAACCCAATGAGGGCCCAGGCTATTTGTACCAGTCAGGATGACCAATGACAAAATACTTCTGGCCCAAGACACTGTATTGAGATTCTAGCAGGAGAGAGTAAAAGGAAAGAGAGACAGAGAGATAGATAGATAGAATGTATTACACCCATTGGCCTCACTCACAAGAAAAAAAGTTAATTCAATTTAGGTCGAATATTTTGGGGCTCCCGAGTGGCGCAGTGGATTAAGGCGCTGCATCTCAGTGTAAGAGGTGTAACTGCAGACACTGGTTTGAATCCAGGCTGTATCACATCCGGCCGTGATTGGGAGTCCCATAGGGTGGGGCACAATTGGCCCAGTGTCGTCCAGGTTTGGCCCGAGGGTAGGCAGTCATTGTAATAAGAATTTCTTCTTAACTGACTTGCCTAGTTAAATAATAACTTTTTTATTTAGAAGCAATCTCATCCCATGCCACAGTGTGCCAAGTCTACAGCAGACTGCTTTGAGACCCCCCCCCCGCCCCAAACTCATCTTTCCCCAATACAATGACTGAGGATACAGCATGGGTTGTTAATAAAAAAACAGTTTATTCAAAAACAAATATAAATACATGGTTTCAATTCTTTATCAAACACAGTAAGCATTTTGAAAACAAGCACACAATATTTTTCCGAATGTAAACAAACAAAAAGAAAACAGAGAATTAGTAGGAAGGCAAAGGCTGGTGGTGGTGGATGTTTATCACGTTACGCTTGATGGTTTCCATCAAGGCTGAAAATCACTGTTCTAGCCCTTAGGGTTTACTCCAGTAAGGCATTAAGGGAGCGCTCAAACAGTCATAGGATGGAAGACTGGATTTAGCCCACTGAGGTACAACACTAGACATACAGTGAGTGCACAAAACACATGCGCTTTCCATGACAGACTGACCAGGTGAATCCAGGTGAAAGCGATGATCCCATATTGAGGTCACCTGTTAAATCCACTTCAGTCAGTGTAGACGAAAGGGGAGGAGACAAGTTAAATAATTATTTTTAAGACATGAGACATGGATTGTGTACTGTATGTGTGCCATTCAGAAGGTGAATGGGTGAGACAAAATATGTAAGTGCCTTTGAACGGGGTATGGTAGTAGCTGCAAGGCACACCGTTTTGAGTGTCAAGAACTGCAACGCTGCTGGGTTTGGTCCACCACCCAACGGACATCCAGCCAACATGGCACAACTGTGGGAAGAATTGGAGTCAGGATGGTCCAGCATCCCTGTGGAACACTTTCGACACCTTATAGAGTCCATACCCTGAAGAAATTAGGCTTTTCTGAGGGCAAAAGGGGGTGTAACTCAAAGCACCTGATCTCAGCACTCAGTACCAATTGTCTTTCTGCACTACTGGATTTGTCCTATTTATGTACCAGTCTGTCATAAGAGACATGGGGCTGCTCCAGTGAGGGTCAGTGGGTTCTAGCAGAAAAGCAGCCAAGAGATGACCCCATGTGCAGATTGTCTACAAACAACAATGAACGTTGTAGCTCAAGTCTGAAATAAAGACCTTTTGCCTTTTATCCATCCACACAGACTTAGCTTTCAATACATATACAAATTCTAACCATGCCTCATGACAAAGCAAGGATAAGGGTTTCACATTTGATAGCTAGCTCTGACTGGCACTGCTTTAAGATTACCCACAGCCTTGTGTTGAGGGGAAAAACGAGGTTGTTTCTCTCTTGTTGCTGATGCAGAGGTTTTATAGGTCAGATTATATGATGACATCAGGGAGATCTTTGCCCAGGGAGGGCAAATGCTGTGCTGATTAATTTCTCAACTGGAACAGCTGCTCTCCTCTCCCATATCCACACCCAGAGCATGGATCTAACTACTACAATCACTTCAGTAGTTGTTCAGAGTAAGAGAATATCACTGGTTCTGTAAATATGTCCATATGACTACTATAGAGAGAGAAATTATCTCCCTTGGTGAAGATCATATCCGATTTTTTAAGAATTGTGAAAATTGCCAGCTGAACTGTCCCTGAGAGAAACCTAAAATGACTCTATACAGCCTGAATTCATATTACCATGACTAGTCAATATTGATGGTCACATGAATTCTGTCTTTGACTAGGATAATTATGCTGGCTAACATACTGTAGAGACAGGCCATTTGCACGATTAAAACAGTGGAAAAGGAGAGAGTCCTGTATATGGGTGGATGTAGTTCCCATTGATAAAGCCATTTGCATCTAATTTAAAAATAAATTTTATAATACTAATATCATTAAGGTTATCAAGTGAATCACCCCAATACCTCATTTTGACAAAATAAATAAAAATATTGTACCAGAAAAAAGTTATTACAAAATAAACTTTGAGCATCAGTATAAAACAAGTCTGCCATGAATGTGCCATAAAACATCCCAAGAAAATGTATCAAAGCTCACAAAACCAATTTCATTATATTCTGTGTTGTGTGTAAACAGATCAGAATAGATCATAGACAGAGATCTTGTTGTTCTGTTTGTTAACTGTGTTGATAATACATTTCTGTGATGAGTCTGTGTTGGCTGTCTGGGGCGGGAGGTGACACACTCACAGCATAGGTATAAATAGACAGCATTCAGCACCCCGACAATGAAATATAATTAGATATTTGCCATCCTGACTCTCACAGACAAACAATATGTTTTTCAATTTCAAGTATTCTTCAATTCAAAAACTCCTATTATAATGCTGCGATGGCTCCTAGATTCCAATTTGTACGTGCATAAGCCTGTATGTACTCAGATACCCACACAAAACACATTTGGCGGAGAGAAAGAGGGTCTGATTCAGAGTGAGCTAATTCACTCAGTCACTCTCTGTCCCGTTAGTCAGTTCCCCTAGGGGCCAATTCAACATCTGAATGTGTCTCTCTCCTCCTTCAAGTCTCTCTCCAGGGCCTGAGAACATCCACCACACCAGTAAAGCCTCCCTCATCCAATGTGCACTCATGATATATGCACTCTCATTGAATTTAAAAATCACTAATTTGGATAACATACAGTATTTGGTGCATGCCATGGCAAGTGAAGCACAACATTTCAATGAATGCAATATGCTATCCGGATTTCCTATTAACCAATGAATAGTGCCCTTGGCTTGCAGTCCCCCTATTGTTGATTCCCCAAACAATTAATTTACTTCCATGTTTCAATGTGGAAATGGAAAGCGTGAGTAATCCTCTGGGAGAGGTTTATATGTGGAAAGAGGGGAGATCATCTTCTAATCCGCTGTAATGAAGTAATGTTCTCGCGAAGCTTATCAAAACTAACTTTCCCAATGGAATTCACCCACCCCTTCTGTAAGAACTACAGAAAGGAACCTGCCAAATAGGAATAATCTGCATTGCTTGAGTTCCATTCTATTCTGAATGTTTGTCACATCAATGCAATCAGGGTGCTTTCCAATTATCAATTATTTTTCACTCGTTTCGAACAGTTCTTTCACTATTTTAGTAAAAACCGATGCATCACGCTGTATTTAACACAAATAAATACACATATAAACATTAACCCAGTCAAAACTGAAATCCCATTAGCTGGCTAAAAACTGAAGAATAGGCAAGCTCGTTCTACATCGCCCGGTGGCCCGGGTTGGCAGAGTTTGGAAATGTTTTACCAATCCGTTGGTCCTGAATTGAAATATCCACCTACACAGTACACCTGACGATGCAAACCTAACTCGCCCAATGTCCGTGAAGAGGAAGAGGTCTATTGGCTGTCTAACGGTGGAACTGAAGCAGGAGGGGACATGATTGGCTGAAGGAACTCTGAGGTGAAAACAGCCTCTGCATACTCCTCACAGACGTCCTGGAACTCTGCTGCAACGTCAGCCAGGGCCTCGGACATCAGCTCCCCTGCCAGGCTGGGAGAAGAAGAAAAAGGAACGTGAGAGAAAGAAAAATGTCCCTGAACCAAACAAAAAGGTACAGTGGTATATAAGCTTGTGTGCTTACCAAAGTCTTGAAAGGGTGCACATGCAAAAAAATGTTTGTTCTTGCTTATTCTCTTAAATCTGACAGTGGGATGGAGCAGATATCAGGGACCACACCACACACTGACTGGTATGGGCAGCTTATTAAAAACATCTGACAGATTACTCTGATAAGTGAGAATAGCAGGCTAATTGACGTGGCATTTCCCCCATCTTTCCCTTGATAATGGAGTAATTGGAATGCTCCCTCTGAAACATCCTCCCTCCGCCCAAAATAGGAGTTCCCCACATACAAAGTTCAGATGCATAGCTCAAGAGGATGGCATATGATTGTCTCTCCTGTCATCTCTCCCTCCTGTCATCTCTCCCTCCTGTCATCTCTCCCTCCTGTCATCTCTCCCTCCTGTCATCTCCCTCTCTCTAAAATTAAAGAGGAAACAATAGTAGTTCTCCCTCGGGCTGGCAAGGTTGGTTTTCTTCGCTCACTTTTTTTTTTGCAGCAATTCACACTCCCACACATGCATATGGTGAGAGGAGAGAGAGCCATCTCCAAATGCCAGACCTGAGTATCTGTCCTTCGATACCGTTAAGAAACATTGCCGGATTATTAATTTACATCTGCTTCTCTTTGAAATGTCTGAATATGATGCGTTTCTGAGACAAGGGGGATTTTCTGCATTGCACCAAATTAATAATTATTTCAAATATGCAAATGTATGGGTGGGCTAGAATAACAACTGTGAACACCAGAGACCAGATACTGTAGCACAGTATGCTAAACCATGCAGACACATGCACCCCACAACTAGTCAAACACTGGGCCTAATGTTTGAATAAGCAAAGAGCACAATATTTGTGGAAGAGTTGTGTAGCCAGGTGAATTATCCATCCTCCTACACACGGTGTCATTCATAACTGGGTAGGAAATAAGACAAATCTGTCGAGATGGCTTAGGGGACAACAAACCCAAGCAGCAAAATTAGCATTTGAGAAAGTGAAACATTGAAAAGTACTATAGTTGTGCCTGTACTGCTAGGCTGCGTCCCAAATGGCACTAGTAAGACTGTACCCATAGGTCCCTGATCAAAAGTAGTGCCATCTGTTAGTCCATCTCACCTGTCTGCAATGGCCCAGGGGTTGAAGCTTCCCACAGCCTCGTGGGCTACCAGGCGGAGGTAGGCCTCGTGGTCCTGTCTGTACTGCTGGATACTCCTCTGCATGCTGGCTGGCACAGAGAGTCGCGTCCCCTCTCCCCTCCTCTCCCCTGGGGCTGGGAAGGTGCTGCTGCAGCCAGGTTGACCTGGGGAGTCCTCCTCCCTGATGCTGCCCTCAGACAGGACACTGTGGCTGTAGAGAGACGGAGAGACAGACAGGGTGTTCAGGCTGTGGCGAGAGAGAGACATACAGACAGAGTATGCTCGAGTTGTGGAAAGACAGAAACAGACAGACAGGATGCTCAGTCTGAATACCAGACTGATGGAGCTTCACACCATCTTTTCATTACATTGTCCTCCTCTCAATTCAGTCTGCTTCAATTGGGTACATCTGCCAATGGAAGTGGAAAAGCAGCAGCCTGTAATAGAACTGCTATTCATCGAGGTAGGGGCCGGAGCCAACTGTCAAATTGAGAGGCGAGATGTTTGGAAGAGCAAGGAGTCCCCTGGTAACCGAACATCCTCTTCATAAAGCCTCACTGTGGTCCCGTAGAGGCATAGAGAGAGAGAGAGAGAAAGAGAGAGAGGAAGTTGAGAGGGGTGTGCCTCAACCCCACACTCCCCTGCCCCAAGTGCAGGGTGTCAGCTGGGCAATGTCAAAGCCAGGGTTGTAATATTCTTTCTGTGAGCAAATCAGTCTAGCTCTGACAACAGCACTCTGGCTGTTACTATATTTATAGACAGACGCAGCAGTTCCACAAGCAGATTGCCTCTCTAATGTTCTCCCCACACACCAACTCAGGTTCAGTCCCATCCCTGACCCTGTTAGCTCATGCTGTTCCTGGGGTATGCACAACATGGGGCCAGGCTGTGGGCAGACAGACACACAAGGAGAAGTGCCAGGATGGGTAATTCACTGCTAGCCCTACCAATCCCATTCATCCCTGGACTAACCGGTGCCCCTGCACAATGACTCGGTACCGGTACCCCCTGTATATAGCCTCGTTATTGTTATTTTATTGTGTTCATTTTTATACTTTAGTTTTTTAACTACATTACATCGTTGGTTAAGGGCTTGTAAGTAAGCATTTCATGGTAAGGTCTACACCTGTTTTATTTGGCGCATGTGACAAATAAAGTTATATTTGATCATAATCACCCATCTCCATCATAATCACCCATCATAATCACCCATCATCTCAATCATAATCACTTACCTCAATTCAACCCAGGTCACAGAGAGACAATGTTCTATAGCCTCTTATGAAGTATAGATAACAGTCTAATGTCTGTTGAAATATTATAATAACAAACAATGCATTTGGACTGAGTACCGAGTCCACTTAAAAAAAAAAAAAAAAAAGGCCTAAAAAGACATACCCAAACCTAGCTGCCTGTAGCTCAGGACCTGAAGCTAGGATATACATATTCTTGATACCATTTGAAAGGAAACACTTTGAAGTTTGTGGAAATGTGAAATTAATGTAGGAGAATATAACACATTAGATCTGTTAAAAGTTAATACAAAGGAAAAAACATGGGGTGGGGGATGTATGAGTTTGTCACATCTTTGAAATGCAAAAGAAAGGACGTAATATTACTTAGGAGTCCAGGCGCAATTTAGATTTTGGCCACTAGATGGCAGCAGTGTATGTGCAAAGCTTTAGACATTACTAATGAACCATTGCATTACTGTTCAAGATGTTGTATCAAGTCTGCCCAAATCTGCCTATTGGTTTATTGATTTTCAAGTACAAAACTGTGCACTCTCCTCAAACAATAGCATGGTGGGCCTCCCGAGTGGTTCAGTGGTCTAAGCACTGCATCGCAGTGCAAGCTGCATTACTACAGATGCGGGTTCGAGCCCCATCTGTGTCGCAGCCGGCCGCGACCGGGAGACCCATGAGGCGACGCACAATTGGCCCAGCGTCGTCCGGGTTAGGGAGGGTTTGGCCAGCCGGGTTGTCCTTGTCCCATCGTGCTCTAGCATCTCCTGTGGCGGGCCGGGCGCAAGCACGTTGACTCAGTCGCCAGGTTTACGGTGGTTCCTCCGACACATTGGTGCGTCTGGCTTCCGGGTTAAGCGTTCATTGTGTCAAGAAGCAGTGCGGATTGGTGGGTTGTGTTTCGGAGGACGCACGCTCTCAACCTTCGCCTCTCCCGAGTCCGTACGGGAGTTGTAGCGATGGGACAAGACTGTAACTACCAATTGGATATGACGAAATTGGGGAGAAAAAAAAACAAAACAAAAAAAACACAATAGCATGGTATTATTTCACTGTAATAGCTGCTGTAAATTGGACAGTGCAGTGACATTAACAAGAATTTAAGCTTTCTGCCCATATAAGATATGTTCTAGGAATTATTTTTTCTCTTGCTAACAACACAGCGAGGAGAAAAGACCCAATAGAAGCCTCTGAAATCCTCGATGAGCAAACAATAGAATCAAAGAATCTATGAGTGATAGGCATAGTGAATGGTGTGTGCACTGCTTTCATAAGCTATGCGATATGGTTATACATCTCTGGTTTGTGTGTGTTGTCTGCAGTGGAGGGGCCTGCTGACTCCCACTCCCTGTGCTGAGCAGTGATGGTTGTGTCAGGCACGCACGCACACACACACACACACACACAAACACATTGGCTCCCCACACTAATTGGCAGCTGTGCCTACTCACCGCTTCCAAAACACACAGCACTAATCACTGGTTTCATACATTCTACACACACACACACACACACACACACACACACACACACACACACACACACACACAAGGATTAGCTACCACTATCCATTCCTTATAGAATCACCAGCCCCCTCTAGTGACTGTCTGACATACTAAACAGGTTTTCTTCCTAGTGATTTAAACACAGTGTAAATCGTCCTGTGGTGGACTGCCCTATAAAAAGTGTGAGAACAGAATGTCATTAACATAATGATACCAATAACTCTCTCTCTCTCTCTCCTTAGATTTATCCTTAGTTTACCTCTTTTCTACTAACAATCCATTATGCAGAAACAAAGTTTGTACTTCATCACAACAAGTATGCATGAGTAGTAATTGAGCATAGTTTAATTGAGCAATTAGCTGTGTCCATAACTTGCCTAAAGCTCTCTGCACTGGCCCTGAGCTCCACTCCACCTCTGTCTGATGAGGTCCCAAAGGGATCCATTTGATTTTATTTAACCTTTTTTTAAATCAAGGAAGTCCCATTGAGGTCAGAAGACCTCTTCTACAAGGGAGACTTGGCCAAATTAATGAATGACGTGGAAAAGCATAAGGACAGCCAGAGAAAAAGCACCATAACTTTGATGAGGCATTACATCAACCAGTTACGCACCGTCATCTGGTCCATTATTTCCTTTCACTAAATCAGGTCTACTGATTGCCTATTGCCTGGCATCAAAGTGGGCATTATCATATGGTGGAAAGGCTATATTTCAATGTCTACAATTTCAGTGGAGCTACTTCCCAGATATGGGAATGTAATTAGAAACATTTAATGAGAACAATACAACACTAGACATATGGGAATAATGTTAATCTTGAATCTAGAAGCTACACTGTGGTAATATATTTATCCTGTGCTACTGTTCATATTGAAGCTAGGAGCTACACTGTGGAAATAGATTTAGCCTGTGCTACTGTTCATCTTGAAGCTAGGAGCTACACTGTGGAAATAGATTTAGCCTGTGCTACTGTTCATATTGAAGCTAGGAGCTACACTGTGGTAATATATTTAGCCTGTGCTACTGTTCATCTTGAAGCTAGGAGCTACACTGTGGAAATAGATTTAGCCTGTGCTACTGTTCATCTTGAAGCTAGGAGCTACACTGTGGTAATATATTTAGCCTGTGCTACTGTTCATCTTGAAGCTAGGAGCTACACTGTGGAAATAGATTTAGCCTGTGTTACTGTTTATCTTGAAGCTAGGAGCTACACTGTGGAAATAGATTTAGCCTGTGCTACTGTTTATCTTGAAGCTAGGAGCTACACTGTGGAAATAGATTTAGCCTGTGCTACTGTTCATATTGAAGCTAGGAGCTACACTGTGGTAATATATTTAGCCTGTGTTACTGTTTATCTCTTCTGATCTGAGCAGGGAGGGCAGAAAGCAATCTGAGAAATGTAATTCCCATATGAGCCATCCAACAGGCAAAAGTGTGCTGTTGTTATCAGAAGGGATTCACTTACGGAATAATAAATCACCTCCGCTCTGAATAACACTTCTGATATATCAAGAACGGATGTGATCTTGACGAAGAACGACAATAGGACTACGAGGGCTGACAGAGAACCCTCCAGAGAAATATACATTTTATCACTGGCAGTACAGTGCTAGAGATGTGCACTTAGCAACAATTTCTGCCTTCAGCAAGATGTGGCTGCACACATGAGGATAAACATGTAGAAATATAATTATGTCTCTTCGATATGTGAAGATGTTCCAAGATAAACACTATCTCACCAAGAGAAGAATCAGTGAGCCAGACACACTACATGGTACAGAAATCCCTCTAGAGTAATTCCATTTGAAACCAGGACAAAAAAAATACCATGATTTTGGGGGATTTTCATTAACTTTTATCCATATAATGATCCCTTGGAGCAGGGCTTCCCAAACTCGGTCCTGGGGAGTTTGCCCTAGTACTACACAGCTGATTCAATTGAGAAATAATTAATCAAAGTTGGCATATTTATTACATTTTGGCCTTACCTAGGCCTCCTTTAAGACTCAAATTGGTGTCATATGAAGCTTTACCTATTGCTCTGTAGTATTTTGATTTCAGTAAAAAACTATGTCTACAATATTGTATGAATATTGACAAATAATATTATTGTAATTTACCTGTACAGTTCATTTAACCATGCAAATATTAATTTACCTGTACATTTAACCAGACTGAATATTAAGTAAACTATTATTACCCTAATTTATATCATATAAACTTTAAGCTGTTTAAGTATCTTTTTCTGTCATCGACCTATATAGTTAACCATGCAGATATTTTTTATTTATATCAACTTGCAATAATAATGATTTTTTCGCCTAACACTCTATAACAATGTATAGTGTACATATTCAGTCATTCACGCATACTATGCAATGACTTTTTATAGCTTTTTGAACTCCAGACTTCTCGTATTTTTATACTATTTCATACTGCCACACTATGTATCATGTATTAGTCTTTTGTGTATTTCGTCCTGGCAATTTGCACCTGTCCTGTGTTTTTCGTAGCTGCTTGACAAAGACATTTCCCCTCTGGGATGGATGGATAAAGTATCTATCCATCTATCCATCCATCCATCCGCTACACCAACTGATCGATTTTGTTATCAAAGCTTGAGTTTTGAAATATAATATGGTCTGAGAAGAACAATATTGGCAAGCCAGGCATATAACCAAAATGCTGTGATAATGTATAAGGCCTACTGCATCATTAGGATAATGTTACATTCCTACAGAACAGTTTTCATTAGGATAATGTTTAATTCCTACAGAACAGTTTTCATTAGGATAATGTTACATTCCCACAGAACAGTTTTCATTAGGATAATGTTACATTCCCACAGAACAGTTTTCATTAGGATAATGTTACATTCCCACAGAACAGTTTTCATTAGGATAATGTTACATTCCCACAGAACAGTTTTCATTAGGATAATGTTACATTCCCACAGAACAGTTTTCATTAGGATAATGTTACATTCCCACAGAACAGTTTTCATTAGGATAATGTTACATTCCCACAGAACAGTTTTCATTAGGATAATGTTACATTACCACAGAACAGTTTTTATTAGGATAATGTTACATTCCTACAGAACAGTTTTCATTAGGATAATGTTACATTTAAGTCATGTTTAAAAAAAAATCTGAGCGGTAGATCTTGGCTTTTGACTGAGGAAAAGTTTGGTGACCACTGCATTATGGAGAGGCCTGGGTAAGGCCAAAAAGTCATAAATATGCCAACTTTCATGGATTATTTCTCAACTACGCTTTTAGAAACAAATGTCAAATACAGTATATGCCAACAATCTTTCCTCCAGAGGATCATTCTATGGATTACATTTTGTGAAAATCTCCCAAATCATGTTTTTTTCCCCCCTTGGTTTTCTATGGAATCACTCTCTAGTGGCATTTGAACACATAGGCCTACAGAGAAACATACTGGTAAGGAAGGAGGGGGGGAAAAAACCCTGTGTGTTGGCACATAAAGACCAATCATCTTCAGTCCTCAGTGTTTGGTTGACACAAAAAAAATTCCACGTCCTCAAGGATAACAAAGACTGGATGGAAGAACTCCTGAATATGCTCTGTCACTCTGTCTGGGGGATGAGACAATATCGATGTGCCATTTAGAATCAATAACTATTGCTTTACATGAGACAGAATGTGCTGAAAACTTGCCTGGCATTCTCAGAGACACAATCATTGTGTTGTGCTTTCACACATGAGCGCACTCGTCGATGCAAACAAATACCTGGCTTCATTTTCACTCAGACACCTCCTTCATACAGCTATTGGGTGAACAGCAAGGGAAGTACAAGGGAGAGAATTTTCATGATGCACTCTGCTAGTCTATTTATCGGAATCCTGTCAGAGAGCAGTGTCACACAAACGAAATGACCTGCCACTCAGGCAGGGGTGAGAAGTCCCATTGGACTGGCTAATTCACTGGGCCGTGAGGGAGAAAGACAGAGGCAGACGGCCATCAAACCCTAATGCTATCGTCACAGAAGCAGGATGATACAGGTAACTAGTAGCTACAACAAAGGGTTTGAAGTAAAGCTAAATCTGGCCAATCAAACCTCTAATACAAGTTCAAGAAAGCCAAGCTCAGTGAGTCCTGCGAGCATTGTTTTACCCATAAACTATATGAAATAACAAGTCATAACCTGCGCTATGAATGGAGTTTGGATCTTCCTCCTAACTCACAAAACAGACAGCGAGTTTTAGTAACCTAGTTGCCAGTCTCTGCTCAGCTATTACATGTTTTAGAGGCTGGTACCCAGACTAGTTTACCCGCTTTTTTTAGAGACAGCAATAGAAGGTTACAGATGGATGGGTAAAAGCAGACAGACTGAGTCACAGAAGAGTTGGTCTGAGCCCCTCCAGGAGGTCCAGTTGGGCCAGGATCAGTGAACTACTAACTGCCTTTAATCTGCTAATGGTGTTGCTGCTTGAATCTGTTCCACTGCATCATGCTGGCATGTCCGCTCCACTCAACTCTCAACAACTTAATTCCCATCTCTCACCCTCTCTTTCTTCGTCCTTCACTTTCCTAATTCATTTAAGGTACGGCAGCTACAGCTAAAGCTCTGTGCAGGGGAGGGAGGCAGAGGGTGGGGAGGGGGGTTGGAGGGGGTTAGGCTTGGTCTCATTGCAGCCAGAACAGATTAGGGGTGCAGAAGAACAGCCAGAATTGAGGCACAACAAAGCAGTGCATTCTGGGTAAGGCATAAACAACATTCCACCTCCATCAGTTTTGTTGTGGACGCCAACTGGAAAATAAAGTGATTTACCATTTTTGGACGGTGGTTTGGTTGGGCACTTTCTCACTGTCTTAATTTTATGGGATCAATGTTCTGCATCAGTTTTTTCTCATTATATTGTCCCATGCCATCCTTGTCACCTTAATGAGTTCCTGCCTGATAAGGTGGGAGCAGGTTAAACGATGTCATACACCATTATATAATGAATTCACATTTAGAGGAGACTACTGAGGTCCCATCACGCAGTATAGCAAATATCCTAACCATTAACTACAATCTGCAACATCAACAAATGGTCGGGGTATGGTATTCCAGTCTTCAAACAGTAAATGTATAATTAAAAGATAAGGAATGAGGGGATGTGGTATATGGCCAATATACCACGGCTAAGGCTGTTTTTAGGCACGACACAAGTCGGCGTGCCTAGATACAACCATTAGCCGTGATATATTGGCCATATAGCACAAACCCCAGAGGTGCCTTAATGCTATTATAAACTGGTTACCAACGTAATTAGAGCATTAAAAATAAATGTTTTGTCATACCCGTGGTATAGTCAGCCAATCAGCATTCAGGGCTTGAACCACCCAGTTTATAAATGTAAACCATCTGTCCATACATCCAGATACTATAATAATAATAATAATACACAATGTTCTATTGAATTCTGTGCATATGACTATTCACAGAAACGAGTGCCCAGAAATTTCCTGGGAAAGGGAGAACACAGAAGAGCACGTCAACTCACCCGGTCTCCACAGGGCTCTCCAGGACAATGTCAGCCGTGGTGGTGTGTCTCAGTGCTGGCCTGGTGATCCTAACGGGCTGAGGAGAGACTGGCCTGGAGCCTGGAGCAGACCTCTGGGGCCCTGAGAGAGAGATGGGGGAGAGGGGGATAAGAGAAAGAGGGGTGTAAATGGAGAGTGAGAATGAGGGATAGCCTTGCTCACAACTGGCTAAAACAGCACTAATACAATACCTTCACTTGCAGGGCACCAGAGGAACAACAATTCCAACCCCCATACAAAAGTGTGAGGAGGCTGTGTGGAGGAGTTACTTGGTCTGTTTACTCACCAGTTGTGTCCACTCTGTCCCAGTAGTCAGGGTCTGAGTATGTGATGGTAGCAAAGCGCCTCCTCACAGCTTCCTGGTCTTTCTGCTCAGACACATAATTATTCAGCCAAACAATAACATACAAAGCCTTATCAGGAATCCTGACTGGATTGGACAGTGCATTGACTGCATCTCCACAGCACAGCTTGAAGTCAGCTGTCAAATATCACACAGGCCGGGCATGACAAACTAACCAGTGGTGCCCTTTCAAACTCCCTGTGACCTTTGTGTGGTGGCCTTTCCATAGGGCCGTGCTCAGGGCTCACCTCCATCTCCTCCATGCGCAGCAGCATGCTGTCCAGGGTGGGGGCCTGGAGCTGGCGTTGGGCCAACCCGTCCGTCTGTCTGTCTGTCTCTGCCACCCAGGCGGCCCGAGTGGCATCGGCCAGCAGCTCCTCTAGCAGGGCCTCACTCAGCACCTCAGCGCTCTCTGCAGCCTGGAGAGGGAGGTAGATAACAGAGCTCAGCACATGGGAAAGTGTTTAATGGAATCACTTCAGGGCTGTTTCCCCAAATGGCACCCTATTCCCTATATGGTGTACTACTTTTGACCAGAGCCCTATGGGCATTTGGGACTTAAATACTGAGAAAAACTTTAATAAAATCGGTAATATAGGTCAGTATCATTACGATATGACAGGGCTACTGACTCTTTCTGCAGCCTGTTCAGACAGTTGATGCCTCAGTGACGATGTGGCCTTTCTGTCCCCGGCATGAGACGCAGCAGCTCCCATCTGCTGGGGTACACAGGTAGGGCAAGCTCAGTACCACACCACTATTGACACTCTCCTACCTAACACCAACCTCTCCTAATCTAACTCTGTCTTTTCACTCAGCACATACACAAGGCTGCAGCAGTACACCCTAGGCCTAGCTGTAAATTCCCTATTAATTTCACTGTGGTGGCACAAATCTGGTGGTAAATAGCTGTATGGATTTTTCAATTACAAATGAGATGTATTGATTTTCACACTCCTCTGAGGGTAGTGGGATTCCTGAAGGAGGGGAAAGCTCTCCCTGGTCCAGGATTTTCTTATGTAACAACAATGTGGGTATTGAGTGACAGCAAAGTTACACTCAGTTATTTATTATTTATTGAAAATCAAGAAAAAAATTCAACCAAAAAAGGATAGTCTGAAATCCTGTCTAGAGCCTGTCTAGGAGAGTTTAAATGTCAGTCTTATATGGTAGAAAAATGACAAGATTATGTTTAATACTGTTTATGCATTGAATGGTAGTTTTACGCAATGGAACAGGGTTCTATTAGTATTCTCTCATCTGTGTCTGTGGGACTGAGTCGGGCCTCTGAAGCTTGAGCTGACAATTGATTTATGAAAGGGTTTGGTGATAAAACCTACAGCATGCATTTCATAGAATAAGTTGGTGTGTAATTGAAGGTACCAGGGAGAGATGGCTCTGGTATGGATAAGAGTGTTGGGTCAAACAGCCTCATTACTGCACTCACTCTATTCACGTGTGTGTGTGATGTGACTTGCAACCTTATTAATATGTTTTGAATAAAGTCATATCCTGATTGGTGATTGACTTAGTCTCTCACCAATCAGGATTTCCACAACACTTACCAGGGCCTGGTCCAACAGAGGCTGAAGTCTCCCTCGGGCTTCCTGCTCAGCTCTCTCAGCCCACTGAGTTGGAGAGCCCACCTCAGACCTGACACACACACATGTGTAAGCCTGGTCTGACAATATATCTTTTCACTCAGTTATTCCCCTCTGGCTTGATAATAATGTGTTCGTCAATTGATTTCCAGACTCATACTTGTCACAAACCTGGATGTGGGATGTGTTAAGTTTTCATAATATCACACTGAGGAAGAAGTACTTTACCAAAACATTTTGCCCTTCCATTTTTAGCTAGACAGGGTAAACTAACAGTATATTTGTTTCTAGGCTTTGACAGGGAGTGTGTAGAGGACGTAGTACTACATTAGCGTACCGGAGTCTCTGGAAGCGTTCTGCTTCATCTTTACTCAGCTGATTTAGGTCTCTCAGTCTCTGCATGGTCATTCTGTCAAGCCAGGCTTGCCTGTACCATTCGCATAAAACACAGACAGAACCGTTTCAATTAGAAGATCCATATAAGCTAATGTTAGCTACCGAAAGCAGGCTGCAGGCGTTTGATTAACTATAGACCTCAAATGCACTAATTACGTTTTGATTAGTGCAGAGGGTTGCTGTGCACTTGAATTTAGTGCAGGCAGGCAGGCAGGCACTGCTATCCATCACGGTGCTTAAAAAAAAAAAGAATAATGCCCCCAATCTAACAATCAAGCATGTAGACTGAATTTATTGGAGAGGTTAACTTTAAATTGTATTGCTTGCAGCTTTCGGAAAGTGGGGTCTGAGATCAGGGTTTTAAATAACTTAATTACTCAAAATGAGCAGATCCATTAATATAACTGTTCACTGGGCAGTTTTCCTTTGGTTCATTCATTCTGCTAGAACACATATTATACATGAACTAAAACCTCCAATAAGTGAGGCTAATAAGGTATTGTGATGCTAATAAGGCACACGGTTGTTTGCCATGTCCAATGGTTTATGTTTTCTGTGTTACATTAAAAGCGTTATGCAAATACAATTTATTTATTGTTATTATCACTGACCTGAGGGCTTCGTTGTGGGTTTGTCTCTGTCTATCTGAGGTCAGACCCTGGTCCTGCTGTGCTGTCACCACACCACTCAGCTGCTGCTCTGAGGGGCCTGAGGAGGGCTTCACGGGGGAGAAGAGACATCGAGGCTCTGGCCTCTTCTGGGGTGAGCTGGACACAACACAAGAGGAAGTGGATTAGAAAGAAATGACAATTAAAAGAGAGAGAGAGAGACTGTGAGAGAGGGAGAGAGTACACAGCGACAGTAAGTTACAAAAGAGAGACTGAGGACAAGAGAGAGTGCTCTCCTCTGAGCTCACCGCTGTTGTTGTTGTTTAGGTGAGTGAGGTGACGTGGGTATCCAGGGCACAGAGGCCTCCTTCTGTGGATGCTGACACACTCTCAGCCTGGAAGCCACTGTGGGCTGCTGGAAACCTGCATCCCTCACATGGGCTCCCTGCTTCTGGACCAAGATCATGTTTAAGAGACACAATTGTAGTGAAAATTGTTCAGGCAAGCCAATTATTAACGGACATATTCAAATACATTTAATTGCAGCAAAAATGTAAGTATTAAACTCACTGACCTTTGTCCTATCGGGGTGCAGTGCTCCTCCTTGACTGTTGGGGACCTGCCCCCCTCCTTCCCTGAATTCTCTGAGATGGACCAGGCTCTCCAGGCCAGCCCTGAGCACCTGGCTGCGATGAAGATGTGGAGGAGGCTCTGTGGCTCTGGGGGGATGCTGATGCTGAGGGACTGCTCTCCTATCTGCTAACATCACAACATTGGCTCATGATCAGGTTTGATTGAAACGTTGTTTTGAAACACTTCGACAGCTAGGCTATGTGCTCAATCATTTCAATAGGCCCTTACAGAAGTTTTACAGTGCTTGGCATGACTAATCAAACACTAGTAAAGCCTGTATGGCCCTTAGGGATAACACCTGCATGCTCCTTTGACAGACTACACAATTATCTGGCGAAATAGCACACAAACAGACACCTGCCTGCTGCTTGTTTGGCAGTGTGGTGAAGGTAGGGGGCTTGCTAATTGACAGTGGGAACTGTTAGTAGTTGCCAAGGAGACCTATGCGTGCGATGCAGTTCAAACCCTCTCGTGGTGTGTGGTGGCTGCACTCTCTCCCCCACGGGGAGACTGTGTACACAGTAGGAGCTAGCCACCCACACAATGAGTTGCCTGCAGGAGACCCATGGCCAGACAACTGGACCCCGGCCCCTCTCTGCGTCAGTCATGGTGCCATGATTCAGGCTCGTGGGAGGCCCAAACACACACAGCACCTAAGACTTCAGGTGATTCCTGAGCAATGTGAGCCGTAAGGATCTGCTCCCTTGTTCACAATGAGAGAACAGGGTAAACAATAAAGACGAGACGCTCAAATAAAAAAATGCAGTTTCCGACCCACACAATAAATGTTCTCTTTTGGGGTCAGATATTTTATCAACTGCTGTGTCAGTGTGGTTTCAACCGTAGGAGGGGGGGATACTGATTTGTCTGCCGCATTTGCTGTGTTGGTGGTACCTGGTATTATAATGTATGAAATTAGTTTACATGAGTTAGTGATATTATGAGGATATGGAATAATGAGCCAATAAAAAATAGACTAGGTAATTAGGCTATCCTAATAAAATAGCTTCTGCAGAACAGCTGACTGAGAGATAATGAGTGTCTCTGAATGCTGAGTCACTCAGATAGAATTAGAACACCTGCTCATGGCTCACCAGGGAAGGACTTCTTGGGGCCAGCTGTTCTATGTCCTCTGAGACCCCTGGTGGCAGGGCCCCTGGGTGCACGGGGACGGGGAGGAGACGTCCTGCGATGTGGAGACCTGCGGTGGCGTGCAGGGGAGGAGCTGCGTACTCGGGACTGCCTCCTCTGTGCGTGACTCTCCTGCTTTCTGAGAGCAGTATCTAGGGTCTGAGAGACACAGAGAGAGACATTAACATTATTATCAGCATGTTAAATGTGCAACTATACCACCTTTACACCACACACGGAGACGCATACAAAGCTTTCCCCCGCCCTCCATTTGGCAAATTTGACCATAATTCCATCATCCTGATTCCGGCTTACAGGCATAAACTAAAGCAGGAAGTACTAGTGACTCGTTCAATAAAGTAGTTGTCAGATGACGCAGATGCTAAGTTACAGGACTGTTTTGCTAGCACAGATTGGATAATGTTCACCACATCAGTCATTGGCTTCATCAATAAGTGCATCGATGGCGTCGTCCCCACAGTGACTGTACGTACATACCCCAACCAGAAACCATGGATTACAGGCAACATCCACACGGAGTTAAAGGTTAGAGCTGCCGCCTTCAAGGAGCGGGACTTTAACCCAGATGCTAATAAGAAATCCTGCTACGCCCTCAGACAAACCTTCAAACAGGCAAAGTGCCAATACAGGACTAAAATTGAATGTGGCAGTGCCTGCAAGCTGCCCAGTGACACAAGCCTACCAGACGAGCTAAATCACCTCTATGCTCGCTTCGAAGCAAGCAACACTGAGGCATGCAGGAGAGCATCAGCTGTTCCGGGCGACTGTGTGATCACGCTCTCCGTAGCCGACGTGAGTAAGAGCTTTAAACATGTCAACATTCACAAGGTCACTAGGCCAGACGGATTACCAGGACGTGTACTCCAAGCATGCGCTGACCACCTGGCAAGTGTCTTCACCGACATTTTCAACATGTCCCTGATTGAGTCCGTAATACCAACATGTTTCAAGCAGACCACCATAGTCCCTGTGCCCAAGAACACTAAGGTAACCTGCCTAAATGACTACAGACCAGTAGCACTTCATATAGACATGAAGTGCTTTGAAAGGCTGGTCATGGCTCACATTAACACCATTATCCCAGAAACCCTAGAGCCACTCCAATTTGTATACCGCTCAAACAGATCCACAGATGATGCAATCTCTACTGCACTCCACACTGCCCTTTCCCACCTGGACAAAAGGAATACCTATGTGAGAATGCTATTCATTGACGACAGCTCAGCGTTCAATACCATAGTGCCCTCAAAGCTCATCACTAAGCTAAAGATACTGGGACTGAACACCTCCATCTGCAACTGGATCCTGGACTTCCTGGCGGGCTGCCCCCAGGTTGTAAGGGTAGGACATAACACATCTGCTACGCTGATCCTCAACAAAGGGGACCCTCAGGGGTGCGCGCTCAGTCCCCTCATGTACTCCCTGTTCACCCATGACTGCATGGCCAGGCACGACTCCAACACCATAATTAAGTTTGCAGTTGACACAACAGTGGTAGGCCACGGACAACGACGAGGAGGTCAGAGAACTGGCCGTGTGGTGCCAGGACAACAACCTCTCCCTCAGCGAAATCAAAACTAAGGAGATGATTGTGGACTACAGGAAAAGGGGGAGGACCGAGCACGCCCCCATTCTTATCGACAGGGCTGCAGTGGAGCAGGTTGAGAGGTTCAAGTTCCTTGGTGTCCACATTACCAACAAACCAGAATGGTCCAAACACACCAAGAGAGTCGTGAAGAGGGCACGACAAAACCTATTCCATCTCAGGAGACTGAAAAGATTTGGCATGGGTCCTCAGATCCTCAAAAGGTTCTACAGCTGCAACATCGAGAGCATCCTGACTGGCTGCATCACTGCCTGGTACGGCAACTGCTCGGCCTCCGACCGCAAGCCACTACAGAGGGTAGTGCGCACGGCCCAGTACATCACTGGGGCCAAGCTTCCTGCCATTCCAGGAACTCTATACCAGGCAGTATCAGAGGAAGGCCCTAAAAAATGTCAAAGATATTGTCAAGCTGCTGCTACTCTCTGTTTACCATCTATGCATAGTCACTTTACCTATACCTACATGTACATATTACCTAAATTAGCCCAACTAACTGGTGTCCCTGCACATTGACTGTACCGGTACCACCTGTATAGTACCTGTGTATATATATTTTTTTACTGTCATTTTACTTTTTTTATTGTACTTCTTTACTTATCTATTGTTTACATAATACTTATTTTTATTTAAACTTCACTGTTGGTTAGGGTTTGTAAGTAAGCATTTCACTGTAAGGTCTACAACTGTTGTATTCAGTTCACGTGACAAATAAACTTTGATTTGATTTGAAATTCAAGAAGCCAAAGAAAATCTGTATAAATGTACTGTATAAACTATCAGCTCTACCTATGGTTATGTGACTCTCCAGCACATTTATTTCCAGTTTCTTTAGATTGAATAGACTAGGTTTTTACATTGAGTATTGCTTGTATAACCTAATATTGATTTACAAAGTTTGATTGCTTATCAAAAATCACCAATATACAGTTGAAGTCGGAAGTTTACATACACCTTAGCCAAATACACTTAAACTCAGTTTTTCACATTTCCTGACATTTAATCCTAGTAACAATTCCCTGTTTTAGGTCAGTTAGGATCACCAATTTATTTTAAGAATGTGAAATGTCAGAATAATAGTAGAGAGAATGATTTATTTCAGCTTTTATTTCTTTCATCACATTCCCAGTGGGTCAGAAGTTTACATACACTCAATTAGTATTTGGTAGCATTACCTTTAAATTGTTTAACTCGGGTCAAACGTTTTGGGTAGCCTTCCACAATAAGTTGGGTGAATTTTGGCCCATTCCTCCTGACAGAACTGGTGTAACTGAGTCAGGTTTGTAAGCCTCCTTGCTCGCATACGCTTTTTCACTTCTGCCCACAGATTTTCTATAGGATTGAGGTGAGGGCTTTGTGATGGCCAATCCAATACCCTGACTTTGTTGTCCTTAAGCCATTTTGCCACAACTTTGGAAGTATGCTTGGAGTCATTGTCCATTTGGAAGACCCATTTGAGACCAAGATTTAACTTCCTGACTGATGTCTTGAGATGTTGCTTCAATATATCCACATAATTTTCCTTCCTCATGATGCCATCCATTTTGTGAAGTGCACCAGTCCCTTCTGCAGCAAAGCACCCCCACAACATGATGCTGCCACCCCTGTGCTTCATGGTTAGGATGGTGTTCTTCAGCTTTCAAGCCTCCCCCTTTTTCCTCCAAACATAACGATGGTCATTATGGCCAAACAGTTCTATTTTTGTTTCATCAGACCAGAGAACTTCTCCAAAAAGTACAATCTTTGTCCCCATGTGCAGTTGCAAACCGTAGTCTGGCTTTTTTATGGCGGTTTTGGAGCAGTGGCTTCTTCCTTGCTGAGCGGCCTTTCAGGTTATGTCGATATAGGACTCGTTTTACTGTGGATATAGATACTTTTGTACCTGTTTCCTCCAGCATCTTCACAAGGTCCTTTGCTGATGTTCTGGGATTGATTTGCACTTTTCACACCAAAGTACGTTCATCTCTAGGAGACAGAACTCGTCTCCTTCCTGAGCGGTATGACGGCTGCATGGTCCCATGGTGTTTATACTTGCGTACTATTGTTTGTACAGACGAACGTGGTACCTTCAGGGGTTTGGAAATTACTCCCAAGGATGAACCAGACTTGTGGAGGTGTACAATTATTAGGTCTTGGCTGATTTCTTTTGATTTTCCCATGATGTCGAGCAAAGAGGCACTGGTAGGCCTTGAAATATATCCACAGGTACACCTTCAATTGACTCAAATTATGTCAATTAGCCTATCAGAAGCTTCTAAATCAATTCTACATCAATTTCTGGAATTTTCCAAGCTGTTTAAAGGCACAGTCAACTTAGTGTATGTAAACTTCTGACCCACTGGAATTGTGATATACTGAATTATAAATGAAATAATCTGTCTGTAAACAATTGTTGGAAGAATTACTTGTGTCATGCACAAAGTAGATGTCCTAACCGACTTGCAAAAACTATAGTTTGTTAACATGAAATCTGTGGAGTGGTTGAAAAATGAATTTAAATTACTTAAACCTAAGTGTATGTAAACTTCCGACTTCAACTGTATGTACAGTAGTTGGTTTGGGACATTTTCGGGTGCCCATCTTCTGTGTAATAAGGTGAGAGTGTCCTATAGGTCATGGACTAAATCTATGGATGCATCACAAATGGCCTTCTACTTCCTATATAGTGCATTACTTTGGACCAGAGACCTATGGCCCTGCCCTTGGTCAAAAGTTCTGCACTATAAAAAGAATAAGGTGCCATTTGGGACTCAGCCTATGACTGACCTCTAGCTTCTGCAGGATGTCCAGCGCAGTCTCTGGAATGGCTGATCCCTGGCCCACCTCCACCTTGGCCGAGCACAGAGAGAGCTGGCGGATCAGCTGGCCCAGCTCTTTATAATAGGAGGGCATCCTGCCCTCAGACGTGTCAGACAGCTGATTAGTGAACACCTGCATGGCCCTGACTGCCCCTCTGTGGGCAGCAGCCAACCTGTCCATCTCTCTGGACTGAGAAACGAAGAGAGAGAGGGAGATGGGTGTTAGCCTTCCTCATTGTTCTCATCAAGAACCTCATCAGAGTATGACAGCTTGAGTTACTAAGTGAGACTTACTTTCTTTGTGTGCTGAATCTTCTGTGAGCGTAGTTTGCCTGAATCCTCTTGGATCTCTTTCACCTGTTGTTGTAGCACATAGATGATGCGTGCAGAGCGGGCTGCCTGTTCCTGTCTGCGGACCTCCACCCTGCGCTGCTCATCAGGCTCCATAACCATTCGCCCTGGAATGCACAGCACAATACACATGACCATGGATCTCTAAACTGCATGCAGTGTCCCATACACTAAATACCATTCACAATAGGTCATAACAGCATATTTAACAGATGGGAATATTAGCAGCCTATATGCCAACAAGGTGCCACTCCAGCTGTGTTACCCATATAAATATAGTCACTAGAACCTCTGACCATGGCGATTTTACTTGTAAACACACGGGTGCCTTTATGTATGTGGAGTTACCTCTGTTAGCCAGCTGATCTATTCTCTGGATGTAGTTGGCCAGCCCTCTCTGCAGCCTGCGGACCTCCTGGCTGAGGGCTGAGTGGGGCTCCTGACTGGCTGTCTGCCTTGGGCCTGGGTCTCTGGTTGGGGGGGACAGGCCATGATCAGGCCCAGGCGGTATGGAGACGTACTTCTGGGGGGTGTATACAAGCACCTTGGTTCCAGACAGAGTCACTTCTTCTTTGGGGCCGGCCGTCTTTGACCTCCCCTTAGGATCAACCCCCTTCTGCTGGAAATTGAAAGATTATTAAAGGTTGATCATCGATTCATCGTTCTTGGAGCAGAATAAGATGGATATAAACAGTACAAGTTTATATGGATACAAACAGTACTTATTTACCTGCTCCACATTGCTCTTGATGGGTGTGCTCTCCTCTGGCTGTGGTTTGATCGGGGAGCTGTTCAATGACTCCTGTCGTCTCTTCCTCAGATCTCTCTTGGCCAGCCTGACTGCAGCCAGCAGACGCTCCTCAGACAGAGCAGAGAAACACAGAGAGCTGCCGGTGCTATCCAGGTCATCCCGCTTCTCTACCCATGGCATCAGCTTCTCAAACACAATGGGTGCAGGTGGGCCAACATGGGTGGCACGGTTATAGGCATTGGCAGGCATGGCTGCATTGAAGAGTAACTGAAAGAGAACAATAGTGGCACTGGCATCATTCCTGCTGTTGAAATGACATAATGACCAACTTAGCTAGCTAAGTTGACGTTACATCCGGCTATCCAATATATGATCTGGACACATCAACTGGCATTCACAATGTTATATTTCAATATCAATCATGATGGCATGCTAGTATAAGATAGAGAGATAGAGAACAGTAGTACTTTATTAATTCCAACTTGGGAAATTGTTTTATCACTTCAGCATCAATCAATAAAATTACAGTGACAAACATATTATAAACGTGGGGTGTTCGAGCCCTGAATGCCGATTGGCTGAAAGACCGTATACCACGGGTATGACAAAGCATTTATTTTTACTGCTCTAATTATGTCGGTAACCCGTTTATAATAGCAATAAGGCACCTCAGGGGTTTGTGATATATGGCCAATATACCACGGCTAAGGGTTGTGTCCAGCCACTCTGGGTTGTGTCGTACAAAGAACAGCCTTTAAGTGTGGTATATTTGCCATATACCACACCCCCTCTGGCCTTATTGCTTAAATAAGACACCTGCACGTTAATAGCCATAAAAGACAGATAATAAATTATGTTGTCTATTCTCCTGGGAAACAGCAACAACTAAACATTCAAATGGCATAACAAATTAATCATTTATGATGGCTGTGTGTAAAACTGACCTTCAGAACCCCTCTGTAGAGCTTTTGGGCAGGATGAACCTGCTACTACTATGTTGCATTAGAGTGCAGTGGAGTGTGTGTGTGTGGCATTGTCCATGATCATGTTTGATTTCGCTTGCAGACTTTTTATGAACATGTCCTACATTGACTCGACTGCATCTTATTGTATCACTTGGTTTCTTTATGATTTTGTCCAGTTTGTTTGTCATCATTCGCTAAGTTTCACTTCCAGCACATAATGGCACAACACAAAACACTAGCCACTACACGTTTCCTTTAATGATACAACTTACTATCGCAGTCAGAGAATTTCTGCAGGTGACTCAGTTCATTGTTGTGTGTGAAGTTATTTGTATAGAGCGTAAACGGGAAAGGTGACAGGACCGTCCCTTGTGGGGCTAACGTTACCGTGTTTGTGCATATCTGGTCTGATAGTACTGCCTGGTTCAGTCTTACGAACCATGGTTTATTGGTCAGATAGTTCACTATCTATTTGACCATATGTGGGTTTACATTAATGTCCTTAGCTAACGTTATCTTACCTGATTCTGAGAAAGTTGAGTGTTACGATTTGGACCTAATGTGACCCAGCTTTTCGATTGTCCTAAGGTCATCGGGGACTCCTTCAAAAGGTTTGCAGCCATAGCTGTTCCTAAATCCCCTAGCTTGCTAGCTAGCTACCGGTATATCTTAATCAGCTGTAACCCTGGCTAGCTGCCTAGATACCTAACATTAGTAACGGTTAGCTTCGGTCCATTTTGCCAACCTTAGCCTAACGTTTCAGTACGCATGCAACCAGATGCTACATTATGCTCCGGTTATTGTCATCTAAAGAAATTGAAAATATTTGGCTAGGATACTATTTGTACACTTCAACAGCTAGCTAGCAAGCTAATCACAGTTAAAACTGTTTAAAACATGACAACCAACAATAAGCACTGACTTCCGTAAAAACAGGAAGTGGGTATTTCTAACCTACGGAAAGCAGAAACTGTCAAGCAAAACCACATGTAGGACATTTAAAATACTAATTTGACTGTACAAT
Source organism: Thymallus thymallus (assembly GCA_023634145.1). NCBI lineage: Eukaryota > Metazoa > Chordata > Actinopteri > Salmoniformes > Salmonidae > Thymallus > Thymallus thymallus. Next base: position 24,673,065 of record CM042379.1, read on the forward strand.
TTGACTAGCATTTGATATTATTCCATTTTTATTTTTCTATCTACTAGTGTCCATACGATTCAGTTTATTTTGATTAAACAGACATCAAAAGAATTACACAAATATGATGAAGATGTCCTATCACTTTTATTTTCCATAGACAGGAAGAGGAAGCGTTGTCATGCGTTTTCTAGACCCGTAGCAAAGATTATGGATATATTGACAAGATACTTGTCTCTCTGCCATAACAATGGGAGTTGTTGTCCACAAACCGCCATGGCGGGCTGTCTAGCTCCCGCCTATCATTTCTTTGGATTGGTGGATATCTCATTATAATTATTTTTGTATATATTCAATAAAGGTTGTTGACGTTAACCACCTGTATTCAATTGAGATCTGCTATGCTACTAGCCTAATATCATTCATATGCATAGGCATCTCGAGACAACTCCGATATAAAGTGTTTTTTATCAAAATTGCGGGGATGTCACGTGTCCTACTTATATCAGTACACTCTTAACAACCTAAGCATTACGAAACTTATATTTAATCAAATATACCTCACGTAACAAATAAACAATTAATTGTTTTGTTTACCAAATTCGACTCTCATTGATCTCCATACATAAACTCCTCGATTGGTGGGCTAAAAATGCCACCTGCTGGACAGAGACAGATTTATTTTGCCGAGTTGGGCCTCTCTCTTTACCTCTTCTTCTCTGCTAGTAGTCTTTTAGGAGCGATCATAGTGCAAAGGGTCGAAGTCGTATTTGTTATTGCATGAAACGCTTCATACCTGCTTGCTTTGCGTAAGATAATTGATAATACTGCTACTTATTCTATTTCATCATGTCTCATTACGAAGAAGTAAAGGTCCATGGTTATGATGAATTCTGCAAAGCAGTGTCTGAGAGGAAAGGAAAGGACATATTCGTATATTTCTCTGGTGATAAAGACGCTCAAGGGATGAACTGGTGTCCAGATTGTGTGAAAGGTAATAGTTAATTATTGTTTTATGCCTTTAATAATTTGTACCTGACATGTATATAAGTTCGCTTTCTTTCCCAGCTGTCTGTCAACATGCGTCAGTCCCTGCTGCATTATGGTTGTCAATTCATGGTAACCAAGCCAATTTATCTCTCTGTAATGTGTTTACTGAGGGGGCTTGTCTTATGCTCTTTTTTTCTGTATTATTATATATTATACTGCACTATTGTGTAATTTATTGCTTGCATAAATCAAAGCCACACATATTTCCCAGCTTTCTTCTCCTTCCCCTCCAGCTGAGCCAGTTGTTAGAGGAGAGATGTCCCACCTCCCTGATGGCTCTGTCTTTGTCTATTGTCAGGTTGGAGAGAGGCCATAGTATGTACTAAACTTTTTCTTCATATTCACTGGTGATGATAGCAGAATGATAGTACTGTGCAATCCACAGGCAATAGAAAATAAGTATTATTCTTACCCTCGAATGCAGCTAGTAGTTTTGACAAGCTTAAATAAATTGTGCGAGGTGTAACATCATGAACTGTTCGCTTTCTCGGAAAGCATATTTTAAATGAGCAAAATACACTGAACAAACATATTAACGCAACATGTAACGTGTTTGTCCCATGTTTCATGAGCTGAAATGAAAGATCCCAGAAATGTTCCATACCTTTGTCAAGAAAATCCATCCACCTGACAGGTTTTGCATATCAGGAAGCTGATTAGAGAGCATGATCATTACACAGGTGCACCTTGTGCTGGGGACAATAAACACAATGCTACAAATGTCTCAAGTTTTGAGGGAGTGTGCAATTGGCATGCTGACTGCAGGAATGTCCACCAGAGCTGTTGCCAGCTCTGGTGCTACCATAAGCCGCCTCCAATGTTGTTTTAGAGAGTTTGGCAGTACGTCCAACTGGCCTCACAACCACAGACCATGTGTATGGTGTTGTGTAGGCAAGTGGTTTGCTGATGTCAACGTTGTGAACAGAGTGCCCCATGGTAGCGATGGGATTATGGTATGGGCAGGCATAAGTTAAGGACAACTAATACAATTGCATTTTATCAATGGCTAATTGAATGCACAGAGATACCGTGACGAGATCCTGAGGCCCATTGACGTGCCATTCAACCACCGCCATCACCTCATGATAATTCATGGCCCCATTTCGCAAGGATCTGTACACAATTCCTGGAAGCTGAAAATGTCCCATTTCTACCATGGCCTGCATACACCAGTAGTGGGAAAAAGTACCCAATTGTCATACTTTAGTAAAAGTAAAGACAACTTAATAGAAAATGTCTTGAGTAAAAGTGAAAGTCACCCAGTAAAATACTACTTGAGTAAGTCTAAAAGTATTTGGTTTTAAATATACTTAAGTATCGAAAGTAAAAGTATAAATGGTTTCACATTCCTTATATTAAAAAATATATATATTTTAAATTTACGGATAGCCTGCGGCACACTCCGACATCATTTACAAACTAAGCATTTGTGTTTAGTGAGTTTGCCAGATAAGTGGCAGTAGGGATGCCCAGGGATGTTCTCTTGATGTATGTGAATTGGACCATTTTACGAGTACTTTTGGGTGTTAAGGAAAATGTATGGAGTAAAAAGTACATAATTTTCTTTAGGAATGTAGTGGAGTAAACTAAAAAGTTGTAAAAAATATAAAAAGTAAAGTGCAGATACACCAAAAACGACTTGGTACGTTAAAGTATTTTTACTTACGTAATTTACACCACTGCAGACATGCCACCCATTGAGCATGTTTGGGATGCTCTGGATAGACGTGTACGACAGCATGTTCCAGTTCCCTCCAATATCCAGAAACTTCGCACAGCCATTGAAGAGGAGTGGGACAACATTCCACAGGCCACAATGAACAGCCTGATCAACTCTATGTGAAGGAGATGTGTTGTGCTGCATGAGGCAAATGGTGGTCACACCAAATACAGACTGGTTTTCTGATCCACTCCCCTACCTTTTTTTTTTAAGGTACAGTGGCTTGCGAAAGTATGCCCCCCCCCCCTTAGCATTTTTCCTATTTTGTTGCCTTACAACCTGGAATTAAAATGGATTTTTGGGGGGTTTGTATTTGATTTACACAACATGCCTACCACTTTGAAGATGCAAAATATTTTTTATTGTGAAAAACAAGACATAAGACAAATCTGAACTTGAGCATGCATAACTATTCACCCCCCCAAAGTCAATACTTTGTAGAGCCACCTTTTGCAGTAATTACAGCTGCAGGTCTCTTGGGGTGTCTATAAGCTTGGCACATCTAGCGACTGGGATTTTTGCCCATTCTTCAAGGCAAAACTGCTCTAGCTCCCTCAAGTTGGATGGCTTCCACTGGTGTACTGCAATCTTTAAGTCATACCACAGATTCTCAATTGGACATTTAAATGTTTCCCCTTAAACCACTCAAGTGTTGCTTTAGCAGTATGCTTAGGGTCATTGTCCTGCTGGAAGGTGTCTCTTATCTCTGGAAGACTGAAACAGGTTTCCCCTCAAGAATTTCCCTGTATTTAGCGCCATCCATCATTCCTTCAATTTTGACCAGTTTCCCAGTCCCTGCCGAGGAAAAACATCCCTACAGCATGATGCTGCCACCACCATTCTTCACTGTGGGGATGGTGTTCTTGTGGTGATGAGAGGTGTTGGGTTTGCGCCAGACATAGCGTTTTCCTTGATGGACAAAAAGCTCACTTATAGTCTCATCTGACCAGAATACCTTCTTCCATATGTTTGGGGAGTCTCCCACATGCCTTTTGACGAAAACACCAAACGTGTTTGCTTATTTTTTTCTTTAAGCAATGGCTTTTTTTCTGGCCGCCCAGCTCTGTGGAGTGTACAGCTTAAATTGGTCCTATGGACAGATACTCCCAATATCTTTGGTCTCTCTGATTAATGCCCTCCTTGCCTGTTCTGTGTTTTGGTGGGCGGCCCTCTCTTGGCAGGTTTGTTGTGGTGCCATATTTTTTACATTTTTTAATAATGGACTTAGTGGTTCTCCGTGGGATGTTCAAAGTTTTGGATATTTTTTTTTACAACCCAACCCTGATCTGTACTTCTCCTCAACTTTGTCCCTGACCTGTTTGGATAGTTCCTTGGTCTTCATGGTGCTGCTTGCTTAGTGGTGTTGCAGACTCTGGGGCCTTTCAGAACAGGTGTATATTTAATGAGATCATGTGACCCTTAAATTGCACACAGGTGGATTTTATTTAACTAATTATGTGACTTCTGAAGGTAATTGGTTGGACCAGAACTTATTTAGGGGCTTCATAGCAAACAGGGTGAATACATATGCATGCACCACCTTTCCGTTTTGTTATTTTTTAGAATTTTTAGAATTTCACTTCACCAATTTGAACTATTTTGTGTGTGTCCATTACATGAAATCCAAATAAAAATCAATTTAAATTACAGGTTGTAATGCAACAAAATAGGAAAAACGCCAAGGGGGATGAATACTTTTGCAAGGCATTGTATCTGTGACCAACAGATGCATATCTGTATTCCCAGTCATGCGAAATCAGTAGATTAGGGCCTAATGAATTTATTGACTGATTTCCTTTTAACTTTAACTCCGTAAAATCTTTGAAATTATTGCATGTTGAGTTTATATTTTTGTTCAGTGTGTATATATACAATGCACAAAATGATACATTTTGACCTAAATGTGTTTGACTTTTGTATCTTCAACCAGTTGGAAGGATCCCAATAATGAATTCAAGAAGTCTCTGAAGCTCAGTGGAGTTCCCACTCTGATCCGATATGGCACGGTGAGCATAAGAGCATGGCAAGATCACAAAGAAGGAGAATTTCTCTAATCAATTTCAAAAGTGTGGCTTTTTCTTTGGATTTTATGGTAACACTCATTGTATTATTATTTTATAGATAGTCAATCTGTAAAAAAAGAAACATTAACTGTTAACACATTGGTGAGGTTATTACCTGTTTTATAAACTATTTCTAAACTTTTTTTTTTATAGATTCTTAATAGAATATACCTTCAGGGAAAGTGTTACCAAAACATGCTAAGTTCTGTTTCTTTTTCTCCATCTAATTCAGCCTCAGAAGCTGGTTGAGGAAGAGTGCTTCAAAGCTGACCTGGTGAGGATGATGTTCACCGAGGACTAGAGGACCACCACTGTCTCCTGAGATCCAGTCCAGGCTCCTTTTCACTACACTTGATTGAATATAAATGATTGTTTCTTTGGAATTCAAATACACACTCCTCTCACTGCGAGGCAGTGTAAATCAGTGAATGTGTTGCTATTCTTACATGGACATAAAAAGCAACTATAACATAACCAGAGGCCTTGGTAGAGCTAGCTAACTGCTTTTATAACTTTATGTATAATGTAGTAAATTAAATTGAAGAGTTATAATAACATAGCCCACTTTTAACAAATGTATTAGAATCCCCTAAGTGTTAGGCAGCCTACTCCTACAATGTGATGCGCCAGACAAATTGTGTCAAATGAATTGAATCTTATCAATTGATGATTCTAACTTACGGCAGTAATCTATAGAGTGAGGATATAAAGTGAAACATTACCTGTTATACTGTGGTTATTGTGTTATAGTGTAGAACTTAGTCAAATGGAAATAAATTATGGCTGGATAAAAATAAATGTGTAAAATGCAGTTTGTCTATAGTGCAGTTCACTTTGTGAGACGCTAGGTGGCTCCCTCAGACTGTCTAAACATATAAGGCCTAATATGTCTCATAATAAACATTTAGGTTCGCGTTTTTTTCATTTCAGTAATAATGTTATTTATATTTCAAACTGTTTTGTGAAATTATAATATAATTGGCTCATTTTACGTCACTACAGACACCCTGGTTCGAATCCAGGCTGTATCACAACCGGCCGTGATTGGGAGGCCCGTAGGGCGGCGCACAATTGTCCCAGCGTCGTCCGGGTTTGGCCGGTGTAGGCCGCCATTGTAAATAAGAATTTGTTCGTAACTGACTTGCCTAGTTAAAGGTTAAATAACAGAAATGATAGGCTCATGAAGAAGAAAAAGGTAACCTATATTTAACATACAGGCCTAAACTAACAACAATCAGCATTTGAATAGTGAACTTGATCAATTATTGTTATTAAATATCAGACCAAACAAAGGTGGTCTGTATTTTTTTATATACATACATTAAGCATATTGTAGAGATGCAATATCGCCATTGTATAACTAGGTGTCATGAAAGAGCTGCTTGCTTTGACGAGAAGAGCGCAACCACTGTTGTAGTAGTATAACTGGAGCGCATTCCTGCACAGCACACATTGTAGCGAGTGAGCTGAGCAGCGGAAAAGGCTATATAGTCGTGCACACATTTTAGCATAGGATTTACCAGGAATTGGGACTCTCCAAGGAAGCTAAATTGGAGGACGAGGACGAGGGCGTGTTTGTTGTCACTGAGCCTTTCAGTTTTCATTTTCTGCAGTCTTGGTACGAGAACGGAATATATTAGGGTCTGTTTCAAGGACTCGAGCAGCGATGTCGGAGTTTCTGGTGAATCTACTAGGGGAGCGGCTAGTCAACAGCGAGAAAGCCGAGGTGGATGTACAGGCGCTGGGCAGCAAGCTGTACCTGGTCGGGCTCTACTTCGGCTGCAGTTTAAATGGCCCCTGTAAGCAGTTCAACGACAGTCTGTGTGAGTTCTATAGCAAGTTCAAAAAATCATCTGAACATAAAGACAAATTGGAAATCGTCTTCGTCTCATCTGATCAGGACCAAAAACATTGGCAGGACTTTTTACAGGAGATGAAATGGCCGGCATTGCCTTTCAAAGATAGACACAAAAAGGTAAGAAGTGACCAATGAATAAAAATGTGAATTGAGCCACGATATAAAAAACACATGTGACACCCATATATTTAGCATACCCTGGCCATTTGGCCATTAAAATAAACTGCATACTTGGCCCAATTATATAGGCCTACCTTACAGTGCACAGGTAGCACTATATAATGTTTGGGGGTTCATTAGACATAACTGACTGTGGAACCAAAAGTTGATACAGGGTCTAACATATTTTGTTTATAATGTTGCCAGCAGGCCTATTTTTCAGTGGGTAGATTTGTTTGTCAATGTCTCGTGTATACAGAATATGGTTTACAAAAGGCCCACTGTATTTATTCCAGGTTCCATTGTTTGTATTGGACATAATATATAGCCTATCTATTGTGCACTCAAGTGCCATATGTCACAGTTATCTATAGCCTAAATATCCATATTGAAATAAAAAAATGACATGCAAACACACAGGTAGTGGGAAGATATGCTAATGTATTGTTATCCAGAGTGGAATTTGTAGAATCCTTTTTAATTCAAACACGCTGGTAACAAATTTGATTTTCCTACCCCCAAATAATGTTTGGGACAGTACAATTAAAAAAAAATATTGTCAAAAGATTTTGACCATAACTTGACTTATTAATAGGTCTATAGCCATTAGAAATAGTGACAATGCTATATAGATATTGCTTTAAATATAGTTAAAATGGTTTTGTTTAATTGTTTGTTCAATATATAGATACATAATATATTAGGTTTATTATAGCCCAGGTGAAATGATCGATGCTGAAAATAGTTATTGTAAAAATACAAAGGAATAAGGTATAGTGTGTTTTTGGTCAAAGTGTTAGTGAAATATGTGAAACTCGATACAATGACCTACTCGATACAATGACCTACTCTTTGGCTTTTGTTCGATTAATTATTTAGGATACAGAAGTCAATATCTCATAATAGGCCTACACATTACTTGGCTATCGGAAAACTCCCATATTTTCGAAGAAGGAGAAAATATTTAGTCAAATTTACTGTAATTAATGTGTCACCTACAGGTTTATTTAAGTAATTTAATTCATATTATCTGTCCGTCTCTTTCATATGGGTTTAATGTAAAGGTTTCAAAATAGATGTTTAGCCTATAGATGTTGAGAAAGATGAGCTTAATCATCATTACCTTTCACAGAAAATTGCCAAATCGTTTATTTTACCTTGCACAAATTCATTATTTTACCTTGCACAAATTCATTATTTTACCTTGCACAACAAACTAAATGTCCCTAATATATCACAATTATTCTGATGTGTGTGCAATTTGACAAATGAGTACAGTTACTGTCCAATATAATTTAATCCAGGCCTATATTCTAAATATGATTACCACAATATCTTGATGTCTGTATTTATTTTCTGGACATGAATTCAATAAACATACAAATAGCATGTTGTGAAAGCCTTTAAAATGTTTAGGCCGATGTCAGATAGTGTGTTTTGTATAATGTAAAGCAAGGGTTTCAGGATTATGAATAAATTATTCCTAGATGATACCTGCATCATGCTGCAGGTTCACCCACATCAGGATCCATGTTGGGTCCTCTGCACCTCCAGTTTCCTACATACGTCAGCATGCCTGTCTCAAAAACAAATTATCCTTAATAACAAATTACAATTAATCACACTGACACTGTCTCGGCTAGCCGATGTGTCTCGGCTTGCAGCTGCATTCACATAATGTATATGCTATAAAGAATAATATCACTGTGGGTGGGTATAATATATGTTTACAATGCAATTGTAATGGTGAGGGAGAGGAGGGTAGAGGGCCGAGGTAGTGTGAATATAAATCTAATTGTCTGCAGAGGACAGAGCTGCGCCATTCTCAGTGCCCTGCTGCCACCCTGTTGGCTGTACAGGACATTATACCCAGTAACGGTTGTTAGGCTGGTGGCAGTACAGGACATTATACCCAGTAACGGTTGTTAGGCTGGTGGCAGTACAGGACATTATACCCAGTAACGGCTGGTAAAGACATTATTATGGTCTCTAGGCCTCACAGGATAGACATTATTATGGTCTCACAGGCCTCACAGGATAGACATTATTATGGTCTCACAGGCCTCACAGGATAGGTATAAAATACAATTCCCCAGTAAAAAAACAAGCCAGGAAATCATGCCATACTGTTTCTATCTCTAAAATAATTTGAACAGAATATGGTGATGAAGGAGGATGGCTTTTTTTTGTCCTAAGATGCTAGAGCAACTCAACTTATTTGGAAATATTCTCTGTGTATTAAGAGTATATATAGCCATCTTCTGTGTCTCATTACATTGCCACACTACTAAAACAGATTTGCAGGAGATTTTCTGTAAGAATAGTTGTGCATGCACTACTATCAGTGCCAGTGGAATTATATTTTGTACAATGTTCCATATTAGGGGATGTTTTTTTATGCATTTATCTGATATAGGCCTACCCAGTTTGCCTACATACCAGCAAGTAATTACTAAATCAACATTTGACCACCTCTTCAATGAAATGGAGACATTTTAGGATGATTATCTTTCAACTGTAAGGGCACTGAGGACCTTTTTTTTTTAATGAGCCTTGGCCTCTTGGCTCCACACCACCCAACCCTGCTGTACATTTTATGAACTATTTGTGAATTGCCTTAGTGTTGTCTTTTCATGTAGAACCCTAACCCTTTAGTTTGAATAGGTGCAGCTTGATTTAGGTTCAATCAAGGCCTTCTAATGTGTTGCAGATTGTAGGTGATGGTTTGTGTTACACTTCATTATGCAGTCCAGGCATGATGGGGCGGGATGATGGAGGCATTTGATTGGATTTGAGGGAGGGATGGGGGTTGTCTTGGGCCGGTGTGGGAGGAGCGTATAGCCACAGTGCAGCATTATTGTGTTCTGAATGCTGCTGGTGGAAAATATTCTGCAGTATTAACATTGCCATTGTTCAAAATTAGAGTGCGGCCACGACTTTGCTAAGGCTTCCCGAGAGTAGTGTACAACTTTGCATTTAACTCGGACAGTATTAACTGCCACCAGTATTAATTGCAGAGTAATTGTGTTTTTCAGTACAGCAGGGGCCTGAATGAGTGTGTCTGTTAGGGGTTTAACTAACCTATGGCATGCTCTGTTTTTATACTGTTTAGAGAATTGATGTTTCAGTGAGCAGTCAGATTTAGGTCACACTACCATGGCCTTCTGACATGTCCTAAGGCAAGTACATGTTTACTTAAGGCTTAAAGTGTTTACTTTGGGCTCCCAAGTGGTGCAGTGGTCTAAGGCACTGCATCTCAGTGCAAGAGGTGTCACTGCAGTCCCTGGTTCAAATCCAGGCTGCATCACATCTGACCGTGATTGGGAGTCCCGTAGGGCGGCGCACAATTGGCCCAGCGTCGTCCAGGTTGGGCTGGGGTAGGCCGTCATTGTAAATAAGAATTTGTTCTTAACTGACTTGCCTAGTTAAAAAAATAACTAAATATAATAGTCATGTGGCCTGTACATTTCCCCCTTCAGAATTATTATTTTGGCATCGGTGTGTGCGTTGATGTGAATGTGTTGTGTGGGTATTAAGTGTCCCTCTCCACCCCTCTTCTCTGGCCTGGCTGTGCTCTGGCTGTAGGCAGGGGAGGAGAGCGAGAGGTAGCTCTGTTGATCCACACAGGGCTCATCTCCTGGCACAGCCAGCCATCTCTCTGCATCGCGTCTTTCAGAGCCTCATCACCCACCCAGCCCCTCCCTCTCTCCCTCCCTCCATCCACCCCTCCTACAGTAATGTGTCTTGGCTGGCACTACCTTACATGGAGAGGTACAAGCAGGAGTGGGATAGCTGGCCATAAATCAATTACAGCCTTCACCAAGTATCTGTGAAAGCCCCACTCTGCCAATGCTGGAAAATAAACTCTGGGGCACTGTGTTTCTGCTGAATCAAGAGAGGAGAAGGATCACATCCCAGTGAGAGAAAGTCTGCATCCCAAATGGCACCCTATTCACTACATGGTGCACTACCTTTAAACAGAGCCCTATGGGAAAAGCCTTGTGAATAGGTAGCAGTTTGGGACGCAGACATAGGCCTCCTGTTTAGCCCCCTGGTCTGGCCCACTGCAGTGTCGGGCCCCACTGGGTCAGAGCCCCTAAACCCTGGGACTAGAGCCACAGCTGCTAGGCGCTTCAGAGAGAGGCTAAGGGTGCCTGTCATCAGGGTGTCACTGATCTGATGAAAACCGCACCGTGCCCTGCTCATCACATATCTCAGCTCTGCGCCTCCCTGCGCCTGCTGCACTCCTTTGATTCCAGCAGGAGCAGCTGGAAAAAGCCTGCTGCATGCCCCCTTATATGCAGGTGATAATGTGCAGTTCCTTATCTGTAAATGTCACATTTGGTTGGGATTGACCTGTGTTGATGCTCTATCTCACCTGTCAATTTCACGTGTGTGTGACAGTTCGGGCTGATATATACACTACTGTTCAAAAGTTTGGCGTCACTTAGAAATGTCCTTGTTTCTTAAAGAATAGCACTTTTTTTCCCCCATTTAAATAACATCAAATTGATCAGAAATACAGTGTAGACATTGTTAATGTTGTAAATGACTATTGTAGCTGGAAACGGCAGATTTGTTTATGGAATATCTACAAAGGCGTACAGAGGCCCATTATCAGCAACCATCACTCCTGTGTTCCAATGGCACATTGTTTTTGCTAATCCAAGTTTATCATTTTAAAAGGCTAATTGATCATTAGAAAACCCTTTAGCAATTATGTTAGCACAGCTGAAAACTGGCCTTCTTTAGACTAGTTGAGTATCTGGAGCATCAGCATTTGTGGGGTCGATTACAGGCTCAAGATGGCCAGAAACAAAGACCTTTCTTTTGAAACTCTTCTTGTTCTGAGAAATGAAGGTTATTCCATGCGATAAATTGCCAAGAAACTGAAGATCTCGTACAACGCTGTGTACTACTCCCTTCACAGAACAGTGCAAACTGGCTCTAACCAGAATAGAAAGAGGAGTGGGAGGTCCCGGTGCACAACTGAGCAAGAGGACAAGTGCATTAGTGTCTAGTTTGAGAAACAGACGCCTCACAAGTCCACAACTGGCAGCTTCATTAAATAGTACCCGTAAAACACCAGTCTCAACTTCAACAGTGAAGAGGCGACTCCGGGATGCTGGCCTTCTAGGCAGAGTTGCAAAGAAAAAAGTTAAGTGGGAGATTTGTACAGGGTAAAAGTGATCTTGAAGAAGGAAGGCTATCACTCCATTTTGCAACACCATGCCATACCCTGTGGACAGCGCTTAATTACAGCCAGTTTCCTCCTACAACAGGACAATGACCCAAAGCACAGCTCCAAACTATGCAATAACTATTTAGGGAAGAAGCAGTCCGCTGGTATTCTGTCTATAATGGAGTGGCCAGCACAGTCACCGGATCTCAACCCTATTGAGCTGTTGTGGGAGCAGCTTGACGGTATGGTACGCAAGAAGTGCCCATCAAGCCAATCCAACTTGTGGGAGGTGCTTCAGGAAGCGTGGGGTGAAATCTCTTCAGATTAACTCAACAAATTGACAACTAGTACACCAGTCCCATCTGCAGCAAAGCACCCCCACAACATGATGCTGCCACCCCCGTGCTTCACGGTTGGGATGGTGTTCTTCGGCTTGCAAGCTTCTTCCTTTTTCCTCCAAACATAACAATGGTAATTATGGCCAAACAGTTCTATTTTTGTTTCATCAGACCAGAGGACATTTCTCCAAAAAGTACGATCTTTGTCCCCATGTGCAGTTGCAAAGCGTAGTCTGGCTTTTTTATGGCGGTTTTGGAACAGTGGCTTCTTCCTTGCTGAGCGGCCTTTCAGGTTATGTTGAAATAGGACTTGAGTTGCACTTTTCGCACCAAAGTACGTTCATCTCTAGGAGACAGAACGCGTCAACTTCCTGAGCGGTATGACGGCTGCGTGGTCCCATGGTGTTTATACTTGCGTACTATTGTTTGTACAGATGAACGTGGTACCTTCAGGCGTTTGTAAATTGCTCCCAAGGATAAACCAGACTTGTGGAGGTCTACAATTTATTTTCTGAGGTCTTGACTGACCGACTTGCCAAAACTATAGTTTGTTAACGTTAAATCTGTGGTGGTTGAAATATTAATTTTAATGACTTCAACCTAAGTGTATGTAAACTTCTGACTTCATACATACATACATACATACATACATACATACATACATACATACATACATACATACATACATACATACATACTGCTGCTTGGTGGATAATTAGGTTAAGAAACACTGAGCCTTCTTACACACAGGGTAAACACATGTAATAAACCCTGTGGCTCATGCTGAGAGGACATAGTTTAAACTTATGCCCATCAGTGAGGATAAAAGACTTGGCTAGATAGCCCCCTCCTGAACAGATAGTAAGTCAGACCAACATGCTAAGATGATCCAGGCTAGCCATTCAGTGGGGTGACCCCATGTGCTTAATTTGTAAATCGGGAGGTGCTTGGAGGAGTTGCACACATGGGGAAATCTTTCTGTATCCTAGGGTCTGGCATTTATAAACACATTTCATGCAATTCTATGTCATTTTACATGACTGGAGACTTTGGCATAATCTTTTTTAATACTGCACAAATTATGGAAATAGCAGGCTACTTTGACATTGACAAACTGAGAGTCTGAGATCAATAAAACCAACCTTGCCTCGAATCCATCAATAGCATAGGTCTAGTTGTGTGGAGACACATTTTGTACAATCTGAGGAGGAAATTGTAGTTCTCGAAAAGCTTTGCAGTTTCACTGACTCACCCAATGATGCGCATCTCATGCTCTCATGCCAAAAGCCTATCTCTCTCTCGTTTTACTTTGTAAAACAATGCTGTTCGCTCAATAGGCCTATTTTTGAAGTTGATAGAATATTTTGGTAGCCTCTACAGACAGACTAGAGTCTCTCTTTTCAGCAGGTGCCATTTGCTTTCCAACTTGTGTTTTTCCTCTGATTGTATTTGAAATATTGCGAAAGACCTGTTTTGGCTGCATGCTGTTCACTGACAGACCTGTTTAGGCTGCATGCTGTTCACTGACAGACCTGTTTTGGCTGCATGCTGTTCACTGACAGACCTGTTTTGGCTGCATGCTGTTCACTGACAGACCTGTTTTGGCTGCATGCTGTTCACTGACAGACCTGTTTTGGCTGCATGCTGTTCACTGACAGACCTGTTTTGGCTTCATGCTGTTCTCTGACAGATTTGCCGCACATTCAAGACTGCTACACACAATCCACAGCTAATCAATAGAACATTTTAAAAACGATTGATCCTCTGTGGCTAAGTTATAGGCCTGTATTCTGAATTATTTCATTTCTTCCTGAACAGACTGTAGTAATTCTATAACTTTGGAAAATGTATTTCAATTTATCAGGGTGCAGCAGCAACCTTCCCACAGCTATGATTCTACAAGGAAATAAATGATGAATTTCAACGCTGGAGAGAAGATGGTTTCAGGCTCATATCTATCTGAGCAGAGAGAGAGGAAATAGGGAAGTGAATCTCATTCTAGTTCTGTGAGAGTTAAAGGCATGCTTCTCTCTCTCACCACAGCACCAGCCACACGTTGGTCTCTATCAATCTAATTTATAAAGCCCTTTTTACATCAGCAGATGTCACAAAGTGCTATACAGAAACCCATCTTAAAAACCCCAAACAGCAAGCAATGCAGATGTAGAAGCACGGTGGCTAGGAAAAACTCCCTAGAAAGGCAGGAACCTAGGACGAAACCTAGGGGAGGGCGGATACGAGACAAGACAAGACGAGACAAGGTAGCACATCTGGTGAACAGGTCAAGGTTCCATAGCCGCAGGCAGAAGAGTTGAAACTGAAGTAGCAGCACGACCAGGTGGACTGGGGACAGCCAGGAGTCATCCGGCCAGGTAGTCCTGAGGCATGGTCCTAGGGCTCATGTCCTCTGGGAGGGGAGGGAGAAAGAGAGAGAGAATTAGAGGGAGCATACTTAAATTCACACAGGACACCAGATAAGACAGGAGAATCACACCAGATATAACAGACTGACCCTAGCCCCCCAACACATAGACTATTGCAGCATACTGGAGGCTGAGACAGGGGGGTGGGGTCGGGGTAGGGGAACACTGTGGCCCCGTCTGATGAGACCCCCGGACAGGGCCAACCAGGTAGGATATAACCCCACCCACTTTGCCAAAGCACAGCCCCCACACCACTAGAGGGATATCAACAGACCACCAATTTACTACCCTGAGACAAGGCTGATTATAGTCCACGAAGATCTCCTCCACCACACGAGCCCGAGGGGGAGCAAAACCGGAAAGGAAGATCACGTCAGTGACTCAACCCACTCAAGTGACGCACCCCTCCTAGGAACGGCATGGAAGAGCACTAGTAAGCCAGTGACTCAGCCCCCGTAATGGGGTCAGAGTCAAAGAATCCCAGTGGAGTGAGGGTAGCCGGCCAGGCAGAGACAACAGGGGCGATTCGTTGCTCCAGTGCTAGGACAGAGTCTGTATCTCTCACATGGATAGGCAGACCATTCCATAAAAATGTAGCTCTATAGGAGAAATCCCTGCCTCCATTTGTTTGCTTAGAATTTCTAGGGACAATAAGTAGGCCTGCGTCTTGTGACCGTAGCGTACATGTAGGTATGTACGGCGGGACCAAATCGGAGAGATGGGTCTCTAGGCTACAATGTTGGGCAAGCCATATATTCGGGCCGCCTAAACCAAATAAATTCTTAGACTATCAGGCATGAGCTGAAAATTGACATTTTCACTATATGTTTTTTAATGGGGCATTAGAATTACAGAGGAGGCAACTCGAATGAACTCCGATCGCTTTTCTTACAATTTTTACTTTGCAAACAGTGACAATTATTTTTCATGTCACGAGAGGTACTGGATCCTGGCAAATATGTTCCGGAACTAAACAGTCCAAAACTAAGCACTGATGACCCCTCTGTGACTGTCACCTCTTGCCCCTCCTGAGATAGAGAATGAGTCCCAAATGGCACCCTATTTCCTACATAGTGCACTTCTTTTGACCAGGGGTCGTAGGCCAAAAAAGTAGTGCACTACATAGGGAATAGGGTGCCATTTGAGACACACAGACTGTGTGACTGAGACGCAGTGTGAGCCTGGCTGTGGTCCTGTAATGTAAATGATATTGATGTATTAAACATATTTTTTATAGCGTTTTTCATTTCCAGACAATCTCAAAGCGCTTATGTAGTGTAATATGTCTCCATTGTCCTGCCTGGGCTGCAGCTGTGACTTCCTGTTACTTTGTTACTGTACGTCATGTTTGACAAGAGCTCATGTGAGGAATGTGGGCAGACACCTGCTCTGTGGAGAGAGGCAGTAAGGCTACGGTGCAGGGAAACGGAGTGTGCTGTAGTAAAGCACTGTGTACCGACGCCAAATGTTGCCTCTCGCACCAAGCTAGTGTTACTAGTTCTTTCAGTGCTCTTTTTGTCATTTTACTGGGAGCACTGTAATATTGTGAGAGGTGACAATAGTTTGATGTTAAAGGGGAGTTTAAGTTACCCTTTGAAAATTGGCTGTGTGGCTGGCTTGTAGATTACAACCAGAATATATATATATATATATATATATATATATATATATATATATATATATATATATATATATATATATATATATATATATATATATATATATATATATATCTCTATATCTATCTCTATCTCTATCCTTCTCTCCTCTCTCTGTGTGTGTCGGTCTCTCTCTCGGTGTGTCTCTCCTCTAAGCAACCTGATCTGTTTCTACATCCGTTATCTGCCTGTAAATGAAAACACACAAAGACGCTGAGGCTGTGACCTTGGTCTGTGAACCACTGAAAAGATCCACTGGGATTGGGCCTATGGCTTTGTCCCCAGTATTCTGCAGCTGGCCCATTGATACAGACTCTCTGCTCTCTTTCTGTGGTTTACGACCAGAAGTTTCCACAGGAGAGTACTAGCGTGGCCATGTCTTCACCAAGTTGTCTGCAGTAACACTGCAATGAGAACAACCAGTGATTCTCCAGCTTACGTACATTATTCCAAACCAACCCCAATTAGCACATACCTGCATACTAGCCTCTCCAAGAATGCCCACTTTCCTCCTTTATTTTCTCCAAATGAGCTAAATACAGGAAATGGAACACCAGAGACACTGACTAGATATTAATTAAGATTGAAGGGAATTACGTAGTTTATTTTCCATGGAAATAAACAGTGTTATTCTGTCTTGATGATCCTTCCCTCATCTGCTGTTTTCCTTGTGATGCTGCCATGTCCGTGTTAGCCTAGGGAACGTGGTTTTGAGTTTTCCCCAGGTATTGAGGAACCCCCTCTCCACACACACACACACACACTCACACACACACACACACACACACAGTCCTCCAGTCTGTAATTGCCCCCCACACTGCAGTTCTGCAGTCATTTCCAGCATAATAACAACGTAGCAACCCCAGCCCCCAAGAGGCAGTCTGCCATCCGGAACAGAGCTCATGTCTTTCGGTTTCGCAAATAGATTGCATGTTGTTAGTTTCATTCCCGTTACAGTTTCCCTCTCATCATACCTTCTGATCACATTTCTACAGAGGAGGCATTGGAAACTATTGATGATCAGTGGATATATGGCGTAGTGGTCAGAGAAATGTGCTGATGTACGGAGGAATGTTTATCTGGAAGGAAAGTAGATCTCCACTCTTTACACATGCACATGTTATCTCATAGCTCATCGCTCACAGTTGTTTTTTTTTTTTTACATTTTTTGATGTAATAGCAGTTGATTTTTCAATGACCGTTTGTATACAATGCAAAAAACCCTTAGTCTCTACACTGAAACGTTCCCCTAAAATATCACCTCTCCCTGTGCTATTGTCTCACCAGCCTAATAGGAGATGGATGGCAGACCGAGAAGGGTGTGAATCCTGGTCATGTGACTGGAACTGCAGCTCTGGCTCCTGTCTGAAAGAGGCTTACTATGCAAACAGGCCCACTGTCTCAGCTTGTAGCCTGGCACACTGACACATTGGCGCCAGCCCTGCTATCTTGAGTTGTTTGGATCAAGTGGTGGGAGTATTTTATTTTTATTTTATTACAGCGTATTATAACATTATTATATACCAGTATAATCAATCTGTAATCTATGTATAACTACAGTGCAGGAGAGGAATAAACTGAGGACTGGACTGGACTGGCAGTGTGACTGAGAGGAAGGTGTGGTCACTCATTCAGTGTGTGCTGTGGGAGCCTGAGAGACTGACTGCTCTGCACTGCTCTACTCTTAAAAAGCTTTGTGACAAAGAGGACAGAGCAGCATCCAATCCACCTCTCTGAGAGGGATGTGCTGAGGGAGAGAATAGTGGTGAGGAGGGAGAGTTCATGCGAGTTGAAAAAGAGCAGGAATCTCAAGGAGATTCTTATCCTTATTGTGGCTGGAAATGTACAAAGTTTTCAATAAATCCTTTTTTAAATTATATATATATTTTTTGTCCAGATTTGCAAATAACTATTGACTTTCCAAGCAGACTTTTTATTTACCCTACTGTACTGCAAGTTTCTGCTACTTAACAGGGGGACTGATGTGGGTAAGGTTCCTATTGAAGTCTCAGTTACCCCTTTTCCACAAAAGCATTTTGAGAGCCGGTTCGGAGCCGGTGCCTACTCGCGAACCAGTTCTTTGTGTTTCGACAGCCAAAGAACCGGTTCTCGGCCAGGAAAATTGGTTCCAAAGCGGCACCAACTCTTTGCTGGACTAGAACCGTTCTTTTACCACGTCATGCTTACGTTGGGGGCTGGGGGCAGGGTTATTGTGACCATAATTACCCTTCTTCTCGAACTTAACCTCCGTCTATAGTAATCCAGACGAGCAGCACAAATGTGTTATAAACGTCTTCTTCTGCCCCCAATATAGGATCGCAAAGCCAGGAGAAACATTTGCAGAAAGACGATGTAGTCCGCCATTGTAATTGTTATGCTTGAAGTTGGTGCAAGTGTTTCTGGGAAAGCTAAGACGTATGGCGACGTACACAGTGACGTAACGACGTCGTTCGCTGGGCTCTCTAGTCAGTGGAAAAACAAACCGGTTCTGAGAAGGTTCGCAAGTCGAACCAACTTTGAACCAGCACCAGTTCCGAACCAGTTCTTTTTTTGGTGGAAACGAGGTAAGTGAGCCCCAGTGAAAGGGGAACAGTCATGTAACCCTGAAGTAATGTTCTGTCACATCCCTTGTGACAGTTCAAAGAACTCCATTGCGCTCCAACAGTCATCTCTCCTGGGAGGAGACCAAGGCTTGGTTCAGGCCAAGCCATCTAATCTCCATGTCAGGAATCTTACACCTAATTAGCACCTCCTCGAATGTCACTTAAAAAAGGTTTCCCCTCCTGTCCTGCTTTTTGGTCAAAACCCTGCCCCTGCTTTTGGACAGAGTTCAACCTACAAGTGCTTTTTTTTTTACTCCTCTGACGACTTGGTTAGATTAGTTTGTCTTCGTTTTGGTGCCTTATCCTGATCCTAGGCCCCTCTAAAGACAGGTGTGATTTGTAGGGAAGCCGTTCATCTCCAGCTACTGGATAATGAGGTGGTGGGGTAAAGGAGCTGGTGTGTGTAATGAGGTTGGATGGCAACGCACTGTGCTTTCTTAAAGATTCCTTTCCATAATATTGAATCAGCCATTGTCCAGCCAATCTATATGGCAGAACGTCAACTTTTCTAAAGAGCTTTCCATTTGAGCTGATTAGGGTAATGCAAAATTGGCAGGTTTCCCCTCACTGTCAGAATGGTTATGGCAGATGGATCCAAATCTAGCTACAGCAAAAGTATGTGGACACCTGCTCGTTGAACATCTCATCCCAAAATCATGGGCATTAATATGGAGATGGTCCCCCTTTTGCTGCAATAACAGCCTCTACTCTTCTGGGAAGGCTTTCTACCAGATGTTGGAACATTGCTGCGGGGACTTGCTTCCATTCAGCCATAAGAGCATTCGTGAGGACGGGCACTGATGTTGGGCGATTAGGCCTGGCTCGCAGTCGGCGTTCCAATTCATCCCAAAGGTGTTCAATAGGGTTAATGTCGGGGCTCTGTGCAGGCCAGTCAAGTTTTTTCACACCGATCTTGACAAACCATTTCTGCATGGACCTCGCTTTGGGCATGGGGGCATTATCATGCTAAAACAGGAAAGGGCCTTCCCCAAACTGTTGCCACAAAGTTGGAAGTACAGAATCGTGTAGAATGTAATTGTTGTAGCATAAAAAGTCCCTTCACTGGAACTAAGGGACCGAGCCTGAACCATGAAAAACAGCCCCAGACCATTTATTCCTCCTCCACCAAACTTTACAGTTGGCACTATGTATTGGGACAGGTAGCGTTCTCCTGGCATCCGCCAAGCTCAAATTTGTCCGTCGGACTGCCAGATGGTGAAGAGTGATTCATCACTCCAGCCAACGCTGATCGGCCATGAAAACCCATTTCATGAAGCTTCTGACGAACAGTTATTGTGCTGACGTTAATTCCAGAGGCAGTTTGGAACTCTGTAGTGAGTGAGTATTGCAACCGAGGACTGATGATTTTTACACGCTTGTTTGGCCTACCACTTCGCAGCTGTGCCATTGTTGCTCCTAGATGTTTCCAATGCACTTACAGTTGACCGGGGCATCTCTAGCAGGGCATAAATTTGACAAACTGACTTGTTGGAAAGGTGGCATCCTATGACGATGTCACGTTGGAAGTCAGATCCGGTGGCGACTAAGTTTTGCACATTCAGTCAGTCATCATACCAGCCAGGGGGAAGTCAGAATCCGATCAGATTCAACCCTGGTTCCCGTCCCCTCCCTGCTGTCTCCGAAGATAGCTGGCAAGTACTAATGTTTACATTTGGATTTTACATAATGCTCTTCCAACCGATTTCTTGATTAGTAATCCAAATATCGAATCTATTATGCTGCCAGGTCCACCGTGTCTGTCTGTTTATCCCTACACATTACTACAGCAATATACCCTCCATGTAATTTGACATAATATTTACTTGGCCAAATGGACCTACTTGGCAGGACATTCACAGCATTCCGTCTGCTTTTTATTGACCTCATTACAGATTCAGTAGTTCTATTAGTGTGTAATATGAGCCCTTGGACACACAAGCACTCACTAAACAATATTCAAGGGTACTGCTTGGCAAGCTGGTCCTGAAAACAAATGAAATATGAATGGTAATGCACCTCCTCCCGCATACTGATTCATATCATTATAGATTCAAACGATACATCACATTGGCAAGCTATTATGGTCTCCTCTCTTCTGCTTTCAATAGCCTAGAATTAAGAACGTTTTTTTTTGTTGAGCCAAATTAAATAGATTTTCCAGTGACTTTTAAGATATACCCAATATCACACGGTAAAGCCCAGTGCAGATTAAAGCTGAGTCCTGAGACTATGTATGAGAAATAGTTGGCTGCTCACTGCAGCTGTAAACTTCTTATAGGCAAAGAATATCTTGTGATTACATTGTCGAGAAATGACATGGAATCTGCAGAATGTACAGGCAGGCCAAAGTACAGAGATGGGAGCTAGTGGCAAAGCAACCAATATGGAGGAATAAGTAATGATGATATTGCAGAGAGAGCAGAAAAGAGGCTTAAAAGAGACACAGGAAGAAATATCCAGAGTTGGTCTAGCTGTGGCGTAGAGTGAAAGTGGGTGGTGTGGGTGCTGACTAGGGCTGGGCGATATGACGTTATGTATCGTGTGACGATAGAAACACGTCTATCGTTTCATATTATGTTCTATCTTTTATTTCGATGTTTTGCTCTTTACGGCCATATTTTTTTGTCAATTCTTTCCGTGTGGAAGGAAATGTGCAATACAAACAAACATGGAGGAGAGTGAACATGGCACAGAGACACGGAGCTCGTACCAAAAAGAGGGGCTTACTTCGGTCGCATGGACGTGGTTTGGGTATGAAAAGTCTGACACGGACCAGAAAACTGTCCTCTTCAAAATATTCCGTAAGCCGGTCCCGACAACAGGCTCAAACACCACTAACCTTTTTTGCCACCTTCGCAAGAATGAAAAAAGTACAGTTGAGTGCTGTAAACAAACCCTCGACTCAGACGTTGCAAGAGGCATTGTTGCCAAATATCAATTTTGTTTGCGGCACTTTGGTTGTTGTCTTATAATGCTATAATTAAAACTTGAAGGAGTGTTTTGTTTACTTGTTATATTTTATATATATTTATTTGTGAGCCATATTTTGCTGCTATAGTTTAAACTTGAAAATGTTCCATGTTTACATTTGGTATTTTATATACCAATATTTTTGAGGCCTGTATTATTTGTTTGCTGCTACAATTCAAACAGTTCTACTGTTAGAGTATTATATGTTTGGATTTGATATTTTTGACCATATTCACATTTTAGGCCTATATTTATTTTGTTTGCAACTATAGTTTTGAAGTGTTTTCTATTTACCTTTTTAGATTTTATACATTCATATTTTATATTTTGCACAAAGGTTCTAAATAAAATGAGAAATAATCAAATATGAGTAAGTACCTTTTATTCAAAATGTAATAAGAAATAGGCCTTTTACATGTGGTCATTTTATATAAACTATTTATTCATTGAATTTACAGAAAATGTGCTATCGTGATGTATCGTTATCGGGATATGAAATGACTTCTATCGGAATATGAAATTTGTCTCTGGATGACAACAAAATGAAGTTGGTTCCCAACATAAGGGCTGTGGTTTCCTAAAGAAGTTAAATCCTCTTTGTGTTTTGTTTCCTTGACACGATACTATTGAGTATCGCAATACTGCCATCTTCCCGGCCCTATTTGGTACACAGCCTGAGATCACCACAAGTCAGTGGTGCTGCAGCGCTGGCATTAGTCTGACTAGAGCCTCGTATAGTGTAGCCAGTCAGGTTAACTTAGTCATTATAGCAGTGTACATTTCCACTGCCGTCACATCCCATTGTAAAATCTATTATTGTAAGTCTTGGTTACTCAATAAAACTCCCACTACATGCATTCCAAACATATTGAAGGTAATAGTTACTTTAAAGGCATACATTCAAGTTCCCAAATAAAAGTCTAGAATAAGCACAGGGAAATGCCTGGTGTCGGTGGCTGGCGATGGGTTTGGAGTGGACCCCCTGCTGGGCTGAGCCCATGCTGTGGGTTACCCTGCTGGGCTGAGCCCATGCTGTGGGTCACCCTGTGCCTCTGTGTTGGGAGCAAATCGATGTTTTGATTATTATTTTGCTGTGAATCTGTTTGGGCTGGGGGGAACCGATCCTACGTCCATGTAGCGTCAAAGGCTTTATCAGCTTAAGCTGGTTGTAAGGAGCATGCAAGGTCCCGTCTTTTCACTGAAGAGCGAGAGACCCTCGGACATAAGTGTCCAGGCAATTAGAGACGCAGCGCCCTTAAAGAGAGATTACTGGCAGAGGGAGAGCGAGAGAGCCGCATTCTTTTCTCCAGCACTACGTTGTTAACACAGGCTCCAAAATGAAAGCCACATGATGTTTAGCTCAGCTCTGTTCTCAGCATGCAGTGGAGAAGCTAGCAGATAACCACAGCAACATGAAACCCTCAGCTTCAATCCGGTTTATTGGATGCAGAATGAACTGCTGGCCCTCTTCAGACCCGTCATGTGAATGGTCTTGCTATCCAGTTACTTCAGATCGATGAGTTGAGATTCATCTATACAACCCAGAAATATACCCGTGTTGGACTGGAGGGAATAAGGGCCATTTTATAAGACCGAAGTTGATCCCTGTCCAATAGAAAGGTTATCCCACTTCCCTCCATGTTTTCTTTGAAACATGCTTTAGGAAATTAAAACTTTACATTCAGAGCCAGTAATGAGATTCCCAGCCTGGTGAGGTGTTAAGACTCAGGAGAGTCGGGGAGGAGGACAGACAGTGCATACCCAGACAGAATGTGTGTACTAGTCCCTATCTAGAGCACTATATAGGGAATAGGGTGCCATTTGGGACTCCGCCATAGACAGAGTTCTTATTAACCCCTCCTTATTTCCATGGCGCGGCAGCATGTTACTCACCACCTGCTTATTTGACCGCCTCACTGCGTCCAGAACCAGCAGGTGTGTTTTTTTAAAAGTCTTTTAACGGGTAATCGGTGCATCTCGTACAACCCATCCTTTGCTCTGCCGCATGCAGAAAGCCTATTTACTGTTGAATTTAATGTTGTCCAGAGTAATGTTATTTGGTAGTACTTAATGTAGCCTTGATAAGGATCCTCCTGTTTGTGTGCATTTGATTCCCAACAGACTGGCAAAGCTGCTGAGTTGGAGCAGAATAAAGGTTAAAGGCCTGATAAGGAGAAGGTTTCACGTTTGGAATGTCAGTGTTTCTGCCAAGCACCACCTCGTTCTCCTTTTCGCTCCCTCTGTCATGTAATTACTGAGCACAGTGAGCGGCGGAGTTACTGGCTGCACTGAAGTCAAGAGCAATCGATGAAAGTGAAGCAGAAAAGGAGTAAGAGGATTAACTTAGATGTACTAAGAGAGATGGTTGAAATGGAGCAGGGGGGGGTTACCAAAGGTTTATGAGAATGAAACTAAATGTTAACCGAGTACAGCCCAGTTCAAGCTGAGAAACTGTCCAAAATCAATAGCCGAACTGCCAAAGAGAAAGTTAATCTCACTACATTGATTTAAAAACATTTGAACAGAACATAACTGCTGTACTCTATAACTCGCCCATGGTCTGTGAGATTATATCCCACCTGTAGATTCAACCACCCTGGCCCCCCTGAGAGAAGCCTCTGGAAGAAGAGAGACCGCTCCCACCATACATCACATCATATCCCCTCCCAGCTCCGCTAGTGAAAGGTGTTCACTCCCTCTACAGCCAACATGTTCTAGAGATGCATAGAAACCTTCTAAACATATACAGTAAGAAATAACTGCCTTTTAGGGCCTTCGCCAGAACAGTCTTACAAGGCTGTCAATTCTCACTTTGTTGCGAATGCCTTGTCTC
Organism: Thymallus thymallus; assembly: GCA_023634145.1. Classification (NCBI taxonomy): domain Eukaryota; kingdom Metazoa; phylum Chordata; class Actinopteri; order Salmoniformes; family Salmonidae; genus Thymallus; species Thymallus thymallus. The sequence goes on from CM042379.1 coordinate 24,697,901, forward strand.
CATATCTTCACACCAGTTGACCCTCCCAGTGTGAGTCAGAGAGGGAGTGCTCCAGTTTCTTTGTTGTGGTGACAGAGCATTTAGTGCTGCGGCGCTGGTTTGGGATTTGCCAGTAGGATGGAGAAGAGATCATAATGTATACTGTAATTAGTCTCTCTAATTAGTGGAGGAGATCTACAACATATCATAGCAGCATGTCCCATTACAACATCTAAAATACTATTAGTGGTGTTCCTGACATCCTGCCCTACTGTCTCTGACTGTTATTAACGCCATCAATCCAAGTTTTATATTGGTGTTTGAACCAACATAATTCAGCCAATTCCATGGTTAACAATGACAGGCTAATGTATTACCGGCTAGATAAAGCTAATGGCTAAATGGCGATTATTTCAGTGTCTATTTTAATGCTTGCATGTTTCACGCTGACTATGTAAGTGTTTTTAGAGGGTTTCTGGGAAACAACGCAAAATAGCTTTATTCTTGTGGCTTACTGGCCTCCCCAGGCCTATTCCACCAGAACTTTTTTATTTCACAGCTGAAAGCCCGACCAAACTAAGTATCTGGCCTGGCCTCAAAGCTACGAATATTTCAAAGGAGGAAAGTGAAGCGGTTATGTAAGTTCAGGGACAGAGATAACAGATCGCATGTCTTTAGTGGCCAGTTAGTTGCCAGTTATGAGGGATGGATCTACTGCACCGGAATATCAAGTAATAATATACGGGGGGTTGTTGTGTGTGGATATTTTGAACTCTTGGGGGTTTGTTTTTATTGGTTTGTAGATTTTCCAAAATGGTAGAAATAGGGTGCTTGTCAAGGTTATTGTTCTGAATATTTCAAGTCCTTTACCTTGAATACAAAGCATGGGATTACAAGGTTTACTACATCATGTGCACACACAAACAGACAGACAGACAGAGACCGACCGAGGCCTGTAGGTGTGACGTACCATTCTGGTTTCCTGGCTCAGAGGTGGTGCCCTACAGTAGATAAAGGTTCTATCAATGTTGTTTTGCTTTCCAGCCTCCTGCTGTGGGTGTTCCGTGTTCTGTGTTCCCTTCCCGTTTAGTTTCCTTTTTGAAGTGATACCCATGAGTCTCTTTGGCCTTGAAAGCCAAACTTGCTGTCCCAGAATCCTCTCTTAATTGGGCTTCATGACGTTGAGTTTGTGGAGGCTCCCCTGGGAAATCAGAATCCGAGACAGGAGTCAGAGGCAATTCTTCATCCTCCCTTGCTTCCTTTCTTCTCTCCTTAAGGAGACTGATGAAGAGAGGGAGAGAAATGAAGCGTTCCTAAAGATGTGACCCAACTTTGATCTTTAAATTGCAGTCATCACATGTCATAATACAGTGTGTAAATTCCTCCAGGTTACCATGCTTTTCATTTTCAGTACGATTGGCACAAAGTGAAATATGTGTCTGTCACATTTCACTGACTGATGTCATCATGCTATGATTATGCTTATGATGAGGTGTATATGTGTATATACTCGTTTTAATTGCTTTCCTTATACTAATGGATGCCAACATGCCCTATATACAGTATTTCCCACCTTCCAAATGTAGGAAATCTGTTTCACTCACAGCCAAGCCTGTGGATGCTGGCTTTGGGCTTTACAATTAGTGGTGGGGCTGGGGTTATAGGCAAAGGCTGTTATGATTTGTGTTGGCATTGTGTTAACGTAGGGATTGGGAGTCAAGCGTCCTCAACAGTAACAGGAGCTTGACTTCCTCTAGGAGCCATGGCCTACTTTTGGCAGTGCCCTTGGGTGAAGCGTGGACAGCTGTAGTACTGTAGGATGCCAGCCGAAGGAGAGTTGGAATAATTGCTACAGTATGTATGTGAGCTGAGTCACTGACTACAGCCTAACCACTGCAGCTGTTTCCTTTTGGTGTTTAAAATAATGTTCAAAGGATATATGGCTAAGGATTTCTTGTGTAGATGCAGCACACAGGTCGGGCGGTAGGCACTATTAGGTACTAGCTCTTCGAGGGATCGCTGTGCCGTGGTGCCATTTTGGAAAGTAAATACAATTCAAGTTTAATAGTCAGAGGGGGCGATGCATGGCGAGTGAGAACAGTCACTTAAGTACAGAAAGGGCTGCTTAAAGATGTATTATCCGTGTGAGGTGAGGGGGGGTTAGAGGGACCCCTAAAGCTAAACAGCCTACACACACACACACACACACACACACACACACACACACACACACACACAGACTCGTGCGAAGACGCACACTGACACACTGCCTCCCGCTATGTTGTGTTTCTCTTTTTGATTGACTCTACCCCCACAGCAGTGTACCTTTCCCTTCAACACAAAGGAGAGCATGAAGAGCAGCTGTGTCCCTTCCCCTCCTTCTCTGCCCTCCCTCCCTCGCTCCCCTCTGCCCTCCCTCCCTCGCTTCTCTCCGAGGAGGAGTTTGTCCTTATTTTTGGTTCTGGACTGGATACACATCTGAAAAATAACCCACTCATCAATTTAAAATTCTGTTCCACAATCAATGCAAAATGACCAGATGATTTAGCTCTATTTCCATGCATAGTTGTGTTATGATTATGATAACAACGTGTAGTTATTGTTTGTGGCCCCAACTCAAGATCTCCGGGATAATTGCATTCACAGACTTGGTGGATATCTCTGCCTCTCAACAACCCCTCCCAGCCATCTCCCAAATGAGCAGCACTCTGTCATCTCAGCCTGCATTTCAGCAGGCCTCGCTTTCAAAGGCTAAAACACTTCAGCATTCAAATGATTTGGACAAAACTATACAGTGTACAAAACTGGGAAATCTCACATGCTGCACGAGCAGTTCACTTTCGGTTCTTCTGTGAGGGGAGGTTTGTGGCTGCATAAGTCCAATACTGTAATCCCTATGCAGCAGAACTGGACTGTAAGTTGTTGTGCAGACCTGTATTTCAGTATTTCCTGTTATTCACTAGGCCTGAGTTTGTGACGCTCTAACCAGTGTGTCTGCCACTCTTCCTGCTCTAACACTTTCTCAGGCTCTAACAATAGTCTGGTCCCTCACTGCCTGCCCCGCATAATCCTCTTTACAGCCCCCTCCCATCTTTTCTCCACTAAGCCTCCTCCATAGGCCAAGCACCCCGCTGTCTTGTCAACATCAACCAATAACCTTAAGGGTTGCTGCAAATAATGAGCTGAATTCCATGTTCAGCATTTTCAAAGCCTCTTACATACAACCTGGTCTCATAACATTTGGAGAAAACTTCAGAGATTTGACTTGACTGAGACCTGTCTATGTCAGTAAATATGTGATTGCAGATCATTTAAAGTCTTAAATCATGCCTTCTTAGGGTGTGTGTGTTTGTGTGTGTGTGTGTGAGCTCTCTCTTTTTGTGTTTAAAAAAAAAAGTAACCTTTTATCTAGGCAAGTCAGTTAAGAACAAATTCTTATTTACAATGACTGCCTACACCGGCCAAACCCGGACGATGCTGAGCCAATTGTGCGCCGCCCTATGGGACTCCCAATCACGCCGAGGTCTTCAACAAGTTGACCCGGCTGATGCAGACCGAAGCTAACTCCATTCCCCCCTAGTCTAATTTGTTTTCCCAGAGGTCCTCGGCTCGCGAGGCGGCCCATCGTTTCCGACTTCCGCCTCCGTCCTGACGCGATGAGCATGTCATGCCGTTGCTATGGCCTGCTAGGCGAGCAGCTCCGATATCTATCTGAGAATGGAATCCCCGCCACACAGAGCAGAGACAAAACTACAGACAATGGAACACTGCTGAGGGGTTCAAGGAAACACATTATGGATAAGGCTTCTTGAATCTAGGCTTTTTGTTCCATCCCCACATTCTTTTTTTCCATTCACAGCAGCTCATAACCCAAAACTTGCCTCTATTCCTTATGGTAGCTGTGTGTCCCTCCTGTCTGTGGTAGAGTATTGTGTGAATTTTCAACAAGGACCTGAACATTCTTTCTTACTTCCTGTACACCTCTGGTCTGTGTCTAGTTTCAGGCAGCCTACATGTGTAAGATCGCTTTAGCCATAGTGCTGCAGCAGAGTGTGCCTCCCAAATGGCGCCCTATTCCCTATATAGTGCACTACGTTAACTATGGGCCCTTGTCAAAAGTAGTGCACCAATAGGGAATATGGTGCCACGCACGCTTACTCTATATGTCAGTGTTGGTGTGGTGACCACACCAGCCATGACCGTGTGATGTGTGTGTGAGCCTGCAAGGGTCTGGTGACTGAGCAGGGACACTCTCTCAATGCAGAGGCACTCGTAGGGTTAAGCCTCAACCGCAGCCTTTTATGAACCCCGGGTGCTGTGTAGTGTGAGCCGTTTGACAGGTGTCAAGGATTAAACACGCTTTTTTTTGGAAACAAGCAAATCTCCCCCCTTTTTAACTCACCCCTTCTCCCGTTTTCAGCTGGAGCTGGAGAGATCCTTTCAGCTTGATTAAAAATGTAATTATTCACCCATTTATCCCTTTATGCATTAAATTGCCTTTTTTCTTCAATGGAATGGTGACTGACTGGTGGTAATTGCAGATCAAGGCTGAGGACTGGGTTCAGGGTATGATGGGATGTGAGGGGGGGGGGGACAGAGTATGGGGGCTGCTGGGGTTCAGGCCTGGGCAGATGGCTGGCTGACTGGTGGGATCGTTGATGTGCTGCTAATGGCGAGAACTAAAATGGGCCCGCTTATGAAGTGCACCCTGCCTCGTCTGCCTCGCCTGTCATCGTGAGTCCGGCAAATTGCCAACTGTACAAGGGCTGCTCCTCTCATTACAACCCTCACTGAGTGATTTCTGCCCTCGACAGGGTGCCGCAACAAGCGTCAATGTCACTCAAGTTTAGGGAGCGTGAGGGCAGGGGAGGGGGGGGGTGTGAGAGTGGGGTAGAGGGAGTGGTACTTCAGAAATCACATCAAACAAAGCCATTACAGCATGCTGATACATTGGGCTAATGGGTCTTTACAAGTACAGGGAGGCTGCCATCTTAATTACATGCTATTCATTATTAGCCGGGTTCACACTGGCCCACTGTAGAGCTCTTGGCATCTGGGCTTATGGTAGCTGAGGAACAGTAGGGCTGCTGGGTGTTGGAGGGCTATACACTACTCAGGTAGTGTATGAGAAGGGGCTGGCCAGCCCAGAGAAGAGAGAGAGAGTGTGTGTGTGTGGAGGAGAGACTGGTTATGCGAAAAGCTGTTTTTCTGGAGTAGTTTAGAGACCCCTTGCCAGCTCTTACAATGCCACTCAATATATGCAAAGCTGTCTCTCTTTCGACGGGCCTTACTAAACATCAGTGCTACTCTCCTGCTCCAGAGCTTTATTTCAATAAGGAATATTACTGTTAATACATTTCCCTCACTTTTAAAGGAGTTGTGTATTGTCTGCTGGGCTGCTGGAGTGGCTGAATAGTGGCGGTATCCTGAATAGTCCACAGAACGAACCCACAGTCATTCACTCCTTCACTCCTAATTGAATTACATCCATGTTTCTATTTTCTTGAGAGTATCCAGGAAGGAGGGAGATGTCTAGTGTGATGAGGCAATCTGTCTTTGTAAACACTGAGGTCTAATTTCAAAAAGATTGTCTTGGGTAGGGAGAGAGGAGGTGTGATGAACAGAGAGGAGAAATCATACAGTACTGTATGTACAGTGTTTAGAAATGGGGTATTCAGACAGTCACCGACTGCAATTATTCTGGAAACTTGCATTGCAGGGAAATGTCATTGCAACACATTAAAGCAGATTTATTCAAGTAATGTTAGAATTACACAATGTTTACGTGGTGAAATGAAACAAAACACACTTTTAATTTTAATGAGCATTTTTGCAGCACAGGAGCTCTGCTATTTGCGTCCAGCCATTATTAGTGTTTTTTAGATTCTGTATGGTCATGTACATTGAAGTACAAGCAGCTAGTCATCATGTACATTGAAGTACAAGCAGCTAGTCATCATGTACATTGAAGTACAAGCAGCTAGTCATCATGTACATTGAAGTACAAGCAGCTAGTCCATGATACATACTTTTGTCTTACTTTATGTCACGTTAATAAACACATGTATACTCGGAAACTTCCTCTTTAATTCTAGTAATCTAGGAAACCTTAAGAATAATAGATGTCCCATGGCCTTTAGGCTGGGGAATCAACACATTTCTAGGGAACTGTGACCAGGATATCCTGCTTTATTTTTACTCCTGTAAAGAGGAGCTGTGTGGCGCTTTGCTACGCTCGCCATGGGCTAATGGAACACACCACTTCAGCAATTAAGCGGGTATTTGGTATTAATCAAATAAACCCCCCCAGTCCTGATGCCTAGCCTACTCTACTCTGACCCACTGATTTTCCCCACAGATTACATGAATAGATGTGTGGCCAGAATTTAACAGGCTTCACGTAGGCAACACTGATCGGGAAATAAGCCATGAGCTGAACACCCCTTGTGGCTCTGGCCTCATGTCCAATGACTGTGCAAAACCTTTTATTTTCAGCTTTCCTGATTATACCGCAGTTTAGTATCAACCAGCATGATGCCAAGTTAAAATAAGACAAAACAAAAAGTTTAGGGTTTAGAGAGCTTTTGATGATAATGTAAGAGGTCTTATCGCGTAAGTACTGTGTCAGCTGATACCCTTTAGTCACTTTTGATCTCACTGGAGAACCATCTTATCCTGCCAGTGTTTTCTATTGGTCACGAAAAGGTTCAATATGTTTTCAGCTGTAGCCTCCAGTTTCCAAGTATGTCAACCCATGACATTGATGTATGGCAAGTCACACTGTGTTAAAGCTCTTGCTTGTCCTTGTTAGTTCCATAGAATCAAGGCTGAGCCCTAGAATGAAATATGGAGTGTTCAACAGGCTACCTTAGAGGTGCATCTGCAGAAGATTGATGTTACTATGGACCTAGCTTTGCTGTGAGAGTGGTGGTCAGACCAAGGCTTTTACATGGACAACTCATGCTGCTCACTGGCAATTACTTTAGCTAATCATCAAGATCTAAGGAAGCATGAGAGAGCGGTCTGGGAATTCATTAGAGTCTCGTGTTCAAGGAGGGAAAACGAAATGGATGAGACTTGGATGTGATACACTGAGTGTACAAAACATTAGGAACACCTTCCTAATATTGAGTTGCACCATTTTTGCCCTCAGAACAGCCTCAATTCGTCAGGGTATGGACTCAACAAGGTGACTCCAATGCTTCGCACAGTTGTGTCAAGTTGGCTGGATGTCCTTTGGGTGATGGACCATTCTTGATACACACATGAATCGTTGAATTGTCCATTCACCCTGTGAATAGCGCACACATACACAATCCATGTCTTAATTGTCTCAAGGCTTAAAAATATTTCTTTAACCTGTCTCCTCCCCTTCATCTACACTGGTTTGAAGTGGATTTAACAGGTGACATCAATAAGGGATCATAGCTTTTGGGGGGGATTCACCTGGTAAGTCTGTCATGGAAAGAGCAGGTATTCCTAATGTTTTGTACACTCAGTGTATATGAACATTTTGAGAAAGTGAGAAAGACATTGTCATTATGAAATGAGGGCCTTCTGTGGGACATTTGTGTCCAGAGCGAAACACTGGAAGAAAATCAATTCAATAAAACAACATTACATTGAGATGTCCCTTTTATACACTTCTTCCACTGTACTTCCATCCCAGCCCTGGGATTGGTCGCTTTAGTTGTTTCTCTTTGTTGTGTGATGTATGAAATTCCCTGACTTATTCTCTCAAATAAACACAGGCAATTCAGAGTGTTTGTGAGCTCATTAAAATAAATAATGGTGGCATTGAGCAGTTTGTTTTGTGCTGGGGGATGCGGTAGTTTTAGAGAAGTGAGAAAGGTAGCCATGATGGACAAAAAACAACAAAAAAATAGGGATAGCAGTCTGATCTGGGCTGTCCATGCAGCTCCATTCATTGTTCACTTGGCCGGACCACCCAGAGTGATCCGGTGGGTTACACAAGTGAACATTGTGTCCCTCTGGGGAAAATCATATAACTTCTTTTCAGCTTTCCTCTGTGCCAGAAACAAAAGGAGAGCACAACATATGGCTGAATATGACATGTTGATACCTAATTGGCTGAATAAGACATGTTGATACCTAATTGCTGCCCAATCATGCCAGCTGATTTATCGAGCAGGACGAGGTAGAGTGGTGTGACAGACAGAAGCTCTTTGTTGGGTTTTACTGTGGTACCCTGAATACAGACCAACAAGCGTCATGTTGTTTAGATGGTTGGGAACCATCGCTGCACAGCACACACTTATCCTGGTGGAGGATGTTGACGGAGGTTTCAGAAACACCACAAAAATACCCAGCCATGGTCATCGAATCACATCGACTCTAGGTAATTTATAGGATCTCTTTGGCCATAGAGAACAACCGATGAACGCTGTCTCACTTAGATTATAACACTATACATTGTCATTCAGAGGGTTATTGCAGTTCCTCTCCCATTTTAGCCTTGTGAATGTGAACTCCCCCCTGTGAGAGGCGAGCGGAGTGTTTTTAAGGGGAGGAGGTCTGTGTGTTTGGGAGTGATATTAAGTAGCTTAGAATGGAAGGAGATGTGTCAGTCCCCGTAAAACAGAGTAGAACCAGTGACACGTAGTAGCAAAGAGCAAACTGTGTGGTCTGCTTGTGGTCGGTTTTCTGTCACAAATTATAAATATTATTTGAGCTAACCCATTCCGACCCAGCTATTGCAGTTGTGAAGGAGGACAAATGAGCAAATTGGGAGATGTTGAGCAGTTGCTACGTGTGGTCTAACAAAAGTGAATTACCACATAAACAGAATGGATCAGGAGGCGGCCTAGCAGCCACAAGGGGGAACGTTGGCCTACTGTTTATGTCTCAAAGCTCTTGGTTTTGATGTCCTCTAGACTGTTTGTTTGTTTTTGTCTGTTTTTAACGTTTGGTTCTCCAGCTGGTTCCAAGCGAAAAAACACGTAGAGAGGGTGCGATGTTATGTGGAACCCGAATAACACACAGATGACTGTCTTTTAGCAGCCCAGTATAATGGAAGGGAGAGCTTGTGCAAAATGTAAAAGACATGCATGAAGCTTATTCCCTCTCCCCCTGTTACTATCATCAGCATGACTGTCTTCAGTCCCCAGTGAGAAGGCCAAGCTTCAGCATGGTTATCTATGGATGGAGGCAGTTTTGAATCAACCAGCTCACAAACATAGCCTTTTACACACAGTCTTGACTACCACATTGCGTAACTATTTGCTTGGCAAACCACCGCTTCCTGGTTGGGTCTTTGGCAGGAGCCAGCTGGTGGCAGTGGGAAAGTGAGGCTGAGATGTATGCAGTCTTATGTTTTGAAAGGTCAAACCCAATAGCGACCAAATGACTGCAGACAAATAAGGAAATTAAGCGGGAAAGTGTGCAGTTAAAGAATAGGCTTATAAATGTAGTGTGATTAGGCATTACGTTATTACAGTGTATTATACATAGAGATCCTATTAAATTGTTATATTTAATTCCATGGCATTACACCTCCTAGTTCTACTGTAGCCCTGGGATACATAAAGACTCAAGCCTTTACATCCTGTTCCTCTGTCTGCAGTGGTCTTAACACAGCTTTTGTGTGACTGTACAACACCGCTGCCATGTTGCCGTGCTCCACCACCGCAAAGCAATAATGTGTGTTGATGTCAGTTTCACTTGTGTCTGGCATTCCATCCTGTTCCTGTTTGTATGCATTAGCCTGAGTGCCACTCAAAGGCCACGGGGAGCGGGGCAGGAAACGGTGAGTTCGCCCCCAATCCTGTTAATGTGGAACAGCATTGAATTAGATCCGCTCGATGTCGTGGACGGGACTTCCCGGGTGTCTGTAGAGTAACATCTCACTGGATGTCACTGGAACAGTGCAGGAAAAGCAAACAACATTGTGCAGATCATTTTTTTTGCTGAGTTGCAGAAAGTACAGACCGTGACGAAATGGGTATAAATCTGAAATGAGCTTAATCTGCTGTTTAGCGTCTCTGATTGGTCCTTTGATCTGTGCTGATGGGAGAAAGGGATAGTGTATATGGGCCAGGGCGTCTAGGCTATAGGTTGCGGATGTGTACATGGTTGACGCAGTTCAGCCCAGCTGTGGTGGGCAGTTGAGTGGGTTTCTTGTTTGTTTTGAACTCTTCAACAAAGCACCTCCTATATAGGGGAAACCCCTAACTGAGAACTGGGTGGATATTACATAAATGCCCCTTTTGTGAGATCTGAACGTGGAGGTCGAACCTGTTTGAATCTAAAATACATTCCCTCAGGTCTCTGTTAATCCAACTGGAGGTACAGAGCGGGTGGGTGGAGTAGAAATACTGTAGCTATTAGTTAATCATACATGAACCCACCCATAGTTTTTCTGTCATGTAATTGTCTATATATTTTTTGACGTGTTTGATAAAGGGATGCGTGTCCTGGCTGGGGAGACAATAGAGCTTGTTGGTTTCGATGGGGTTGTTTTCTCTCCACAGTCTGTTACGTGTGTGACTTGCAGGCAAATCACAATCCAATTTTCCACACCATGAAGAATGGAACATAAATGCATATTGCACCGTCCTCCCCGCTCTCCCCCTAACCCTTTCACTCTGGATAGTAAGAAAGTATTTAAATGTGGTGTGACTGGCTATTGTGGAACCTTTTTCAGTCCTTCATCTCCCCTCTCTCTCTCCCTCCCTCCCTCGGTCTCGGTGCATGTCATTACACAGCATGGTGGTGCGTCATTAGAAAAGGAGGGAAAGGTGGCCTAAGGAATGAGAGATAAAGGAGAGTGATATCTATCTCTGCTGGTTAAGCTTCAGGCATACAGGCAACGTGGCGGTCCACTCTGGCTCCTTGGAAACCAAGCGAGAGGGATGAAGGCTGTAATGTGACAAAACAGATTGGTTCTCATCATAAACCTCCCTTGTCAGCTCTGGAGCACTGCACAGATTTACACCCAAACTTGCTCTGGCTGGGTTTTCTGTTTCCACGCATATTTCAACGGGTGATTTAAGTATCTTCCTTTTATGAATTAGCTACATTTTTTGTTTGTCTGAGTACTATTCTAGAGACTTTGGAGATGCTCTTATTGTTTTGAAATTGGAGTATTGATTTTCCCTATTAACATTCATCTGATTATAGCTAGTCACAGTCACCTCTAGACTGATGGGGAGGATAATTGCACTGCTGTAAGCTACCTCAATGTCTCTCTCACACGGACACACACATGCGCCACAATAGCTCCCTTTAAACACTCCTGGGTTGCCTTGACTTGATTTCTTTTCTCCATTCACACTACATGGAGAGAGGCAGAGAGGGAGAGAATTCAGAACAGCGCTGCCTTTTGTGTCTGACAGTTATTTATAAACCCAGTACACCCTCATTGCATTCCAACCTGCCACAGATTTGAGCAGAGCTGTACCTCTCCCATGTGTGTCCTCTTTGTCTCTCACTAGACCTCTGGGGACTTTAGTTTGATCTGAAACAACATTACTCAGGGCCATTCAGTGGTAGCTTATACAGTCGTGGCCAAAAATTGAGAATGACCCAAGTATTGGTCTCCACAAAGTTTGCTGCCTCAGTGTTGATGATGGCAATTTGCATATACTCCAGAATGTCATGAAGAGTGATCAGATGAATTGCAATTAATTGCTAAGTCCTTCTTTGCCAAGTCCTTCTTTGCCATGAAAATGAACTTAATCCCCAAAAAACATGTCCACTGCATTTCAGCCCTGCCACAAAAGGACCAGCTGCCATCATATCAGTGATTGTCTCGTTAACACAGGTGAGTGTTGACGAGGACAAGGCTGGAGATCACTCTGTCATGCTGATTGAGTCAGAATAACAGACTGGAAGCTTTAAAAGGAGGTTGATGCTTGAAATCATTGTTCTTCCTCTGTCAACCATGGTTACCTGCAAGGAAACACGTGCTGTCATCATTGCTTTGCACAAAAAGGGCTTCACAGGCAAGGATATTGCTGCTGGTAAGATTGCACCTAAATCAACCATTTATCAGATCATCAAGAACTTCAAGGAGAGAGGTTCAATTGTTGTGAAGAAGCGTCAGGGCGCCAAAGAAAGTCCAGCAAGCACCAGGACAGTCTCCTAAAGTTGATTCAGCTGCGGGATCGGTGCACCACCAGTGCAGAGCTTGCTCATGAATGGCAGCAGGCAGGTGTGAGCGCATCTGCACGCACAGTGAGGCGAAGACTTTTGGAGGATGGCCTGGTGTCAAGAAGGGCAGCAAAGAAGCCACTTCTCTCCAGGAAAAACATCAGGGACAGACTGGTATTCTGCAAAAGGTACAGGGATTGGACTGCTGAGGACTGGGGTAGAGTCATTTTCTCTGATGAATCCCCTTTCTGATTGTTTGGGCCATCCGGAAAACACCTTGTCCGGAGAAGACAAGGTGAGCACTACCATCAGTCCTGTGTCATGCCAACAGTAAAGCATCCTCAGACCATTCATGTGTGGGGTTGCTTCTCAGCCAAGGGAGTGGGCTCACTCACAATTTTGCCTAAGAACACAGCCATGAATAAAGAATGGTACCAACACATCCTCCGAGAGCAACTTCTCCCAACCATCCAAGAACAGTTTGGTGACGACCAATGCCTTTTCCAGCATGATGGAGCACCTTGCCATAAGGCAAAAGTGATAACGAAGTGGCTCAGGGAACAAAACATCATCATTTTGGGTCCATGGCCAGGAAACTCCCCAGACCTTAATCCCATTGAGAACTTGTGGTTGATTCTCAAGAGGCGGGTGGACAAACAAATCCCACAACTTCTGACAAACTCCAAGCATTGATTATGCAAGAATGGCCTGCCATCAGTCAGGATGTGGCCCAGAAGTTAATTGACAGCATGCCAGGGCGGATTGCAGAGGTCTTGAAAAAGAAGGCTCAACACTGCAAATATTGACTCTTTGCATAAACTGAATGTCATTGTCAATGAAAGCCTTTGACACTTATGGAATACTTGTAATTATACTTCAGTGTACCATAGTAACTACTGACATAAAGATCTAAGAACACTGAAGCAGCAAACTTTGTGGAGACCAATACTTGTGTCATTCTCAAAACAACTGTAATAACGTTTGCTAAAACGAGAGGCAATTTGGCAAAGGAAATTTTTACACGTTGTGGGATAATTGTCTTTCTCGTTTAACTATGTTTAACTTTGACCCTTGCCATTGGTTTATGGGACTTTGTGCTGTTTAATTTTGTCTTGGCTGCTGTGTTTTTATGGGCTATGCTTGTTGTCTTCCGGGTGACTCACATTTGGGAGGTTCCTCCTCGGTTGGCAACAGGGTCTTAGGTTTCATGTTAACATATTACTCATAAGCCCAGTGCAGTCAAAAATGTGATTTTCCTGTGTTTTATATATATTTCCACACTAAGGTTGGAATAATACTGTGAAAATTATGATTATGCCATTTTTGTGTGTAAGAGCTGTTTAAAAAAAGGCCGCCTGAAATTTAAGCCTGTTTTGGTTGGATGGAGTCTTGACCAATAGGAAAGACCACTCCGACAGTGCTAGCACAATTCTTACTTGAGAAATTGCTGTTTGCTAAGAAGCCATTTTTGTTTCTTTTGACAATTCTAATTTAAAACAATCACATTAAGGTACTAAATTGTTACCCAGAAGAAAAAAAACAGCTGAATTTGACCTTTAAAATTAGTGCTCAGAAGAGTGTGGTTCTCTCGCTTTCGCTCCATCTCCCCATCTCTTTTCCTCCTGAGACTCCTTTTATCTCAGACTATGGAAAACGTTAATCACACTTCTCTGGCCAGCCAGGATTTAAACCCACAATGAGCTGCCAGTCAAGTAAGGGCAGTCAGTTTATTCTCTGGACATACTCTCCTCCCAACAGCCCCTTCTCTCTCTGCTGGCTCCAGTTGTGAGCTAGTTTAGTGGAGGCAGTTCTGGAGCAGGTCCAACTGCTAAAGGACTCCACCCCTCTAACCAGGCTCTGCTTGTTAAGTAATTTAGGTCTGTCCCCACCAACTCTGACGTCAAAGCTCCACCACTCGCTCTCGCTGCAGGCCACAGAACACATGAGATAATGGTTACTAAGGTACTATAGGACATGATGTGAAAAATTACCTTGAGTGTGGATATAGGAGTTTGTTTGCTTGTGTTTCACTGTTCATACTTAATGGAAGGGAAACTGCTATGAAGCAAACAACTCTGGGCCACTTCTTAATTAACGACTGATAAGCTCCCAACAGTCCTTGATAAGATAAGCTCCCTCCTCCCAACAGTCCTTGATAAGATAAGCTCCCTCCTCCCAACAGTCCTTGATAAGATAAGCTCCCTCCTCCCAACAGTCCTTGATAAGATAAGCTCCCTCCTCCCAACAGTCCTTGATAAGATAAGCTCCCTCCTCCCAACAGTCCTTGATAAGATAAGCTCCCTCCTCCCAACAGTCCTTGAAAAGGTAAGCTCCCTCCTCCCAACAGTCCTTGAAAAGGTAAGCTCCCTCCTCCCAACAGTCCTTGAAAAGGTAAGCTCCCTCCTCCCAACAGTCCTTGAAAAGGTAAGCTCCCTCCTCCAAACAGTCCTTGAAAAGGTAAGCTCCCTCCTCCCAACAGTCCTTGAAAAGGTAAGCTCCCTCCTCCCAACAGTCCTTGTTCCAACTCTCATGTCACTCCTCCTCCCTTCTTTTTACGGGGGAAAAAAGGACTGAGTCAGAGTTTTTTTTGTTTTTTTTCTCTATCTCCTCGATTATTGGCAGGCTTTGAAAGAGTTTTCCCCTTTCCTGTAAATGCTAGGCCTGATTACAAATCACTGAGAAGCTCCCCTAGCCTAGACCAACCTTTCCCTCCCTTCTCTGTGCAGCTTGAACTGTTTAAAAAGGCCAGAGATGGAGGAGACATACTGTCTCTCTGAACCCAGTGTAAAACAGGGTGGAAATTCGCCCGTCAGAGCAAATTCAATCGTGTTTTAGACTCTTTCTAACCGTAGTTATTACTTGACAGTTCTACAGTCTGGTGGTGTTTCAGTAGAGCAGCACAATGTCTCTGTGATTTAACTGTGTAATGATCTGCTGCTGTGTGTGGATTGAGACAAAAGGGTGATTTGTAGGAGAATGAGGCCAGTAAGTCAACGAAGGCAGCTTAGAACTCTATTCCACCCGTCTTTAATATTGTACTGGGGGGATTTGACAAAAAACATTTATAAAATTGTTCCGAGGTTTTATGTAAAATTTCACACCCCTCCGTCTTATGCAGAGACATAAAGTCTAGCCCAAAGCAGTCACAGTCAGTGGGTTACCAGAGGCTCTCCTTGGTTTCACTGCCTAGCCTCTCCCACAGGGATCATGCATGCCTATTGATACAGATCAATGAGATTTGCCTGCTATTGGCTCCAATAACAATGCAGTTACATGAGGTATTATAGACCGACCAAATGACTGGATGGTGGATATACGATTTTAGGCTGCTGTGTGGATTACATCATCTTGTCTAGCAAAGCCCTAAACTGCTGAAATCACAGATATCAGGGCTTACCAAGGGCTTGTGACCTCGCTCCCTGTCTGTGGGAGACTTCAGGTCTGTGCGGTTGGGATGCTGGCACTGAGTTATAAACAGAGAGCAAAGCACCACTCACTGTGTGCCTTTCACTCTTTGATGCATGGGAAGCTTGAAGAAGAGGCTAGGGCTGCTCACTACCTCTACACATGGAACGCTCTGCTGAGGACCACCGATTTAGCTGCTTCTCGCAGCTGTGTTTTATCCTCTGGCTCACTGTCTTTCTGTCTGAATGTGTGCTCGTGCGCTTGTGTGTGTGTGTGTGTGTGTGTGTTTGGGAAGAGGCCTTGTAGGATGAGGCCTGTACAGGATGGGAAGGCTTTGAAGAAGGGAATTTCTCAGTGGTTATTTTAAAGGTTTCCCTTGTAAAGTTTTCATGTGACATGGCGGGGCTGCCAGGTCAGAGTGGATGAGGGTTGTGGGGTTGGCTAAGAGAACATTAGGGGGAAGCATGTGGCAGGGGTCTTCTTTAAGGCCATGTTCTTCCTGCTGGGGTATTAAAAGCCTGACCTTTTGACCTCCCCCCGGCAGTTAGTCAGCCCTCCAGTTGGGGGATATGACCCTGAACCGGCTTCTCAGCTGTCTGTAGGGCAGGCTGCCCTCAGCCTGGCTCCCTCTCCGTCCCTCCAAATCGGTCTCTCATGCTTGTTCTCTCTTACTCCCACAGACAGACAGACAGACAGACAGACAGACAGACAGACAGACAGACAGACAGACAGACAGACAGACAGACAGACAGACAGACAGACAGACAGACAGACAGACAGACAGACAGACAGACAGACAGACAGACAGACAGACAGACAGACAGACAGACAGACAGACAGACAGACAGACAGACAGACAGACAGACAGACAGACAGACAGACAGACAGACAGACAGACAGACAGACCTAATAACTCTTGTACTGTACACATACACCCTGGTCAGACCCACACTTTAGAGCTAACTCTCATAAATCTCCTGGGCTGCAGGGGGATCCATATCAGTATACGTTTTCATACATGCATTCATTCCATGCATTGCCATTTCAAATGACTTGGCAAAAATTAGGTTAAGGAGTTGGTGGATTTTTGGTCCATGTTGTGATTTGTGGAGGTCTTAAGCCAATGAAAGCTACACCCATAAAATGCTCTGACCAGTCGCCCAATCCATCCTTATCTGATTTGAGTACATATTGTCGGAGCAAAGCACATCGGGGAGAAGTGGGAGAGAGGGCAGAGGAGGAGGAGGGGGTGGTGTTTGAGGGTAGAGGAGATTTGGAAGAGATTCTCTATACATGTTGGTGCTGCTGTGAGAATGGGGTTGTAAACTGTCAGGGGGCAGGAGGGGGTTTATTGGTGGGGGTTGCGGGGAGGGGGTGTAGGCGGGTGTCCAGATGTACAGCTCAGCCGTAAACTCCAGAGCCCTGCCTGCAGCAACACAAAACAGATGTGCCTTTTAATGAGCGTAAGAGGAGAGGAGGAAATGGGTTAATGGATGGAGATCAAGTGTCACAATGTAACCCAACGTCACTAAGATATTTAATCTGGTACCAGGTAATGGAGGAACTCCTCTCCCCAGAGGAAAGCAGAATAGAACAGAACACTGTACATGTTAATCCATTTCTGTATAAAATGAATGGTTGGGAGGCGGAAATGCTGGTGATCTGTATCTTTTTATTCCATGTTCACAGAGGTGGACAGGGCACTTTAGTCGACGTTTCAGCCGTGGCCTTTCTCAAGACTGTCCCATCTCTCTATGGCGTGCATTCTGTACTGTGAATGTGATGTGGGTGTATTGAAGTAGAGGTGATAAATCGGTCTCCTATAAAGCCTTGGATCGCAGGCAGGCATCTATCTGGCATGGATAACAGTGTCTGTAGTGACTCTGATCTTGCGGAGTTGGAACCAAGTATCTGGGAGCTAGCTGCCACTGGTCTATAGTTTATGAGGCAGTACAGTCGCATGGCCAAAGTCACTGTGATTTACATCCCTACTCATTGGCTTTGAAACCTAAAATACACCTTCACTAAAATGCACCGTATATCTCTGAGGGGTTACAATGTGTGTATATAGCCTAATGTTTTATTGGATAATTTCATAACATTGCTCATGCTCTTTGAGGAGCCTAATAATACGTTTCAAGGACATCAGAAAATGCTCCAAGCCCAGCAATAACAACACGTAGGACTACAGTATATAAGACACGCATACAGTAACTGTCACGTAACGCCTAACATGATGTATGATGCCGATGGATCTAACAATTGTAGTGTTTCAGTAGACTCAAAGTGTAGGAAGGCAGAAATCCTCAGAAGGAGATGGTGTGTTCTGAAAGATCTACCGTGATAATTTGTCTGTCCATGTAAAGTTGCTGTGCTGCTGCAGTGTTGATATCAATATTAATCCCCTGTGTTGAGATGGGACCTGAAGCTGGAGGAGCACAACCAGTCAGTCTCTCTGGTCGCATCCCAAATGGCACCCTATTCCCTTTATAGTGCACTATTTTTGACCAGGGCCCTCGTCATAAATAGTGCACTAAAAAGGAGATAGGGTGCCACTTGAGATGCAGGATCTGTCTCTTTCAGGGAATAGAAGGAGGAGTGGGGTCAACCAGGGGTCAAAAGAGGGAGGGAGCTGTGTAAATGCACATCTCCCCCTTCCTGTGGGACTCCTAAGAACCCAGTCGTCCGAAGCCTCCAATCCAGCCTAAACATAGAACCCTGTTTCACTTTATTTATGTAATTCTATGAATCACAGCTAAATGTATCCCTCTTGTTTATTCACTAAAACCATATAAAAGCATAGGAGTATTTTCATGTTATTCTTAGTGGTTTCTCCATGTGTGTTATAGTAGGGTATGCTATTGTAATGCTCTGTAATGTTTTCTATTCGGATCATCATGGAGACTAAGCAGGTGCCAGCAAAGGCAAAATGTGGTCTTAACAAGGTGTGTGTGGGCATGTGTTTTCAAGACGTGGTGTTTGTGTGTGTTTTGAGTTGAGGAGGATGCTGAGTCTGCACTGTCTAGCCGGCCCCATGCCATGAACCACTCCATAATGTATTGGATTACACTTTTTGCATGAGAGAGTGAGATATGAATTACCTCTGGCAGGCGCCCGGGACAACCAGGAAAAACGTGCCCTGAGGGCAGTTCTCTCTCTCTCCCAGTGGGTGAGGCAGGCGGGCCATGGTGATGCCAATCTCTAACGGACTGGCGGCCATTCTCATTGGCCAGACCAGAGCAGGGCCGTTTGGTGCAGAGCCAGAACCTCTCTCTCTGCTGTCTTTATCTCTGCCGTCTCGATCTGAGAGACCCAGCAGGCCTTGACTTGATGAGAGCAAGGACGACCGGAGCTTACATTCACCACTGGAGCTGTTCTACTGGTCCACACTAAAGTAGGGCTGTGATGAAAACACAAAGCAGACCAAACTCTTTGTTCCTTTAAAAACCTGTTGTATGTAAAATATTGTTTGCTATAGTTTGTTTACAGCATTAGGTCTGTTTTCATAAAGAAGTTCAATCCGCTTCGTGCCACGATACTAACGAGTATCATGATACTGGTATCGTCCCAGCTCTAGTTGTTGTTGTTGTTATTATTATTATTATTATTATTATTATTATACAGCAATGCAAGCGGTGAACTTTCTCCAGTTGTGGACTTCACTTGTTTAATAATTCACTCATGGGGTGTTTAGGTTTAGGGTGAGAGATTTGCCCTTTCTGTAAACCAGTCAGCCCTGCACACACACTGTGAGAGAGACGTGAGGGCAGGCAGGAGGATTGTTCTAAACACCAGCGGGAGTAAAAATTGTACCCCCTGCCTTGATGATCTTTCACCCTGCAGTATGTAGGCCTCAGGGGTGACCCACGCCTGTGGAAGATACAATGCAGTAGATGCCTATTAAGTACTGGCTTTTTACTCCTTTACAATCCCCCTGCTTTTACGCTGCATTCTTCCCTAAATAAAACGTGCACGGTGGAGCCCAGCCATACAGAGTCCGAGTTTGGATTAAGAGCCTGCATTCAGAAAGCAGCTTTTGTGCCTCTCTTACTGTCCCCGACACCGCCAACCAACCCCCCCCCCCTCTCTTTTTTTTTTTCTCTCTCTTTTTCCACCCAGCTATTCCCCCTAAGCCCTCTGACATTCTGGCACCTGTTTTCCTCACAAAACCGTTAATTTATCACTGAATTATTAACTAAGAGCCCACAATGTGTCTGGCACTCTGTGACATGTCCTGACTGGGGTGGTTGCCATGGCAATGCAGGCCTCTATCGAAAAGCAGTTTTGTGTGTGTGTGTGTGTGTGTGTGTGTGTGTGTGTGTGTGTGTGTGTGTGCGCGCGCAAGGTGGTCCACAACAGCAACACTGTTGGTCGGGTCAATTCATAATTTGAAGAGCTAAATATGATATAGCAATAACAGGCTGCATTGGAAAAGCAGGGGAGTGTTTATCCATCATAACAGAGGTCATATTATACTGTATTGTGGTTGGGGGACAGCTTTTTTTAATGAGCTCAGTGGAGCAGAGAGAGAGAGCAGAGAGACCAGAGACCTGTAATGTTAATCAGTGGTTTTGACTGGGAATGGCTGGGGAGGCTGTGAGGAGACAGGATGAATCTGTTCTGTTCCATGTCGTCTGCTCCCTCCTTCCCTCCCTGCCTAACTAGAACACAGGGCTTCTATCTAATATGCCTCATATTTTACCCGGTTCTCCGAGAGCCAAAGGCTGAAAGCTCCACGCAGAATGAATAAACTGCAGACAGTTGAACACTACAGTTGGGATCTAAATGCGGGATGGGATACATTTCCCAGCGTCGAGGACCGAGCTCTACAGTTTCTCTGCGGTCTAGCCATCATCTTGGGGGATCTTCTTTTTATGCAGTCTCTTTGTGAGAAACTAGTTATAGTATTGTCCTTTTACAAAACATCCTATGGTTGTGCCCCAAATGACACCCTATTCCCTATGTAGTGCACCATTTTTTTTTACCAGGACCTGTAAAAAAAGCAGTGCACAATAAATGGAATAGGGTGTCATTTGGGACGCAGATCAGCCCCTGGTCCTCCCCAGTAAACCTTCATGGCCAGGGCTCAGGCCGCCTGCAGGCAGGCTCTATAGAAATACCTAATAAAAGATGTACGCGTTGGTCTAGAGTGGGCTGGATGGACAGACAGACGGACATCCTCTATCTATCAACATGTTGAAAGGCCACAGGAGAGACTACTAGAGCTCTCGTGTCCCGGAGAAATCTAACAGGCTGTCTCCCTGGCCCGCCATTGCTCTGATAAATGTGGAACACATTATTGGTTTTTATAGAACTCTCTAAGCTACGTACCAATCTAATAGAATGCACATGGAAACAAATTCCTCTTGACAAGAATGGGGAAGTGTGTTAATTCAGGAACGCATTGCTCTAAAGTAAAAAGCATTGAGACATACAGTTGAAGTCGGAGGTTTTACATACACTTAGGTTGAAGTCATTAACTCAAAATTTTCAACCACTCCACAGATTTCATGTTAACAAACTATAGTTTTGGCAAGTTGGTTAGGACATCTACTTTGTGCATGACACAAGTAATTCAACAAAAATAGAACTGTTTGGCCATAATGACCATCGTTATGTTTGGAGGAAAAAGGGGGAGGCTTGCAAGCCGAAGAACAACATCCAAACCGTGAAGCAACAATCGTGTTGTGGGGGTGCTTTACTGCAGGAGGGCCTGGTGCACTTCACAAAATAGATGGCATCATGAGGAAGGAAAATTGTGGATATATTGAAGCAACATCTCAAGACATCAAGCTTGGTCGCAAATGGACAATGACCCCAAGCATACTTCCAAAGTTATGGCTTAAGGACAACAAAGTCAAGGTATTGGAGTGGCCATCACAAAGCCCTGACCTCAATTCTATAGAACATTTGTGGCCAGAACTCTACTATTATTCTGACATTTCACATTCTTAAAACAAAGTGGTGATCCTAACTGACCTAAAACAGGGATTTTTTTTACTAGGATTAAATGTCAGGAATGATGAAAAACTGAGTTTAAATGTAATTGGCAAAGGTGTATGTAAACTTCCGACTTCAACTGTAGCTCATTGGATTAAGGGAATCCAGCCTAATTAGGATTCTACATGTTCATTAGTTGAAGAGACATGAGTCCAGAGAGTATTGGCCCCATAAATGTCTTAATGCAAGACTAGATAAAGTACAGGAATGCCCTCTAAACCGTGATAAATAAGTTAAAACACAAACTAGCTAGCTACTTTCAGATGGTGAATTGTTCTGTAGGTTTAGTCTACAGTACTCTGTGAAAGGACAAAGCTTTGATTCTAGAAATAGCTACTCTGACTCCCTTCATTCTTTTGTAGTGTCTGTGCTATTCTTAAATATTCTATTGAGAGATTAAAATCTTTATCCCTGCCAGTACTCAGATCTTTATCCCTGCCAGTACTCAGAGCTTTATCCCTGACAGTACCCGGATCTTTATCCCTGACAGTACTCTGATCTTTATCCCTGACAGTACTCAGAGCTTTATCCCTGACAGTACTCAGAGCTTTATCCCTGACAGTACTCAGAGCTTTATCCCTGCCAGTACTCAGAGCTTTATCCCTGACAGTACTCTGATCTTTATCCCTGACAGTACTCAGAGCTTTATCCCTGCCAGTACTCAGAGCTTTATCCCTGACAGTACTCAGAGCTTTATCCCTGACAGTACTCAGAGCTTTATCCCTGACAGTACCTGGATCTTTATCCCTGACAGTACTCTGATCTTTATCCCTGCCAGTACTCTGATCTTTATCCCTGCCAGTACTCAGAGCTTTATCCCTGACAGTACCCGGATCTTTATCCCTGACAGTACCCGGATCTTTATCCCTGACAGTACCCGGATCTTTATCCCTGACAGTACCCGGATCTTTATCCCTGCCAGTACTCAGAGCTTTATCCCTGCCAGTACTCAGAGCTTTATCCCTGCCAGTACTCAGCAGGGTGGAGCGCATGCACTTCTTTGTACGTGTTTTGAAATCCCTTTGACTGCTGTGTTTGCT
The DNA here is from genome assembly GCA_023634145.1 of Thymallus thymallus. Classification (NCBI taxonomy): domain Eukaryota; kingdom Metazoa; phylum Chordata; class Actinopteri; order Salmoniformes; family Salmonidae; genus Thymallus; species Thymallus thymallus. Next base: position 24,720,436 of record CM042379.1, read on the forward strand.
AAAATGGGGCTGCAATGTGAGCGTTTGGCCAACGCCTCAGGTCTGGCCGCCTGGGCCAGTGAAAGCAGGTCTGTGTGGAGTCAAGAGCAGGAACAATGAGAGGTAAATGGGGACAATGACTGGAGGAATTTCTTCCACTCCAGCTCTCTCAGCAGGGGTTCTCCCTCTCCGTGGTCAGCCCAGGGAAAGGGAGAGGAGATGGGGTCGGGGCAAGAAACGTCAGTAGGGGTTCAGATGGGAGAGAGTGGGTCAAAAGTGAAGCAGATGTGTCTGTGTGAGACCGTTGGGAACACCAGTAGAAACTCTCGTAACTACCCCACCACTTTTAAACCCCACAGTGTTGCTACTAAAGTGCAACAGTGCAAAGAAGCATGAAAATGATTACCATCCATGACTCCAACCGTAGATACAGTACTGATGCAGTACTACTGTATGTGGACAAGATAACATAGATAGACATAGATACAGTACTGATGCAGTACTACTGTATGTGGACAAGATAACATAGATACAGTACTGATGCAGTACTACTGTATGTGGACAAGATAACATAGATACAGTACTGATACAGTACTACTGTATGTGGACAAGATAACATAGATAGACATAGATACAGTACTGATGCAGTACTACTGTATGTGGACAAGATAACATAGATACAGTACTGATGCAGTACTACTGTATGTGGACAAGATAACATAGATACAGTACTGATGCAGTACTACTGTATGTGGACAAGATAACATATATACAGTACTGATACAGTACAGTCGTGGCCAAAAGTGTATGTGGACAAGATAACATTGATACAGTACTACTGTATGTGGACAAGTTGGGCAACTGTGAGAATTTTCCCCTCTTCTCTTTCTTCTCATTCAAACCACAGAATGACATGCAGACAGTGTGACATTACTTAGTGCAGTCACTAAGACATGCAGACAGTGTGACATTACTTAGTGCAGTCACAAGACTCATCAGTGGATTTAACAAGATACATTTTTGACAGGCAGTCGGAGCTTGATCAGTATGATGACCTTTTCACCTCATGCTGAACATCTCCGATGTGAGCTGCATACAGAGCATTCCATTAAGCTATAGGCCTGGCGGTCTGGACCTGCTGTGTATCTACACGTACACACAGGCAGATGCGCTGCTCCCTCAGAGGCCTCCTCTCCTTTCCCTCAGCCTCCGTAAGTGGAACCGCAGCCATGTGTGATCCTATTAGCGCCTATCGCTGGGCTTTGGGCTGCATCCTAAATGGCACCCCATTCCCTTTACAGTGCACAGGTAAAGAATTGTGAACTATGAAGGGAATATGGTGCCGTTTGGGATGCAGCCTAGCGCTGGGTGTTGGAGAGAGAGAGAGACACTAGGTCTAAATGGATTGTTAGTATGGATTTCCAGCTCTCCCGGGTCTCTAGGCAGTTGGCTGGGTCTCTCTGGGGGTTATCGGCACATTTGATCTAGTGTTGGTGTGGGTAATGAAAAGGGTTCCCTAAAAACATTCAAGAGGAAAGGGAGATGTGTAGCAGACATATGTAGACTGATTCTAGGGTCTCTAGACTGGCTATTATGATTCATGCTGATTTTTAAATGATTGTTTTTGATGAGAAGTTATGAATGCTTCCAAATCCCCTCATTCTCAGCTATAAATCTTTATTCTTCCATGTTCTTGTATTTCTTTGGGTCTTACACAGACTTTCCTACAGTAGATGATTAAAACACAGCACGGCGGATATTCAATACTTTGATTAAATCATTCCCTCAAGAGTCGAATGAAATCCAGACAAACCACAGAGATCTGGTTTGGAGACAACATGGGTACGTTCCAATTTGGCACCCTATTCCCTATGTAGCGCACTACTTTTGCTCAAAAGTAGTGCGCTACATAGGGAATAGGGTGCCAAATTGGGACATAATCCATGTGAAGTAGGTTCGAGATGAGCCCTGGCTGGGGGTCAAGTTTTTAGTTTGGGACACTGTGATTTATGAGTGTTTGTGGCTTACCGTGTCACCAGTTCTGTTTAATTGTCTCTGCAGCTTTATAATGCAACCCACTTTGAACAGTTGGCTTCAGACTTTGACTGTCTGACTGGAGCAAGGTACTGTAGAGGGAGAGGCAAGAATTTGGGGAAACTATTATTGGGACCACTATGACATCACGTTCCTCTGTTTTTAGTCCCTATAGGCAAACAGAGGAGAAACGGAGTAGAAAGAAGTCTTTCACCGTGTGCAAGGCAGAACCTCTAGAGATTCTGAACAAATGTTGATCTTGTTTTCAACATTGTTTTCAACATTTTCTTTCATACCACTCCAAAGAATGCATGCCCGCTTTTTGTGTTCAAGACTGCAAAAAACTCCCACTGTGTAGAACTGAGGTTCTCCTTTTGGTGTTGAATTTAGCCAGCCTGAGGTAGAACCAGTATGACAACAAGCACAGCAAGGCATCTTTTTTTTTTTTTACCTCTAAACAGAGTGACATAAGGTTAAATGAATGACTGTTCCATACCGCTTACAGTATGAATCATCGTGTCTCAAGGTGGTGAAACGCAAGTAGCTGCCAATAATGAATGAATGTAGGTGATGTAACTGTCGTAATTACCAAATCATGATAACACCCCCAGATCTACAGCTGACGTGATCTAGTGTCCTGCGGTGCTCTGACCTGCAGCCAAACCGCCAGGCAGACATCATTCCGGATCATGCCGTAAATTAGCAGTAGTGAAAGGATCGAGGCTGAATTGGCTCCGAGGTCTCTCTACCTCTCAAAACCAATCTTTCTTTCAGCGGTGCTCTCTATGCACCAGGCTCAGACTAGAGCAGGGCGGGGCTGAGAGAGGTTCAGCGTTGGTACACACATTAATAGATTGGCATGCATGTATGACATATTATGTATGTTTTAGACAAACTGTATATAAACACATGTCAACTCACACAGACCAAAGGGGACATACTATGATATATTGTGTCAAACCTCTCCTAGTCTGTTTAGTTGATAACAGTACAATATTTGAAACGTGCAAATAGACCTAATGGTTCCATTGGCCCTAGAGCATTTTTAGCTAAATATGATTTTGCATATATTTTGTCTCCCAAAAATACCACTTTTTTTTTTTTTACATGACACTATTAAAAGAACAGATGCTACTTTTCAATTTCAGTTTTGCAGTGAGCGTTACTGTAGTCTGGTCATTCTTTAAACACCTGTTTTGTTTTCACCATTATCATATTAGCGGCCCTATCTCAGCTCAGTGAGGACACTTCAGGGTGTTGACATAGGAGCAGTTCCCAGCTAGTGCAGATCCTATTATTCTCTACCTGTCATTGCCTTCTCAAGTCTCCCTATCTGTATCCCAAATGGCATCCTATTCCTTATATAGTGCACTACTTTCTGCCTCTGGTCAATTTGGGACTATGGGCTCTGATCAATAGTAATGCACGATATAGGGAATAGGATGCCATTTGGGATGTAGACTCCTTCTCTCCCACACCAAAGCCAGCATGGTCCTAATTATCCCACCACGCTGTGTTAAATGACACCGTCTGGTCCAGGGAGCTTGTGTATACACCGTCCGCTGTGTGAGTTTCACAGATGTTGCGCAGGACACGTTGGTTACCCGAGACAGTCCCAGTTAATGCCTTGGCCCCTAACCTCATCAATGTGACTGGGGCAGTTAGAGTTTCCAGAGGACCGGGAGAGAGAGTATGCAGCATGCAGCCTGTGGTGGATCTGTTGACTGTTGCGGGAAATGATCTGAGTGGTACTATGGAGGGACTTCCAGACAGACGGCCGTACTCCACTGCAGAGGCCTTGTGTCTTCCACTCCCCAGGACAGACAGTCAGGCTGACCAGAGAGATGCCTGCTCATAGAGGACCTGGTGGGGGTTGACCTCTCCTCTTCCAGTCCCACACTAGAGAGGTCCCCCCATGTACAGTCCCTGCAGAGAGAACCCATAGCCTGTAAAACCCTGTCTCTCGGAGCAGTCAGCCTCCCTGATTCCGCCAGAAGTGAAGTCATTGTTTTAATTTGAAGAGAAACAAAAGGTTTTCATCAACCAGGCCTGGACTGGAGCAGAACTGTAACTGAACCCAACTGGATGCTTCTCCCACTGAGACGGACTACATTAGGCTCTCCCTTTCACTGAAATGACTAGAGAGACCACAGTGCTGAAATCATTATATGGTACTATGTGCCTATACCAAATTGTCTGGACAGGTGCGGCCCTTGGTGGATTGGCTTGGCCATGTCAAAGTCACTGGTACAATTCTGGCTCAGACTTGCTATCAGACTTTCAAACATAAATGTTTCTACGCTTCTCAGACATCTCTCAGGAATGTGAGCTCTCTCAGACTCTCAGTACTACTCTTCAGAAGATAGTAATTTCAAGCAACACCTGTCTTCTTCCCTCTGATATGGAAAGTGAGTTTCCGCTGTGTGACATTCTTGATATGCTCTCTGATGTCGAGGACTACACCGAACATATACACTATAAATAGTCCCCGTTTCAAACATTTGCGGTCGTAAAGTCTGTTTTCCGATTTTATGCGGTATGTTTTATATTCATATAAAGTCACAATATACAGTCACAACAGTCATTATATAATGAACAAAAATATAAACACAACATGTAAAGTGTTGGTCCTATGTTTCATGAGCTGAAATATAAGATCCTAGACATTTTCCATACGCACAAAAAGCTTATTTCTCTCAAATGTTGTGCACAAATTGTGTCGCAAGGATCTGTACACAAGGATTTGTACACAATTTATGGAAGCTGAAAAATGTCCCAGTTCTTCCATGTTCTGCATGCTCACCCACTGAGCAGGTTTGGGATGCTCTGGATTGACATGTAAGACAGCGTGTTTCAGTTCCCACCAATATACAGCAACTTCACACAGACATTGAAGAGGACTGGGGACAACATTCCACAGGCCACAGTCAACAGCCTGATCAACTCAATGCGAAGGAGATGTCGCACTGCATGAGGCAAATGGTGGTCACACCAGATACTGACTGGTTTACTGACCCACGCCACTACCTTTTTCAAGGTGTCTGCGACCAAGGGCCTAAATCATTTATTTCAATTGACTGATTTCCTTACATGAACTGTAACTCAGTCAAATCTTAGAAATTGTTGCATGTTATGTTTTTATATTTCTGTTCAGCATAATTAGAAATAGTGTGTTCCTCAGCCATTAATGCCTGTGGAGGTATGCTTGCTTCACATATTGAACAGACGGAATAATTTAGTGTTGTCCTCACTCGAAGAAGGATAGGATAAATAAAGTGCCACCCACAGTGTGGCATAAAAATATTACAATCTAGTAATCTATTTCTATGGGGTACAGTGGCAGAGTCGGTGGCAAAAGGATTTATCAAGTGTGGATTTTTCTGCTCCTCTTACCTCATGTTGCTCTTATTCATGACACAGCAGGGGCAAAAATGCTCCTTTGTGAATTTCTTCCTCTGCCAGTTCCTTTAAAGTTAGCTGTGGTGTGATTCTAGCCTTCAGCTAATTCACTGCAGGCTGACTCTCTGCTACAGTTTTATTCAACCTGGCACATTTTCTCTTCCCTTAATACTTTAGAGAAACAGCTTGCCTTATAAATAGATACTGGTACTTCCGCACTTTTGGTGTAGTGATTGTGAAAATGGCTGTAGGCCATCAACTGTTGGATCAATGGATGTCTGATAGAATTATTTATCAACAGATGTTATAAATTAGATGGAAAACAACGATAGTAAGATCTACTTTTTCGACTTCTTTGTTTGATTTTCTCTTCTTGTTGCTCTGATGATTTACCAGAGTATAGGTATCTTATACTAAGGGGGCATTTCCCATTTCTCTCCTCTGTCCTCTCTGTCTGTCCAGATGAAGCTGTGGAACAAGTACAAGGTGACCAGTATTCCCTCGCTGGTGTTTGTGGACGCAGCCACAGGGAAGGTGGTGTGTCGGAACGGACTACTGGTGGTGAGAGATGACCCCAAAGGTAAGTCTCCTCAGTCAACTGCGCGGTTACCGGTACACACAAGCATACAGTTTATTACATGTAAAATGCCTCGTCAGAATTTCATAATATTGCATCGTTTCTGTGCCACATCCTTCACCATTTGGAGAGCTGGCCATATTTCTCAATTTGTGTCCTCTTCTGGTATTGCATGAATATTATAAAGTGCCCTATCAAATCAAATCAAATGTTATTGATCACATACATGTGGTTATCAGATGTTAATGCGGGTGTAGCGAAATGCTTGTGCTTCTAGCTCCGACAGTGCAGTAATATCTAACAAATAATATCTAACAATTTAACAACATATACCCAAATACACATAAATCTAAGTAAGGAATGGATTGAGAATATATGCATAAATGTCAGGGCGGCATTGGACTGAGATACAGGGGCATAATAAGCTTTATAGTATGCAGTATAAACATAAGAGATTGGTGATGCAGTATGTAAACACGATTAAGTGACTAAGATACTGAAGAATAGTATAGCGTACAGTTTAAACATATGAGATGAGTAGTTCAAGATACAGAAACTTTATTATTAAAGTGACTAGTGTTTAATTTCCTTAAAGTGGCCAGTGATTTCTAATCTATGTCTACAGGCAGCATTCTCTGATGTGCTAGAGATGGTTGTTTAGCAGTCAGTGGCGTAGTATAGAGTACAATACAGTATATACATATGAGATGGGTGATGCAATATGTACACACAAATTGAGTGACTAGGATACCGTAGAATAGTGTAGAGTGTAGTTTATACATAGAGATGAGTGATACAGATACGGAAACATTATTATTATAGTGACTAGTGTTCTATTTCTTAAAGTGGCCGGTGATTTCTAATCAGTGTCTATAGGCAGCCACCTCTGGTGTGTTAGTGATGGCTGTTTAACAGTCTGATGGCCTTGAGATAGAAGCTATTTTTCAGTCTCTCGGTCCCAGCTTTGATGCACCTGTACTGACCTCGCCTTCTGGATAATAGCAGGGTGAACAGGCAGTGGCTCGGTTGATGATATTTTTGGCCTTCCTGTGGCATCGGGTGTTGTAGGTGTCCTGAAGGGTGGGAAGTTTGCCCCCAGTAATGCGTTGGGCAGACCGCACCACCATCTGGAGAGATTTGCGGTTATGGGCGGAGCAGTTGCCGTACCAGGCGTTGATGCAGCCTGACAGGATGCTCTCAATTGTGCATCTGTAGAAGTTTCTGATGGTTTTATGTGATAAGCCACATTTCTTTTAGCCTCCTGAGGTTGAAGAGGCGCTGTTGCACCTTCTTCACCACACTATCTGTGTGGGTGGACCATTTCAGTTTGTCAGTGATGTGTACGCCTAGGAACTTGAAGCTTTCCACCTTCTCCACTGCGGTCCCATCGATGTGGATCGGGGGGTGCTCCCTCTGCTGTTTCCTGAAGTCCATGATCATCTCCTTAGTTTTGTTGACATTGAGTGAGAGGTTATTTTCCTGGCACCACACTCCCAGAGCCCTCACCTCCTCCCTGTAGGCTGTCTCATCGTTGTTGGTAATCAAGCCAACTACTGTTGTGTTGTCTGCAAACTTGATGATTGAGTTGGAGGCGTGCTTGGCCACACAGTCATGGGTGAACAGGGAGCACAGGATGGAGCTGAGCACGCACCCTTGTGGGGCCCCAATGTTGAGGATCAGCGAGGAGGAAGTGTTGTTTCCTACCTTCACCACCTGGGGGCAACCCGTCAGGAAGTCCAGGATCCAGTTGTACAGGGCGAGGTTCAGACCCAGGGTCTTGAGCTTGATGATGAGCTTGGAGGGTACTATGGTGTTGAATGCTTCAATGAACAGCATTCTTACATACTGTAGGTATGCCTCTTATCCAGATGGGATAGGGCAGTGTGTAATGTGGTGGCGATTGTATCATCTGTGGATCTATTGGGATGGTAAGCAAATTGAAGGGGGTCTAGGGTGGCAGGTTAGGTGGAGGTACTACGGGGCAATAGTCATTTAGTTCAGTTACCTTTGCTTTCTTAGGTACAGGGACAATGGTGGCCATCTTGAAGCATCTGGGGACAACAGACAGGGAGAGATTGAATATATCTGTAAACACAACAGCCAGCTGGTCTTCGCATGCTCTGAGGACACGGCTAGGGATACCATCTGGGCCAGCAGCCTTGCGAGGGTTAACACACTTAAATGTCTTACGTCGGCCACTGAGAAGGAGAGTGCACAGTCCTTTGTAGCGGGCCGTGTCGGTGGCACTGTAATATTCTCAAAGCGAGTGAAGAAGGTGTTCGGCCTGTCCGGAAGCAAGACGTCGGTGTCTGCGGTGTCCGCGTCTTACTCCTACATCTGCAGACCTCTAATTTCCTGCTTTTAAGTGGGAGACGGCCTGTTAGCAAGAGCAGGCTTACATTCCTTTCTGGTAGAGAAATCTCATGGCCCAAAAATCTCAATATTTTGACATCCTGGTCTTCAGAGCCCTTATTACACAACATGAGAAAGGCCCATTTGTCAGAGAGGGGGAGAGGGGGAGTAAGCGAGTGGATAGAGGGAGTAGAGAGAGGATCGAGCATTGTGTTAGGAGAACCTGTGGTGCAGGGGAATGGATTTCACATGAGTTGAGCAGACTTTCACATGAGTCTGCTTAATGAATCCCTCAGCCCACAGTAGAGTAAATATTGTATAACTTCCATGATTTCATTAACTACCAACTACAGTAGATGTGGGTAAAGAAGAGATTAATCTTCTTGCTTGCTCCATCCATCCCCTCTTCTTTCAGAGCTGTTAGAGGGTGTGTGTAGCGTAGTAGCAGAAAAGGGGTGTTTGTTTGTTTGTGTTGTGGTGAGGAAAGAGTTTGAGGTGGGCTGGTGGGGTGGTGGGTGGGTGAGGATTCAGGACCCTCTCTCTTTCAGCATTATGAAAGGGCCTAGCTGTCTTGAGTGGCAGAACAGAGGAGAAGTTGCCAGGAAGGAGTGCACTTTTACAGTGTGAATGGGGACAACAATAAAAGGCTGCTGCGGCGGAGGCAGTGGGGATGTGTCAGCCCTGCCTAATGAAGCCCTACAGAGGGAGGCCTGCATAAAGGAACCTTTACAGCCCTGCCTACTGATGAAGCCCTACAGCGGAAGGCCTACATAAAATAACCTTTACAGCCCTGCCTACTGATGAAGCCCTACAGCGGAAGGCCTGCATAAAGGAAGCTTTACAGCCCTGCCTACTAATGAAGCCCTACAGAGGAAGGCCTGCATCAAGGAAACTTGTCTACTGCGCTTTATTTATGATTACATATTTTTATTTGGTCGTCCCAAATGCATCTCTAGTGCTTGACACTGACAATGAAGACACCTTGAAAAAGAAACGAGAGCGGGAGGGAGGGAGGGGAAGAGAGGGGGGAAGGGTGGCAGCGCTTCCTGCCACTGTATGGGGATTGGAAAAGCATGGCTTTCAATCATCATTAAAACAACATTTTGCATCTGTTGTGCGGTCCAATTTCCAAACGCAGATGACACAGAGTACAAAAGAGCTTGTGAGTCAGAGACACTCTGGGTTTAGATATATATATATATATATGACAAATGCTGGCCACACATGCATGTATTTAATATCTAGTAGTAGGGGTGGAGAGAGTGCTCTGGTTTTCAATGGGGAGTTTGTCACACATAGAAAAGGTTATCCTCTCTGTTCACTAATCAGACCCTTGTCTCTCTATACCCCCCCTTACCCCCTCTGTCCTCTCCCCTCTCAGGCCTGGAGTTCCCCTGGGGGCCCAAGCCCTTTGCGGAGGTGGTGGCAGGCCCTCTTCTCAGGAACAACAGGCAGACGACAGACGTCACCTCCCTGGAGGGCCACTATGTGGGAGTGTACTTCTCAGCACACTGGGTGAGTGGCGGGGGGCCGGGAAAGAGAGGCACACACGCACGCACACACACACACACACACAGTTGAAGTCAGAAGTTTACATACCCTTAGGTTGAAGTCATTAAAACTCATTTTTCAACCACTACACAGATTTCTTGTTAACAAACTAGTTTTGGCAAGTTGGTTAGGACATCTACTTTGTGTATGTAATTCTTCCAACAAGTAATTCTTCCAACAATTGTTTAATGACAGATTTATTTCACTTATAATTCACTATATTACAATTCCAGTGGGTCAGAAGTTTACATGTACTAAGTTGACTGTGCCTTTAAACAGCTTGGAAAATTACAGAAAATGATGTAGAATTGATTTAGAAGCTTCTGATAGGCTAATTGACATTTTGAGTTAATTGGAGGTGTACCTGTGGATGTATTTTAAAGCCTACCTTCAAACTCTGCCTCTTTGCTTGACATCATGAGAAAATCAAAAGAAATCAGCCAAGATCTCAGAAAAAAATTTGTAGACCTCCACAAGTCTGGTTCATCCTTGGGAACAAAACACCTGAAGGTACCACGATCATCTGTACAAACAATAGTACGCAAGTATAAACACCATGCGACCACGCAGCGGTCATACCGCTCAGGAAAGAGACGCAATCTGTCTCCTAGAGATGAACGTACTTTGGTGCGAAAAGTGCAAATCAATCCCAGAACGACAGCAAAGGACCTTGTGAAGATGCTGGAGGAAACCGGTACAAAATGATCTATATCCACAGTAAAACGAGTCCTATATCGACATAACCTGAGAAGCCACTGCTCCAAAACCGCCATAAAAAAGCCAGACTACGGTTTGCAATTGCACATGGGGACAAAGATCGTACTTTTTGGAGAAATGTCCTCTGGTCTGATAATGACCATTATGTTGGGAGGAAAAAGGGGGAGGCTTGCAAGCCGAAGAACACCATCCCAACCGTGAAGCACGGGGGTGGCAGCATCAAGTTGTGGGGGTGCTTTGCTGCAGGATGGACTGGTGCACTTCACAAAATAGATGGCATCATGAGGAAGGAAAATGATGTGGATATATTGAAGCAAAATCTCAAGACAACAGTCAGGAAGTTAAAGCTTGGTCGCAAATGGGTCTTCCAAATGGACAATGACCCCAAGCATACTTCCAAAGTTGTGGCAAAATGGCTTAAGGACAACAAAGTCAAGGTATTGGAGTGGCCATCACAAAGCCCTGACCTCAATTCTATAGAACATTTGTGGGCAGAACTGAAAAAGTGTGTGCGAGCAAGGAGGCCTACAAACCTGACTCCATTACACCAGTTCTGTCAGGAGGAATAGGCCAAAATTCACCCAACTTAGTGTGGGAAGCTTGTGGAAGGCTACCCGAAATGTTTGACCCGTTAAACAATTTAAAGCCAATGCTACCAACTAATTGAGTGTATGTAAACTTCTGACCCACTGGGAATTTGATGAAAGAAATAAAAGCTGAAATAAATCCTTCTCTCTACTATTATTCTGACATTTCACATTCTTAAAATAAAGTGGTGATCCTAACTGACCTAAACCAGGGAATTTGTACTAGGATTAAATGTCAGGAATTGTGAAAAACTGAGTTTAAATGTATTTGGCTAAGGTGTATGTAAACTTCCGACTTCAACTGTGTGTGTGTGTGTGTGTGTGTGTGTGTGTGTGTGTGTGTGTAGAGATATATATATATATATATATAGATATGCACACACACACACACAGGGAGGGGGGCACCCAGCTGTCCTCTGATATGAGCGTTAGCCTTGTTAAAACAGAGAGGCATCAGTGAAAGGCAGGGCGGCAGAGCACAGTGGGAGGAAACACAGCAGCCGGTAGCCAGGGGATGGACAGAGTAGTTAGGGGACTTCCATTGTCTGGGACTAAAGTAGCTAGTTATTCCACTCCTTGCTGTCATAACCTACTGGTGTCCTTTAAAGTGGGAAGTGGGCGTCAGACCCATTGTCTCTATCAGTGCTGGGCTTGCCCATCCGTGTGAAGGTCATGAATTGGTGTCACATGAAAGGCTTGTGTCACTGATGAGCTCAGCTGAGGCCACACACACACGCCCAGGCCGCAGACGCCCCTCCAGCTGCCAGTGCTGCCTTCAAGCCAGCACCAAGCCATGACGCACTCAGACTAGTCCACTTTCCAAACCAATACAAATTGGTTATTATTTGTCACTTCTTCGTAAACAACAGGTGTAGACTAATAGTGAAACGCTTACTTTTCCAACGATGCAGAGTTGCAGATAAAAAAAATCTACAGAACATAGAAATAGTGTCAGGAGGAACACAGTGAATAACGAATAACAATAACATGGCTATATACAGGAAGTACCAGTACCGAGTCGATGTGCAGGGGTACCAGGTAATTGAGGTAGCTATGTACATAAAAGAACTACAAAAGCTATCTTATAGGTTTGCGTATTATTTTAAGGCTGCATTTACCTGTCTTACCAGCGTAAATCCACCAGCAATTAAGAGACAGTTACAAGCGTGAAATGGCCAGCATCTGGCCAGGGGATTACGTTTTATGAATGACCTGATATGACCCTCGGCAGGATAGAGTAGGTGACCCATTTGTGTGTGTGTGTGTGTGTGTCACTGAGGCTGAGAAAGAAAAGAAAAGAGAATATAAGAGCGAGAGACTGATGAGGAGTGAGACTGGTCTGGTTTGTTTTCTTCAGACACAGCTCTGCCGCCGCTGGCACTCTGATACCATCTTAATGCCAGCCGCTCTACACACAGACACACAGAGGGAGAGAGACAGCCAGCCAGCCAGCCAGCCAGCCTGGCTACTCTACTGCCCCTAATCCTGTAAGGGAGAGACAGGGAGGGAATACAACACACACACACACACTAGACCAGAGACTATGATGTAATTCCCCCTGCTTGGTTTGAGAGGGCTCTCAAAACACTCACAACAACCGATGCCTCCAAGCCAAGAACATCCTGAGTTCCATCCTGAGTACTTAGGTTCTCACATTTGAATGGGCCAGGAAACAAAAGGAAATGTTAGTTCTGGTTTCTGGTGAAACATTAGGCTGGCGCACTGCAGATACTGTTGAAGTCGGAAGTTTACATACACCTTAGCCAAATACATTTAAACTCAGTTTTTCACAATTCCTGACATTTAATCCTAGTAAAAAATCCCTGTCATAGGTCAGTTAGGATCACCACAATAAGTTGGGTGAATTTTGGCCCATTCTTCCTGACTGATGTCTTGAGATGTTGCTTCAATATATCCACATAATTTTCCTTCCTCATGATGCCATCTATTTTGTGAAGTGCTCCAGTCCCTCCTGCAGCAAAGCACACCCACAACATGATGCTGCCACCCCCGTGCTTCACGGTTGGGATGGTGTTCTTCGGCTTGCAAGCCTCCCCCTTTTTCCTCCAAACATAACGATGGTCATTGTAGCCAAACAGTTCGATTTTTGTTTCATCAGACCAGAGGACATTTCTCCAAAAAGTACGATCTTTGTCCCCATGTGTTTTTTATGGCAGTTTTTGAGCAGTGGCTTCTTTCTCGCTGAGTGCCCTTTCAGGTTATGTCGATATAGGACTAGTTTTTCTATGGATATAGATACTTGATTGAAGGTAGGCCTTGAAATACATCCACAGGTACACCTCCAATTGACTCAAATTATGTCAATTAGCCTATCAGAAGCTTCTAAAACCATGACATCATTTTCTGGAATTCTCCAAGCTGTTTAAAGGCACAGTCAACTTAGTGTATGTAAACTTCTGACCCACTGGAATTGTGATATAGTGAATTATAAGTGAAATAATCTGTCTGTAAACAATTGTTGGAAGAATTACTTGTGTCATGCACAAAGTAGATGTCCTAACCGACTTGCCAAAACTATAGTTTAACAGGAAATCTGTGGAGTGATTGAAAATGGGTTTTAATTACTTCAACCTAAGTGTATGTAAACTTCCGACTTAAACTGTATGTAGGGAGAGAGAGTCAGAAAACAATATGTTGACCTCAACAACTACTCATCTGTCATCATTATATACTTAAGCAATAAGGCCTGGGGGGGTGTGGTATATTGGCCATATATCACAAACCCCCGAGGTGCCTATAAACTCCAACATAATTAGAGCAGTAACAACAAATGTTGTTTTGTCATACCCGTGGTATACGGTCTGATATACCACGGCTGTCAGACAATCAGAATTCAAACCAATGTTCTGTGTGTGTTGTCCCTACAGTGCCCTCCGTGCCGCAGTCTGACCCGGGTGCTGGTGGAATCATATCGCACCGTGAAGGAATCGGGTCAAAAGTTTGAGATGGTGTTTGTCAGCGCTGACAGGTATTCCCTTCACACGCGCATACATATTCTCTCTCTCTCTCTACCTCTCTCTCACGTGCAATCTCTCTTTCTTACACGCACATACACGCACATACACACGCACACACTGCCTCGTGTTCCTCTGAGCTGTTTAATTGAATCTACTGAATAAACAGAGTTGACAGTGGCACTGAGGGTTGTTTTGTGCTTGCCAACCAACGCAGGTCGGAGGAGTCCTTTCAGCAGTACTTCAGTGAGATGCCTTGGTTGGCAGTTCCATACTCAGACGAGGCCCGACGATCACGACTTAACAGACTCTTTGGAATACAAGGTACAACACTGTCTCTGAAGTGTCCTCCTGTACTCGTATACTGTAGTCCTCCTGGACATGAGACTGAGTGAGTATCAAACACTAGCTGTCTGGCTTAATAATGTGTTGATGTGGAGAAGCGGCCTAATGGCAGCCAGCTCTACTCTGTGTACTGTGCTGTGTTGGTCTGGGTAGGGTAGGGAACAGTGAACAGATAGCCCTGAAGCTGAAGGAATGTGGGCTGGTAATCAAGTTTACTGTTCTGCTCGCTGAGTAAGGGTAATTTATCTCGCTCTCGCTCTTGCTCTTCCCATGACTCTCTTTCTATAACCCCCCCCCCCCTTCTTCTCGCTAACTCCCGACCACCATCTCTCTCTCTCTCTCTCTCTCTGTCTCTGTCTCTGTCTCTGTCTCTCTCTCTCTCTCTCTCTCTCTCTCTCTCTCTCTCTCTCTCTCTCTCTCTCTCTCTCTCTCTCTGTCTCTGTCTCTCTGTCTCTCTGTCTCTCTGTCTCTCTGTCTCTGTCTCTCTCTGTGTCTCTCTCTCTCTGTCTCTCTCTCTCTGTCTGTGTCTCTCTCTCTCTGTGTCTCTCTCTCTCTCTCTCTCTCTGTCTCTCTCTGTCTCTCTGCAGAGGGGAGTAGTGTGGTTGTAGTCAAAGTGCTGGCTCATTGCCTCCTCTGGCAGGAATGTTCAAAAAGCTTGCAGGACTGGTCGATAATGTCCCGCTTCCCATTTAAACCCCTGCTATTCCCACTGGCCCCCACCCATCACCACACACACACACCCTTCCCCAATCAAACCCCTGCTATTCACACTGGCCCCCACCCATCACCACACACACACACACACCCTTCCCCATTCAAACCCCTGCTATTCACACTGGCCCCCACCCATCACCACACACACACACCCTTCCTCCCAGCCAAACACACACTGTGCACTCTGTGTCTGTTTCTGATAAGGCTGTTAATACGGCAGTGAGATTCTAATCTGAAAGACTGTGGGAGAGAAAAGGGTCAGGCGTTATGAAAAATCTCCTAAACATGGGACCAAGCAAGAGTCTGAGCAGAGAGATGGTTGGAGAGAGAGAGAGAGGAAACTTGAGAGAGAGAGCGAGTTCAAAGAGAGCAGAGGCAAGTCAGGGACTAAAAGCTGTTCCATACCACGCAGATAAACAGTGGGAGAGATACAGCCATACGTGGTAAGAGCAACTGGCAAACAGAACAGGAGGGGAGGTGTCAGTGACAATCTACAATTCATGATTGTTCTTTCTTTCTTTCTTTCTTTCTTTCTCTCTTTCTCTCTTTCTCTTTTTCTTTCTCCCACCCTGCCTCTCTCTCTCGCTCCCTCTCTTTCCTCTGTCTTCCTCCCTCCAAGGTATTCCCACCCTTATTCTGCTGGACTCGGAGGGTCACATGATCACGCGACAGGGCCGCGTGGAGGTGCTGAATGACCCAGAATGTCGGCTCTTCCCCTGGCACCCTCGGCCCGTACTGGAGCTCAGCGAGTCCAACGCTGTGCAGCTCCACGAGGGGCCCTGCCTCGTGCTCTTTGTGGGTGAGTAGATAATTGGATGAACATTTCAATGTCAGTCCCTACCGTGCAGCTCCACGAGAGGCCCTACCTAGTGCTCTTTGTGGGTGACTGGTTTCTACCAAAACAATCCTTCAGACTGTATATAGTACTACATTCTAAGTAGCATTGTGCAAGTAGTAAAAGTGAACAGATCAGTTGAAGGGCCACATGCTAGTTTAACGTTTGAGAACATGCAAGAGTAGGGTAGAGAGAAGGAGCAGAAGAAAATAGTTCTGTCTGTCTGTTAGGCTGTTAGCTGTGAGAGAGATGGCAGAGATGGATGCCATGCTGTGCTAAGTGGCTCAGTCCAAAGTGGACAGGGCAGCCATCAGGCCAGGCGAGACAATAAGACGGCAATGTGAGAATGGAGTGACAGGGTGCAAACTGATGACCTCATGATTTAAGGCCCTGAGATGAGATCCAAAGGGGTTAGCCATAGACCATCTGCTCTCCTCCTTTTGTCTCCTCACTCGTCTGCTCAACTGTCCTTTCACTCACCCCCTCTCTCCTCTCCTCCCGTCCTGTTCTCACTTGTCTTTTCACTCATCTGCTGATTTACCTGCTCATTCTTTCTCTCTTCATCTAGTCTTCCTGTCCTCTCTCTAGTCTTCCTGTCCTCTCTCTAGTCGTCATGCCTTCACATTGTGTTCTCTCCTCTGTCTCTCTCACACATTCTCTCTCTCAACCTTTCCTTTTTCTACTCTTTTCATACTTTTTACACCTGTGTTTCTCTCTTGTTCAGATGCCGAGGAGGAGGGAGAGCTGGAGCCGGCGAAGGAGCTGATCCAACCAATCGCAGAGAAGATCATGGCTAAGTACAAAGCCAAGGAGGAGGAGACACCACTGCTCTTCTTCGTGGCTGGAGAGGTGAGATAGTGGACACACACACACACAGACCCCTCCAGCTGACCTAGATGAGAATATTCACACCTGATGTTTTGCATTCCTGTCTCGTACATCTCCTCTACTGTCATTCCTGTCTCGTGTTCTGTACATCTCCTCTACTGTCATTCCTGTCTTGTGTTCTGTACATCTCCTCTACTGTCATTCCTGTCTTGTGTTCTGTACATCTCCTCTACTGTGGGCGTCTGTCTCTCTGTGTTTGGTTGTTGCTATGCTCTGGTATGATGTACCGTCTGGTTTAGTTATCACATATCATAATCCTCTGGTAGAGAACATGCCTCTACTTACCAACTGACACAGAAATAAGCTACAGTTGTGAGGGATGAAACCCCCTTTTATGTGAGGCACACC
The DNA here is from genome assembly GCA_023634145.1 of Thymallus thymallus. Lineage (NCBI taxonomy): Eukaryota > Metazoa > Chordata > Actinopteri > Salmoniformes > Salmonidae > Thymallus > Thymallus thymallus. The sequence continues at coordinate 24,737,737 of CM042379.1, forward strand.
ACACAGCCCATGGCCCAGAATTCAGCTGGCCATATGTCTGATGATAGCTGTTCTCCCTCTCTGCAGAACAGCTGTGCACGTCTCCCTCCCAAATCCCTCTATCTCCCCCCTGCCTGTCCTCAGTGCAGGAGGAACCATGGCGTTTTCTGCCCCCTGCCTGCCTGCCTGTCCTCAGTGCAGGAGGGTTATGGCGTTTTCCGCCCCCCCCCCCCCCCCCCCCCCCCACCACCTGCCTGCCTGTCTTCTGTGCAGGAGGAAACAAGGCGTTTTCTGCCCCCTGCATGCCTGCCTGTCCTCAGTGCAGGAGGGAACATGGAGTTTTCTTAACTCTTGTTATCTCTTGTTTTTTGCCCTTCTCATCCTTTCTAGAGCTTGTGGAGTTAGCAGCAGGGACAGACGTAATTACCAGATTAGCTAGGTCCCCCTTTCCTCCCTCACTCCTCTCCCCTGCTCACAGGGCTCAGAGCTCGGGGAGGTCAGGATGGTGTCCCATATCAGATGGGTCAGGTTTAGGTTTCAGCCATGGGGAGCTCCTGAGAGGGGGCACCTGCCTGAGGCCACTCTGCTCTCATGTCGGCCTTGAAATGCCATGGCCACAGACAGATCAAAGGACACACACATTCACATGTCAGTCAATCACAGGCAGGTACAGTTTTCTTCCCATCCTCTGGGTTACATGTAGGTGGATCTGAATTCACCAGCACTGGATCTGTTCCAGACTGGCGCAGTCCCAAATGGCATCCTATTCCCTATAAATGGCACCCTATTCCCTATATAGTGCACTACTTTTTACCAGAGCCCTATGGGGAAATAAGGTAACATTTTGGACACAGCCTGTGTATACAGCTGCTGTGCTGAGGATGGTTTACTGTATCAGTGAGACAGATCTATGCTGGCAGCCCCACATGGAGAGCCTGGCATGCAGAAAATGAGAGGGGATCTCATTACCCCACCCTTTAAGTCACACAGAGGCTGAGAGAAACGGACTTGCAATCTACGGTAGGACCATTGGAAGACACCCTATTCACACAGAAAATTAATGGGGATTGGTTGATATTTGTCATTGTAATAAAGATTTTTATGCTTTTTCTATCAAATTATATTTAAAAAAATTAATCATCAGTATTTTCTATATTATTGACTCTTGGGGTATAGCTAGGAATAGGAGATCCTGCCAATAGTTTAGTGTGCCGCCTGTATCACCTGCTAACCTCCCTGACCCCAGGGTTCAAAGGTTGTGTAGACACAGAGCCCTATGTCACACTGTGTGTGTGTTGTGAGCCAGACAGGTTGGCCTCTCCACTAGTTACAGTATTTACGTCCAAACAGATTATTGTTTTTAGAAACACTTGTCTCCTGTGTTTCTTACTGGCTGACAGTTCAACAGTTGGAAGAAATGAAACAATCAATCATCAAGAAGCCAATACCCTCACAGGCAAATCCCTGTAATTTAAAGCAAGAATATACCTATTGATAATAATATGTTACATATAACACTTTTCAAGTCTAACAGCGCTTTACAAGGGCGTTATCTTGCAATGATACAGTGATACTCAGTCACTATGGGTTTCTAGCCTGAATCTCCCAGTGATACAGACTAATAGGCCATTGTTCAGCCAATCATATCGCTGTGCCAATTGTACCCTGAATTTCACAACGCCTGGAGGCTCTCAAGCTGACCAATCAGTAGGATGTTTCCCAGGCCGTCTGGCCAGTGGGAGCTTCTTATCTTTGCAGGTCCTTATCTGATGACCGTTGTCTACTCTTTGGAATGCCACAGTGCTACAATGGTCAGAATAAACCTAACATTGTGCAGCAGTAGGTTCCATACGGTAAACACACACTGGAGCCTTATCACGGCAGTCAGTCAGTGACTGCAGGCCATACGTAGCATAGCATAGAGACCCTTAGTCTTTGTGTTCAGATCTGGGCTGGAGAGAGGGGGCGGGGGCCGGTCTCTTTATCACTCTTACTCACACTCACACAGCTGGACTGGTTACTTCTCATGAAGAACAGTTTACACGTGGTTAGCAGTCACACAAAGGAAGATGCCAGACTTCCCACAGAGAAGAAGACAGCCAGGGAGATTACATCTCTTCATATCTAAGAGGCTGGGAGGCCACGCTGACAGACAGACTCCTCTGTGATTTCTCTTTCTGTGGTTCCTTTCTAAGGCAATACCCAAGGATGTATCTTTATTCTGAGCTTGCAAGAGAAGACTTTAGGGAGGATGTGAGGAGTCACAGATTTTCTAAAGCTTGGGAATGTAGCTTGTTGCTTCATGAATCATCCATTAAACATCCTCATAAGTGTAACAATTACTTTCATTGTATATTTTTATGAAGTGGAATAGGTTTAAGATGATCAATGATCTTCTCCCAGATCAGATGGTAGGGATTCAGAGGAAGTGAGCTCTCCAGATCTTACATGCCACAGGATAACTCAACTGTTCTGCTAGCAGTTTCACAACAAGTCACAAACTGTGTTGGCATACATACTTGTCCTTTTTAGGTAGCAAAGTGGCCAAATCCATTTAGGTTGAATCATTTTTCCAGATAATGGGAGCATTAGTCCAAAAAAGATTTTTAAGCTGTGATTTAATGACAGTGCCAAGCCTTTGCGACAGCGCCAGCTTGTGGTCGTTTCCTGTAACCTCCATATTTGTTTATAATCTTTTCCATATGAAGTCGTTCTATCTTCGGTCTCTTCCAAGTCTCTCTCACCCTGAGGGCTTAGTTGAGAGGAAGTCAACTTATCCTGTCATGAGGAAGGGAGAGACCATCTCAGAAGATATCAGATACTAATCTGGCATGACAGAGCTGAAATGTGACTTCACATAAATCAACACTTGGAATCCTCTTTAACGTTTAGAAGAAAAGTCTTTACTGACTGGAACTAATGCAGCTGTGTTGAAGTGGGGAAAAGCTTCCTCTAAGATTACTAACTGAAATGACATGCTATTGCAAGTATTGCCAAAAAGTGCCTGTTATTTTCTCACTGAATAATTGATAGCCCCTCCAAGTGAGTGGGCTGGGGTGCTGCTGCCCGTCTGCTGTGGTATTATAGTGAGTTATTCCTGTGGTCTTGTGATTCTAGGGCTTGTCTGTAATTCCCAGTTAAAAGGGTGAGAGGTGAGATCAAGCCTGGGGCTGAACAAGGCTTGGATCTGTGTTTGAGGGCTTGTAAAAAGAAATTTGCGAAGTGACATAAGTCTGTCCTAACTAACTGTGTCGTCAAAGCTCCACCACACGCCCTTTTTTACTATTTCCCTCCTTCTCACCCCCCCCTACCTCCTCCTCTCCCTCCCTCCTCCTCACCCACTCATACACTATCCAAACACGCTGTGATGTGTCTCTGAAGCTTCCCAGCCTTGTAGTCCGTGAGTGAGGCTTTGAAGGGAGGGATGTTGTTGGACCCCCTCCCAGCGCTCTCTCCCACAGTTGGGTGCCTGACGGAGCCCTGGCTAGCTGGGAACAGGAGAGACGAGATCCCCAGTCTTCCAAACCAAGCAGACATTAATGAGACTATCACCTTCAGTTGTCAATCTATTGAATAATATTAAGTGTCATAGTTAATCTTGTGTGCTGTCCCGGTTTTATTACCATAATCAAGTCATAACTAATTGAAAGCTATTAAGTTTTTATATTCGGTCATAAGGATGAACTGGATAAACTGTTGTTGATATGTAGGCTAGGTCATGCCACTTCACATGTAATCATGTCATCACTTCACTATACAACTTCTTCCCCAGGCACAATTGCTACCGCATATAGACAGGTTGGTAGACAAGATTGTCATATTAGATTATGACTGACCTGTCTGTGTTCCCAGGATGACATGAGTGACTCCCTGCGTGACTACACCAACCTCCCAGAGGCAGCGCCCCTGCTCACCATCCTGGACATGTCTGCCCGGGCCAAGTACGTTAAGGACGTGGAGGAGATCACACCGGCCGTGGTGGAGACCTTTGTCCAAGACTTTCTGGCTGAAAAGCTCAAACCAGAGCCCATCTAGAGAGCACGCCTAGACTGTCCCAAATGGCACCCTATTCCCTATATAGTGCACTACCTTTGACCAAGGCCCATAGTCCTGGTCAAAAGCAGTGCACTACATAAGGAATAGGGTGCCATTTGGGACACACGCCTAGAAACCTATGGGACTGAAACTTACACCTCCATCAAACCCTGACCTACCGGCTACTACCACCAGCCTACTCTCCCCCCCTTTCCGTCAGACTGTCAGAGAAAGGCCTCACTTTTTACTGACATTAACTTTTTTTAGACATGTCTTTCTCTCATGGATTATTCTCCTTCTCCTGTGGTGCCTTGCATTGACTAAAGCCCCTACAGTAATATATGGAGATTCTGTTGCTTTTTGGCTTCCAATAGCTTTTTTTTTTTTATCAGTTTCATTATTTCCATTTCTTGATACTAGAAGAAACACAATGTTGACCCAATGGACTTGGATTTTTCAGGTTTCTTTATTACTTTTGCTGAACCCTCATTGCTTTTGTTTTCCAAAATGTGCAGAGAAATAATAAAATGATTGCAACACATTTTCTAAGTTCTGTAGTTGTAATTTACAAGTATGCAGTGCAGAAAATGTCCTGAACTTCAGTTTGATGTAACTGTCTGGTGTTATTGTTCTTCTGTTTTAAAGGGGCTGCGTAATAGTATGACCGGTGTGCATACAGTATAGACCTAACAATGTTACGATTTCCCTGTATTAAAAGGTAATTGTCTGTATTTGCTTGTTTTGTATTGCAACTGGCTTTGCGTGTTAAGTGAAAGGTATTTGAAATCCCATTTCTTGTTCTATCATGATACGAGTGATAATCCTTTCCCAATTTGTTTCCATCTCAACCACCATGACATTTAGAGGATTTTCTGTGAAGATCCCCTCTATTGAAAAGGCCAGATATTTTTGAAGGCACAAATGGCATTTAAAATCCACCTTAGTTGCTAAGTGTTGAAGTATTAATTCACATTTGTCACTCCATGGTCATCTCTAGTCATGACTTCATAGCCATTCAAATTCACTGTTAAGCACAACTGTCTTATGTTGTCAACTTCACATTCAATTAGTCAAACAGTTTTATTCCATTGAGTAAATGTATTTTACAGCTTGTTTTCACCTACATGTGCATTTAGAATTCATCATGACTCCAAAAATATTGTAGTTTCCATTATTATATTTCTAATTTTAAAAAACTAAAACCAAGTATACAATGTTTTCTTGATGTCAAATGGGTTGTGTACAAAGCCTGTTTACAGTACAAGACAACCAAGTATTTCACAACATACAGTAAATGTTCACCGTAAGGTCTAAAATTGCTTCAGGTGCCACCCTGTGGTTACTGTGATAATTGCTTTCATAGGCCAGTCAGTGAAAATGTTAAGTGATTTCCCTTGCTAAACAGACATACACTGAGCACATGTCCAATGATGTCCAGTATAGAGATTAGTCATAAATGGCAGGAAATACAGTAGCCAACTGCCTGTGGAGAGTAAGTGAAGCTTCCAAAGCAACACTGGCAGGATTTTTGGAAGATAATGGAATAATGCAGACCAAAAATAACATACATTTCACATTGTTGAAATTCTGTCAATGATTTTTAACCAAAAGCTGATTTTATTTAACTTTATTAGCTGATTTGAATATGGAAATTAAATCCATATGATTCAGTTTGACATGAGGTACAGAGAAGGTGTCATGCAGTCTAGAATGTACACTCAAAATGGCTTCCAGGAAAATCATGGAAATTGCACTTTAGATTTGGCTTTCCTCCAAGACGTCTCCATTAGGTTTAACAGTTGCCTTCTGCCTTCAAACAGGAGGATGCTGGCTGCCATGGCTGAGTTGAGACTGTCCACTCCAGGGACCACTGGGATGAACAGTCTTTGACCGGCAGTTCTCTCAGCCAATTGGACAGCTTCCAGACTCAGTCCATGAGTCTCTCCACCAATCACAAGGCCTGTGTTCCCCTGAGCCCAGCCTTCATGATACAACTTGGTCTCCACTCTTGGAAGTGACAGTTCAGAATGTGATTGATATTCCTCATAGTGCATGTCTTTACGATTAGGACTGCTACTCATCCATCCATAGTCCCCTACCTTTGAAGGTTTGTTGGACTGGTTTGCTTCCATGTCCTCAGCTACTTCTCTCTCAGAGCCACTGCAGTTATCTGCCACGTGGACAGTCACAGAGTTTGGCAGCTGGTATGGAATGTCATCCCAGTCTAAGCTTGGGAAGATGGGAAGGCGGAAATGGGCACCCATCGCTGCTCGCAGCACCTTAGGTTCCCAAGCATCCACACAGCCTGTGAAGAGACATATACACGATACTTAGTGAAAGAACCATCCAGAGTAGTGCACAGGTTCACAAACTAATTCCTCACTATCATCTCCTATGGGTACACCCAAAATGGCCACCAGTCCACCCAATATGACATAATTGACTTGAATAGGGTGTAACATTTCTAGAACTTTGATTATGTCCATTCCCAGCTTATCATCATGACATACCCTTGGTGAGCAGGACATTGTGGCAGCCTGCAGCGACAGCACAGCGCAGGATGGTGCCCAGGTTCCCAGGGTCCCGCACGTTGTCACAGATCAGGGACAGTGGCACAGACTGATTACGCTGGTCCTGAGGGAATGTCAGCCGGGATGGGTCTGGACGAGAAAATATGGCTACAAGGGAAAAGCACTATCAATATACAGTACTTATTCTCAACAATATACTGTAGTATGTAGAACAACTTCAAAATCATTCTGAAAATGAAATCATGCAGCCCATACCTATCACTCCCTGTGGCGCTACAAGGTCAGACCAGATCTTGATGTCCTCAAACTTGACTTTGACCAGAGTCGCCCTCTTCAGTTGGTCCATGGGGAGCTCACACAGTCTGTCCACAGAACTGAAGAACACCATCTGGGGGTTGGCACCAGCAGCCAGGGCATCGCAGATCAGACGTCTCCCCTCCAACAGGATCTTACCCTGATGCTCCCGAAACGTCCTGGAGCGAGCCACACTCACCACCCTCCTGGGAGATGGCGAGAGGATAGAAGAGGTCATGGGTCAAGATACATAGCAGGCTATCTATGGGCTGAACATCATGCAAAGGCTGCATGCAAACATACATCACAGCTCGTAGTTACTAGACCTCTACTAGCCACTATAATGAAAGAGGATATATTTACTCAACTATCGACCTGGGGATTGCCAACATGCACTGAGACTTACGCCAATCTTTTGTCACCAGGGAAGGCCCTTTCGAATTTTAGGCCACCTAGTTGGTCCTTCAGATTCGTAGTGTGTTCCGACGTTGAGGATGCATTGCCATTTCGGGCAATCCGTGATATACTGAAAACACTATCAGTGTTCTCATTTTTTAAATTGGCGTTGACAGTGGACTCTTTCACTTTGGACCCAACTGACTGAGACTGCTTGTTGCCGATTTGATCTGACCTCTGTTTCGATGTTGGGGATGAAGTCTCACTATCAGTATACAACACGTTCACAGGTCTCCTTTTCAATGCTCGCACGTATCTCTTTGAATCTACGATACAGTCGTTGCCCTTTTTCAGAATATTACTTCGTTCTGCTGTAAGAAGATGCCACAACATGCTTCTCATGAACGCCGCCATCTTGGCGACAAGAGCAAAAAGAGGGCGTGGCGTTTGGTTGGTTTATACCATAAAAAAAAGGGGGTGGGGGGTAATCCAAGTAAAATGTGTTTTATGTTGGTAATACTTATCTGTAAAACAATATTAGATGCTAAACTTTTAATTTAAATAATCCTCGTTATCTTGACATAGATTTGTGATCTGCGATTGAGCGGCAAATCATTTTAGCTGTACTGAAAATGTTGTCTTCCATAGAATGGATACCAGAGCAATCGATTGCAAGGATCCTCAATCAACGTAGACAAACGGAGCGTGATATATAATCGTATAGTACACAGTAAACTCACCTGGGATATCATGGCTTTGAGGCGAGCCTTGCATTTCGTTTTCAAAGTGGGTGACAGAAGCAAAACAGCTATCTTTTACCGAGATGTGCTCGGCATGAAGGTACATTTTCATTCGTTTGTTATGATTGTGCTTCAGTGTTGTTCATAGTGTTGTAAACTCACGTGATATTGGGGACTAGATCACTGTTTTGCTAAAATGTCAAAATCATTGATTTGATTTCAGATTTTGCGTCACGAAGAGTTTGAAGAGGGATGCAAGGCCACTTGTAATGGGTAGGCAGGCTGTCAACTGTACTGTTCAACCAACACCTCTTGTGAAAATGAATTGTTTTAATTACTTGTTGTGTAACAATAGTCATATGATGCCAAACTTACTTGTGTGTTCAGCCCTTATGATGGAAAATGGAGCAAGACAATGGTAGGCTTTGGTCCAGAGGATGATCACTTTGTGGCTGAGCTGACCTACAATTATGGAGTGGGAGAATATCGCCTTGGCAATGACTTCCTGGTAAATGAATGGTTATTCATTAACATATTTATTTATATATTTTTGAACCCAATCCTAACTCAATGTATACCACCATGTCTTTATTTCAGGGTCTGACTCTGCAGTCTAGCCAGGCTGTCAGCAATGCTAAGCAGCTTGGTTGGCCCCTCACTGAGGTTGGAGAGGCTCTCTATCTGGCTGAGGCCCCAGGAGGTTACCGCTTCTACCTGGTGGACAAAGAACAGCCTCTCAATGGTGGGTTAACAGTACTTTGCACAGAATATCATTGCTGTAGTAGACTGTAAAGTAGACTTTAGCCTACCATGTTTATTTTCATTAATTAATTAACATGGGTACCAGTCTGTTTGTGCCATCATGCCAGTCCTTGCCACTCCTTGTCATGCCATATTTGACTTGCATTGAGTAGGCAGGAGCACAAACGTATCTGGAACCAGTCTATAGATATGAATACTTCTTACATCCAGGTAAATGCCAAAATATAGGAAACGCTTACATAAAGTGTCTTAATAAGCCACCAGGACAGCTTTAATGCACCTTGGCATAGATTCTAAAAGTGTCTGCAACTCTATTGGAGGGATGCGACACCATTCTTTCATGAGAAATTCCATAATTTGGTGTTTTGTTGATGGTGGTGGAAAACACGGTCTCAGGCCCAGCTCCAAAATCTCCCATAAGTGTTCAATTGGGTTGAGATCTGGCGACTGACTGACACACACACACACACACACACACACACACACACACACACACACACACACACACACACACACACACACACACACACACACACACACACACACACACACACACACACACACACACACACACTCTCTCTCTCTCTAAACCCCCTATGCTCCTTTGAGACACCTCTTTCAGAGATCTATTCTAGCCATGGTAGCCAAAATAACTGGGCAACTGGGCATTTTTATACATTACCCTAAGCATGATGGGATGTTAATTGCTTAATTAACTCAGGAACCACACCTGTGTGGAAGCACCTGCTTTCAATATACTTTGTATCGCTCATTTGCCACACTATGTATCATGTATCGTGTATCTGTCTTTTGTGTATCCCTCTGGGATCAATAAAGTATCCTATCTATCTATCTATCTACTCAAGTGTTACCTTTATTTTGGCAGTTACCTGTATATTGTGAACGTGTATCTGTTTTTCACTTGGTTAAAGATCCTGTACAGAAGGTGTGTCTGGCCGTGTCTGACCTGCAGAAATCAACACACTACTGGTCCTCCCTTCTGGGGATGAAGGTGATAGAGAGAAATGAGGAGAAAAAGACTGTGCTGATGGGTTTCGCAGACACTCAGGTATGTGTGTGTGTTTGAGAGAGACTTGGTTCTACACTACAGGAGGTTGGTGGTACCTTATTTGGGAAGGACAGGCTCGTGGTAATGGCTGGAGCGGAATTAGTAGAATGGTATCAAACAAATGGTTTCCATATGGTTGATGCATTCTGGCCATTATTATGAGCCATCCTCCCCTCAGCAGCCTCCTGTGTTCTACACTTAGAACACAACTTTGTGTTTGCATGGATTTATAAGATGGTGCTAATGCTAGGTGTGTTTTTCTGCATATTTGTAGTGTAAACTAGAGCTTCACAACATTGGTGGGACAGTAGATCATGGGACAGCCTTCGGGAGGATAGCATTCTCTTGTCCACATGAGCAGGTGAAGTAGTAGACCCTTTTCCAGTAACCGACACACTGATGTCACGCACATATGCCTGCGACTCTTGGCGGGAGTACAAAAGCCATCACCATCTGTGCCCATTCAACATAGCCTAGATTTACGTTTTCATTACTTCTCATGCGCTTACAATTATGTTTTGGTTCTAGCTTGAACAGTCAACTAAGATTATATTTAAGCAATAAGACATGAGGGGGTGTGGTATATGGCCAATATACCACGGCTAAGGGCTGTTCTTATGCACAACGCATCGCGGAGTGCCTGGACACAGCCCTTAGCCGTGGTATGTTGGCTATATACCCCAAACCCCTGAGGTGCCTTATTGCTATTATAAACTGGTTACCAACGTAATTAGAGCAGTAAAAATAAATGTTTTGTTATACCCGTGGTATACGGTCTGATATACAAAAGCTAGCCAAAGAGCCATTTTACTGGTTGAAGTTATTTTTATTTTTTTAAATTTAAGTACAATGGGTTGATTTGCAATGATAACACATATTAAACATAATCCAAAAGTAGTGTGAAATCACTCATAAGAAACATGTAAATAGAGGCTTTTTTTGCTGGCGTTCTATAAGACCTCCCCCTTGTTCTGCCACCAACTTGCCAGCATTGCCCTCGTGCGGCAGTGTTTGCAAACACAGAAAGGGGTCTATACAACGCTATACATTTTCCCCTACAGACTCTTTTACATACATGCACACAGAAAGCAATATTGAACCATTTTTGTTTAATTATTTTTAGTTGCCAGATCTTGAAGCCCTGATGACAAAAGAAAACCATAAAATCCTTACTCCCTTGGTTAGCCTGGACACCCCTGGGAAGGCGACAGTAGAAGTGGTCATTTTGGCCGATCCAGTGAGTGCATTACCAAATTATTAACATGAGTACAATTGATTCAAAAATTCTCCACATAATAACTGGCCGTCTGTGGTCTAGGATGCCCATGAGATCTGCTTTGTGGGAGATGAGGCATTCAGACAACTCTCCCAGATGGACCCCGGTGGAAATGCATTGCTGGATAAGGTTGGTATTTAGAAATATTGTACAAATGAAACAATACTTTGCATTATCACAGAGTACATCCTCTTAATCTATTACCCTCATGTATTTTCAGGCTATGGCTGAAGATAAAAGCGAAGAGTGGTTTGCCAAGCACAACAAGCAGAAGGCTTCAGCATAAGTGCTTAGAACATAGCTGAGCCGTCACGGGTCTAATGGACATTTCCAACTACTGTACCTGGATGTGTTTTGTGAACACTCCAATAGAGGGGTATATCATGTGCTCTCTAATTATCTGTACCGTGTGCCCCGTATATGGCATTACTCTTCCAGCTGCACTACGTCAGTAGATTTTACTTACCAGAAGCATTATTTAGAGATGCTTCGGAGATTGAAAGTGTACCTGTATTTCAGTCATACTGTGGCAGAAGCTTGATGAACATGGACCACTTGTATATGAATCTTGTTTGTGTATACAATGAAAACAATTGTGCCAGTTCAGCTCAATGAAATAAATAAAACACTGTAATAATTCTGACTTCAAGAGAACAGTGAAGTGCAAGACTGCAAGTGTACGGTAGAAAGTCCTCACACTGCCAAATTGTAGGTCAAGGTTTGTGAAATGTGCTAACACTGCAGGTTGAAAAACCAATGAAACGAGAGTGCCAATGCATATCATGTGACGTGGAAGCTGTGTCATGCTCATTGAACTGTATCAAATGGGGAAATGAAAGTGAACTATATCAAAAGGGGATGCATGAACATTTTCTTCTAGATGGGAGGATTGCCTAACCTTTGCAAACTCACTCCTACTATAATTTTCTAGTGATCCCCTTTGGCATAAAGAGATGAATGACACTGAATAAGAAGTGTCTGGTCCCTTATTAAACTAGCTGTTGAGTGGTTATGCTGCATAATAAAGAGGGAGAAGCATATTCAATCATTTTTTAATAAACTTGTGTGCACTGATTGAAAAGATGAGTAAGTGCAATGTAGCTTGGCCAGAGATATCCAGAATGTGTTGAGTGTGAGGCGTTTCGAACTCCGGGTAACAAATTGGTCGGCCATTAACATCCTGACTTTTTAGTTGTTTCTGGCTCGTCGTTCCTCTGTTTACAGTTGTGGACAACAAACCTAGAAGATGATGGTGCTTTGCCACTGAAAATGTAAGGAGGATGAGAACTAACCGGATGGGATAAGAACATTTGAGACAGATTTTCAAGAGGTTGAAAAGGGGCTTATACTGGTTAACTAGCTACCAAGTGTGCCAACATTGGGTTCAATTGACGCTGTAGCTAGCTACGTGGCTATTTAGCTAGCCAACTAACGTAGCTAGCGAACGTTATGAGCTAGCAACTGACCAGTGATATCTGAGTAACGTTATAGTTAGCTAGCTCGCTACTCGAAACTGCGAGCCAGTGCTAGCTTTCCCTCTAGATATATCGGTTCCTTCAAACTGTTATAGTAAACATTTTTTTTTATGACAGCCAACATTAGGTAGCGACGTTAGCTAGTTAGCGTACTACAGTCTGGCCCTGACCTGAGAGCTAACCTAACTAGCAAATTGTAACGTTAGTTATCACATTTTCCAGACTAGACAACGTTAGCTAGCATATGTTATTCAACAGCTCTTATATAGTGCCATGCATGCACTGACATTTTTAGCTAACAAGACATACGTGACATTACGCTCGAGGCACCTGCATGACAGGTGTCTCCGGGCTCCAAAGAGGAGCTGAGCTGTCTATTAATTTCCCACTGAGTGGCAATCAAAAGAACCAGCCCCATGACCACACATTAGGTGTGAACGAGGGCGCAACATAAGGACAGAATGTCGCTCCTGCTGATCGTCTTACTAGCACTTCTCCTGCTCCTGATACTATCTGTTCTACTCTTCAGGTAAGAAAACATGCCTTAGCATAGGGGAAGAACACTTTCACATAATATTCCTGTCCTATATCGTTTCCTTCTATTGCCAAAACAACTCTTGCCAATTCATCAAATAGTGCAGCTGTCCCCATTCCCGAAAGTATCTATGCATACCTTTAATTTGGAATACCTGATTCTTTCTACCTCTGAAAATCACTATTCATGTGACTTGAGAAATGTAGAGAACCCACTGTTATGGGAATGACTTGGGCTATCAGACAACTGAACTGCTGAAGCTTTGCTGCAAGAGTTGGCTAGAACAATGCCCTGTCTTTGTGTACTAACACAAGTGCTAGCCTGTCCTTTGATGGAACTCAATATGACAGGCAAACAAATGCACACAACTCTGATGGAGAAGTGAGAGACAAGATTAGTCATCGTTGATATGTGGCACACTAATGATGGTAGAATCCCAAAATGACACTATTCCCTATGTAGTGCACTCCTTTTGACCAGGCCCATATCAAAATAAGTGCGCTATGTAGGAAATAGGGTGCCATGTGACCTGGTATGTTGTTCTCTCTGCTTGTTTTCAGATGGTTCATATGCAGCCTGGCGGTAAGGTTCTTCCACAACACACTGAACGCTGAGCTGAAGATCAAATCAGTGGGGCTCTTTTCAGTGCGTGGAATCAGTATCCAGTTTCAGCCCCAGCACACTCTCGTAGGTGACACTTCTGAGAGGCTTTGTTCACATGACATTTACGCAGAGCGTGTGGCTTATGAAATGAAATTTAGGGATGCGCATCTTTCCTATACATATCTAGGTACGTGTGCTCCGATACCATACAAGAATGATACGTTTTAGTTTGAAGCGATTCGGTTTGATTAGAGAACGAATCGATGTGATTTGGTTTGATACGTTACGATTCGATGTACTAACATTTGTTGCATAAACGCATACATTTTCCATTGTAAATTAAAATCTGATGCTGATATGTGTAGATGGGTGAGAAAAAATGTGGAATAACCTGAACAATGAAAATAAAATGTATTGTAAGCCCCATTCAGCAGGCAGTGGCAGTCGGTGCCGTTTAAGATGAGTCAGGATTATTCTTTTTTCTTTTTTTTGCATGGCCTTATTTCTATTACAGCATATTGGATGATTGTAATTCATATTCCATACACCCAGCTCAATGTAACACCGATAGGTTTAGACTACTACATGATACTAGAAGTTTTCCGTATACCCATCATGATGTTGCTACAACCTAGCCTATGAATTAAAGTTTACAACGTAGGTGCACATGTCAAGACAAAATTGAGCAGTCAAGGTGACGACAGTGACACATTCAATACTAGCTGATCTAAGGTGTAACCATTAGTCCAACAGTTGCAAAACGAGAGTTTCTATTGGAACAATTCAAGTATGTTTATCCCCGTTTTCTTCCGCCTAATAATTTTTTTTTCAATGGAATCGGCGGAATGAAGACACCTGATCACACACAAACACAGTTCACTTTCATAGCGGCCACACACAAACAGCATGATCACTTTGCGCGTTGTATAATTCCTTCTCGCATTTACGAGCTCTCCTCCTCTCACCTTTTTCCTTCACTTGTGGACTTCTGTGCACAACACATCAGTTGTCTGTGACCAGGCGAGAGAACTTTCCAAGCAAAACCTTTATATCATCACATTAGTAAACCCACTACAATCATGCAGTACAGTGTACAGTCAGCAAACAGTTTAGCAGTTACACCGGCAGGCCATTGTGGCAATACATTAATAAAATCAAAAGCTTACCTTGACTTGGAAGTGTTCCAGTGTTGGATAGCCATAGCTAGTTAGCTAGCTAACATAAGCTCTCTCTCTATTTGAGCCAGGTGTTTTGAGTAGGCTAAACTAGCTAGCTGCATTCACTAAGTAAGTGGAAATATAGCTAGCTCTCTCTTTCGCTATTTTATTTTTATAAATATATTTTTTTAACTGTTCAACTATTTTCTTTCTCTTTTTGAGTCAACTACTCACTACGTTGTATGCACTGCACTGCAACAATTAACATTGTGTGCAAACTGATATGTAACATGTATTAATGCCAAAATAACATGCAAAACAGGCAAGGGCCCCAAATGTTTATTTAATGTTTTATTTTTAACCAAAGAATGAGGGGCTCAAAACAGGTGGGGCTCAGCATTCTGCATTTGGATCGGTTTGGGGTCTGCGTGCTGATGCACTTGCATCTTAAACATTTCAATCTGGGACTGATGTGTATCGGCAAATTGTTACATCCCTAGAAATCCTATTTCTCTGTCTTCGTGGGGAAGAGTATTTATTTGTGTATTGTCTCTAAGTCACACATTGTAGATAACCTTTTTCAACTCTTGTAAGACTAAAATTCAGTTGTATTTCAGGTGCATTTCTCCTTGTTTTTATTGCAGGAAATAGACAGGATATGGATTTCAAGCAAACTTTTAAACCAAAACCTGCCGTGAGTGTTTTAAAGACATGTTTATACAATCTTATACCCTCATAATATCTCATAACTTAATTGCATATCTCTCAGCCTTCTTGGACTTCAAGGGAAAGGGCCTGTGAATCATTCAACAATACAAGGTTGTGAACTCTTTATTTTATCTCAGGAGGTGCCTGGCATTGTGTGTGGGCGAGACCAGAGTGAGAGTGGACCTGCAGCAGCCTCTAAGACCTCGGGCGCCTAAGAGCTGTGATGGAGGAGAGTCAGGCAAGGTTCCCCTTAGCCCCGCAGCCCTGCGGTTCCTCTCCCAGGTAGGGACCAACACGCAACTGTTTATATAGGAGTAAATCAAATTATTCATGAAAAACAGTGCTCTCAGCTCACTCAGCTGCTGTCTGTCTCTGCGCTCAGCTGCTGTCTTTCCATATTGACTCCATCAACGTGATGGTGTTAAACCTAGCTCTGTCAGAGTCTCTATGGCACATGACCACCTCAAGTATCGACTTACTGCTCGACCACCAGGGCAAAAGGTATTAAACCTCCACACACTAACTTCATCTAAACAGATCATTCTTTTTAGTTTAGCCGGACTATTTACACTTTCATGATTCTTCATAACAATTTTGCAAACTTTCATAACAGGTTGGCCTGGGACTTTTCTGTGGGGCAGCTAAGCAGTAAAGTGCTTAAAAGCAGTCGATTGGTAAGTGGAGTTTTTTTTGCCATGTAAACATAGCAGTCTTTTGAGTCTTTTTAAAGAAGTGTTACACACAAAATGTACTTCACTGCATTGACCCAACTCACTGCTCAGCAGGATACATGTCTGGCGGAGGTGTCCCTGAGCTTGGTGCTGTGTGGGGATGTCAGCTTGCCAGAGCTGCGTCCAGGCCGACTGGCCCTGTGTGTGAGAACACTGCTGGCTGAGCTGCACGAGGGCCTTTTCCTGAGCCAGCTACTGCTTCCACCAACTCCTCTGGAGAGCACTCTCTCTGCAGATGGTGAGAAAGGGTTGTGTCCCAATGGCACCCTATTCCCTATATAGTGCACTACTTTTAACAAGGATGGCTCCCTATTCCCTACATAGTCCACTACTTTAGGGAAAAGTGTAATTTGAGACACATTCGTGGTGTTATTGTATGGCTGCTGTGAGGTGATTTTGAAAACCATTCGGCGATGCATTATTCACAACCATTTCTCTATTTGTCATTTTGTTGTAGAATGTGAAAAGGACGAGTATCTCCAGACTGAAGCAGTGGAGCAGTTTCATCAGCTGGTGCCCCAGAAGGTCAACATGGAGTTTGAGAATACTAGTATAACCCTGTCCATGCACAGCCAGAAAAGGTGAGTCATAGGGCACAGAGTTAGTATGAATCATATTTTTTTATTTGTGTTTTTGTTATAAAAAAAAAAAAAAAGGCACACTATCATTTTCTTTTTCCTCTGACTGTATAACTGAATCATCCAGACACTTGAACTGGACCCTAAAGTCTCTGAAGGTGGAATACGGACGTGAGGACGAGCAGCTGCCCCTCCGGAGCTTCACCCCTGAAATGAGCTTCCCTCAGAGCAGCCTGGAGCTACTTCTGGAGGGTGAGTGGAGAGCTGGGCACTGGGCACCAGAAAGATGTGCATCACAAATGACAATCTATTCCCTACATAATGCACTATATAGGGGAATAGGTTGCCGTTTGGGATGTAGCCATAGAGGAGGTTGGAAAATAACCATTACTTGTTTGTGTATCAACAGATGGGCTTCTCCTCTCCCAGAGCAGACAGAGAATCCTTTGCGTCAACACCCTCAGGACTGTCCTGCAGGTGGGTACTAGATTTCATAGTTGCACTGCGTCATCAAAGCTCTTTGCAAATATGCTTGACATTTGACCTCTTGTAAGAAATAAGTTTGATCTGAAGTCTCATGCTCATCTCCCATTCATGTCCCCAGGTGACATCAGTGGACATTTCAGGGTCAGTCACAGTCAACACCTGCATCATCCACTACCGTCACCAGGAGTTCTCCCATTGGCTAGACCTGTTTTCATGGAAACGGCTTATTCATAAGAAAGCAGCTCATAGAAAGAGGTATGAGCATTATCAACTGACAACCCAGACTGGAGAATGTCAAGCACACCAGTTCATTGCTTGAAACGGATGTAAAGACAATATCCAACAACATACAGTACTAACCTGGCCCTATAGCATGGTTTCTTTTGGTTTTGAGCCCAACTGAAATCAACGAACACGCTAATCCTCTCCTGTCTTCATCCTCATGTTTCTGTTGTGTATTGTGGTGTGTAGTCCAGTGGAGTATTTGCATACCCTCCCGTCCAACAGGATCTTCCCCCACCTGGACGCCCCAGTGATGATCAGCTCCTCGGTGTCCAATGTCAACGTGTCTGTCCAGCTGGGAGACACTCCTCCCTTTGCCCTGGGCTTCATCTCAGTCAGCACAGGTATAGCACTACACACACACATACACACGCACTCGCATGGCATGGTCAAAATATACTCCTGTTGCATTAAAGGCCAAGAATATGTTGTTGCTGGGAATACACATTTTAGTATTTTCAGGAGGGGAATGACATGAATGCTCATGGACAGCAGTGGGTATTTTACTTCAGTTCATTCTGCTTTGAACATTGCAGCGGTTTCAGGACATTAATCATGGTACTTGACATGCTGTAGCTGTTGTATCTACCCTTTCCAAACATACCAAGCCCTGATAGATTAGATTAATCATCATAAGTGGTTTTGTAAGGCACAGTCAGCTTTTGCCATTCTGTAACACATTAACTACAATTTTATATATATATATATGTGTGTGTGTGTGTACATACATACATACATACATACATACATACATACATGCATACATGTTTGGGTGTGTGTATATGTACATACGTGTGTGTTTGGAATATTACTCATTCAAGGGTTTTTCTTTTCAAGCTGGTTGAGAGAATGCCATGAGTGTGCAAAGCTGTCATCAAGGCAAAGGGTGGCTACTTTAAAGAATCTCAAATATAAAATATATTTTGATTTGTTTAACACTTTTTTGGTTACTACATGATTCCATATGTGTTATGTCATAGTTTTGATGTCTTTACTTTTATTCTACAATGTAAAAAATAGTATAAATAAAGAACCTTGAATGAATAATATTCCAAACCTGTGTGTGTGTGTGTCGGAAGTTTACATACACTTAGGTTGAAGTCATTAAAACACATTTTTAATGTTAACAAACTATAGTTTTGGCAAGTCGGTTAGGACATCTGCTTTGTGCATGACACAAGTAATTATTATTTCACTTATAATTCTCTATATCACAATTCCAGTGTTGTCCTTAAGCCATTTTGCCATTACTTTGGAAGTATGCTTGGGGTCATTGTCCATTTGGAAGACCCATTTGCGACCAAGCTTTAACTTCCTACCTATCTATCAAATAACTGATGGACACAGTAATATTTCAGTAGTGAAATTAGGTTTATTGGATTAACAGAAAATGTGCAGTATGCATCAAAATGAAATTAGACGGGTGCATAAATTTGGGCACCCTAACAGAAAAATCACATCAATATTTAGTAGAGCCTCCTTTTGCTAAAATAACAGCCTGTAGACGCTATAGCCTCTAATGAGTGTCTGGATTCTGGATGAAGGTATTTTGGACCATTCCTCCTTACAAAACATCTCCAGTTCAGTTAGGTTTGATGGTTGCCGAGCATGGACAGCCCGCTTCAAATCATCCCACAGATTCTCAATGATATTCAGGTCTGGGGACTGGGATGGCCATTCCAGAACATTGTACTTGTTCCTCTGCATAAATGCCCGGGTAGATTTTGAGCAGTGTTTTGGGTCGTTGTCTTATATCCAGCCCCGGCGTAACTTCAACTTTGTGACTGATTCTTCAACATTATTCCCATGAAGCTGCTGATATTGAGTGGAATACATGCGACCCTCAACTTTAACAAGATTCCCAGTACCGGCACTGGCCACACAGCCCCACAGCATGATGGAACCCCCACCAAATTTTACTGTGGGTAGCAAGTGTTTTTCTTGGAACGCTGTGTTCTTTTGCCGCCATGCATAACGCCCCTTGTTATGACCAAATAACTCAATCTTTGTTTCATCAGTCCACAGCACCTTATTCCAAAATGAAGCTGGCTTGTCCAAATGTGCGTTTGTAGCGTGTGTGCAGAAAAGGCTTCTTCCGCATCACTCTCCCATACAGCTTCTCCTTGTGCAAAGTGCGCTGAATTGTTGAACGATGCACAGTGTCACCATCTGCAGCAAGATGATGTTGTAGGTCTTTGGAGGTTGTCTGTGGGCTGTTTTTGACAGTTCTCACCATCCTTTGCCTTTGCCTCTCCGATATTTTACTTGGCCTGCCACTTCTGGCCTTAACAAGAACTGTGCCTGTGGTCTTCCATTTCCTCACTATGTTCCTCACAGTGGACACTGACAGCTTACATCTCTGCGATAGCTTTTTGTAGCCTTCCCCTAAACCATAATGTTGAACAATCTTTGTTTTCAGGTCATTTGAGAGTTGTTTTGAGGCCCCCATGTTGCCACTCTTCAGATGAGAGTCAAAGAGAACAACAACTTGCAATTGGCCACCTTAAAAACCTTTTCTCATGATTGGATGAACTTGTCTATGAAGTTCAAGGCTTAATGAGCTCACCAAACCAATTGTGTTTTCCAATTAATCAGTGCTAAGTAGTTACAGGTATTCAAATCAACAGAATGACAAGGGTGCCCACATTTGTGCATAGCCTATTTTTCACATCTGATTTAATTTAATACAACTTAATATTGCTACACTAGAAATCTTTCTGGACAATACCCCAGTACTCAGCTTTTATTAGAAAATGAATGGAGTAAATTATTATGCAGCCTCAGAGGGGTGCCCAAACCTTTGCATACGACTGTATGTCGATATAGGACTTTACTGTGGATATAGATACTTTTGTACCTGTTTCCTCCAGCATCTTCACAAGGTCCTTTGCTGATGTTCTGGGATTGATTTGCACGTTTCGCACCAAAGTACGTTAATCTCTAGGAGACAGAATGCGTTTCCTTCCTGAGTGGTATGATGGCTGCGTGGTCCCATGTTTATACTTGCGTACTAATGTTTTACAGATGAATGTGGTACCTTCAGGTGTTTGTAAATTGCTCCCAAGGATGAGCCAGACTTGTGGAGGTCTACAATATTTTTTTCTGAGGTCTTTGATGATTTCTTTAGATTTTCCCATAATGTTGAGCAAAGAGGCCCTGAGATTGAAGGTAGGCATTGAAATACATCCACAGGTACACCCCCAATTGACTCAAATTATGTCAATTATCTTATCAGAAGCGTCTAAAGCCATTACATAATTTTCGGGAATTTTCCAATCTGTTTAAAGGCTGTTTATGTAAGCTTCTGACCCACTGGAATTGTGAAATAATCTGTCTGTAAACAATTGTTAGATTTTCTTGTGTCATGCATAAAGTAGATGTCCTAACCGACTTGCCAAAACTATAGTTTGTTAACATGAAAAATTAGTTTTTAATGACTTCAACCTAAGTGTATGTAATCTTCCGACTTCAACTGTGTGTGTGTGTGTGTGTGTGTGTGTATATATATCACTCACTCATTCACTCACACGCTCTCTCTCACACTCACACACAGTATATGCAATATCCTTTTACACCATGGGAATCATCACACACCTACACATAGTGAGTAGAGTTGCATCCCAAAATGTAGTAATGTGATTCTCAGTAGATCTGAATATGTAATGTATAATTTAGAGATGCAGCACCTCCTGGACATCAGCACAAACGCAGAGAGCCTCAAGTTCCAGAATGTCCACCGCCGCCTCTCTCTCTCCCTGGACCACTTCTGGTGGAGGGTGGGCCAGGGCTCCCACATCCAGCAGGCACCCCACCCCCCTGGCAAACACGTGTGGGGGGAAGCCCTCATCCTGGACTCCCTTACACTGCAGGTAACGCAGGCATACAACAAGGTAGGCATTAACTATTTAGGGTTACTCACTAACTACTACTCCCCATGGTTTCCCCTGGGTTCCAATGATGTGATGAAGAACATCAATTAGACTACAGGACATCCTACTTTCCTGAAATTACACTCTATTCATAAATCATTTAAATTGACCTACCTCTAAACTAATACCCTACTTTTACTCATTTCCTGTATTGACCTGATGATCACAGCCCTGATTTTAGTATTCAACCAATACTACACCAGCTGCCGTTGTTGCTGTAGTTGTTGTTATCTTCGCTGTCTCTGTCTCCCCAGGGGAGCTTCAACAAGCCCCAGAGTGAGTCCAGTAGTCATTCTGAGAGTGTGAGTGTGGAGTCCAGTCTGAAGGGCCTACAGCTGGAGGTGTCAGAGACTTGTGCCCTGTGCCTGTCCCGCCTACTGGCCCTCTGTAACCTGGACAACGGCAGGAAGTTGGAGGCCTTGGAGCAGCCAGATGTGGTGCCTGTACCTGCCCTTGTTGATGGGACCTCCTCACCCAGTCAGGGTGCCTTTTATTTTAAGATTGAGTGTAACCTGGAGGATGTCAATATGTTCACACTCTCCAATGTAGCAGGTAAGTTAAATGAGAAGTGTTATTTAGGGTGCATCCCAAATGGCACCGTATCCGCTATATAGTTTACTACTTTTGACCAGAGCCCTATGGCCCCTGGTCAAAATTATTGCACTATATAGGGAATATGGTGCCATTTTGTCTGAACACTTAATCTACATCTCTGATTAGGCCTATGGTAATTGACTCCTGTGTTGTGCTAGGAGCCGTGTCTTTGCGGGTCGACACAGTGAAGGCCCAAGTCTCGGCGGAAAGCTCCACAGTGTCTGTCCAGGGTGTATGTCTGTCTATAGTGAAGGCTCTCACAGAGACCATGGAGCCCTGCTGTCCCTCAGCCCAAACCCCCAACCCTGTCCTCAGCCTTTCCACCCTGGCCATCTGCTACCACGTCACCACCGGAAACGTGGAGGTAGTTTACACTTATTCATCTTACCATCAGGCCTATCAGTCCTGTTCCTTCTTCTTGATTGACAGTGTTATCCAGATAAGTTCACGTGCATTGTCTTCTTCCCTTGTGCAGGTCCAGTGTCAAGAGGAGCTGGCAGTACAGTGGACACCATCAGATCACATGTTTTTGTATCACCACGCGACAGAGAGCCAGGGTTGCTGGGATACTCTGTGTGACTCTCTAGGCCTGACAGAGAAAATAAAGGAGGAGAGTTTAACAGATCCACCAGAGAGTGGATCTACTAAGACTTCTCCAGCCCACAGCAGGGTCAAGGACCTGTCTGTGCGTGTAGAACTGGGCAGAACCCGCTTCACAGTCCAGGTGACAGAGCACAACTACCTCGAGATGCACACAGACGCCCTGTCCCTCTCCACTCACTCCGGCTCCATGAACGTCCGCTCGCCGCACATGTTTCTCAACTTCGACGGCAATGACATATTCTCCTTCAAGGGCCTGGAGGTCCAGACACACCCTGATCAGGCCCTGGACCAACGCCACCTCTTCCCCTTCCTCTCCACCCGACACAACCGTGCCTGGGTGTTTACCTGCCCCTGCCTAGCCGTGGAGGTCCCCTACCAATACAACTTCTCCAACACCTTTGACAAGTTCATCAGCGTTCAGAAGTGGCTCAAGTCCCTGCACAGCAGCCCCAGCCAGACCGCAGACCTCCAGCGTCTTCCCCCAGACCTGGTCTTCAAGATCAGCCAGTTCTCCTTCGTCTTCCTGGACGACGTGTTTGAGATCAAGCTGAGGGATAACTACGAGCTGATGAAGGACGAGAGCAAGGAGAGCTCCAAGAGGCTCCAGTTGCTGGACAAGAAGGTGGCTGACCTACGGAAGCAGCACGGAGAACTGCTGCCTGCCAGGAAGATAGAAGAGCTGTATACATCTTTGGAGCGCAAACATATAGAGATCTACATCCAGCGCTCCCGTCGGCTCTACTCCAACACGCCCATGAGGAAGTCTCTGCTGACCTGGACAGTGTCCGACTTGGAGCTGGTGGCCCTGGCCGACCAGTCCATCCACGGGCCGGAGCTGGTCCGCGAGCAGCTGAGGGACATCGACGGAGTCAGCCCCTTCCCCAGAGACGGGCTCCCCCTGGTGGTCCAGTGGTGCCGGACAGTCAAGTTCAACCTCACTGCCTTCCTGGGTGAGTGATGAGATTGCGTCCCAAATGTCACCCTATTGCCTTTTATAGTGCCCTACATTTGACCATTGTTCCGTACCTTAATTATTTATATTAATATTGATAATATTATCTTTATATTTATACTTTATTATTTCTCCCCCTGTGCCAGTGAGAATCCGGGACTATCCTCGTTACTTGTTTGAGATCCGGGACTGGGAACTGTCAGGCCGCCTGATCGGGACAGAGCAGGACGGGCAGGGCCGGGCTCGCCGCAGGCAGACGGTGCCACTAGGCCAGCCTTGGGGAGATGTAACCGTCCACAGGAACATGCCACCACTCAAGTTCTACTGCGATTTCAAATGTGAGTCAAGTATTTCAATCCTCCTTTTTTTGTGATGAACATTTGTATTTATTTTCAACAATAGACACATAGCGGACAATCACATAACTTTATATGAATCTGGATTTGTTAGTTTGATGTAGTGTCATCTAATCTCTAAACATATACTGGCACTAATTCAACTCTTAACTATTATTTTCCCATCGCCTCTTCTCTCCATGCAGCCAATATATCCTTGTACACTATAGTGTGGGGGCCTTGCTGGGACCCAGCCTGGACCCTGATTGGCCAGGTTGTTGATCTGCTGACCAAACCCACGGTTGACCCCTCTCCTCCTCTGGCCTGGTGGGACAAGAGTCGTCTGCTGGTACATGGACGCTGGATCATGGACATAGAACAGGCCAACCTCCATCAGCTGGCCACGGAGGTTAACAGACAGCCTGATCAACACTTCTTAGCCTCTTACTGTCTCGGGAAAATGTGTTGGCCTGAAAAGCAGCAATTGGGTTTGACATAATTTTGTTCTTTTGTAGGACCCCTATAACACTACAGAGAACATGCACTGGGAATGGAACAAAGTCAACTATGAGTGGAACCCTGGGCAGTTTGTCTTCAAAGGTGATATGGATGTCAACGTCAGGACAGCCTCCAAGTAGGTGTCAGACTGAAATCTGGCTTTCAAATATCAGAGATTCTGTAACCAGCTTCACCTGTGAAACATTTAGATTTTCATGATTTTGCTTTCTTTAATTTTTTCTTGTTCTTCTCAGGTATGACGACATCTGTTTCCTGCACCTGCCAAATCTGTGCATGACCCTTGACCTCCAGTGGCTTTGTCATGGCAACCCCCATGACCATCATGCTGTAATGCTCTGCTGTGCCGAGAACGTAGCTGATGTGACCTCAGGACAACCTCATGACTCCTTCAGAGCCTTCCGCTCAGAGAACCTCAACCTCTCCATCACCATGGACCTCAACCAACACTGTGGCACAGGTGAGGCGATTGTCCAGTTACCTTGTGATAGCTGTGTTGCTTTGCTTTTTCCAAGTTCACTGAGGAATTATCCACAGAGGCTGCTTCCCAAATGGCACCCTGTTCCCTATATAGTGCACAAATGATGATCAGTGCGCATAGGTTCCCTCAGTCAGGCTCTCAGTCAAGTTTGGATGCAATAGTCAAGATGAATAATCAATCAATCATTAGCTCTGATGTTGGCTGTCTGTTAATTGAAGGCCTGGGTTTCTGTCTCTCAGAGCCGTGCCAGCCCAGAATCCTTCTATACAGTAGTACCCTGCGCTGGATGCAGAACTTCTGGGCCACCTGGACCAGCGTTTCCAGACCCATCTGCAGAGGCAAGCTCTTCCACAGCCTCAGACCCATCCGTAAGAAGCTGGGCCAACACTATAAACAGATGTCCTATACAGCAGCCTTTCCTCAACTACAAGTAAGTAAATCTTCAACACTATGTCTGTCTCCCAAATGCACCCCATTTCCTTTATAGTGCAAAACCTTTGACCAGTAGTAGTGCACTATATAGGGAATAGGGTGCTATTTGGGACTCATGCACTCCCTGCTTATGTTCAGCCTTCATCCCAAGAACAAAGCAGACAAATCTTTATCAATATAGGATGACATTTGAAATACATCAGTCTTTCTGCTTATTTGATGTAATTCCATGTTTTCATAGTGCACCGTCTCTTGCATGGTGTTGTTACCTCCTATGAGTGCTAACATTTGAGATTTCACCTTTGACCTTGTGTCTCCTCCCCAGGTGCATTACTGGGCCTCCTTCGCTCAGCAGAGGGGCATCCAGGTGGAGTGCAGCAAAGGCCACGTTTTCACCAGAGGGGCTCAGAGACTCATCCCACAGGGTAAAAAGAGAGGGCACAACACGGGCATAGAAATGCCACAAGGGGGCCTCCCGAGTGGCGCAGCAGTTTAAGGCACTGCATTTCAGTGCTAGCTGTGTCACTACAGATCCTGGTTCAATCCCAGGCTGTGTTGCAGCCAGCCGCAACCGGGAGACCCATGAGGAGGTGCACAATTGGCCCAGCGTCGTCCGGGTTAGGGGAGGGTTTGGCCGGCCGTGATGTTCTTGTCCCATCGTGCTCTAGTGACTCCTGTGGCAGGCTGGGTGCATGCACACTGACGCGGTCGCCAGGTGTACAGTGTTTCCTCCAACACATTGGTGCGGCTAGCTTCCGGGTTAAGTGTGCATTGTATCAGAGAAGCAGTGCGGCTTGGTGGGGTCGTGTTTCCGGAAACGTACGGTTCTCGACCCCAAGTCGTACAGGAGTTATAGCGACGGGACAAGACTGTAAATACCAATTTGATATCAGGAAAAACTACCAATTGGGGAGAAGAAAAAAAAGAAAAGCCAAAAGCTATTTATACACTCACACAATGGTCTTATTGCTTTTTATTTTATTGGTTGCGTCTCAAATGACAGCTTATTCCCATATACTGTAGTGCACTACTTGGGATCTGGTCAAAGTAGTGCACTATATGTGGAATTGGGTATAATTTTGAGTTTTTGAGCTGCCTGCCTATTGGTCTAACCCCGACTGCGTGTGTCGTCTGTCTCTGTCCGTCTGTCTGTTCTCAGCGGGAACGGTGATGAGGAGGCTGATCTCAGAGTGGAACGTGACCCAGATGGTGTCGGAGCTATCCCTGATGACGGTGCACCTCATGGCCTCCACCTGGGACGAGACGGCAGATCACCAGATCAATGCCCAGGTGAAGAAGACCCACCTGCTCGGCCTGTCCTCCCTCAGTTACCAGCGCCAGAGCAACCGCATGGAGGAGGTAAGACAACGGGGAGGGGATGGTAGACACCCCACAGTTGATGCCACAGGCTGCGTCTGAATTTGCACCCTATTCCCTATGTTGTTCACTACATTTGACCAGGGCCAATAGGGTACAAGTTGGGACACACGCAGTAGTTTCTTAACCATTGTAGTGAGGTTTAAATTAATAATAATTGTTCTGGCTCTGTGTCTCAAACCTTAATTTGTATTTCTCCAGTCAAAAGGTGTAGCTAAATCTCTCGTAAAAACGTGAAGAGTATTAATGGTGGTTGTCATTGTGACAGGAGGTGAACCCAAAAGATGAGGCAAATGCCCCCTACACCCACAAGCTTTGCCTGGTTGACCTGCGAGCCTCCTGGACCACCACTAACAGGAACATAGCGTTCGGTCTGTATGACGGCTACAAGAAGGCAGCTGTTCTTAAGAGGAACCTCTCCACAGAGGCTCTGAAGGGCCTGAGGATAGACACTACACTGCAAGCTGCCAAGAAGCTCAAGCGCTCTTTGTCCAACTACTCCGGCGGCCCCAGCACAGCCCACTCCACCCCAACCATGCCCAGCACCAGCCGCCCTGAGAAGAGCCAGCACGAAGGTAGGATGTTTCCCTTGGAGTAACTGAAGTGCAGCCTAACTTATTGTGAATTAATGGTATTTTATATGATGTTCTTTTGAAATATATATTTTTAAGTTATTTTCAGTGGGGAAAGAGAGGCATGTTGTGTCAAAGGCCACTAGGCCGGTGTCAAACCCATGTCAACACTGTAGACTTTTGTATATATAGTGTATGTAGACTTTTGTGTATATATAGTGTATGTGGACACCCCTTCAAATTAGTGGATTCGGCTATATCAGCCACACCCGTTGCTGACAGGTGTATAAAATCGAGCACACAGCCATTCAATCTCCATAGACAAACATTGGCAGGTCTTACTGAAGAGCTCAGTGACATAACGTGACCAACAAGTCAGTTCGTCAAATTTCTGCTCTGCTAGAGCTGCGCCGGTCAACTGTAAGTGCTGTTATTGTGAAGTGGAAACGTCTAGGAGCAACAACCAGCTCGGCCGTGAAGTGGTAGACCACACAAGCTCACAGACCGGGACCGCCGAGTGCTGAATCGCGTAGTACGGAAATATAGTTTGTCCACGATTGCAACACTTACTTCTGAGTTCCAAGCTGCTTCTGGAAGCAACGTCCCCGCAAGAACTGTTCGTCGGGAGCTTCATGAATTGGGTTTCCGTGGCCAAGCAGCTGCACACAAGCCTAAGATCACAATGCCAAGTGTCGGCTGTAGTGGTGTAAAGCTTGCCGCCATTGGACTCTTGAGCAGTGGTAATGCTTTCTCTGGAGTGATGAATCACGGACGAATCTGGGTTTGGCGGATGCCTGGAGAACACTACCTGCCCCAATGCATAGTGCCAACTGTGTAGTTTTGTGGTGGAGGAATAATGGTCTGTGGCTGTTTTTCATGGTTCGGGCTAGGCCCCTTAGTTCCAGTGAAGGGAAATGTTAACGCTACAACATACAATGACTTTCTAGACGATTCTGTGCTTCCTTTGTGGCAACAGTTTGGGGAAGGCCCTTTCCTGTTTCTGCATGACAATGCCCCCATGCACAAAGCGAGATCATAAAGAAATGGTTTGTCGAGATCGGTGTGGGAAGAACTTGACTGGGCTGCACAAAGCCCTGACCTCAACCACATCGAACGCCTTTGGGATGAATTGGAACGCCGACTGCAAGCCAGGCCTGATCGGCCAACATCAGTGCCCGACCTCACTAATGCTCTTGTGGCTGAATGGAAGCAAGTCCCCACAGCAATGTTCCAATATCTAGTGGAAAGCCTTCCCAGAAGAGTGGAGGCTGTTATAGCAGCAAAAGGGGGACCAACTCCATGATTTTGGAATGAGATGTTCGATGAGCAGGTGTCCACATACTTTTGGTTATTTAGTATATCTATGCCAGAGGCTGCAGCATTACTGCTAGAACAGCCAGGCCACATGAAGGGTCTTTAAATGTGATATTTTACTGACTGTTTCTTCAACTCTTCCTTCCTCCTCTCTCTGCAGGGACGTCCATGCTGCAGAAGCTGATTGAGGAGACTGATAAGTTTGTGGTGTTCTCAGAGGAGGACTCTGGTGTGAGTGATCAGCTGTGTGGCATCGCTGCCTGCCAGACAGACGACGTCTACAACCGCAACTGGTTCATCGAGCTGGTCAACTGTCAGGTACACCTGACAACTAGTCTGGGAGTTTAGGTTCATGGCAAATCAGATTAAGATTGTAAAGCGCATTGGGCCAATCACACTTTTATTTGTCCCCAAATGTAACAATTATGTTTGCTAACAGGACCTTATTGGACATAGACAAATATGGAAGGAATGTTCTGCGCATCAATCTTTTCGGATCCTTAACAATACAGAAAACAGAGCTTGTTCTATTTTTAGCAACTTCTAATTAAACATTTTATGCCAGTGTAACCTTTTATTTTGTAAGTGACACTCCAGTCTCTGCTGTCTGTATGTAGATGATGCTGCGTGGCACAGAGACGGCTGGCTGTGTGCTGGTGTCTGCTGCCAAGGCCCAGCTGTTGCAGTGTGAGCACCACCCGGCCTGGTACAGCGACACCCTCAAGCAGAAGACCACCTGGACCTGTCTGCTGGACGGCATGCAGTACTTTGCCACCATGGAGCCCAACCCCTCAGAGCAGGAGGACTGGCAGCTGTGGCTTGAGGTGGGCCAGTGAAAGCATTAGTAATAGGCTCTTAAAGATGCACTATGCAGAAATCGCTCCGCCTGGTTGCTAAAATTCAAATAGTTCGCCTAATTTCAGTTTATGTGATAAAGTAAGCAAGTAAAGTGTAGAGAATCATTGTACCATCTAAACCACTGTGATATATATTTTCCATAACCAAACATATTGTATTTTCAGCTGTTTGAAGCTGGTGTACAAAACCAAAAGTAAAAGACGGAAAAATTAAACTTAAAGGGAAGCATAGAAATAGCACACATAGAACAGATCTATATCTTCTTAGACAGATCTATAACTCGCATTTCTACGTGAATTTGATTGGGTCGCCCCAAAAAGTTACATATTGCAGCTTTAATAAGAACTACCATTTAAATTATCATCTGTAGCATTGAATGGTGATATGTTGTGTATGGCTCATGGCTTATATTCAGGCTCCATAGTACAGTCGTGGCCAAAAGTTTTGAGAATGACACAAGTATTGGTCTCCACAAAGTTTGCTGCCTCAGTGTTGATGATGGCAATTTGCATATACTCCAGAATGTCATGAAGAGTGATCAGATGAATTGCAATTAATTGCAAGTCCCTCTTTGCCATGAAAATGAACTTAATCCCCCTAAAAACATTTCTACTGCATTTCAGCCCTGCCACAAAAGGACCAGCTGCCATCATGTCAGTAATTGTCTCATTAACACAAGTGAGAGTGTTGACGAGGACAAGGCTGGAGATCACTCTGTCATGCTGATTGAGTCAGAATAACAGACTGGAAGCTTTAAAAGGAGGGTGGTGCTTGAAATCATTGTTCTACCTCTGTCAACCATGGTTACCTGCAAGGAAACACGTGCCGTCATCATTGCTTTGCACAAAAAGGGCTTCACAGGCAAGGGTATTGCTGCTTGTAAGATTGCACCTAAATCAACCATTTATCGGATCATCAAGAACTTCAAGGAGAGAGGTTCAATTGTGGTTCAGTTGTGAAGAAGGCGTCAGGGCGCCCAAGAAAGTCCAGCAAGCGCCAGGACCGTCTCCTAAAGTTGATTCAGCTGCGGGATCGGTGCACCACCAGTGCAGAGCTTGCTCAGGAATGGCAGGTGTGAGTGAATCTGCATGCACAGTGAGGCAAAGACTTTTGGAAGATGGCCTGGTGTCAAGAAGGGCAGCAAAGGAACCCCTTCTCTCCAGGAAAAACATCAGGACTGCTGAGGACTGGGGTAGAGTCATTTTCTCTGATGAATCCCCTTTCCGATTGTTTGGGCCATCTGGAAAACACCTTGTCCGGAGAAGACAAGGTGAGCGCTACCATCAGTTCTGTGTCATGCCAACAGTAAAGCATCCTCAGACCATTCATGTGTGGGGTTGTTTCTCAGCCAAGGGACACTCACAATTTTGCCTAAGAACACAGCCATGAATAAAGAATGGTACCAACACATCCTCAGAGAGCAACTTCTCCCAACCATCCAAGAACAGTTTGGTGACGACCAATGCCTTTTCCAGCATGATGGAGCACCTTGCCATAAGGCAAAAGTGATAACGAAGTGGCTCAGGGAACAAAACATCGACATTTTGGGTCCATGGCCAGGAAACTCCCCAGACCTTAATCCTATTGAGAACTTGTGGTCGATCCTCAAGAGGCGGGTGGACAAACAAAAACCCACAACTTCTGACAAACTCCAAGCATTGATTATGCAAGAATGGCCTGCCATCAGTCAGGATGTGGCCCAGAAGTTAATTGACAGCATGCCAGGGCGGATTGCAGAGGTCTTGAAAAAGAAGGGTCAACACTGCAAATATTGACTCTTTACATAAACTGAATGTCATTGTCAATGAAAGCCTTTGACACTTATGGAATACTTGGAATTATACTTCAGTGTACCATAGTAACTACTGACATAAAGACCTAAGAACACTGAAGCAGCAAACTTTGTGGAGACCAATACTTTGGCCACGACTGTAGGTGCATAACAGACAGCGTATTTGTGCAGTTAGTCTTTCACAGCTTTAACCGTGTGTCTTTGCCTTGGTTGCGCATTGTGCGTCTGCAGGTGAAAAACATTGAGGAGCGCAGGCAGCGTAACCTGGACTCAGTGCTGGAGCTGATGGAGAGTGGCCAGGCTGTTGGAGGCATGGTCAGCACCACCACAGGTACTGCTGCTCCTCACACATACTCTACTTCATAAACCCTGGCCCTACAAAGCTGAAAATCTCATCTTGATGTGAATCTTTCATTAAATGGGAATTTCTGTTTTAATTTTTGATATGTATATTATCTCCAGCACCATGGCAGTGTCTACAGTGCGTTCGGTATTCAGACCCCTTGACCTTTTCCACATTTTGTTACGTTACAGCCTTTATTCTAAAATGGATTAAATAAAAAAATCTCTTCAACCTACACACAATACCCCATAATGACAAAGAGAAATGTTTGCAAATGTATTAAAAATACAAAACAGAAATGCCTATTTACATAAGTATTCAGACCCTTTGCTATGAGACTCGAAATTGAGCTCAGGTGCATCCTGTTTACATTGATCATCCTTGATGTTTCTACAACTTGATTGGAGTCCACCTGTGGTAAATTCAGTTGATTGGACGCACAGATCTGGGGAAGCGTGCCAAGTTCCCCAAGAACACAGTGGCCTCCATCATTCTTCAATGGAAGAAGTTTGGAACCACCAAGAATCTTCCTAGAGCTGGCCGCCCGGCCATACTGAGCGATCGGGGAGAAGGGCCTTGGTCAGGGAGGTGATCAAGAACCCGATGGTCACTCTGACAGCGTTCCTGGAGATGGGAGAACCTTCCAGAAGGACAACCATCTCTGCACCAATCAGGCCTTTATGGTAGAGTGGCCAGACGGAAGCCACTCTTCAGTAAAGGCACATGAGTTTGCCAAAAGGCAGCTAAAGACTCTGACCATGAGAAACAAGATTCTCTGGTCTGATGAAACCAAGATTTAACTATTTTTGGCCTGAATGCCAAGTGTCACGTCTGGAGGAAACCTGGTGCCATCCCTACGGTGAAGCATGGTGGTGGCAGCATCATGCTGTAGGGATGTTTTTCAGCAGCAGGGGCCGGGAGACTAGTCGGGATCGAGGCAAAGATGAACAAGAGATCCTTGATGAAAACCTGCTCCAGAGCGCTCAGGACCTCAGACTGAGGCGAAGGTTCACCTTCCAACAGGACAACAATCCTAAGCACACAGCCAAGACAATGCAGGAATGGCTTCGGGACAAGTCTCTGAATGTCCTTGAGTGGCCCAGCCAGAGCCCGGACTTGAACCCAATCTAACATCTCTGGAGAGACCTGAAAGTAGCTGTGCAGCGACGCTCCCTCCTTCAACCTGATAGAGCTTGAGAAAATCTGCAGAGAGAAACTTCCCAAATACAGGTGTGCCAAGCTTGTAGCGTCATACCCAAGAAGACTTGAGGCTGTAATCGCTGCTAAAGGTGCTTCAACAAAGTACTGGGTAAAAGGGCTGAATACTTATGTAAATGTGATATTTCAGTTTTTTTTGCTTTTGTCATAATGGGGTTTTGTGTGTAGATTGAGTAAAAACATTTATTTAATCAATTTTAGACTAAGGCTGTAACGTAACAAAATGTGGAAAAAGTTAAGAGGTCTGAATACTTTCCAAATGCACTGTATGTGTACACAATTCTATGTTCTGTAGTTAAAAAGATCCTATGAAATGCCACATGATGATGATGATGATTATTATTATAATGAGGTTAAAGTGGTCTAATTACCCTTTAACTTGTGTGTCAAGGTAAATGTAACACTTCCTCTCTGTTCTCTGTGAATCCAGACTGGAACCAGCCGGCACAGGTGAATGACACCCAGCAGGTCCAGCGTATCATCTCTCGTTGCAGCTGTCGCATGTACTACATCGGCTACAGCCACGACATTGACCCTGAGCTGGCCACGCAGATCAAACCCCCAGAGCTACGGCGCAACGAGAAGGAAGACCTGCTGAAAAAACAAGCTGGTACGGGAACCCATAGAGCTCATATATGCATTATTTTATACCATTTTATTTTTGGTCTGTTTCTACAATGAGCTTTTTCCTGAATTTAATCCTGTTGTTTGGATGTCAAAGTCCATTCTAATGCTCTATTTTATTCTGTGAGGCAACTGACATCCTCAAATACAATGTCAGAACATGCTGACAATCTTGCTGTGTTGTTATTGAGTGTAAAGGCTTGAGCCCTTTAATTTGGTGTCTTTCCCCCCACTGCACTATCAGGGGCTGTGGACACCTTCACCCTCATTCACCATGACCTGGAGATCTCCACCAACCCTGTGCAGTATGCTATGATCCTGGACATCGTCAACAACCTTCTGCTGCACGTTGAGCCCAAACGCAAGGTAAGAAAATGCTTCAATATCTGACTAGGCAGTGTTTTTTTGTCCTATAGCATTTGCAACTGTATACGGGGCGAATCCTAACTTCCACTTAAGTTGAATTTTCAGTCATGCATTGAGGTCAGTGGGAGACTATGTGAAAATTGTACTTGAGTGGAAGTTCAGATTCACCACTACTGTATGATCGCTGAAGTCTCTGCATTGTACAAGTCCCTTATGTGTCCCAAATGGGATGATATTCCCTATGTAGTGCATTACTTTTGACCGGGGCTCTAAAAAGGCCATTTGGGATGCCTCCCATCCTACCCTCTGACCATGTTGTGTGTGGGGTCTGTCCCCAGGAGCACAGTGAGAAGAAGCAGCGAGTGCGTTTCCAGCTGGAGATCTCCAGTAATCCAGAGGAGCAGCGCAGCAGCATTCTACACCTGCAGGAGGCCGTCAGGCAGCACGTGGCCCAGATCAGACGCCTGGAGAAACAGATCTACTCCAATATCAGGGTGAGCCATTGGGACAGACTGACACTCTCCTCATAGATAGGCAGGCACTCACTCACTCTGTTAAATTTCTTCTTTCTTCGTCAAGCAGCTAAGATGCCAGCTAAAATGCCCGAACAAAAATACACAAAAGACAGATACATAGAGCGGCAGTATGAAAAAGTATAAAAATGCAAGAAGTCTGGAGTGCAAAAAAGCTATAAAAATACAGTCCTTAGTGCGCAGGGTTTAATTACAGATAAATGCACGTATTGCACATTCGATATACTAAAAGCAATGAAAAAAGATACAACTGACACGATACTAATATGCATTTCTGAGTGAATGACTACGTAAGTTCAGTCCAAGAATTACTTACAAAATTGCACGTGATATGATATCACAACTGTACATGATTATGTATATACAGACCTGAATGAATAAATAAGTCCTGAGTGAATGAGTGATTACAGACCAGAGTTACTCACGGATGGATGCATAATTGTTAAACTAGGTCCTAAAACCCCAACAGTTCCAGGTCTATGTTGCCGACGGCACGGCACCCGGTGAGGCATTAAATAGTCTAATAGCCGCCGGCAGGAAGGACCTCCTGTAGCGCTCTTTGGCACACTGTGGTGGGATCAGTCTGTGACTGAAGGTGCTCCTCTGCGTCATAACCATGGCATGCAGAGGGTGGGCAGCACGTTGAAGGACCTTAGCCTCCTCAGAAAGTAAAGTCGGCTCTGGCCCTTTTTGTACAGAGCCCCGGTGTTACCAGCCCATTCCAGCATGTTGTCCAAATGGACTCCCAGGAACTTGTATGACCCAACCATTTCCACATCCATCCCCTGTATAGGGACTGCAGTCAGTTGGGCCTTGGTTCTCCTTAAGTCCACCACCATCTCCTTTGTTTTGCTGATGTTGAGCTGAAAGTAGTCTGTGACTTAGGAGAGGGTGCTTCCACTTTCATCCTCTTCATCTTCTCACCAAGTAGCAGGGGCTGAATGGTGTTGAAGGCACTGGAGAAGTTAAAAAACATAACCCTCACAGTGCAACCTGCTTTGTCCAGGTGAGCGTAGGCCCTCTGCAGAAGGTAGATGATTGCATCATCCACCCCGATGTTGCGCTGTGTGGGGAGGCAATGGCTGATTTTCAGCGCTGTTACTTGTTAGGTAAAAACCAAAGGTGAAGGTAATTCCTCTGGGAGGGACGATACAGTTGTATTCAATCTAGTTTACTTCATTAAATTATAATCTAGAGAGGGAATTAAACACATCCCTGAGTTACGAACCCCAAGCACTGAAATATCTACTTGGTAAGTGTGTATTTGACCCCCCCCCCCCTCTCAAGGCCCAGCCTGAGGAGCTGAGAGGAGATGAGCTGTCAGAGATCAACGTGAGGCTGCAGAACCAGCTCAACCAGGAGAAGACTGACATGCAGATGAAGAGTGAGGAGCTCAACATCCTCATCAGGTCAGCCCAACACTACCACACACACACACACAGTTCAATGCCTAGTCAAACTACCCAACACTACCACACACACCATCTTTTCAATGCCTAGGAAAACTACTCGGCCAACCATGGGAAGTTCTGAGATACTTTCTAAGAATACTGACTCGTCCTCTCCTGTGTTCTTCACTATATGTCTTTCTCTCTCTCTTCTCCCAGATGTTTTAAAGACTTCCAGCTGCAGAGGGCCAATAAGCTGGAGCTGCGTAAGCCCCCGGAGGATGTGAGTGTGGTACGCAGGACAGAGATCTGCTTTGCCCAGGCCCGCTGGTGTCTCACTGAGGAGGATGGACAGCTGGGCATCGCTGAGCTGGAGCTGCAGAGGTTCATGTACAGCAAGGTGTGTGGGCACGGGCAATGGAGGACACTGCTGCTCTGTCCTAACAAGGAGATGACCTGAACTCTTTTGATACTGCTAGAAAGCTGGGCCCATATTCACAAGAAGTATCAGATTAGGAGTGCTGAAATAAGGTTTGTTTAGCCTTTTAGATAATAATGAATAAGATTATATGGACAGGGGGGTTAACTGATCCTAGATTAGTGCTCCTACTCTGAGACGCTTTATGAATGCGTGCCCTGTTGTTGATGCTAAGCATCTGTTAAACTGTCTCCTCCCACAGCTGAACAAGTCAGACGACACAGCAGAGCATCTCCTGGAACTGGGCTGGTTCACCATGAACAACCTGCTCCCCAACGCTGCATACAAGGTCAGGAAGTAGTGCTCATCTCTGACCTTTTCTTTGCTAAGGGCAGTCTGCAGCCCAATCCGTGTATACTTTGGATACATTTTTACAACCGGTGGCGCTATGAAAATGTGAAGCTTACTAATATTGCCACAAAGGGATCTCTGATAGGACAAGCCTTTTTCAGAAACAATCTCCTGCTTTTACTGATCCAATGATTCCAGTTCATGTTGCACCAACATGGTCTCACAAAGACCTCTAAAGCAGTGTTTGCTTGTGTTGATAACTCTCTACTTGGTTTCCTCTGTGCAGCACGTGAGGGTATGTATTTATGGTGCTGGTACAGTAACTGGGAGTTCATGTCACTGTTGTTGACACCATACTGTTCGTCATCCAGTCAGCATCATGGAACTCACCCTCCGAATGTTATGGATGTGTCCCAAATGACACCCTAATCCCTATATAGTACACTACTTTTGACCAGAGTCCTATTGGCCCTGGTCGATAGTAGTGCAATATTCATGGAATAGGGTACTATTTGGGACACAGCCTTTATTATTCAGCATTGCATGTCCTTCCTCTTATTGCGTGCTCCTCATTGCATTTGCACCGTCATCTGAATGCTGTATGTTACCATGCCTTACGTTACCATGCCTGACGTTACCATGCCTGACGTTACCATGCCTGACGTTACCATGCCTGACGTTACCTTGCCTGACGTTACCTTGCCTGACGTTACCTTGCCTGACGTTACCTTGCCTGACGTTACCTTGCCTGACGTTACCATGCCTGACGTTACCATGCCTGACGTTACCATGCCTGACGTTACCATGCCTTACCTTACCATGCCTTACCTTACCATGCCTTACGTTACCATGCCTGACGTTACCATGCCTGACGTTACCATGCCTGACGTTACCATGCCTGACGTTACCATGCCTGACGTTACCATGCCTGACGTTACCATGCCTGACGTTACCATGCCTTACGTTACCATGCCTGACGTTACCATGCCTGACGTTGCCATGCCTGACGTTGCCATGCCTGACGTTGCCATGCCTGACGTTGCCATGCCTTACGTTACCATGCCTTACGTTACCATGCCTTACGTTACCATGCCTGACGTTACCATGCCTTACCTTACCATGCCTGACCTTACCATACCTGACGTTACCATGCCTGACGTTACCATGCCTGACGTTACCATGCCTGACGTTACCATGCCTGACGTTACCATGCCTGACG
This sequence comes from Thymallus thymallus, assembly GCA_023634145.1. NCBI lineage: Eukaryota > Metazoa > Chordata > Actinopteri > Salmoniformes > Salmonidae > Thymallus > Thymallus thymallus. The sequence goes on from CM042379.1 coordinate 24,775,589, forward strand.
TTACCATGCCTGACGTTACCATGCCTGACGTTACCATGCCTGACGTTGCCATGCCTGACGTTGCCATGCCTGACGTTGCCATGCCTGACGTTGCCATGCCTGACGTTGCCATGCCTGACGTTGCCATGCCTGACGTTGTCATGCCTTACGTTGTCATGCCTTACGTTACCATGCCTTACGTTGCTGTGTGAGTCCTGTTTATTTTCCTGTTCATATGGGAGGAACAATCCATATAGCTGGAAATGTATGCATTCGTCCTGCTGCACACCATTCATGCTGTATGGACACATTTCAGATTCATTGTATTGTCTTTACAGAGTATTTTTTATTCAACCTTTATTTAACTAGGCAAGTCTGTTAAGAACAAATTCATATTTTACAATGACTGTCAAACCCGGGCCAAACCCGGACGACGCTGGGCCAATTGTGCGCCGCCCTATGGGACTCCCAATCACGTAGTGACGCCTCTAGCACTGAGATGCAGGGCCTTAGACCACTGCGCCACTCTGGAGCCCCAATACAGTATTATGTATTCTGAGTTAAATTGGCTTCCTAAATTACATTAAACATATTTTTGGGTTGCTTCATGAATCAGAGGTTAGGAGCATGGCATTATTCCAGTGATTTATTTTGGCTACGTTCTGAATGACACCATATTCCCTATATATAGTGCATTACTTTTGATGCCATTTGGGATGCAGCCTCTGTGTTGTGACTTTTAACTTCATGAAACCTGTCTCCTAGGTGGTGTTGCGTCCTCAGAGCCCGTGTCAGTCCGGCCGCCAGTTTGCCCTGCGCATCTTCAGTAAGGTCCGCCCCCCAGTGGGAGGCATCTCAGTCAAGGAGCACTTTGAGGTGAGGAGGAATCAAGTGATCATAACATTAATGATGTGATAACGCATGTGTGATCATAACATTGAATTATGAAAGATAGATAGATAGATAGATAGATAGATAGATAGATAGATAGATAGATAGATAGATAGATAGATAGATAGATAGATAGATAGATAGATAGATAGATAGATAGATAGATAGATAGATACTTTATTGATCCCCGAGGGAGACATTTCTTTGTCAAGCAGCTACAACAACAAAACACAGGGCAGGTGCAAAATGCCACAACGAAAGTACACAAAAGACAGATACACGGTACATGATACATAGAGCGGCAGTATGAAAAAGTATAGAAATACAAGATATCTGGAGTGCAAAAAAAAAAAGCTATGAAAAGACATTGCTTAGTATGGGTGGTTGGCTGAATATGTACACTATACATTGGTGGATGTTGGATGGTTAACCATACTATACAGGTCGATGGCAGAGAAATACTTCAGTAGCTAAAAATGCATATGATATGAGCGAGGGTAATAATAGTTTACTTAATAGACAGACTGGCTAAATGAACAGGTAAGTGAATATTTTGCATGGTTAAATTAGCTGTACAGGTAAATATACAGTTATATTTACAGATAAGTGAATACTTGCATGGTTACACAAACTGTACAGGTAAATGACCGGAAGAGATACTTAAATAGCTAAATGTGTGTATGATATAATTTGGGGTAATAATAGTAATTCCCTTAGAATACAGTCCTTAGTGCGCAGGGTTTAATTACAGACAACTGCACGTATTGCACATTCGATATACTAAAAGCAATGAGAAAAGGTGCAACTGACAGGATACTAATATGCATTCCTGAGTGAATGCCTACGTAAGTTAGGTCCAAGAATTACTAGCAATATTGCACGTGATATGATAAACAACTGTACATGAGTATGTATATACAGACCTGCATGAATAAATAGGTCCTGAGTGAATGAGTGATGACGGACCAGAGTTACTCACGGATGGATGCATAATTGTTAAACTAGGTCCTAGCACCCCAACAGTTCCAGATCTATGTTGCCGACGGCACGGCACCCCGGTGAGGCATTATATAGTCTAATAGCCGCCGGCAGGAAGGACCTCCTGTAGCGCTCTCTGGCACACCGTGGTGGGATCAGTCTGTGACTGAAAGTGCTCCTCTGCGTCATAACCATGGCGTGCAGAGGGTGTCCATGATGGCCAGCAGTTTGGCCAGGATCCGTCTCTCCGCCACCTCCTCTAGAGTGTCAATGCTCATCCCCAGGACAGAGCTAGCCTGGGAGCATACATGGAGACCTGTTTCTCTATTGTAATGTGTTTGTGTCACCAGGTGAACGTGGTCCCCCTCACCATCCAGCTCATGTACCAGTTCTTCAAAAGGATGATGGGATTCTTCTTCCCAGGAAGGAACGTGGAGGAGGAGGAAGTGGCTGATGAGGAGGACAAGTCCCGAATGGTCACTACTGGTATGTATTGCCTCTACCTGCTAGCATCCTGTCCAGGGGGTGTACATCAAGCAAAGTGCCTGCCTTATGGGCCATTCTGACTCGGACAAGGCTTACTTAGCAGTTATTGACATTAACATTTATACTTAAGCAGTAAGGCACGGGGGGGTGTGGTATATGGCCAATATACCACGGCTAAGGGCTGTTCTTGGATACAGCCCTTAGCCGTGGTACAGTGGCAAGATAAAGTGTGTGAACCCTTTGGAAATACCTGGAGTTTTGCATAAATTGGTCATCAAATGTTATCTGATCTTCATATAAGTCACAACAATAGACAAACACAGTCTGCTTAAACTAATAACACACAAACAATTATACTTGTTCATATCTTTATTGAACACACTGTGTAAACATTCACAGTGCAGGGTGGGAAAAGTATGTGAACCCTTGGATTTAATAACTGGTTGACCCTCCTTTGGCAGCAATAACCTCAACCAAACGTTTTCTGTAGTTGCGGATCAGACCTGCACAACGGTCAGGAGGAATTTTGGACCATTCGGTTTTACAAAACTGTTTCAGTTCAGCAATATTCTTGGGATGTCTGGTGTGAACCGCTCTCTTGAGGTCATGCCACAGCATCTCAATCGGGTTGAGGTGAAGTCTTTAGCTGACACTAGGGTCTTCTTAACCTCAATGAGCATTCTGCACAGTGCTCTTGCAGTCATCTTTGTAGGATGGCCAGTCCTAGGTAGAGTAGCAACAGTGCTGAACTTTCTCCATTTAAAGACATTTTGTCTTATCGTGGACTGATGAACATCAAGGCTTTTAGAGATACTTTTGTAACCCTTAGGTCTTCTGAGATCTCTTTTTGTTCGAGGCATGGTTCACATCAGGAAATGCATCTTGTAAATAGCAAACTCAAATTTTGTGAGTCTATTTTGTAGGGCAGGGCAGTTCTAACCAACATTTCCAATCTCGTCTCATTGATTGGACTCCAGGTTAGCTGACTCCTGACTCCAACCTACACTGTGAATGTTTAAATTCTGTATTCAATATAGACAATAAAAATGACTTATATGAAGATCAGATCAAATTTAATGACCAATGTATGCAGAAATCTAGGTAATTCCAAAGGGTTCACATACTTTTTCTTGCCACTGTATATTGGCCATATACCACAAAACTCTGAGGTGCCTTATTGCTATTATAAACTGGTTACCAATGTAATTAGAGCAGTAAAAATACATGTTTTGTCATACCCGTGGTATACGGTCTGATACACCACATATTTCAGCCAATCAGCATTCAGCGCTCAAACCACTCAAGTCTCCATCCATCCTCTAGTCTACATGTTGACCAGCCTGAAATCCACACCTCTGTCTCCACCCAACCAATCAATATTTGTGTCCATTGTCTTTGCCTGCTCTTCATCATGTGTGGTATTGGATTGCTAGTTGCTGTGTCACCCCTGCTGGCTATTAAAAGCCTGGGTCTACTGTGACCTTGAGGGCTGTGTGAGACGGTGCATCCCACATGGCACCCTATTCCCTACATAGTGGACTATGGGCCCTGGTCAAAAGTAGTGCACTATAAAGGGGATCGGGTGCCCTATTGGACATTTTGGAGAGTTGCAGGAGTATAGGGTGTGGACTCTGTAGAGTGGTGGAGTCATTCAGAGGCCATGGTGGTGATGCTGCTGGTGCTGCTGCTGGTGATGTCTTTCTAGAACTCATATCCACACTTTTTTTTCTTCCTGGCACTGGTTCTGCTGATGGTGGCTATTTCAAAGAAGGCTGTATAACTTCAATTACTGTTATATGTGGTTGTTCCTACTAAACTTAGTTGAATGCACTGACTTGTAAGTCGCTCTGAATAAGAGCGTCTGCTAAATTACTCTAATGTAAATTGTATCTCAGGCATGCCTGTCATCAAGCCTCGGCAGCTCTCTGAGGACACCATGGGGGTCATGGGCCCCAGCAAAGGGGTCTCCCAGGGCTTGAACCGCACCTCTGGGGTCAGGAGGTCCTTCCGAAAGGCTGTTGAGGTATTTGTTTTTTGTTTTTTTATGAGAAATTAGAAAATATTAATCTTTATGTGTTGATATACTGTGTCGCCAAATGTGCGACATGGGTCCTGGTCAAAAGTAATGTACTATGATGAGTATTTAGAGTACCATTTCAGACGCAGCCTTAGATCTTCCATACTGTATTGAAACTGAAGTATGTCTTATTTTGTTACCTAGCATCCGGTAGATGACATCGACAAGATGAAGGAGAGAGCAGCCATGAATAACTCCTTCATCTACATCAAGATCCCCCAGGTTCCCCTGTGTGTCAGCTATAAAGTAGGTATCACCATGTGCTGAAGTTAAGGGTAGCAAAATTCTGCACGTTTTCCAGAAATCCCAGTTGGAAGACTCCCGGATATCCTGCTTATTCCCTTCTGATTCCAGGAATCTTCCAACCGAGATTTCTGGAAAATCTGGGAATGTACCAGAAGTTGTCTGGATTGTGAAACTAGCTAAAGTACAACAGTACTCAATGCTTGGATTCAAGCCAGTTATTGATTCTATATACATGTCGGTGTGGTCAGTGAGTTCATAAATAAACATTCCCCTCGAAGGGAGATATTGAATCTCACTCAACCATTATTAGATGAAGAGAGATGCCATCATGATTCTGTGTTTACCCCACACCAGGTCACATGTTTTGTTCTCAGGCTGAAAAAATGACCACAACATCTGGTGTGTTGTCATGTGTTTTATCCGTTTGTATATGTAAACCTTCTCACACTGTTGGCTTGTTTGTGACTTTGATGCCATTTTTAATCCCTCTCCGATTTTCAATTGAATGTTTTCAGGAATTTGCTAAATAAACGTTGTTTTGCAATGACAGCACTATCTTGTCTTCCAGCTTACATAATGCTTGGTGTTATCAACAATGGTGTTTCAATCCCTTTTCATAGCTGAGTTGAGTAAATGAATATGTAATATCATTAACCAGGAGATCAATGAACACACACAGACATGTCAAGAAGGCATGGTTATTGTAGAAAAACAATGAACAACTGTTGTACTTTTAAACTCCCAGACAATTTAGTTTCATTATGTATTTTGTTCTTGTGTGTCCACATAGGGAGAGAAAAGCAGTGTTGACTGGAAGGATCTGAACCTGGTTCTGCCTTGTCTGGAGTACCACAACAACACGTGGACCTGGCTGGACTTTGCCATGGCTGTGAAGAGGGACAGCAGGAAAGCCCTGGTTGCACAGGTACTGCTCTGAACCCTGTCCCGCGTATTACTAACCCAACCATTGTGGGGTAAAGTTCCCCTAGATACAGATCTATGATCAGCCTCCCCTTCCCCTTGACTATTAGTGGGGAATATGCCACAGAACCCTGGCCCCTCCCATAACTCAGCCATGCCCTAGAGTAGCAGTTTGATTGCAAAAATGGCACTTCTACCATCATGATGTTCCAAGCTGCCAATCCTGGCCTAAAGCCATTTTTATGTCACAATATAGAACTATGTATAGTTGACTTCAGTCATATGTCCTAAATATTTATCCCGTTTTCCTTTTCCAATCCATAGACGGTAAAGGAGTTCTTGAACCATATCTTATTTCATATTTTCTGAAGTAACCTATGACACGTTTTCTCCCCCTCCCTCTCTATGTAGATGATAAAGGAGAAGCTGCGTCTGAAGCCGGCGTCGGGCTCGGACTCTCGGGGCAAGGCGTTTGAGGGGAAGTCAGACAGTAGCATGCAGCAGCAGGAGGAGGATGAGAAGGCCCGACTCCTCATCGGTCTCAGCAGCTCAGACAAGAGCTCCAGCAAGAAGAGCATCTTCAGCCGACGCAAGTGACCCATGGGCCTACACACACTCACACTGAACCAGTGCTGCACTGGACCACTGTGCTCTAGTCTATGGCAGTGTCCCAAATGGCACCTTATACCCTACATAGTAAACTACTTTCGACCAGGGTCCTATGGTTCCTGGTCAGAAGTAGTGCACTGTATAGAGAATAGGGTGCCATTTTGGGATGCTGACTATGGCATCAACAGTAGTACACTCCCCGGCCCAGGGAATCGGGGGGGGGGGGGGGGGGGGGGAGAGCAGAATGTCTTTACCAGCGTGTTATCTGATGACACTTGACCTGGTCAAATACTGTATGCTCTGGTGTGGATATAGAGTTAGCAGGTCATAATGGGGATCAGAGACTGATAATCAAACATACCCTGTTCTTTCTTACCTGTGAAGTCTCGGGACTAACTTAGTATGTTCTAGACCGGGGGGGGGGGGGGGTGGGGGCAAACTACGGCCCGCGAGCCACATCCGGCCCACCAGCAAATTAAATATTTTAGGTTAAACTACTCCAGGCCACATTTGAATGTATAAAACTGTATAGAAAGTATGTAAGAATTATGATGGACCTATATATTTTCAAATGACTTCCCTTTTTCTGGCCCGCAAATTGATTTGACAAAAAAAATCAGTGTGGCCCTTCATTGAATATAGAAATACTGATTTGGCCCTCTAGCCAAAACGTTTGCCCTGTTCTAGACGGTGGTCTGCCACCAGCCTAGGGAAACACACCATCTCTCCCTCTCTCGCTGAACTGCTGTCTAATGAATCATGTATTTTCATGTATGACCAGGGCCCGTACTCAATGTGTCTCAGTAGGGGTGCTGATCTAGGATCCTATCCCCTCCTGTCCATATAATTGTATTTGTTAAGTCACAACTTATCCTAGATCAGCACTCCTATTCTAAGAGGCGTTATGGATACCGGGCCCAATTATCTGCTAAAAAAAAAAAATACCAGGGTCTTATTGACCAAATGTATCTTTGTTTTCTTGTTTGTTTATTTGTTTTTTCGTGCCATACAGTAAACATTTAATTTTCATTCAATGCATCACACATGGTCCTAAACTTTCAGAATGAGTAGCCTATACTTGTTGCATTAAAAGCATGACTGGGGTGATGGCTGCTAATTGTAAATCAATTACAACATTTCATAGTTATTATGTTGACTGGGTGTGTCTCAAATGGCACCCTATTCCCTATATAGTGCACTACTTTAGGTGATAGGATGCCAAGAAGTGCACTATATAGGGGATAGGATGCCATTTAAGATGCAACTAATGTGACTTGTTGAGAGCATCGTTTCCTGCTGGTTCAGGAATACTGTATCCTCATGCAATTATAAATCAGGTAGAATGTAGAACATTTTAACCTCAAATGAAAGCACCTTGACAACCATAGGAATGTTGTCTGTTGCAACAGTTAGAAATGCCTGAATCACTAGTACTGTAATTATATATTTTAGCCTTATGCTTTTATTATAGTGTTGGGATTTTACTCAAGTATGTCACACTGACTGGAAAGTGCATCCCTGTTAAATAACACAAATATATTTTGTACCCTGCATGAGACTTCTCCAACAACATATATGCCACAGCAGACTTCTGTTTCATACTGGAGTTCCTCAAGATATCTGTGCGATATATCACAACCGAGCAGCAAAAATATGTCCTTGTTGTTTTCTATTTTATGGCAGTTATTCTGACCGCTTTGATAGTCTCTGCAAAAATTATTTTGTTGCAGCTTGTCTTGATAATATTTTGGAATTTTAACAGTACAGCACTTTAAGCTAAGTATTTTCAGATATTTTTGTAACCATGGTTATTTCTTGTCAATCACAACTGTACCTACACCTGAGTTTGTTATTCAGTTACAGCTTCCTTAAAGTGCAAGATGTCAAATATATACATACAAATTTATTATAGCACAATGAAATTAGTTGTTTCTTTGCGTCTTTCTTTCTTGGCACCATAACTTTAAATGTTGTCAATAAAATAGTTGTTCTAATGTCTCATAGCTGAATGTTCATGTATGTTTTCAAAAGGTCACTACACCGTCAATTTTATCATTTATTTCTAATTATAAATAGATGTGTGATTGGTTAACAGTTTTGATTTTCGCCGTGATTTCCAGTGGAGTGTGAGTGGCTGATTGATCATTCATCTGACAGGCTTAACTGGAGCGGAACTTCGCCTTCTGTAGAATCCCATCGAATGTGAGGTTATCATTCGTCGCTCGAGATAATGATCAGACTCACCCCGCGCGCCGTTAAATCATGGCGGGTCAGGAATGTGCGTTCGATGTTTAACAAGACAGTGTTAGACAATGTTGAAACAAACCAATTTGAAAATAATGATGTGGGGTTGATCGAGTTTTACCAAATAATGTGATGGGCAGCGACTCAAGTAAACATAAGGTAAGAGATGTTCAGACGTAGCCTGCACCTATCTATGAAGTTTGATCACATGTTCAGAATGCTTGCGCAGTATACTGCTTCAGTTTACTAATCTACGGTCTGTTCCACAGAAGTTTATAAAGTAGGCTAGCGGCTAGCTCGCAACAATTATTGACATTTGGATACACGTGCGTCCTTGCGTGCAGCGAATAGAAACAGGCGATGAGCACCTTTTTTATATTTGAACGTTTGTTATGGATATGCAATACATATACATTTAATTAATATATGTAAACTGAAAACTGTTTTTACGTACATTTTGAAGTATTTTATAATTACATTTCAGGGGCACATGGAGCTGGCCAATATGAAATGAGTGCACTTAACTGTTTTTAATGCAAGGCGCCTACGCGTCCGTGGGGAGTTATATTGAAAGGGACGGGCGAGTGGCTCACTGTGGCTGCCGTGAACTTCTCTTGTGCCTGGAGTAGAATGGAATAAAAGTAATTCAAACAGACTGGACTGAGATAATCTACATGAAAATAGAATTAATGAGAAATCAATTAATGTCTTCAACATTTGTTGATTTGGCATGTTGGCAAATTTGGGGTTTAATGTCTCCTCAATCCAATACTGATTTTGTCCTGCATGATTCTAGTGTAGCTTAAGCCAGTAAGTAACATCAACAGATGTATGACATTTTGCTATAGTTACTTGTTGCTCACAGCACAATTTAGAATTAGAACCATCACTATTTAGAAAGCTGATGTCCTCAATGTAGAGACCGGTGCCAAGCCAGGAGAGAAGAAGTTATCAAGGCTGGCATGGCCTTCTCTCCAATATGGGAATATCATTTACTGATGGACTTCACCACCATGGTCCACCTGGACTGGCCACACAGAGCATGGTGCTCGGCAGCGGAGCACCAATACCTGAGGACCTCTTCCCCCAGGACACAGCCCTCAAAAGCCTGCCATAAAGTCGACTCTCCCTGGCTTCATCTCTGTCTTTCTGCCTGAGTTCCCACACCATACATTTCCTGGGCAAGACAATTTACAGGTAGGCCTCCTTAACTTAATTTGGATTGAACACCTGGACCACAGATGATATCAGTCTTTGATGAAAACATTGTTTTAATGCTGTCTCTTCAGCAGATGTAATGAAATCATTCATTGGTAGGCAAACAACAGATAAATCAGTAACTTATTAATAATTGACTGGACGCTGACTAAATTATTCTATATTGGGGGGGGGGGGGGGGTAAATTATATGATGGTCTGTCTGATGTGGAACCTACCTGTAATGATACTGTTTAATAATATTGCAACATTTGAATTTCACTTTCTCTCAATGACATTCAGATCCTGGGCTTCATAGCCAAAGGCTCCTTTGGTCCCATCTTGAAAGTAAAGGACATGTCGAAGGAGAAGACCTATGCAGTTAAGGTGAATCTCTCCTCAGCCTCCTGCCACATCACATTTAACCAGCACAATTTCATGTGACATCTAAACACATCTAGTGTATTCTATCCCTAACCTGTATTTTTATTTTATTTTATTGTGTTGCTCTACAGGTTTTACCCAAGTCTGAGGTACTGAAGCATGGGGTCCTGAAACAATCAAAGGAAGAGGTGATCATTCAGGTAGGTCCAACTGCAGGATGACCTGTAAAGCTGCTATCCTAGCTTAGGGCCTGACTTAGTTTTGGGGATAACACCCTGGAAACAATGACTCACTGAGCTCTAGCAGTGACTATGACAATTATCCCTATGAGCTTCTGTGCAACAACAAGCATGGTGCCATGGAACCATTGTTGGAGATGCCTGGTTGAGTTCAGATCCCTCCTGAATCACATTTAGTTCTACTGAGTGTCTTTGCTAACATCCACACTGTTGCTGCTGCTATGTGTGTTGCCTGTTGCGTTGCAGCGGCTGGTCGGCCACCCATTCCTCCACAATCTGTAGGACTGCTGGCAGACCCAGCGGCACCTCTTCATTAGTGAGTGACTGTGATATAGCTAGGTCCCTCCATCCCCTTTGTTTTAATCCGTTCCTCTCTTTACCCTCCCTGTGTCTCATGTAGGAACTGATGTCTATTCCACGTTGGTTCAACCTAATTTAATTGAAATTACGTGGAAGCAACGTTGAGTCAACCAGAGTGCGCCCAATGGGTTGTCTCGCGTTCCATAGCAGGAGTGTCAACTATTGCATTATCTGGCCTATTTAGTGTTGTCTCCTCAGTTTGAGCCCCATGACTTGTCTGAAGAATTATACTGCCATCTACTGAGATTCCAGTGTGTAGCATACAGTCCTGTGGCCTCTAAACCGGCTTCCCTTCCTTTTAATTTATTAATAACACCCTTATTAGTGTATAAAGGCATGTTTGATTTCATTTGTGTCTCTGACTGACACTTAGCTCCTTCCCCAACATCATCCCTTTCCCTTCCTACGCTTCCCCCAGCCTTAAAAAACGTGCAACTGTGTGACTTCCGACAAATTAATTGTTTTCTCCTATTGCTTCTCTCCTCCATTGCTCCTTCCTTTTCAAGTGCTTGTGTTTCAGCAAGGGTCATCCATTACTGTACATAGCCTTGTTATGTACTAAGATGGATCATTGTGTGTGACTGTGTCTGTCTTCCCACAGTGTGTGAGTACTGCGGTACTGGAGACCTGTACACCTACTGGATACTGAAGGGCCATTTTGGGGAGGATGAGGCTCGGGTGTTTGCTGCAGAGCTAGGCTGTGCTTTGGGTGAGTGTCCCTCAAGTGTATACACACAGTGTAGTTCTCCAAAATGTGTATGAGATCATTGTTTAAGTTTCACCATTACTTGGATTATAATGGGTGTGTCTGATCGGTAGGTTTCCTTCACGACTTTGGGATCATGCATAGGGATAAGGTATGAACATTTGTTTTGACAATGAACATTATTCTTTGTACATAACTTAAGTATTCTTGCAACTAAGTGACTCATATTTATAACTTCACAGGAAAGTTTATAATCATATGATTCTTAGATTTTTTTTTAGATGGAGAATGTCCTTCTGTCTGACCAAGGTAATGCTTGCTTAAATAATATATGAATATATAATATATGCAACTTACAGTACATTCATGCATATGTACCACATGGGGATGTGTGAAACTTACTCCTCAGCCTTAAGTGTCCCGCTTGCGTCGTTTCATTAGCTAGCTTTTGAGGTTTGCGCGATCAGCTAAGATGCTTGAGGGAGGACGGTCACGTGTGTTTGTGAGGCAGAGATCCCGAGTTCACACCAGGTATCGGCCGAATCGGGAGGAAGTTGTACTCGCTAATCAAGCAGCGTGACGTCCTTTACACTTGCATACAGAGGGTAGTGCGTACGGCCCGGTACATCACTGTGTCCAAGCTTCCTGCCATTCAGGACTTATATACTAAGAGGAATATTGTCAAAGACTCCAGTCACCCAAGTCATAGACTGTTCACTCTGCTACCGCACGGCAAACGGTACCGGAGCGCCAAGTCTAGGACCAAAATGCTTCTCAACATCTTCTAACCCCAAGCCATAAAACTGCTGAACAATTAATCAAATGGCCACCCGGACTATTTACATTGACTTGATTTTACGGATGGTTTAGTTTAATTTCTACTGCAATAAAATATAAGACAACACTAGGGGGCCTTATAATACAGTGGACACTTGTAGAAAATATTCAGGAATATATAGTTTTATAGTGAAACTAGTTTAAGCTTCATATTAGTCAGGTAGAATAACCGGAATTGGATTTGTAAAATACTACTGTATCTGTTTGATGTAGGTCATCTGCGTTTAGCTGACTTTGGACTCTCTCGCCGTCTTGAACGGGGCGCAAGAGCATTTACAATTTGTGGAACAATCCAATACATGGGTGAGATGCTTGGGATCAGGCAAAGTTAATGGTCACCACACATTAAGCACCTATTATAATCTCACTGGGATGGTCCTCTGTCTGAACAGCTCCTGAAGTCCTGAGTGGGGGTCCATACAGCCATGCTGCTGATTGGTGGTCTCTCTGCATTCTGTTATTCTCGTTGGTGACTGGAAAGGTGCGGTCACCACCACAGTTCATCATCTTAATTAATATGTGATGACGTAATAGTTGCTAGAAAGGTTGTTTTTCTTCTTCTTCTTTTAATCTCAGTCCTGTCATGCAAATCTAAATGCTAGTCTAGAGATGTTGTTGATGATCATTCTGTCCATGTCACCTCCATAGTTCCCTGTGCCTCCAGAGCCAGACCACTGCAACATGCTGAGAAAGGTCAGAGGCTGCCCATACTCCATGCCCAAGACATTCAGCCCTGCACTAGCCCTTCTGCTCACAGAGGTCAGAGGTCATCTGTAGTGGGATTGTCTCAGAATATCAACAACAACAAACAAATCCCATCTCAAATTCTCAATGCTCTTTCTTTCTTTCTCTATCCTGTCTGTGACTCCAGCTCCTATGCAAGAACCCAGTCCATCGCCTGCGTAGCCTGGAGCGCTTCAAAAGGCCGACGTTTTTCCATGGCACTTCCTTTGACTCTCAGCTACTACAGAAGAGACCTGTTGAACTAATTCTAGAACTGAAGAACCATCCTGATCGTCCAGTTAAAGCCATGCGGGGCCTGTCTACGGACTACTTCCAGAACTTTGACTGTGACATCCTCCACTCCCCTACCAGCCCCACTGATCTGTCACCTACCTTGGCCAACATTGACCTGAGCCAGGCACTGGCTACAGCTCAGGGTTGTAGCGAATGAGATGTGCCTGTGCTACTGTGCTTCAATACTGCCTGCAAATTTAATGGAAACATTTGATATATACTTTGTACCACATGGATACTTGGTTGTGAAAAAGTACAGTGCATTCGGAAAGTATTCAGACCTCTTGAATTTTTCCACATTTTGTTATGTTACAGCCTTATTCTAAAATTTATTAAATTGTTTTTTTCCCCTCATTAATCTACACACAATACCCCATAATAACAAAGCAAAAACACGTTTTTAGAAATGTTTGCAAATATATTATAAATAAAAAAACTTAAATATCACAATTACATAAGTATTCAGACCCTTTACTCAGTACTTTGTTGAAGCTCCTTTGGCAGCCATTACAACCTCAAGTCTTCTTGGGTATTTATTTCTTATAAAAAAAATGTGTCTTGATATTATTTTCTGAGAGCAGAGGCTTCTTCCTTCCTGAGCTCCCGTGTAGGCCAAGTTTGTGCAGTCTCTTTCTGACAGTGTACCCATGCACTTCGACATTGATTGTGGCAAGAGAGGCCTGTAGATTCCTTGATGTTACCCTGGGGTTCTTAGAGACTTTTATGAGTGTCTTTCGGTCAGCTCTTGGGCTGACTTTGGTGGGACTACCTGTCCTAGGTAGTCTTTTGATCTTTTGAATGATGTGTTACCACACACCCATATGGTTAAGACCAAATCAGACCAATTGTCTTATCTTTATGGAAGGCTGTACCCTCCTAAGTTTCTCTCTCTAATGTTTTCTAATCATTTGCACTTGTTTTGGTACACATCATTCTAATTTTAGCCATTTTATGTGATGGTAAAGGTAGGGGTGTACTAACTTTTTCCCCATAAGGAGAAGGCATTTTTGTTTATCTTAATTGCATAACATTTGGGTAACCTTTATTTGTTGAAGTGAAGAATACATACCCATCTGTCCAAATATGTAAAAAATAAAATTCCAAGGGGTGTACTTACTTGTTCACATGACTGTATATTTTTTGAACAAAGTATTTATTTAATTCTGATTGTTGTGTGACTGATCTCAATGCCTTTGACTGTTCACAAAGTCCTGCTGTATACCCATTTCTCATTAGATTTCACTAATTGTTGATGTGTTTTAGCCAACCACAGTAACAGCTGAATAACGAAAGCCCCTTTAAACTTTGATGGAGTTGATGATATTCTAGGAGAAATATCAAAGGAAATAGGTACCTTTATGTAAAGTATCTCCCGAGTGGCGCGTTGGTCTAAGGCACTGCATCTCAGTGCTTGAGGCGTCACTACAGACCCTGGTTCGATCCCGGGCAGTATCACAACCGGCCATGATCGGGATTCCCATAGGGCGGCACACAATTGGCCCAGTGTCGTCCGGGTTAGGCCGTCATTTAAATAAGAATTTGTTCTTAACTGACTTGCCTAGTTAAATAAGATCAAATAATAAACATAGCCTCTTATATGGAGCCACTTAAAGTGTTTAATAGAGTTGATAACTTCCACAGGTTTTTTAGGTTAGATGATTTTAGATGTTCCAGATATAGAGCCTGAGTCCCTTCAGACACCTGATCATCAGTTATGACAGCAAAGAACATACACACATTTCAGCCAGTACGATATTTTAATGTTACCAACAGAAAAGTATAAATCTTACTGTGTATTATTAATTTGGTATTTCAAATATTTTTTCCCCTGAAATCTGTGTGGTTCAGTTGGTAGAGCATAGAGCTTGCAATGTCATGGCCATGGGTTTGATTCCTGCTGGGGCCCTGGCCACCCATATGAAAATGTATGAATGATGCACTACTGTAAGTCCTTTTGGATAAAAGCATCTGCTAAATGGCATATATTATATATTACATTAACACATACTGTACAGTATTTGTATTGAACTAGACCTGGATACATAACACCAACTTTTTTCCCAGACCTTGGTGTGACGGTGACCTATTTGGTAGAAATCTGAGAACACAGATAAACCCTTAAGGGAGCAACCTTAATAGGATGTAAAATTGAATACCAGATAAAGCATCGTCATTACATTATTTTAATTAGGTTTAAACAGAACAAAATAGCTACTGCCCCAATGGAGACGGCTAAATATAATCTAAGCACAAGTCCTAGTCATCTTCCTAAAATGTCTCCTGAATAGGAAGGTGTAGTGGGCTCTTCTCTCTCTCTGCGGTCTGACATTGAATTCCCCTTCAGGCCCTTGTCTTAGACAGGTCTGGTACAGTATGTCTGTGGTGTTAGTCCAGTGACCCACATCTTTACATTGGTAGACACCTCTAGCACACTGACAAAATTATGGAGGGAGGGATGGAGAAGTCCCATAAAATAACACTAGATCAAGTGAGATGTCCTAGTGGAAAACATTGTATTTTTCCATTTCCATACAGAAAAGGGGCAGAGGGAGATATTCAACTTTCCACTTTATATAATACCTGCATTAATGAATTAAGTATTTACTGTCAAATGCGTGTTGTTCTTGATAGTAATGTAAAGTACTCAAACATTGATTGTTGTTATATCTTGTTCACTTTTTTTTTTTAACAATTCTGACCCCATTTTCTTTTTACAGTATGTCACAGTTCTGTACTTGGTCATTTACATCCACTGGAAACACTATTTCTGAACCTATTAATACACATGATTTACTACTAATGCATAATGCAGATATGCATCGGAGTGCTTGAATTGCTCTGAGACTGAGCTTTTCCTCTGGGTCTTAGGGGAGGTTCCGAATTACCAAGAGATTCAGAAATGTGCCCAAGGCATAGTTCAACCTAATTATATAAGTCTATAATTTCAACTAATTAGAGGAAAATAGTGGTTTAACACTTAAATGAGGTTGAGCTGAATGGTTCAGAGTTATCATAGCATGAAAAAAAACGTTATTGGGCCAACATACTGTAATGAACCTGGGTGTACACAATGGTGCTGTTTTAAGTAGCCAGGCGTCATGAAATCTAACTTCTATGTCAATTAAATGTAGAGAAACACAAAACTTTAGTTTGGAATGATTAATTAGCTTTATGTTTCATCCACTGAACTATTGATTGAACTGCCATTGGGACAACTTGTCAGAACAAGTTGTACATGCAAGACATGCTATAGGAGGATGGGCTCATTGTAATGGCTGGAATGGAATCAATGGAAGGGTACCAAGCACAACTTGTTTGACTTTGTTCCATTGATACCATTCCAGCCATTACAATAAGCCTGTTCTCCAATAGCTCCTCCCACCAGCCTCCTCTGGTTGAATGTATTCATCTATATTTTTTTATTATGCATCAACAAACCCCACCCTGTCATTAAGCCCCGCCCTAGAGGTGTTGGTTTTGGAGGTGTCACAGAGCTGAATGGGATACAAGGGAGTAGCAGTCTGTCAGACAACGCAGTGGCTATCACTTCTCCATTAAAAAAGTGAATTCTGAATTAACATCCTGTCAGGTAAGGTTCTCAAGTTTTCTTGATATTTACTTTTAATTTCAGCAAGCTTTAGTAAACGGGATAGATAATATGATATTTAGCTACTATGAATGTTCAACTATTGGATGAGTAGTACCCAGAGATGCTGATGATGCTATTAAAGTAATGATTTGTATGTTTTATTTGGAAAACGAAAGATATAATGGATTGTTATTGTCTTGCAATTTACTAAACCAAATTAAAGGAGTGGATTGGAGTGACATGATAAGTCAATGCATGGTAGATTTACTTTTTTACTGGCTATTGTTCTATTTTTCCTCAGTTATTGCAGACAGTGGAGTGCAAAAGTTGAGGGTCTGTGTTGACATGGTGATTTGCTATACCCACTATCAAGGGATGTGATATGAACGCATGAATCAACAAGTGCATTGTGCTACCCCACAGATCACTGTAGTCAGCGCTGCTACATCAGCAAGTGGAAAGTGTGATTAGCGGCCTTCTGCACTCAATAAATAGTACTCACACAGTAGAAGTATATATGTATTACTACCTCATTTTCAATTTGATGTTGCTACTACAGCTACAAAGAACCAGGGTAATATTTCTGAAAATCTCTGGTTTGGACTGACAGAATTCCCTCACCTTTCCTGTGCCTCCTGGGCTACATGTTTGGTGGGCTGCATAGTCAGCACAGAGGTCCACACATCCTTAATCCCAGCTGACAATGTGCAATATGGACAGTCACAGTCACTCAGCCAAAGTCCCTGGGATTTGAGAGGATGGGAGCAGTGGTGGAAAAAGTACCCAATTGTCACCCAGTAAAATACTACTTGAGTAAAAGTATTTGGTTTAAAATATACTTAAGTATCAAAGGTAAAAGTATAAATCATTTCAAAACCCTTTTCTTGTTTTTAACATTTATGGATAGCCAGGGGCACACTCAAAACATAATTTACAAACAATGTACTTGTGTTTATTGAGTCCACCAGATCAGAGGCAGTAGGAATGACTATGTGTTCTCTTGATATGTGTGTGTAATTGGACAATTTTTCTGTCCTGCTAAACATTCTAAATTGATCCCTCTGGGATCAATAAAGTACCTATCTATCTATCTATCTATCTATCTATCTATCTATCTATCTATCTATCTATCTATCTATCTATCTATCTATCTATCTATATATCTATCTATTTTCTTTAGGAATGTAGTAGAGTAAAAGTAAAAGTCGTCAAACATATAAATAGTAAAGTAAAGTACAGATACCCCAAAAACTACTTAAGTAGTACTTTAAAGTATTTTTCCTTAAGTACTTAACTACATTGGAAATATGCCCCTACCGTTGATCAATTTCTCTAGCTAAATATTTTGATCAATTTAGACCAGTAAAGATGTGCAAGATCTGATATCTAATGATATCCCTATGCAGGTTTTGTGATTGACCATCTCTCAGGATGACGCACCAGTTCCCAGCCCTCTCCAGTGGTCAGAAGAGGGAGCTCCAGGAGATTGCCCTTCGTATCGTAACTCCAGGGAAGGGCATCCTGGCTGCTGATGAGTCTGTGGGTCAGTAAGGAGCTATGCATCTTGTCTATGCACTGGAAAACCGTTGTATTATTATTTAAAACTATTATGCAACAATCTACATTTATGTATGGTATTAACAAGAACAGTGGGACCTACTTTCAAGAAATCTGACAAATGTTCATTTCCAGTGATGCTTGACAGAACCCTCTACAAAGCAGTGGTACAGCATGGTATCCAATAGATTATTCAGTTTTTATAAATGTAGGTTTACCAGGCTGTGAACATGTTTGATTCTAATGTTCCTTGAAACAGGCAGCATGGGGAAGCGCCTTAACCAGATAGGGGTTGAGAACACTGAGGAGAACCGCCGGCAGTACCGCCAGATCCTCTTCAGGGCAGACGACCGCATCAACAGCTGCATTGGAGGAGTCATCTTCTTCCATGAGACGCTGTACCAGCACGCTGACGACGGCACGCCCTTCGTCAAGATGATCAAGGACAGGGGCATCACTGTGGGCATCAAGGTACTGTATGAGCACAGGGGTCGAAAGAGCCAATGGTGATATCGGAAGTATGTTTTATGTCTCTGGCCTCTAGCTTGGACAAGAATACATCTTGACCCTACTTCTACTGTATATAACATTAGTGAGGGAAGGAATGAGAATGTGGAACATAAGGCTACTTGATATGCTCCAATAGACAGTCCCAGGAAGGGAGCAGGTTTCAACATTATGGAGGCCAAAAGATAGCACAGATACAGATGAAGTCGGAAGTTTACATACACTTAGGTTGAAGTCATTACAACTCATTTTTCAACCACTCCACAGATTTCATGTTAACAAACTATAGTTTTGGCAAGTCGGTTAGGACATCTACTTTGTGCATGACACAAGTAATTTTTCCATCAATTGTTTACAGACAGATTATTTCACTTATAATACACTATATCACAATTCCAGTGGGTCAGAAGTTTACATACAATAAGTTGACTGTACCTTTAAATAGCTTGGAAAATTCCAGAAAATGATGTCATGGCTTTAGAAGCTTCTGATAGGCGAATTGACATCCTTTGAGTCAATTGGAGGTGCACCTGTGGATGTATTTCAAGGCCTACCTTCAAACTCAGTGCCTCTTTGCTCAACATCATGGGAAAATCAAAAGAAAACTGCCAAGACCTCAGAAGAAAAATGGTAGACCTCCACAAGTCTGGTTCATCCTTGGGAGAAATTTCCAAATGTCTGAAGGTACCACGTTCATCTGTACAAACAATAGTACGCAAGTATAAACACCATGGGACCACACAGCCGTCATACCGCTCAGGAAGGAGACGCATTCTGTCTCCTAGAGAGGAACATACTTTGATGCGAAAAGTGCAAATCAATCCCAGAACAACAGCAAAGGACCTTACTGGAGGAAACAGGTACTAAAGTATATATATCCACAGTAAAACAAGTCTCATATCGACATAACCTGAAAGGCCGCTCAGCAAGGAAGAAGCCACTGCTCAAAAACCGCCATAAAAAAGCCAGACTACGGTTTGCAACTGCACATGGGGACAAAGATCTTACCTTTTGGAGAAATATCCTCTGGTCTGATGAAACAAAAATAGAACTGTTTGGCCATAATGACCATCGTTATGTTTGGAGGAAAAGGGGGATGCTTGCAAGCCGAACAACACCATCCCAACCTTGAAGCACGGGGGTGGCAGCATCATGTTGTGGGGGTGCTTTGCTGCAGGAGGGACTGGTGCACTTCACAAAATAGATGGCATCACGAGGAAGGAAAATTATGTTGATATATTAAAGCAACATCTCAAGACATCAGTCAGGAAGTTAAAGCTTGGTCACAAATGGCTCATCCAAATGGACAATGACCCCAAGCACACTTCCAAAGTTGTGGCAAAATGGCTTAAGGACAACAAAGTCAAGGTATTGGAGTGGCCATCACAAAGCCCTCACCTCAATCCTATAGAACATTTGTGTGCAGAACTGAAAAAGCGTGTGCGAGCAAGGAGGCCTACAAACCTGACTCAGTTACACCAGTTCTGTCAGGAGGAATGGGCCAAAATTCACCCAACTTTTTGTGGGAAGCTTGTGGAAGGCTACCCGAAATGTTTGACCCAAGTTAAACAATTTAAAGGCAATGCTACCAAATACTAATTGAGTGTATGTAAGTTTAAATGTATTTGGCTAAGGTGTATGTAAACTTCCGACTTCAACTGTACACTCTGATTAGGAGTTGTACCCCTGATGGATGGCAGTGCCATGGGTAGAATGACTGCTATTAATATCAACACCATCTGGATGAAAATGAGCTAGCTTTAAGACATGGAGAAGATCAGTGTGAAGGAGAGGAAGGACCATTGTCATTTGTATTCATGATCTGCTCTACCTGTTTTTCTTCAGGTTGACAAGGGTGTTGTCCCCTTGGCAGGAACCAATGGAGAATCTACCACTCAGGGTAGGGCTGAGACCCCTCGGGTTCCACTCAATCACATCATCAAAACTCTGAATTTGACAGTTACAAAATGTAGTCTGCCACTCACTGGCGAATCCCAATCCTTTACAGCCTTGTTCATCTCTTTCCCATCCTATAGGACTGGATGGGCTCTCAGAACGCTGTGCTCAGTATAAGAAGGACGGGGCAAACTTTGCTAAGTGGCGTTGTGTGTTCAAGATCAGTGAGACCACTCCCTCTAAACTGTCAATTGAAGTGAATGCAAATGTCCTGGCTCGATATTCAAGCATTTGCCAGCAGGTAAGGACTCCACAAATGCAGTGATAAGGCACAATGTTAGGTACGAGGAAATATCATAATTGCAGTACGTAACATCAGCATCACCTTCTAATCATGATGCTAATTATGTCCTTTTTCTGTCACCCAGCATGGGATTGTGCCTATTGTGGAGCCAGAGATTTTGCCTGATGGAGATCACGATCTGAGGCGTTGTCAGTACGTCACAGAGAAGGTGGGACCTTACCCCAACTCTTAACCTGTTAGTGTGTAGTATGTATTTCTAACATGGGCAGTTTATCATGTTCCATGTGTTCCCCATGTTGTGCAGGTGCTAGCTGCATTGTACAAGGCCATGTCTGACCATCACGTGTACCTGGAGGGCACTCTGCTCAAGCCCAATATGGCCACTCCTGGCCACAGCTGCCCCACCAAATACAGCGCAGATGAGGTCGCCATGGCAACGGTCACTGCCTTGCGCCGCACTGTCCCTCCTGCTGTCACGGGTATAGCCGGTTATATTGCCTCTTACTCTCGGAGAAGTTCAGAAAGAGGACATTTACAGTACTAGTGTCAGATTCAGTCACTATACAAGTGATTTGGCATTATGAACATATGTTAACTTATTAGCAGTTTGTAAAGCCCTTATGGTGCTGATAGAAATCCATTGACTGTTCACTCTGTTTTCTGTGTGTGCAGGAGTGACGTTCCTCTCTGGGGGTCAGAGTGAAGAGGAAGCCTCTGTCCACCTGAATGCTATCAACAACTGCTCCCTGGTAAAGCCCTGGGCCCTCACCTTCTCCTACGGCCGAGCGTTGCAGGTCTCTGCACTCAAAACCTGGCGTGGACATAAAGAGAATGAGAGTGCTGCCACTGAGCAGTTTATCAAGCGAGCAGAGGCATGTACATTACTTTGTTTTCAGCCTCTTGATCAACCTGGCTTTCATCTTTTAGCACTAAGCCTGGTTGAGGAACATATTTATTCAGAATATTGTTTTTTTTTATAAAACTGGACATTGCTATTTTGAGCATTTCACAATTTTCTAAATGTCGAACGGTCATCTGAGGAAGTGATCTATGTTTTCAGTTGACATGAAGTGAGTTTGCCCTTAACAGTGTTTGTGTGTTTGCCCCTAATACCCGCATCCCCTTTTTCTTACTATCAGGTGAATGGCCTGGCCTGTCAGGGGAAGTACGCTGGTGGCGGGGACAGTGAATCCGACCAGATCTATGTGGCCAATCATGCATACTAATGTTCCAGTGATGCCTCACATTCCAGCTTTGGCCAACCAACAGCATAGTCCGCTGCCACTGCCATACTAATGGCCAATCGCAGGCATATGCTGTCTACAATCTGTATTCTAGGAGGTATATTATAGTTACTTGAGTGTACACATTGGTAATTCAAAAATGTGACACAATGGATATAAGAGTCTAATTAAATTAAGCTTTGAAGGATGGCCTTTGATTAGACACTTTCAACAATATTATTGTAACCTTTGAGATGACAACATGTTCTTGTGGTAGTAGCCAAATTAAACATAATTGATATTTGGTTGTTTCATTATTTATTTTGATGAGATTCAGAATGAGCTTTTGCCATGTAAAGCTACCTTCCAAAGTTTTTTGAAGAGACCATAGTGCCATTGCACATTCAGTATTTGTATTGAAGATATGTGTCTCAACAAAATAGCTGTGTGAAGATACTAGTTTGTAGAAATGGTGTGTTCTTCTATCATAGTGGCAGAAAGTTCCAAAGACTTCTCGTTATGGATGAACTAATGGACAGCTGGGCTTTAACTTGCCTAGTTAAATAAAGGTTAAATAAAACAAATATGAACAAACTTACAGTAAATGTTTTGTGGAAAACTGTTATTCTTGTGATTTAGCTAAGTATTATTCTCTATGCAACTGATGTATCAAATACTGTAATGCAAAAGTAAATCATAATAATAAATTGTGTTGAGTTGAAACAATCTGGGAATTCTGGTTTTATTTCTCATTAATTAATCTTGGTTAAACTAGAACTAAAATATCCTGTAATTTGGTCAGATGCTCATGCTCCGTAGTCTGTCCAGGAGAGATTTTTTTTTTTGTAACTGCACCAAAGAGTAGGCCTACCTACTCTGCACTATTTGTTTTATTATTGTCTACCATAGAGTGAAACTGAGAATATTATACATTTCTTGATTTTAACAGAATACATAGCTGGAAAATATTATTAGTTAATTTATCCTCACCTATAAACTAGTAGGCTATTTGTAGTTTTTCATCTGATTTGCTTTCCTATGCCATGGTCTATGGCACCATCTACTGGCCCAAAGATTGTAGTTGATGATCAAATCAAATTGTATTTGTCACATACACTGAATACAACAGGTGTAGACCTTATCATGAAATGCTTGCTTACTAGCCCTTAACCAACAGTGCAGTTTTAAGAATTAAGAAAACATTTACTAAATAAACTACATTTAAAAAAGAACAATAAAAGAACAATAATGAGGCTGTATACAGGGGGTACTGGTACCGAGTCAATGTGGTACAGGTTAGTCGAGGGGTGGGGTCAATGCGAATAGTCTGGATAGCCATTTGATTAACTGTTCAGCAGTCTTATGGCTTGGTGGTAGAAGCACTTTGGACCTAGACTTGGCGCTCCGGTACCGCTTGCCATGTGGTAGCAGAGAGAACAGTCTATGACCAGGGTGGCTGGAGTCGTTGGCAATTTTTAGGGCCTTCCTCTGACACCGCCTGGTATAGAGGTCCTGGATGGCAGGAAGCTTGGCCCCAGTGATGTACTGGCCTGTAGGCACTACACTCTGTAGCGCCTTGCGGTCGGAGGCCGAGCAGTTGCCATACCAGGCGGTGATGCGAACAAGTCAGGATGCTCTCGATGGTGCAGCTGTAGAACTTTTTGAGGATCTGAGGACCCATGCCAAATCTTTTAAGTCTCCTGAGGGGGAATCGGTATTGTCGTGCCCTCTTCACAACTGTCTTGGTGTGTTTGGACCATGATAGTTTGTTGGTGATGTGGACACCAAGGAACTTGAAGGTCTCAACCTGCTCCACCACAGCCCCATCGATGAGAATGGGGGCGTGCTCCTTTGTCTTCATCACGTTGAGGGAGAGGTTGTTGATACAGTATATTAGGCTCCAAGAGCTCCTCATTCATAATCAATATAGTGTCCAGTGGCGATTTTAGCATGTACATCTTTGTGGGGGGAAAGATATTTAATTGGGATGCATGCCAGCAAAGCCACAACACAACACAACACTATACAATACATGAATTGCACTATAACGGTGACAAACGGTGCCCACAAACTGTTAGGGCCTACATAAAGCAGTCCCAACACCTTACCACTGCTATACCTGGCTTTCAGCGGAGCCTTGTCTGGCAGCGAAACAGTTCATTCAGCCACAATTACTGCCTTTAAAAAAACTGCTGATACGGCTGACTTGCTTAAACAAATGTGGTTTCTACTGACAATTAAGACGTACAAACTATGGCATGGGACGACAAGCGGATACGAGGCAATTCGTAATTTCGATTAAGACATTAAGGAGTGAGTTAACGTTGAATGGCAGGCTAATGAATGATTTTCAATGCTTGCAATTAGCCACTGATTCCTTCCAAACCACTCATTCTTGAATTAACGATTTCCAACTTGTTGTGTAATGTTTATGTCCAATGACCGATGAGCACTGATACGTTTTATCTTTAATTTCTCTTCATTATTTATTTTCATATGACAAGGATTTTAAATGATTTGCCAGTAGATTGTCGACTTGATTCATGATGATGACTGCTAGCTAAGATTTTGAAAGTATGATGTTGACATGATCAGTCCAATCAAAGCTACTGTAGATATAATGTGATTTGACATAATTTTATCTGTGGCCAAGGACCTTGAGCCTTCTTGGATGGGCACTTCTAATGTAACTCTATGGCAGCACCCAAGGGGCTTTAATATTCTAGCTCTACCCTTAGACTTGGCGGTGAGGTAGTGTCTCCATGAGTGACAGAACACTAAACCAATCACGGTGCAACGCTCTGTATTTTCTGCTGGCTTGCCCCACCACCACAGAAAGCACTGAGCTAGGCTGAAACACCTGCATTTTGGAGCTGCCTTACTCAAGAAAACAAAAAAGAGACCATGTTTGTATGCGGCTTTATTAACTCAATGATATACATATTTTTGTACATTGTTTGCAAACTGATATGTGACACGTATTAATGCCAAAATAACATGCAAAACATGTGGGTCTCAAAACCCTGCCCTGAATGAAGGGTCGCCACTGGTTGTGTCTGTATACTTTGGATTCACACTCACTTGTGAAGTCAATATTATTGGTGTAGGCCGCCTACCTATACTAATAGGTTGTGGGACACTACTCATAAGGCCAACTGATCAATTTTGATTATTTAAATTGCAAGATGAAAATGGCCAAACAATCATAATCTAAGAATCTGCTCAACTGAAAACCTTCTTACCTGAAAATATTCACGTAATCATACCAATATCACACACCTGTGTTTATTTATTTAACATGTATTCTATCAGGGAGACATACTGAGACCCAGGTCTCTTTTACAGACGAGCCCTGTACTACTGTGGACTATTTTGTTTAGCGGACGTAGCCATTTCTAGAGTTCTATACTGAGCACATTTCCGGTATTCATGAATGCCCTCGCGAAGAAGCGCGGTTCTGCAAGGAGAGACGTGTAGCTATCTAGTATATAACTTTAAGCGCGACTGATACCTTATTTTGTGTTGTTTTCAGTAGTGTGTATGTACTATACTCGCATGGTCTTCTAATCGGCTGTGATCTACTTGAATACCATCTTGCGAAATCGCTTTTTATTTCAACCTACAGATAAAATAAACTAGCTAACGTTAGCGTGCTAGCTACTATGTCGGGAGGCGTCGTGCGAGGCCCTGCAGGAAATAACGATTGTCGAATTTACGTCGGAAATCTACCCCCTGATATTCGCACCAAAGATGTCGAGGACGTGTTCTACAAATACGGAGCTATTCGAGACATCGATTTGAAAAATCGGAGAGGAGGACCTCCCTTTGCCTTTATCGAATTTGAAGATCCCAGGTAGCTAAAGGCTAGCTTGTTAGCAACTCGTGTACTGCGCTAACTGACTTGGCTAACAGTAACTATCTGCTCATACATCGTGAATCGACTGTTTGCACATGCAACTAACGAACATAGATATTTTCGTTTTAAGAATGTACAGTGACGTCCAAATACCTAGTTGCTTCCATTTATGCATGTACACATTGTGAAGGTGTCTTTGTTTGTGCCTAGCCGACTAAGCCAGTCAGCTAACATATATATTATGCTATTTGAACACACCACATAGTGCTGTGTGGACGGTTGTTTCGCTAACATTTTCTATGATCACTCTTTCAGGGATGCAGATGATGCAGTGTACGGACGAGACGGCTATGACTACGACGGTTATCGGCTGCGAGTTGAATTCCCTCGGAGCGGCCGGGGTGGGGGGAGAGGTGGCTTTGGTGGGGGTGGTGGTGGTGGTGGTGGGGGGGGAGTTGGTGGCGCCCCTAGAGGCAGATACGGGCCGCCATCCAGACGCTCCGAGTACAGGGTCATTGTCTCAGGTGAGTCGTGCAACTAGGGTGTTAGGGGTCCAAATGAAACTGGTTCTGGTGTTATACTTTGTATTCGATGTTATAGAGAAGGATCTCATGAGCACTTTTTGTTTTATGAGGTAATGAGATCTCATTTACAAGTGATTGAAAAAGGTTGTGGACTGGTCAATGTTAATGCCAAATCAATAATGGCACCAAATCAAGTCTTAATTTAAACACGTTTTGTCCAATATCTCAAGTTAGGGTGGTCATATTGTAATTACATTTTTCAGGACTGATGTAGAACAGAGTTGATTCAAATAAAAGTAAAATGTATTATTAAATTAAACGGCAAATGAGGCGGTACTGAATACATAATTACAGTACTTTTACAAATTTAACCATTATTTAACTAGGTAAGTCAGTTAAGAACAAATTCTTATTTACAATATATTAGAATCAACTTTTTTATGACTATGCAAATTGGTACTTAATTCGCTAGTTACTATGTACAGAATAAAATAAAAACAGGATGTTAAGCGTATTAATTTAAATTAAGGTGGTCATATTGTTACCATTGATTGATGCTGAACAGGGAGGTTGTAACAATTCCATTAGGCAATTATGAATATTTAAAAAAAATTATGAGTTGTGCAAATTCGATAATTGTAATGTTCCAATGGAGAAAAAAAATAACGCTACTGCTCTTACCCTTTTTAAGCAGGGGTGTAAAAAAGTCACCTTTTTGGCAAAATTCGCTGTTTTGAATCCAAAATAGGTGACCTACGTGATTCGTGTAGATCCGATGAGGAAAGTTTGGAGGAGGAGGGGCGTTTGGAGCAATACTGGCTGTATACAACCAATTTGCTAGTTACAGCATACAGCTTTCTCTCTAGAAAATGCACGCTCTGGACAGCAGAGAGTAGAAGGGCAGTTTGGCAGAGCACCGCGTCCCCTGAACGATAACGAAGAGGTAGGTGAGAAGCCTGACCGCGGAGATGGGTGAGAAAGTGATGAAACGTACTTCACGAGCTGTAACCGAAAATCAACTGGCATTTGGAAAGTTTGAGGTGAAGGAGAAAGTGTTGGAACAAGTATTATTAGCATTAATTATCTTGCTAGCTGAATCGAATTCTCTGTTAGCTAGCCAGGTAAATGTTGAGCAACATTAGCGAACTTAGAGAATTCGCTATAGTATTAACTGGTAACGTTATACGACTCCTTGTCGTTCCTCATTTTATAACGTTAGTTGCTTACTGGAGCCTGGCAATGTGTGTGTGAAATGTTAACTAGCTAACTATCTGTGAACTAATGTTTTCCCTCTACGGTATGTGGTACATTTTTTGAATTAGATAATTAGGCGTTGCTTATTAAACAAGTGGATTCAGGGATCAAGTGGAGCTGGGCCTGGCTTAAGCTTTATGCCACTATAGAGGTGAAAAGAACACCACACACTCTCCCTCTCTCACTTGCCAGGTGTACTTTACCTGAAAGAGATCAATTATGCCAACAAAGGGTATCATGCTCGGCTGGCACATTGTAGAACAGATGTCCACAGGCAGAAAGTGTATAATGTGCAGTGTAGGCCAAAGATATTGCGTTTGTTGTGTTGAACTTGTGAGTGAGGGGGGATTATAAAACGTTTTTTTACTCAGTGAATGTTATTTTTGCACACATGTAGCCTTATGCACTTGATCCATTTCTACTATAGTGGCCTATATAATAGAGCAAAAATAGAATGCCTGTTTTGTTTCTTTCTATTTCTACTTCCCCCCCCAAGTGCAATATTTAGATGTGTGGTCACAAGCGTTCTAAAGGCTGTCAGCGGTGCGGGTGGCTGGTCTTAAGCGATCCCGCAGGTGAATAAGTTGAATGTGGAGGTCCTGGGCTATCTTGGTTACAAGTGGTCTGCAGTTGTGAGGCCGGTTGGACGTACTGGCAAATTCTCTAAAACGATGTTGGAGGCGGCTTATGGTAGAGAAATTACCGTAACATTACGCTCCCTCAACTGTGCATTGTGTTGTGACAACTGCACATTTTTGTGGCCTTCTATTGCCCCCAGCACAAGGTGCACCTGTGTAATGTTTATTCCAGACTATCACAACTGGCCGTGATTGGGAGTCCCATAGGGCGGCGCACAATTGTCCCAGTGTCGTCAGTTTGGCCGGGGTAGGCCGTCATTGTAAATAAGAATTTGTTCTTTACTGACTAGTTGAATAAAGGTTATATTAATTTTAGAAAAGCTTCTTGATATGCCACACCTGTCAGGTGGATGGATTAGGGTTAGGAGAAATGCTCACTAACAGGGATGTAAACAAATTTGTGCACAAAATAAGAGAATTTTGTCCATATGGAACATCTACTTGTTGTGTTTATTTTTGTTCAGTATAGTTGCAAAGTAGCTAAAAAGTAGTAAGTAGTTGCTAAAGTTGTCCGTGATGAGATTCAAACACGCAACCTTTGGGTTGCTAGATGTTTGCGTTATACGCCCAACCATCCATCCCGACCAACCCCCCTGGGTTGCTAGATGTTTGCGTTATTCGTCACCCATCCACCCCGACCAACCCCCCTCCTTTAGGTTATACCTTAAGAACCTTCCATCTTATGCAACCATACCAAACGTAACATATCTTACTAATTTGAGTGTTACCGGATTTACATTTACTATGTTATGTCTGAGACCATTAGGGGAAGTAAAAAACATTTTGCCTTAAATTTGACTAAAACCCCCCCAGAACTTTCCCATACGTGTTGGCAATACAATGTCACATCGATCTTACTCTGGTAGTAGGAATACCCATCGCAAAGAGCAAATATGGCCACTCTTTCAGGTTCCATAAAAAATGCTGTCCCACAGAATTTAACGTTTTAAGCACGGCACTTACTCATATCGTGTAAATATCATAACTTACAGTATTGTGATTTTTAGACATGGTTAACAACTTCCACATTCATGTCTTCAAATAATTTCTATATTTTGACCACATTGACATTTAGTGAAAATGTATTTGATTATTGCAGTTTTTTGTAGAATTCTTGCATAGTGTCCGTTGTTTGTCGCGTCAATTAACAGCCTAGTGACGTTAGTAATGTGGGTTGGGTTTATATACATCATTGGTTGCACTGCACGCCACCAAGTTGACCTACCGCACTGTGCAATCCGTAACTTACCAGTCTTTAATATTTCAATGACACTGTATTTGTGGTCTTCTCTATTTCACTAGCAAATAGACTCCCTGTGTTACCTCCTGATTAACTTAACGTAGCAGGCGCTCTTCAACCAGTCCAGTAAATGTGGAGGAGGAGTTAAGATTGAGTATCACCTTGTTAACGTCCAAAAGCGGAAGTCGTGTCACAGGTGCTCTTACCATTTCCCTTGAAAACCGGAACATCTGGTTGTGGGGTACTCTGCAGAGGCTACCGGCTAATTGGCTAGTTCCTTTTTCACCTGACTGAAGCGCTGGTCTTTTTTGGTGTGCTAAATATTGATGGGTATTTCATATCCATTTCTTCCGCATTAGTTTGTTTCTGGTGGGGTAGAACCATACTGGTTTAGTTAGTCTCTGTGCAGATTTTGAATTCTATTGATATGCCACGGATCTATTGAGCAAGTTTGTACCATTGAGTAAAGTGTTGAAAGTAATCACTTTGAGTAAAAAATCTAATTTATTTGCTCTCATCTTCTCTCCAAAGGGCTTCCCCAGAGTGGCAGCTGGCAGGACCTCAAGGATCATATGCGTGAAGCTGGGGATGTATGTTATGCTGATGTTTTCAGAGATGGAACTGGGGTTGTGGAGTTTGTGCGGAAAGAAGACATGACCTACGCCGTTCGAAAGCTGGATAACACCAAATTCCGATCACACGAGGTATGCTTTTAGGTTTAATTGGATTTGATTCTAAAGATAGGATGCTATTTTCAGTAAAGGTAAGTAAAATGACTAACCCTGTTGAATATTTCCCTCAACCTCTTCCCATTTTCAGTGACTACTTGTGCAGCCTTTCAAGAACTTAAGGCTTGTTTTGATGCAATGGAAGGAGCCGTTTGAGGTGGAAATGCTTTTCGTTTCAACGTCTAGTTCTTTTTGTGTGTCTACCAGGGAGAAACCGCTTACGTTCGCGTGAAAGTAGATGGTCCCCGCAGCCCGAGCTATGGAAGATCCCGTTCCAGGAGCCGCAGTCGAAGCAGGAGCCGCAGCGCAGCCAGTCGCAGCCGCAGCAACTCTCGCGGTGGTGGTGCCCGCGGTGGCAGAGGATCTCCTCGCTACTCTCCTCGCCATAGCCGCTCTCGCTCCCGTTCCTAAACTCTTGTGTTGCCCTTTTTGGTGGATCCACTGTAAACAGTTCCCCTCTCCACTTGTTTTTACCCCCTTTTGAGTTTTTCAGAAGTCAACTATAGATTTTAATTTTTGCATTCCATCTCCTGATGTCCTAGTGGAAGGTCTTGGTATGTAGGTGTGTCCCCGTCCTGTCACCTTTCCTCCCTCCCAACTTCTGTTGCTTTAGTTTTGATCCCCTTTCTACATTTATTTTAATTTACCTATCGTCTTTCCTCCCAAAAAAAATTGCGACATTTGAAACCCTATTGCTCTGAACTTCAAAAATGTTGATCTTTTAACAAGCTCAATTTTTTTGTAAGTGTTGGAAAATGTATGTACTTTTTCATGGGATGGCGGGAGTCTCATTGCTAAACTGTATTTTACCCTTGTGTCTTCCTTTAGACATCTGAAGATAAGGATTAAAGAGTGATTTGGAACAAAAGTTGTGGAGCACATTTCATTTGTTTGATCAGGATCAGGATAGGACATCTTAGGAGGAGTCAGGTCGAGGCAATGGTATGCTTTAGTATTGATTATTTGCATCTATTGATAAAATGGCTGCTACAGGATGCATGATTGTCTCTTGAATGTAGCACAATTTTATATATCCTATATATACCAGCCCTATCTATTGTTTGGCAGCCTTTTTAGCACTGATAAACACAGTGCATGTCTTTGGTTTTGTGCCAGGACAAAGATCCTTCTTAGGCTTACCTTTTTGACTAATGCTACTTAAGAACCATTTATTTATATATATATATATATATATATATATATATATCATTTTTTTTAATATTTTTTTTTTTATATATAGATGCTATTTTAATATTAGACAGGGGCTCTGGCCTTGTTGCAGCTCAAACATTGAGAATGCAATTTTCTAAACTATGAATTTGATGGTTTGGGTGCTCACTGACATTTTCAAATTGATCTTTAGTAGTGACATGTCATGAGTGCACAAAATAAGAAATGGGCTGGGCCCAAATCAGACATGATTCTAATGGTTTCCCTCTGATTTCTTTTCCTGGTATTTCAAGGTTTTGATTGGAGGAGTGGCTCAGTGGATCCCAATCCTTGGAGCCGGATCAGAGGAGCGTTTAGGGAAGGGATAGGCAAGGATGGATGCTTGGAGCCGGATCAGAGGAGCGTTTAGGGAAGGGATAGGCAAGGATGGATGCTTGGAGCCGGATCAGAGGAGCGTTTAGGGAAGGGATAGGCAAGAATGGATGCTTGGAGCGGGATCCATTTTCCAGGAATCAAATCAATTGAACTAATTAAGGAATCCTAGATGCAACGTTTTGAATGGCCCAGCTTATTTCTATTTTTGAGCGGTAAATATGCACAGTGTCAAAGGATATGGATAATGATTTATTTACGTTTTTGGAGTAAGAAAAGGAAACTGAGGACCAGGAAGTTGGATCAAAGGATGCAAGGAGTCGTAGGAGTCTGGTAAATAAGGGATTACAATT
Organism: Thymallus thymallus; assembly: GCA_023634145.1. NCBI lineage: Eukaryota > Metazoa > Chordata > Actinopteri > Salmoniformes > Salmonidae > Thymallus > Thymallus thymallus. The sequence continues at coordinate 24,807,970 of CM042379.1, forward strand.
TGGGATGGTTGGGGATTATATTTAGTATAGTTAGTCTGTATTTTTAAAATTTACTTTACTCTTTTAGTTTAGCATTTTCAATAAAATCCTGAAAAGACATACCTGGTTTTTAGTTTGTTTTTCTTTTGAATTAATGTAAAATATTAACGTCATGGCCCTATGATGTAATAAGAGAAGATAAATGCTTATTTGTATGTCTAATTGGAGAACAACCCAGTAGAGCATCTACTCTGTATTACATTATACCCCATGGGGTGGTTGCCCAGACACCGATTAATTTTAGTCCTGGACTAAAAAGTTACACTGAAAGAGATATAAACGCAACATGTAAAGTGTTGGTTCCATGTTTCATGGGCATGAAATAACAGATACCATAAATTTTACAAATGCACAAGAAGCCTATTTCTCCTAAATGTTGTGCACACATTTGTTTACATACCTGTTAGCGTTTCTCATTTGCCAAGATAATCCATCCACCTGACAGGTGTGGCATATCAATAAACTGATTAAACAGTATGATCATTACACAGGTGCACCTTGTGCTGGTGAAAATAAAAGGCCACTCTGAAATGTGCAGTTTTGTCACAACACAATGCCACAAATGTCTCAAGTTTTTAAGGAGTGTGCAATTGGCATGTTGACGGCAGGAATGTCCACCAGAGCTGTTGCCAGGGAATGTAATGTTGAGTTCTCTACCATAAGCCGCCTCCAACGTTGTTTTAGAGAATTTGGCAGTGCTTCCAACCGGCCTCGGGTATTGCATCGTGTGGGTGAGCAGTTTGCTGATGTTAATGTTGTGAACAGATTGCCCCATGATGGCGGTGGGGTTATAGTATGGGCATGCATAAGCTCCGGACAATGAACACAATTGCATTTTATCTATGGCAATTTGAATGCAGATCCTGAAGCCCATTGCTGTGCCATTCCTCTGATAATGCACAACCCCGTGTTGCAAAGATCTGTACACAATTCCTGGAAGTAAAAAATGTCCCAGTTCTTCCATGGCCTGCATGCTCACCAGACATGTCACTCTTTGAGCATATTTGTGATGCTCTGGATCGATGCGTACAAGAGTGTGTTACAGTTCCCGCCAATATCCAACAACTTCGCACAGCCATTGAAGAGAAGTGGGAGAACACTCCACAGGTCACAATCAACAGCCTGATCAATTATATGCAAAGGAGATGTTGAGCTGCATGAGGCAAATTGTACTGCCCAGATACTGATTGGTTTTTTGATCCACAGTCCTACCTTTCTTTTAAGGTGTATGTGACCAACAGATGCATATCTGTATTCTCAGTCATGTGAAATCCATAGATTAGGGCCTAATTCATTCATTTAAATTGACTGATTTCATTATGAACTGTAACTCAGTAAAATCTTAGAAATTGTTACATGTTGCGTTAATATTCTTTTTCAGTATATTTCAATTGAGATTCTTAATTGACCAGACCAGGACTAGGCTTAATCAGGAAACTGGCCCCATGGGTTTATGAAATAACTGAATATAAACTCAGCAATAAGTGATAACACCCCCTGTTTATGAGTTGTATGCATTAGTGAGGAAATGTCAAATATTCAGGAAAATGTCATTCCAAGCAGACGTGCAAAAATAAACGCAGCATGCAACAATTTCAAAGATTTTACTGAGTTAAAATTCATAAGGAAATCAGTCAATTAAAATAAATTAGGCTCTAATCTATGGATTTTACATGACTGGGAGTACAGAAATTCATATGTTGGTCACAGATGCCTTTTAAAAGTAAAGGTATGGGCGTGGATCAGAAAACCAGTCGGTCTCCTTTGCATTGAGTTGATCCGGGCTGTTGATTGTGACCTGTGGAATGTTGTCCCACTCCTCTTCAATGGCTGTGCGAAGTTGCTGGATATTGGCGGGAACTGGAACACTGTCGTACACGTCAACCCAGAGCATCCCAAACATGCTCAATGGGTGAAGTCTGGTGAGTATTTAGGCCATGGAAGAACTGGGACATTTTCAGCTTCCAGGAATTGTGTAGAGATTCTTCCGACATGGGATTGTGCATTATCATGCTGAAACATGAGGTGATTGCTGCGGATGAGTGGCACGACAATGGGCCTCAGGTTCTTGTCACAGTATCTCTGTGCATTCAAATTGCCATTGATAAAATGCAATTGTGTTTGTCTGTAGCTTATGCCTACCTGTACCATAACCCTACCGCCGCCATGTGGCTCTCTGTTCACAATGTTGACACCAGCAAACTGCTCGTCCACACAACGCCATACACGTGGTCTGCGTTTTGTGAGGCAGGTTGGAACTACTGACAAATTCTCTAAAACGTTGGAGGCGGTTTATGGTAGAGAAATCAACACTACATTCTCTGGCACCATCTTTGGTGGGCATTCCTGCAGTCAGTATGCAAATTGCACGCACGTTCAAAACATGAGATGTCTGTGCCGTTGTGTGAAAAAACATATTTTAGAGTGGCCTTTTATTGTCCCCAGCACAAGATGCACCTGTGTAATTATGCTGTTTAACCAACTTCTTGATATGCCACATGTGTCAGATTCATGGATTATATTGGCAAAGGAGAAATCCTCACTGACAGGGATATAAACAAATGTATGCACAAAATTTCAGAGAAACAAGCTTTTAGTGAGTATGGAACATTATTGGGATCTTTTATTTCAGCTCATGAAACATGGGACCAACACTTTACATGTTGCGTTTATATTTCTCACACAGACAATATAAAGTCCAGTTGAAACATGGATTGTATTTCTATGATAAGACATTAACCATGTAATATCACTCATACATTAATTGATGCTGCTATCAATAAGATCACACATTGAGCATAAATACGCCGTACAGCTGAGCTTGCCAGGGGGCCTTCTCTCCCTAACTCACCATGTAGTGTCAACGATGCATTGTGGGATGAAATAAAATGCTGGCAGAGAGCAGCTGGTAGAAAATGCTCGCAACACAAGAAGAGGCGGCAGCTCAGCCAATCGCAGGGTAAGTGGTGTAGGGTGGGGGAGGTATTTTACCGGGGCAGTTTCCCACATTTTCTTTGAGTAAAGCTGATAAAATAATTTGTCGCAGCACGATCTAGCAAGTAAGCAAAGCTTTATATCCACAAAGGTGAATTACCTGACTTCGAAGGGGAAAGTATCAGCATATCCTACATAAGGTGAGCGACAATGTTTATTTAGTAGACTACACTTACTCACACTTGACGTGCGTGGATGGTAGTGATTCAGGTTGTCTTATTGAAGCGAAGTTTCTCGTACAAGGTAGCTTACTTTATAAAATATATATATATATATTATAATGAAATGGGAAAGATGAAACTATGAAATAATGCGCAAGCACTACCACTTGCAGGCTGTTGGCACGAATCGTATGTCCCTCGGACCTGTTTAATCGTCCATAATCCAAAGTATTTATGTAGAAATTAAATTACTAGGTAATGTATGTTGATGTTTTCACTGGACTAGAACTCTGCAACATTAAGGGACATTCCTAATTTGATTAATGTAATGTCGCCATGTTTTTTTTTATTTTATTCTTTGTTTTTTTTGTCCTTGTAATTTAATTCGACATGTATCGAGTTTCTCCGTAGCATGTTAGAATTGTACCGAACCTACAAAAAGGGTCGTCGTCACTCAACGTTATCTGGTGTCAAAATACAGGCAAAGTAGCTCAGTACATTCGGAGACATTGATATAACCACGTTTGCAACGTTGTATCAGATATCTGTCCTTTGATTGGCTTGTGCTTTGATTTTCACAGTAAACAAGACTACGCTGTTAATGTTGAAGATCAAAGGGCAAGCCAATCAGTTGCAAGGGTTACCTGTGAATTCAGTATCACTTCACTAGACTCAACATTTGTATCTATAATAACGACCTTAGACTCTTTTGTTTTGTTCATGTTTGCAGGCGTCATGACTGACAGGAAGGCAGTAATAAAAAATGCAGACATGTCAGAGGACATGCAGCAGGATGCAGTGGACTGTGCTACCCAGGCAATGGAGAAGTACAATATAGAGAAGGACATTGCGGCCTACATCAAGAAGGTGAGATGTACATACTATAGTATCATACCCAGTCAGGCCTGCTGTCTTTGGCCTATGTATTCCAATTATAGCGACGTCTTCCACAGTGCAAGCTGTTTAAAATGCGAATAAATGGGCTGCAGGATGTGCATGCCAAGAGGTAATTGTCTTCCTCATGCAATCATGGATTACTAAAGCCCTGTTTTTATAATAATTTTTTATAAATCCCTATAGGAATTTGACAAGAAGTATAACCCTACATGGCATTGCATTGTTGGGAGGAACTTCGGCAGCTACGTCACTCACGAGACAAAGCATTTCATCTACTTCTATTTGGGGCAGGTGGCCATCCTCCTCTTCAAGTCTGGCTGAGTTCTGAGGCATGGAGTGCCTCTCCTCCCAACCTGGACTGTAATGCACTGGTGGCTGATGTCACAACTTCTCACACTCTTCAAATATTAAAATGAGAACATACCATGATACACAACTGGCTGTGCGCAACTGCATGGACTTTGATGTTCCATATTTAATGTGTATATGTTACAGTAAAAAGACTACTTTTCACTAGTTGCCATCAAATGCAACTGGAAGAGATTTTTGTTAATGCTGTTCTACATTTTGTTATACTTAAGTTGTAAATGCATTAACAGTGGCCTTTGATTGTATAATAAAGGAAAGCTAGAGAATGTAGTTGTGCATCTGCTTTACCCCAGAGAGCTGTTTTTGTGTTCAGTAACTCCTGTGCTACCGTTTGAATGTGCTTAGTTGCGCCAGACCTTGAACTACTACAGCAGTTTGTAATGCCTGTATATTGGCAGAGGTACAAGTGAGACTAGCACAGATTTCATCTTCCCAGATTTGCAACTGCTGTTATCAATACCATTTCCCATAATCATATCTCCATAGAGGTGGAATGTCTCATTTGGCATACTGAGGGTGTTGGCAATTTTCTATTGCTATTTGTATTCTAAGTTAGTAGGGTTATGTTAACATGCAGGTGTTTTTAGATTGGGGATTTGTTTAGAGGCTTGGTTCCATTTGCAGAGGTTTGACACCATCCATACTTGAACCTATTCTGTACAACAAAGGACTGAATTATGGAATTCCGGTCCTTTCGTAGACTTTAATATTATCTTCAGTGATTTGTTTACTGTATCTGCCTTGTTATTTGTTAGAAAAATTGCTATGAGATTTGCACAGACATACCTCTTGTTCATGGGGATGTGAGTACAACTGCACGTCACTAAAGGGGTACATTGGGATTTTGGCAGTGAGGCCCTTTATCTACTTCCTCAGTCAGCTGGCCTTGTGGATGAGATGTTGTCCAGTATGAAGGAAGTTGGCGGTAATTTCGCGAGCTAATGCTAACTAGCGTTGGTGCAATGAATGTAAGTTGCTAGTAGATGCTCATAGACTTCCATTCATTGCGTTAACGCATCAAAATTACATCAGTTCATCTGACTAGCGAAGTAAATAAAGGACCTCTGCCAAGATCCTGATGTATCCCTTGGAAGGGTTAAAGGTGCCCAGTAAAGTTGGAAAATGTATAATAAAGTAAAGGATTAAACTTGGGTTTTTATTTGTGTTCTGTTCACTTTCAATAGTTTTGTGATAATTTAACCATATCTGTGATGCGGTAGAATGTGTAGCCATTGCTTCAAATCCATGAATGGTTAGAGGTTGAGCCCACCACACCTTAACATTTCAGTAAGGTTGCTACTCTTCCAAACAGGAACAATTTGCAGTATACAGTGCATTTGGAAAGTATTAAGACCCCTTGACTTTTTCCACATTTTGTTACGTTACAGCCTTATTCAAAAATGTATTGAATTAAACATTTTCCTCAATCTACACACAATACCCCATGACAAAGCGAAAACAGGTTTTTAGATAAAACTAACTTAAATACCTTATTTACATAAGTATTCAGACATTTTGCTATGAGACTTGAAATTGAGCTCAGGTGCGTCCTGTTTCCATTGACCATCCTTGGAAGTTTCTACAACTTGATTGGAGTCCACCTGTGGTAAATTCAACTGATTGGACATGATTTGGAAAGGCACACACTTGTCTATATAAGGTCCCACAGTTGACTGTGTGTCACAGCAAAAACCAAGCCATGAGGTTGAAGGAATTGTCAGAGCGCTGAGACAGGATTGTGTCGAGGCACAGATCTGTGGAAGGGTACCAAAACATTTCTGCTGCATTGAAGGTCCCCATGAACACAGTGGCCTCAATCGCTATTACATGGAAGAAGTTTCGAACCCCCAAGACTCTTCCTAGAGCTGGCCACCTGGCCAAACCTAGCAATCGTGGGAGAAGGGCCTTGGTCAGGGAGGTGACTAAGAACCTGATGGCCACTGAATGAACTCCAGAGTTGTTCTGTGGAAATGGGAGAACATTCCAGAAGGACAACTATCTCTGCAGCACTACACCAATCAGGCCTTTATGGTAGTGACCAGACGGACGCCACTCCTCAGTAAAAGGCACATGACAGCCCGCTTGGAGTTTGCCAAAAGCCACCTCAAGGACTCAGACCATGATAAACAAAATGCTGTAGTCTGATTAAACAAAGATTTAACTCTTTGGCCTGAAAGCCAAATGTCACATTTGGAGGAAACATGGCACCATCTCTATGTTGAGGCATAGTGGTGGCAGCATCATGCTGTGGGGATGTTTTTCAGCTGCAAGGAATGGTAGACTAGTCAGGATCAAGGGAAAGTTGAACGGCACAAACTACCGAGAGATCCTTGATGTCCTTGAGTGGCACAGCCAGAGCCCGGACATGAACACGATCGAACATCTCTGGAGAGACCTGAAAATAGCTGTGTAGTGGCGCTCCCCATCCAACCTGACATAACTTGAGAGGATCTGCAGAGACTAATGGGAGAAACACCCCAAATACAGGCGTACCAATCTTGTAGTGTCATACCCAAGAAGACTTGAGGCTGTAATCGCTGCCAAAGGTTCTTCAACAAAGTACTGAGTAAAGGGTCTGAATACTTATGTAAATGTGATATTTCAGTTTATTATTTTGAATACATTTGCTAAAATCTCAAATTATTTTTGTGTCATTATGGGGTATTGTGTGTAGATTGATGAGGGGGTGGGTGCTATATTAATCCATTTTAGAATAAGGCTGTAACTTAACATTTGGAAAAAGTGAAGGGGTCTGAATACTTTCCGAATAAACTATGTTACCCTTACCAGTTCAGAAGACTAGTTCTGCATAGAGGTCAATTGGAGGCAAGACTACAGAGGAAGAAGACAAAGTGAAGGACAAATGACTGATCAATTATTTGTGGGGACAGACCGTGGCCAGTGGATGTGATCTGACCACAAATACTACCCTAGGCTTTGCAGGGAAACGTACACTGACTGAATCAATGTTCTCGGTTTTTATAGTAGAATTATAGACATGCATGTGGTTATTATAAAACCATGTGCCTTTTTGATTCTCAGCATGGTTACCATTCTCCACTCCAGCAGCACGTACTGTACACTGCACCTCTGAATGTATGGTCTGTTACCTCACAGCCAGGTGAGGGAAGCATTCAGTAAGGATCTCTCCTTTCACTGCTAATATATCCACGGCTTGAATAACAAAAGAGCTAGGTGATGGATGAGATACAGTACATTGAAGTTGGTAGCTCCAGACTCAATAGCCTATGGTTGTACAGTTTTTGACTGCTTTGTACTTTAGATCAGGGTTTCCCAAACTCGGTCCTGGGGCCCCCAGGTGAGTGCACGTTTTTAGTTTTTGCCCTAACACTACTCAGCTGACTCAAATAACCAACGCATCATCAAGCTTTGATTATTTCAATCAGCTGTGTAGTGCTAGGGCAAAAAACAAAACGCTCACCCAGGGGCCCCAGGACCGAGTTTGGGAAACCCTGCTTTAGATTGTTCTGTCACTCAGCAATGAACTGCTGGACAGTCACTTTGTAAAGTTGTGTGTGCAGGTGTGTTTTCCTGATTGTAGAAACTCATTCAGATTAATAAATTGTAAATATTCAAGGAACAGTCCTGAAAAGCAGACAGCCGATTGAGCTAGTGATTCATCAAACATTTTAAGAACTGCCATATCATATTGCCAAATGCAATATCTATCCTGTTGCCTAGTCACTTTACCCCTGCCTACTGTAAATATATATCTCAACTACCTCGTACCCGTGCACATCGACTCTGTACTGGTACCCCATGTCCTGTGTATATAGCCAAGTTATCATTACTCATTGCGTATTTTTTCCTTGTGTTATAATTGTTGTATTTTCTCTATGCATTGTTGGGAAGGGCTCTTAAGTTTAGATTTCACTGTAAGTGAAACCTGTTGTTTACAAAGCATGTGACAAATACAATTAGATTTGATGCCACGTTATATTGGTGGGATATATGTAAAATTGTTCTCATTCAGGTTATATAATTGAAAATACTGTTAAAGCTGTATACATGCTAATGTCCGTGGTCCCAGGCTGCTTGTTATGCACTGGACACTATACTTTCTTCTGATGACCACGCTTACCCCACTGTACATTGACCATGCCACTGGGCACTGACTCATCAACGAGTGTGTTCCTTTTTGCCTTAAATGCACACACCAATGGGTTAATTAATCATTCATTTGGACTTGGTTACTATGGTCTTATACACTCTGTTTATTAGGTACACCACCCCGTTCACGAAATTGGTTTTCTTCTACAGACAGTAAAGCAGGCATGTAAAGCAGGCATCGAGTCACCTGAAATATTTATTGGAAAGGAGAATCAAGGTCACCATGCACTTTCAACACCCTGTGAAGTTCATCATACATTATTTAATCTGCAGCCTAATAGGCCTAAACTGCATGGTTTCCGGAATAGTAGTGGGAGGACCACACACCATATCATCGCGTGACTCCAAGTTTACCTCGATAGGATGGTTATTATGTCAATATTTGCACAAATGGCTGTTTCCACTGCCATTTCTCGCATTATCAATTTTACCGGCACAAAAAGATCCCACCATGTCGAACAAACAAGTTATCTGTCTGCATTTGTCAAATTACACCGGAACTTCCTGTTTCCATCACACCTGTCGTGATTATTTCTATGAAGCAGCATTATAACAGCCAGGGAAAGTAACTGTTCTCACTTTATGATAGAACATTCTGATTTCATTACCTGATTTGTTAGAATTTTCTTGTGATCACAACAAAACTGCTTTCTTTTCTTCATAAAGCGATATAATTAAATTCTGTTTTATTTTAAAAGATGGTCCTGGTTGAGAATAGAACATTCAGTTTTCTTCCTGAGTGTGGCGCTGTTTACAGCAATTTTCTGGATTATCTTGTGACCAGACCCAAAACTACTTATTATACTCAACTACAGATTTTAAAAAATAGTTGCAGTTTTGAAGTGCGGTAACTGCAGTCGACTGTGGTATTTTGGATGCTGTAATTGCAGAATAAGTGCAGTGTACTGCAGTTATACTGCACTCTAACTGCAGTTACACTGTAAAATTACTGCAGACACAGACACAGCTGATTATCTTTCTGCATATCTCTTTATTTGCAATGCTGGCTGCCATGGTTAACACAAACGCAAAACATTGAATGCTACCTGAAAAGTAACATACAGTTGAAGTCGGAAGTTTACATACACCTTAGCCAAATACATTTAAACTCAGTTTTTCACAATTCCTGACATTTAACCCTAGTAAAAAGTCCCTGTCTTAGGTCAGTTAGAGTCACCACTTTATTTTAAGAATGTGAAATGTCAGAATAATAGTAGAGAGAAGGATTTATTTCAGCTTTTATTTCTTTCATCACATTCCCAGTCGGTCAGAAATGTACATACACTCAATTAGTATTTGGTAGCATTGCCTTTAAATTGTTTAACTTGGGTCAAACGTTTTGGGTAGCCTTCCACAAGCTTCCCACAATAAGTTGGGTGAATTTTGGCCCATTCCTCCTGACAGAACTGGTGTAACTGAGTCAGGTTTGTTCTGCCCACAAATGTTCTATAGGATTGAGGTGAGGGATGTTGTGATGGCCACTCCAATACCTTGACTTTGTTGTCCTTAAGCCATTTCGCCACAACTTTGGAAGTATGCTTGGGGTCATTGTCCATTTGGAAGACCCATTTGCGATCAAGCTTTAACTTCCTGACTGATGTCTTGAGATGTTGCTTCAATATATCCACATAATTTTCCTTCCTCATGATGCCATCTATTTTGTGAAGTGCACCAGTCCCTCGTGCAGCAAAGCACCCCCACAACATTATGCTGCCACCCCCGTGCTTCACGGTTTGGATGTTGTTCTTCGGCTTGCAAGCCTCCCCCTTTTTCCTCCAAACATAACGATGGTCATTACGGCCAAACAGTTCTATTTCATCAGACCAGAGGACATTTCTCCAAAAGTACGATCTTTGTCCCCATGTGCAGTTGCAAACCGTTGTCTGGCTTTTTTATGGCGGTTTTGGAGCAGTGGCTTCTTCCTTGCTGAGCGGCCTTTCAGGTTATGTCGATATAGGACTCATTTTACTGTGTATATAGATACTTTTGTACCTGTTTCCTCCAGCATCTTCACAAGGTCTGTTGTTCTGGGATTGTTCTGGGATTGATTTGCACTTTTTTCACACCAAAGTACCTTAATCTCTAGGAGACAGAACGTGTCTCCTTCCAGAGTGGTATGACGGCTGCGTGGTCCCATGGTGTTTATACTTGCGTACTATTGTTTGTACAGATGAACGTGGTACCTTCAGGCGTTTGGAAAATGCTCCCAAGGATGAACCAGACTTGTGGAGGTCTACATATTTGTTTCTGAGTTCTTGGCTGATTTATTTTGATTTTCCCATGATGTCGAGCAAAGAGGCACTGAGTTTGAAGGTAGGCCTTGAAATACATCCACAGGTGCACCTCCAATTGACTCAAATGATGTCAATTCGCCTATCAGAAGCTTCTAAAGCCATGACATCATTTTCTGGAATTTTCCAAGCTGTTTAAAGGCACAGTCAACTTACTGTATGTAAACTTCTGACCCACTGGAATTGTGATATAGTGAATTAAAAGTGAAATAATCTGTCTGTAAACAATTGTTGGAAGAATTACTTGTGTCGTGCACAAAGTCGATGTTCTCACTGACTTGCCAAAACTATAGTTTGTTAACATGAAATCTGTGGAGTGGTTTAACGCTGCACTCCCTCCCCTCGGTAGATCGGATCACAACCTTGTCCACCTCACCCCATTCTACAGGCCTATGGTCCAACAGCAGCCAGCGACCACTAGGACCATTAGGAGATGGTCCCCGGAGGCGAATGATGCCCCACAGGACATCAACAGACTGGGATGTGCTCTGTGAGGCTCATGGAGAGGACATTGATCGTCTTACAGACTGTATAACGGACTATATAAATTGTTGTGTAGACAACACTGTACCCACCAGGAAGGTACGCTGTTTTCCAAATAATAAACCATGGGACACCAGCGACCTGAAGGCCCAACTGAATGAGAAGAAGAGGGCCATCAAGGAGTGGGACAGGGACAAATTAAAATGCGTCCAGAGGGAGCTGAAGTTGCGGATTGCTGAGGGGAAGAGAGGGTATAAGGAGAAGATGGAGGACAAGCTGAGGCAGAGCCAGGTGAGAGCCACTCGCTTCCCCCCACCTCTGGACTGATCCTCAACACCCCTCTTCCCCCCACCTGGGCTGGCTTTCACCACCAACCAAGTGAAGAGAGAGCTGGAGAGACTACATCAGTGGAAAGCGGCGGGCCCTGATGGGATCAGCCCAAGAGTGCTTAGGCTCTGTGCTGACCAACTGTGTGGAATACTCCAGTGACGCTTCAACCTTGAACCCTGAGCCTGGAAAGGGTCACTGTGCTGTGGAAAACATCCTGCCTGGTCCCAGTGCCCAAGAAGGCGGACCCCACTGTCCTGAATGACTTCAGACCTGTAGCGCTAACATCCTTCTTTCTGAGGAGGCTCAGGTACTTCAACGTGTTCAGTAAACTACTGCATACTATCTACCAGTCTGTGGTAGATCTTTTTTGCAGTGGTGTGCTGGGGCGCCAACATAAAGGCTGGTGATGCTTCTCGGGTAAATAAGATGACCAGGAAGGCTAGCTCTGTTCTGGGGATTAGCCTTGACACTCTAGAGGAGGTGGCAGAGAGACGGATCCTGGCCAAACTGCTGGCCATCATGGACAACGTCACCCACCCTCTGCATGCCATAGATGATGCAAAGGAGCACTTTCAGTCACAGACTGATCCCACCATGGTGTGCCAGAGAGCGCTACAGGAGGTCCTTCCTGCCGGCGGCTATTAGACTATTTAATGCCTCACCGGGGTGCCATGCCGTAGGCAACATAGACCTGGAACTGTTGGGGTGTTAGGACCTAGTTTAACAATTATGCATCCATCCGTGATTAACTCTGGTCTGTAATCACTCATTCACTCAGGACTTACTCATTCAGGACTGTATATACATATTCATGTACAGTTAGTATATCATATCACGTGCAATATTTTATGTAATTCTTGGACTGAACTTACGTAGTCATTCACTCAGGAATGCGTATTAGTATCCTGTCAGTTGTATCTTTTTTCATTGCTTTTAGCATATTGAATGTGCAATACGTGCATTATCTGTAATCAAACCATGCACATTATTATTACACTAAATTACATCATACGCACATTTAGCTATTTAAGTATCTCTTCCTGTCATTTACCTGTCTAGTTAATTTAACTGTACATTTACCAGTACAGTTAATTCTACCATGCAAAATAGTCACTTACCTGTTCATTTAACCAGACTGTATATTAAGTAAACTATTATTACCCTCACTTATATCATATGCACAATTAGCTAGTTAAGTATTTCTCTGCCATCGACCTGTATACTATAGTTAACCATACAAATATTCCTTATTTATCTATATCAACTTTTTTCATCATTTCTTTTTCACCTAACACTGTAACAATGTATAGTGTACATATTCAGTCATTCACCCAGACTATGCAATGTCTTTTAATAGCTTTTTGCACTCCAGACTTTTTCATACTGCCGTATCATGTATCGTGTATCTGTCTTTTGTGTATTGTCTGGAATTTTGCACCTGCCCTGTGTTTTTTCGTAGCTGCTTGACGAAGCCAATTGTGCGCCGCCTCATGGGTCTCCCAGCTGCGACACAGCCTGGGATTGAATCTGTAGTGACTTCTCTAGCACTGCGGTGCAGTGCCTTAGACCGCTGCGCCACTCGGGAGTAAAAACATTATTTGAATGAGTACATTTGTTTTTTCCCAAGCGAGTCCATGCCCCAACGAATGTATGCTGTTCTGATTTCAAAACGGGGTGCAACTCAATATTAGGCAGATGTTCCGAATGGTTTGTACACTCAGTGTATATATCTCTGTTCAATACCAGGGAAGTTGTTTCAATATGCCAATTTGTAGGCAAGTTCTCTGCATTTGAGGCTACTAAGCCCATTCAACGTCTATTCCACGTTGATTCAATGTAATTTAATTGAAATGACGTGGAAACAACGTTGATTCAACCAGTGTGTGCCAAGAGAGGAGAACTTGTTTTCTTTTTTGTCAATGTACCTCTTCTATTTTACATCACCTGCTGCTGCTCGAATGGACTTCTTCCCCTCTCTAACTTCTTTGGCTGCTCTCTCAAGAACCTCAAGGGGGCTAGACCCCTGCTTGTTTTATGTTTGTATACACAGGGAATGATGATGTCTGCTCGGAAACAATAAAAATCCTTAGTTCATATGCGTGATGCATTGCAAAAATACTATGCATATTAAAAATAAATTATCATTTGTATGGGGTATGGTGGCCACTGGCTCAACTTACCCCAAGGCAAACATTTAGACTATATTAGCCCACACAGCTCATCTAGGGGTGGCTCAACTAACACTTTGGCTCAACTTACCACACTCTCCCCTAGCCTATATTTACGTTAGCGCAGCCAGGTTTAATACATAACCCACTCTGTATCAGTACTGGATGGGATTGGCAAGGCAACAGGGCCGAGGCTTCTTCCCCTGATGCCACACCAACATCCATCCTGCCTCTCTCATTCACAGTTTGCCTTCACAGGTTCACAGCAACACAACACACATATTGATTTCCACTCAAATTACATAAATAAGGATTAAACAAATATGTTTTATTACAAACTGGATAGGTGCAGTGAAATGTATTGTTTTACAGTGTTAAAATGTGATGTTTCATCACCACAGGAATAGTTAAATAGTTGATATGGCAGTGATATCATCACTCATCTTTAGATAAGGAGCTAAAAGCAACACAAGATAAATGCCATTTTTTACATTACAGTCCTACAACAAATTGAGGTGCTGCCTTAAAATGTTGTGCAGGCACAGCCCTCACTCCATTAGAGGGAGAAAATCGACTCCTTTTCTTGCAGGAGATGCAAAAGACCCTAGCAAAGGCATTGAAGATGCGCTGGAGGAGAGATGGTTTCTTCCTTTTCTCATCTGCAGCCACTGCACCTGAACAGATTACAGAGAACAGGATACATCACATAACCTCATCATTACATTACAATAGTATGTATTTAGGAAAATAGCCTAATTTCGAACACAGATGGATATTTTGACAGAAAACAATATTACGACTCTTACTATCAGAGCCAAGGGGAGCCACTTTGCACTTACGTGAGTTCTTTCCCTCTGTTTCTCCTTTGTTCTTAGAGGACTTCCGTGAATAAAATAAATCAAACCAAACAATGTTAATAAAGCCCGCCTGTTACATTACATGTGGGCTTAATATTCCCCAAGCAAATAAGAGTAAAATAAAGCCCTTCACCTTCTTTTCTTGTTTCCCCTTTTTCTTTCCTGTTTTCTTGCGTCCTGTCTCCATCGCCTCTTCATTCACCTTCTTGGTTTGGTTAAGCAGCAAGTAACAGACAGGAGTCAATGCATCACAATCAAACAGTCCCAATAACTAAATGACCTACTGATTCTTGGTTCAGGTATCTGACTCTCTTCTTACCTGTGAGAAGGCACTCTGTACAGCACTGAGTAGACACTGGTTAGTCTCCTGTGACTGGTCGGCCTTGTGGTGGTCTGTCTCCAAGCCAGCATTGTCTTTAAAGATCTCTGATCTGACACTGTTTTTTTCTGAGCCAGCATCGTCTTCAAAGATCTCTGATCTGACACAGTTTTTTTCTGAGCCAGCATCGTCTTCAAAGATCTCTGATCTGACACTGGTCTTCTCTGAGCCAGTGTCGTCTTCAAAGATCTCTGATATGACACTGGTTTTCTCTGAGCCAGCATCGTCTTCAAAGATCTCTAATCTGACACTGGTCTTCTCTGAGCCAGTGTCATCCTCAGCCGTCTCTGCTGGAACCTCCAGGGCTTCCATGTTGTCTAGGAGCTCCTCAGTGACAGCGCTGTCACTCCCCTCAAGGCTGGGGGAATACGTCCCACTTCCAGATCTCCTGTTCTCCCACTTCCAGAGCTCAGCGTGATCACATATGCTGCATGCGATGGTCTCAGCCATGCATTGAATGGCAATCCCACAACTTTTCTGCATTTGGGCACGGTTTGCCTCTGCCCCTAGTGATAGGCTATCAACAGAAGCCTCCACAATGGCGGCCACTGCGTCATCACCGATGAACAGAATGCTCTCCTGTTGGCTGAATACAACAACAATGCCGGCCATATCCTTCAGAACATTCCGTATGTTATTGAAGAGCATCGACTGGAGCTTGAAAGGGGCCTTCACACTCCCAGCTGGGAGTAATTCCATGAATGTCAGGTGACCCATGATCCCCTGCACGATGTCTCTGAGGGTCTCTGAGTTTATGAAAGTCGCCCTGTGGGCCATGCATGGCTGAATGTCCTCTTTAACCAGGCTCTCTTCCTGCAGGATAGAGGGAGCTTTCTCCAGCAAGTCCTGCCTGGCCTCTCGGCTATATGGAGAAGCAACTTTCACCTCCTCCACCTTTTGGGCAGGGGCTCCCAATGCTGCCTTAGCTGAGGTGGAGGGCCCAGACAATAGGGAGTAGCTGAAGATCCTCTCCAGCTGATGTGAGGGTCGGTCAACCACCGGAGTGGGACTCCCTACACAGCCCTCTTCATTGGTGACTTCAGGGACCTTGGCCTTAGCCCCAGAATCCAATCCTAAGAAAACATGGTTTGAAAACTGTTTTGAAGCAAAAAAGTTATTTGTTTATGCTTAGCACTATGAAGTATATGCATAGACAGCAAATCAGGCCTAAGTCTCCAAAGTTACAACTTGGTATTACAGTCCATAAGTGGGCCATGTAATATGTGAAACAGCTTACAAATGTAGCCTACCTTTCTGGACGATGTCCCTGGGCTTTTCAGGGTTGTCGCAGGTCTCCTGGAGGATGTCTTGCACCCTGGTGCTCAGGACCTGGCAGATGGCCGCTGCTGCCTCCCAGTGGTCCTGGTATAAGGAGGTAGAGGAGTGCATGTCTAGAGATCTCTCCCTCACCAGAGTGCCCCACATCCCACACGACAAGGTGTTGTCGCTATGCAGTGACTCATCACTGGATGAGGTTGCCAAGTTGTCATTCAACCGTAGTGCTTCTTCTGGTTGTGTGTGTGGCAGGCCCAATAAGTTTTCCACCAGATTCTTCATTGCCCGCTCTATGATAAAATCAATCAGGTCCGTGAAGAACTCTTTGGAGAGCCTGGGGTTGGCCGCCATTTCTTTGAGAACAGGCTCCGACCTGCTCTTTCGGCATGCTGGCATCCTGCCTATCTTGGTATCCAGGAGCAACTGGTACACCCGGCAGATGATCTCTTTAGAAAATAAATGGATCTTACTGCGGAAGAGCTTGTTACAAAGCCTACTTGAGGCCAGGATCTGTCCCAGGGGCGTAGCTGCAGGAGTGTACAAACCGGGATCATCGGCACTGATGCTGTCAGCATAGACCAGCCTGACAATGATATCAAAGATGTTATCGGCTGTGACGCCTGCATCTCTGTCTAGGCTCTGGCTTCTTCTGCCACTGCTGTTAATGTCAAGCTCAGACCTGGCTAAAAAGGGACTGGTGGGAGGCTGGGTATCATCCATCTTCCTAGCATGGCTGCTGGCCTGCTGCACCTCCACAGGCCTCTGCGCGACGACAGGGAGGGACTCCTCACTGAAGACTTTATGGGAGTCCATTTCCTTAGCCCTCCCCAGCTCTGCCTCAATAATGGTGGACCGGATTGGGGTGACATGAGGCTGAGCCCTCATGACTTCCAGCTCATAGGCCACATCCCCCACCAAGGTGTGGCTCAGGCACTGTACCAGCAGGGGGTAGCCCTCACTGTTGGGGTCCAGGAGCTCCTCCATCCCCTCATCCTCCTTAATAATTGTGTCGTGGGCTACATAGTAATTTATAAGGATAACCATGACAATGTTACAGGCCACTATCACTTTGTCAACCAACGAGATGCGGGTCTGAGCCCAGTGGAGGGCACCTGTCTGATCAATGAGAATTCCAATGACCACCCTGACCAACTCCAGTTTCTTCTCATTGGAGAGGAACTCACTTTGGCTCTCCATTCCAGATGTGAAGAGGGCATGGTCCATGGCTGTCTCAGTTATGATGTCCTGGAGGGTGTGCAGGGTTGAGGTCCTTTCCTCTGGGGGCGTGGTAGCCGGGTTGTAGTCCATGTTCTGGAACAACAGAGTGCTTTTGATGTTGTCCAAGGTGTCCTCACTTAGAGCTGAGCCAACGCTTGGACGCGCATCAGGGACCTCAACTCTCTCAAAGGTGAGACCCCCCATCTTCATGGTCGCCATTTTCTCCTCTGGGAAGCTATTTACAGCAGCAGAGAAGGAAAGATCCTCGCTTGCTGCATCCTTTATCTCCCAACAATGGTTGACTGCCAACTCCGATGTGTTGGACCTTGATAATCTAGAAATTCCATAGTCACTGTATGACTTTAGAACATGGAGCTTCTCCTTGGATTTCTTAAATTCGGTCCAGAACACCAAGTAATCAGTGACAGCAGTGTAAAGGCCTTGAAGGGACAAAGCCCCAGGGGAGAATGGTCCTGCTTCATCACTCTCCATGAAGAGCTGGACGTTGTGCAGAATCACAGCCACGGTCATAGATGCCCTGTTCTGGAGCTCATCCTCCATGTCTGAGGGGAGAGTCGGGAGATGCCGGCCCAGGAGCCTACACCTAGGCTCCAAGTTCAGCTTCAGCAGCAGGTGAAACTTTTTTTCCATTATCCTAAGAACCTCCCTGACCCGTTCCTCACCTGACACCTGGGAGGAGGGGTGTGGCAACCCTGGGATTCCCCCCCTGAACTTAGGAGTGAAACATACAATATCCCTACTTCCCTGGCCAGGGCTGGTGTTACCAGGGGTAACAGATTCACCAAGGGACACTGATGAGAGAGGTCGTCCATCTTGCCCAATGCAGACGTCATCTATGGACGTATGGTACAAGGCTATAGCCGGAAGAACCACCTCTTTGACTACAACAACCACCCAGTCAATGGACTCCACTGATCGTTCCTGCAGGTCGTCTATGGTCATGTTCTTAGGAAGAGAAACGTAAAGCAACAACATGAGAGACATAATTTCTAAGTAGTTTGATATCAAAATATGTTTTTGGCAAGATGACAGACATTGTACAATTAAAAAATATGTGTACCCTTTTTCTGAGCACTTTCTTAATCAACCTCCACTGACTGGAATACACAAACAATACAATTCCTTGGTTAGTAGATTGACAAAAATACAAGGATTATATTTCTTCTATTGGACAATAAATGGTTCATAGCAAGAGCAGGACTCACGGGTGTAACATCAGGTATTCAGCTACTGGGATTATGTCCTCTCCGGGCAATGGACGTGACATAGCCATGAGAGAGGTGACATCATTCTCCTCTGGGCTCACTTGGTTACACTGGGATAAAGAGGAATAGCCACTTTCCCCACCCTCAGATGTCAGCTGGCGGCCTGATGGCTCTGATGCAGAACAAGGTCATATTCATTCAAATACTTTCAAATCAGGCCATCCCGTAAGAAAGAATGTTGAACTATCTACTGTGTCACCCACCTGTAGTCTTTAGTGTTGTGACGGTTACTGAAGCGGTGTGTTTGATAGGTGGAAGAATGTCTACAGAAAGAGAAAACACCATCTCTGATTAGTGGATCTTCCCAGGATAGAATCTACAAAGTGTAACCATTTGGAAAACTGGAATTCCTGATCAGTATTTACTGAAACTAGTGGTGGCCGACAGAGGTGGTAACACTGAGCAGACTCCAGAAGTCCTCTGCCCTCGGCCCTTGGTTGCCTCATTAGCTGTTCCCTTCAACTCCCTCGCTGCCCTGGCCTTGCAGCTTGGTCTGGGGCCACATGGAGGCTTCATCATGAAGCTCTAAAGTTAACAACAAACGTAAGAAAACCATATCAACATAGATACCAACACTTTCACAAAATACATGATACTATCCCTTAGCCGTGGGCTAATATATACGGGGGGCTTAGGCTTAGTCCCGTATACAGTGCATTTGGAAAGTTTTCAGACCCCTTGACTTTTCAAAATGTTGTTACGCTACAGCCTTATTCTAAAATGGATTAAGTAAACAAATCTCTTCAGCAATCTACACACAATACCCCATAATGACAAAGAGAAAACAGGGTTTCAGAAATTGTAGCAAATGTATTACAAATAAAAAACAGAAATACCTTATATACATATGTATTCAGACCTTTTGCTATGCATGTCACAGCAAAAACCAAGCCATGAGGTTGAAGGAATTGTCCGTAGTGCTCCGAGACAGGATTGTGTCAAGGCACAGATCTGGGGAACAGTACCAAAACATTTCTGCAGCATTGAAGGTCCCCAAGAATACAGTGCCCTTCATCATTCTTAAATGAAATAAGTTTGGAACCATCAAGACTCCTAGAGCTGGCCGCCCGGCCAAACTGAGCAATTGGGGGAGGGCTTTGGTCAGGGAGGTGACTAAGAACCCGATGGTTGCTCTGTGGAGATGGGAGTACCTTCCAGTAGGGCCACCATCTCTACATCACTCCACCAATCAGGCCTTTATGGTAGAGTGGCCAGACGGAAGCCACTCCTCAGTAAAAGGCACATGACAGCCCACTTGGAATTTGCCAAAATGTACCTAAAGACTCTCAGACCATGAGAAACAAGATTCTCTGGTCTGCTGAAACCAAGATTGAACTCTTTGGCCTGAATGCCAAGCGTCATGTCTGGAGGAAACCTGGCACCATCCCTACGGTGAAGCGTGGTGGCAGCATCATGCTGTGGGGATGTTTTTCAGCAGCAGGGACTGGGGGACTAGTCAGGATCGAGGCAAAGATTAAGTAAAGTACAGAGAGATCCTTGATGAAAAGCTGCTCCAGAGCGCTCAAAACCTCAGACTGGGGCGAAGCTGACTGGGGCTGGACCCTAAGCACACACCAAGACAATGCAGGAGTGGCTTCAGTACTAGTCTCTGAATGTCCTTGAGTGGCCCAGCCAGAGCCCGGACATTATCCTGATCGACCTGAAAATAGCTGTGCAGCAACGCTCCCCATCCAACCTGACAGAGATTGACAATATCTGCAGAGAAGAATGAGAGAAACTCCCCAAATACAGGTTTGCCAAGCAAACCCAAGAAGATATAAGGCTGTAGTCGCTACCAAAGGGGCTTCAACAAAGTAATGAGTAAAGGGTCTGAATACGTGTAAATGTGATTTTTATAAATGATAAATTAGCAACAATTTATAAAAACCTGTTTTTGCTTTGTCATTACGGAGTATTGTGTGTAGATTGATGAGAGATAAAACATGTTTTAATCAATTTTATAATAAGGCTGTAAAATAAAAAAAATTGGAAAAAGTCAAGGGGTCTGAATACTTTCCAAAGGCACTGTACATCATAGACATATCCCTGACAGCACTGTCCTACTGTCCTATGAACCAAATAACCAATCTAAATGGATGTGGGATTATCCCATGGAGATTAGAAGAAGCAATAAGGTCAGAGGTTCTTACCTGCAGGGAGTTGTTGGCTGGTGTCAGATGGTGGCCTGATGGCACTGAAGCAGAACAAGGTCATATTCATAAAAATACCAGCTAATCAGGTTATCCCTTAAGAAAGAATGTTGAACTATTTACTGTGTCACTCACCGGTAGTCTTTAGTGTTGTGACTGTTACTGAAGCGGTGTGATTGATAGGTGGAAGAACATCTACAGAAAGAGAAGAAAAGAGCTGTGTTTGTTGGATCCTTCGCAGGATAGAATCTTTGGGCACTGTGGGACTAATCTTCAGCGTGTGTGTTGCTTGTTTATGTCTGGCTGGCCCCATGTAGTCTAGCTCTCCCCTTCGTGTGAGAGATATCATCATGTCCAGCTCGTGGCTTCAGCCAATCAGACTATCCCAATGTGCATCCCCATGTTCATATTTTTCCTGTGTGGGAATTAAGTTCCCTGTGTGTGTTAACTCTTGTACTGCCTTATTCCGTCAACCCATGGGCAGTGGGTCACAAAACAGTAAAATATATAAAGCTGGATTGTTTTCTTTCAAAATGTAACCATTTGGAATTCCTGATCAGTACTCACTGTAAATAGTGGTGGCCGACAGAGGGGGTAGCGCTGAACAGACTCCAGCAGTCCTCTGCCCTCTGACCTCTGTTGCCTCAGCAGTTCCCCTCAACTCCCTCCCTGCCTTTGCCTTGCAGCTTGGTCTGGGGCCACATGGAGGCTTCGGCACGAAGCCCTGAGATTTACAACAACAGTAAGAAAATCATATCACCATAGATACCAACACTTTCACCAAAGACATGATAATACCAAGTGACAAGAGGCTCTAACCATAAAAATTAGAATCAGAACTCACATTTTGTCATGGGTTCTCACTTAGCCCTGGGCTACTATTTTAAACAAAACTGTATGTGGATGGGGCTTAGACTTAGTCCCATACATATCATTAACATATACAGTAATTGTCTTATTATATATAAATAAATATATTATGACGCTTAGGGGCCTGTTGTTGGTTCACCTGTTAGAACAACATAAAGGGTTATCGGTAAAGATGGCATCAGTTGAGCTAATTAGGACAGGTGATTGAAGCCTGATAGGAATTTGAAGACGCCATGTAGAGCAACAGGGGCATATTCATTATGCCGATTCTGTTGCAAAACGTTTCTTAAACGGAAGCAAACGGAACGAAACAGGGAGGAACCTACCTGAATTTATTCAATAGAAACTCTTTTTGTTGCAAAACACAACTGTTTGGACCAATGATTACACGCCAGTTTTCTACTGTTTCATTTATACAGTTTATATTGTTTCATTTGGATTTTATTTACCTACTACTTTATCATTTTTGTACCTTTAGGATTTTACCTTTCGCTATTCATATCACTTGGAACCTGTTTAACCTCATCTGGATTACAATGCTTTTTTTGACCACTTACCAACCTGGAATCTGTGTGACAAACAATAATAAATATAATTGAACAGCAGCAGTTAGGCCTTCTCTCAAGTCTCTCAACGAAAACGCGTATGCAACCAACATGTATTTTGATGTCAAGCTAGGCAGATAACAATTGGAATGACCATCATGCTCCTTTTCCAAATCCACATCCTGTTGTCTCTGCTTAGAAGATCATGGAACCGAGTCATGCCCAGAGATGCACATTGAAAGTAAAGACTACAAGAAAGGAGATGGAGAAGATACAGAGACAAAATAAACATCAGTGAATGAGACACCACCTGGTCATTCTGGGGCCGGTGACAGTACTGACAGTCACACACACTATACCATTCCAGTCTAGGTGAAGGCATCACACTCAAACATGGTTGTCCACAAACATGCTTTTCTTCAAGTAGTAAGCTCTGCAAGTTCATGTACAGAACCTTTACAGAAACTGAATGAGCCAGATGTGTTTGGTAATGACGGAACGGTTGTTGATCTTAACGAGTCCCTCATGCAGCAATGCAATCACAACTCTCCTGAGAAGGAAAGAAAGGTCCCTAGTAAACAGGGTTCATGACTTGAATAACAACAACTGTACCTCCTGCGTAGACTGAGACAACTGAATGTAAACACCCGGATGCTCTCCAACTACTACACCTGCCATACAGAGAGTGTGCTGACTTTCTGTTTCCTGGCCTGGTGTGGGGGGCTGTCAGTGGCTAATAAGAGTATCCTCAGGCGGACTGTGAACCTTGGGTCCAGCCACTGTGGGCTGCAGTGCAGGGGGCTTCAGGACCGCTATGATAATCGGGCAAGTTTCATTCCGGCAGTCATCAGACTGCTGAACAGTGGGACAGATGAAGGCCCAACACACGGTTGGACTGTAGGCCACATAGACTTTGAATATGCCTGACTTGTGTACTAACTTTACCGTTGTCCTTACTGCATGTATTATAGTATGTTGTGTTTGTGTATTTTTATGCCGACTTCACAAAATGAATTTCCATGTAAATGGACAATGAAGTATATCATATCATATCGTAGTGGAGACAAAGTGCAGCATCAAAGCTGTATTGACCTCCATTACTGAGGCAGAAGAAACCAATGTCATATCTTGGGAGTACAAAGGTGCCTAGGAAAAGGTGCAGTCACAGCCTCTACCTGTAAATTCAATATTTGCTGCATACAGTGACAGTGTGTGTGAAATCAGAGAACCATCAGCGGTCAAGCTGCAGAGACAAGGTAACCTTGAAGTGATCAATCCTACAGATTAAGGTTTTACAGAAGAGGTCTTTCTTGAAATGTAAAGGTTGGAGCAGTGGTTCAGTCTCCCTCAAAGGGGTCGAGGAGAAATGTCTGAACCCTCCAGTCAAACTCACCTCACTCAACACTGAAATCAACAAGAACCTACCTCTACAGAACCAACCTCTACAGAAGCCACCTCTACAGAACCAACCTCTACAGAAGCCACCTCTACAGAACCAACCTCTACAGAAGCCACCTCTACTGTAAGGAATTGAAAGAAAGACTTAACACAGTTCAACTCAAGAAACCAGGGCCCGGTTTCCCAAAAGTATCTTAAGACTAAGTTCATATTAGAACCATAGGATCCTTTTGGGAAACTGGGCCCAGGACAACCAGGAAACCGAACCACACACACTGACAGTGGAGCCAGTGGCACCTCTACAGAAAGAAAACAATGTGACTGTCAGAAAGGACACCACAACGTACAAAACAAATCCTTAACTAAAACAAGGGACTTCTCAGAATAAGATGGACATGCCAGAAGATGTGAGTTAACCCATCCTGTTTCCAAATAACACTACTAGACTTACTACAACTTTGAATTACTTGACTGAAAAAAAAAAACCCTGTTAAGACTGACGAACAACCACGACTTACTGACCTGACAAACCGGTTCCAGTCTTAACCATTCTTACCCTTTCAGCTCAAGAACACACATATACTTGCACCACAGTGGCACCTTAATTGGGGAGGACTGGCTCATAGTAATGCCTGGAACGGAATGAATGGAATGGTATCAAACACATCAAACACATGATTTGATACCATTCCATTAACTGCATTCCAGCCATCACTATGAGCCATCCTCGCCTCAGCAGCCTCCTGTGACTTTCACCCGTTTACATGAAGATCGTTCCATACACATGCACATGAATTACCATTTGCACAGGTACATGAAGATTGACACATGGACTCAAGTTTTGTATCTTATGTTTATGACGCCATTTTTCTTTTTGGCTCTATTGAACTTACGTTGTTTATTGTTTCACCTCATGCAGAATAATAATGGGGCTGGTATGTAAGAGCCATTTTGTGTATAGAAAATTAAATGTATTGGAAATGTATGGGAATTGTTTGGTTGATTGATGATTGGATAGAAATATATATATTTAATATAGAAATACTTATTGTGTATAGAATTGTATGGAAACTGTCTTATTATGGTAAATACTGGTAACTGCCAAAATAAAGGAAACACCAACATAAAGTGTTTTTATAGGGCATTTGGCCATCACCAGCCAGAACAGCTTCAATGCGCCTTGGCATAGATTCTACAAGTGTCTGGAACTCTGTTGGAGGGATGCGACATCTGATTGGAGGGATGTGACACATAATTTGTGGAAATAGGTTTTGTTGATGAAGGCGGGAAACGCTCTCTCAGGCACCGCTCCAGAATCTCCCATAAGTGTTAAACTGGGTTGAGATATGGTGACATTTGTTTTTGCACATTTTTTGTCCATTAAAATAACATCAAATTGATCAGAAATACAGTGTAGGCATTGTTAATGTTGTAAATTACTATTGTAGCTGGAAATGGCTGATCTTTTATGGAATATCGACATAGGCATACAGAGGCCCATTATCAGCAACCATCTTTTGCAATTATGTTAGCACAGACTTTTCTTCTGAAACTTGTCAGTCTATTCTTGTTCTGAGAAATGAAGGCTATTCCATGGGAGAAATTAGCAAGAAACTGAAGATCTCGTATAACGCTGCGTACTACTCCCTTCACAGAACATAAACAACTGTCTCTAACCAGAATAGAAAGAGGAGTGGGAGGCCCCGGTGCACATCTGAGCAAGAGGACAAGTACATTAGAGTGTCTAGTTTGAGAAACAGATGCCTCACAAGTCCTCAACTGGCTTTTTCTTTGCAACTCTGCCTAGAAGGCCAGCATCCCGTTGAGACTGGTGTTTTGCAGGTACTATTTAATGAAGCTGCCAGTTGAGGACTTGTGAGGCGTCTGTTTCTCATTCTAGACACTCTAATGTACTTGTCCTCTTGCTCAGTTGTGCAACGGGACCTCCCACTCCTCTTTCTATTCTGGCCAAACTGAGCCATCGGGCGAGCAGGGCCTTGGTCAGGGAGGTGACCAAGAACCCAATTGTCACTCTGACAGAGCTCCAGAGTTCCTCTGTGGAGATGGGAGAACGTTCCAGAAGGGCAACCATCTCTGTAGCACTCCACCAATCAGGTGGAAGCCACTCTTCAGTAAAAGGCAATGACCCTAAGGAGTCTCTGAATGTCCTTGAGTAGCCCAGCCAGAGCCCGGACTAGAACCAGATCGAACATCTCTGGAGAGACCTGAAAATAGCTGTGTAGTGACGCTCCCCATCCAACCCGACAGAGCTTGAGAGGATCTGCAGAGAAGAATAGGAGAAACTCCCCAAATACAGGTGTGCCAAGCTTGTAGTCATACCCAAGAAGATTTGAGGCTGTAACCGCTGCCAAAGGTGCTTCAACAATTTGTTGCTAAAATGTCTAAAAACCTGTTTTTGCCTTGTCATTATGCCTTGTCATTTTTTCTTATAACCGCCACTACACATAATCAATCCATATGAAATTACATGAGTGCTTATATCATCGTCATTGTCCAACAACAGGCCAAAATACATTACTGCACGTTAAGCAACTTTTTACAGTTAATAAATAAGTTAGTGAGACTTAGGCCTACTTTGAGCTGTAATTTCTTAGATTTTGAGTTTTCCTCCATTTCTGCAGCAGTTTATCCAATCAAGACCTGTAAAACAAACCCAGAGAAATTATATAGAGGAATCAACAAAACACAAAGCAGGGGTGGCATTGGGGGCACATTTTGTTTTACTTACACACAAGTCCATCATCCTTGGTCCTTTACAAAGCACAGACAAAGTAATACGAAATGTAACTAAACTAAACCTGGCATTACATGAAGGTTTCTTCATAGAATGAGGAATTAAAATACAAATGAATAAGATCTCTATGGGTTACTTACATTATGAGGTATGTCTGACATCATACGTCATAATGTACAACTCCGCATCAAGACCACGCCCCTTATCTACCCACCCACCAAGGAAATTAATGCCTTTTTAATCACATATTACATCTATTAACCATATTATTATCAATAGAAATAGCTCTATATTTTCACATCTCTAAGAAATAAATGGAAGTTTGTCTAAAACTAAAACTTTGTAAAATAATTTAAAGTGACGCGTAAACAATTTCAGATCTCTACAAATCGATCAGATTCCGGTCAGCACAATTAAGAGCAGCGTTGATGATGAGGTTATTTTTTATGCCCAGCCACAGCGCTGCTCTCCATAGTGCTGACACGTGCTTGGTCGGCCAGGCCAGCCTACAGTGTTTTGTAAGAATCGTGAATGACCCCACAAGAAAAGTTCCCGCACTGGAAAATATTATTTGAATTTGAGCTCAGACAATGAGATTTTCCGCTCGGCCTAGCTTTATTACCAGTACGCCTATTTCTTCAGTCTAATCCAAAGTAAATTCGAAATATTCATAGTAGGACTACCTTTTTTTATTTTTATTTAACCTTTATTTTATTCGGGAGTCATACTGAGACCAAGGTGTATTTTACGGATGAGCCATGAATTACAGAACCGAATGAAATACATACATCAAAATACAAATATGCTACGAAATGAAGGCAGAAAGAAAACACCATCATAAAAAAAGCTAACACATTGGGAAGGTGCCGAGTGGGAAGGTACTTAATAATCCGTTTTCTGATCAAATTTAAGAACAGTTTGAAGATTGTTCAAGATAATATTATGGTGGAAAATTATAGGGGTTGTTCAAATTGAAACTGTGGGGAAGCCCTATTAGTTCTTCAAATAACCCATTTTAATGGATCCTGGAAGAACACTCCCCTATTATTATTATTAATAATATTTTAGGTGTCAGTGTTTATTATGATATTAGTAGCAAAGCAGAATAAAAAAATCTAAATATGAGGTAAAATCCCAGCAGTGACCCAAGTCCAATGGGTATATCCTCTGGCATCATGTTGATGTTAATGTGTGGATGTTCTCTGTATCCAGCCAGAATGATTTTGCAGTGCATGTTGATCGAACAGGTTTCCTGTTATATTCATCAGAGGTGTAGGGAGGGTGAAGTCTGTGAATCCATAATGTTTTAATTATACAGATGTTTAACAAAACATGCACATGACAGTATTCATACCTTGTTTTTTGTGGTAACTGTTTTGATAATGGTTTTCATACACATACCTTGTCCATAATATAGAGGCCTATGGGATTCTTATTGAAGAAGTAAGGAAGGAGGATGGTACATGTGATCTGCATAACATAACAATACCAATTGACATAACTTTGTATGCTTCCTCGTCTGTATACCTGCAGACACAGACACAAAAGTTCAGTCATCTGCACCCAATACAGCTGGCCTTCAACATGTTCATATAGCATACATATTATATCTCTTTATTGATTGATTTTCCTAGAATTGTGTCCATTTTCTGTTATAGAAAGATTTGCGCAAATATAAAAAGATACATGTTATCATCATAAAACAATATAAATTTAGATCATTCAAGGGACAAACCTTACCTTAAATTGAGGAGAGCTTAAAAATTGTGCCTGCACTTGCTTTCCTTTCAAATTGAAATTGAAATGTTTCAAATCAAGTCAAATCAAATGTTATTTGTCACATGCGCCGAATACAACAGGTGTAGACCTTACCGTGAAATGCTTACCTACAAGCCCTTAACCAACAATGCTGTCACCAACTAAGGAAGTTCATCAATGAACCCTACCTCCTATGCGGTTCTTGTAAGATCCTTTTGTGAGCAATTTTCAGTGCCAAGAACTCTAAGGGTCTTTGAAGGACTTAGAAGAACCCTTGATGAACCCCTACTTTTTACAGTGTAGAGACCGAAGGAATTTCCAGTTAGCCATCCCTGAAATCGGGTGTGATAACTCCGGTGGCGATTTTTGCGTTTACATTTTTTTAAATTTATGCATGCCAGCAAATCCACAACACAACACTAAACAATACAGTTGAAGTCGGAAGTTTACATACACCTTAGCCAAATACATTGAGACTCAGTTTTTCACAATTCCTGACATTTAATCCTAGTAAAAATTCTCTGTCAGTTAGGATCACCACTTTATTTTAAGAACGTGAAATGTCAGAATAATAGTAGAGAGAATTATTTATTTCAGCTTTTCCTTATTTCTTCACATTCCCAGTGGGTCAGAAGTTTACATACTCTTAATTAGTATTTGGTAGCATTAGCTTTAAAATGTTTAACTTGGGTCAAACGTTTCGGTTAGCCTTCCACAAGCTTCCCAAAATAAGTTGGGTGAATTTTGGCCCATTCCTCCTGACAGAACTGGTGTAACTGAGTCAGGTTTGTAAGTCTTCTTGCTTGCACACGCTTTTTCAGTTCTGCCCACAAATTTTCTATAGGATTGAGGTCAGGGCTTTGTGATGGCCACTCCAATACCTTGACTTTGTTGTCTTTAAGTCATTTTGCCACAACTCTGGAAATATGCTTGGGGTCATTGTCCATTTGGAAGACCCATTTGCGACCAAGCTTTAACTTCCTGACTAATGTCTTGAGATGTTGCTTCAATATACAGTCGTATGAAAAAGTTTGGGCACCCCTCTGAGGCTGCATAATAATTTACTCTGTCATCACAGAAAATGATCACAGTGGCATGCCATTCATTTTCTAATAAAAGCTGAGTACTGGGGTATTGTCCAGACAAAGATTTTTAGTGTAGCAATATTAAGTTGTATTAAATTAAATCAGATGTGAAAAATAGGCTATGCAAAAATGTGGGCACCCTTGTCATTCTGTTGATTTGAATACCTGTAACTACTTAGCACTGATTAATTGGAAAACACAATTGGTTTGGTGAGCTCATTAAGCCTTGAACTTCATAGACAAGTTCATCCAATCATGAGAAAAGGTTTTTAAGGTGGCCAATTGCAAGTTGTTGTTCTCTTTGACTCTCATCTGAAGAGTGGCAACATGGGGGCCTCAAAACAACTCTCAAATGACCTGAAAACAAAGATTGTTCAACATTATGGTTTAGGGGAAGGCTACAAAAAGCCATCGCAGAGATGTAAGCTGTCAGTGTCCACTGTGAGGAACATAGTGAGGAAATGGAAGACCACAGGCACAGTTCTTGTTAAGGCCAGAAGTGGCAGGCCAAGTAAAATATCGGAGAGGCAAAGGCGAAGGATGGTGAGAACTGTCAAAAACCTCCAAAGACCTACAACATCATCTTGCTGCAGATGGTGACACTGTGCATCGTTCAACAATTCAGCGCACTTTGCACAAGGAGAAGCTGTACGGGAGAGTGATGCGGAAGAAGCCTTTTCTGCACACACGCCACAAACAGAGTCGCTTGAGGTATGCAAACGCACATTTGGACAAGCCAGCTTCATTTTGGAATAAGGTTCTGTGGACTGATGAAACAAAGATTGAGTTATTTGGTCATAACAAGGGGTGTTATGCATGGGCGGCAAAATAACACAGCGTTCCAAGAAAAACACTTGCTACCCACAGTAAAATTTGGTGGGGGTTCCATCATGCTGTGAGGCTGTGTGGCCAGTGCCGGTACTGGGAATCTTGTTAAAGTTGAGGGTTGCATGGATTCCACTCAATATCAGCAGATTCTTGGGAATAATGTTGAAGAATCAGTCACAAAGTTGAAGTTACGCCGGGGCTGGATATTTCAACAAGACAACGACCCAAAACACTGCTCAAAATCTACCCGGGCATTTATGCAGAGGAACAAGTACAATGTTCTGGAATGGCCATCCCAGTCCCCAGACCTGAATATCATTGAGAATCTGTGGGATGATTTGAAGCGTGCTGTCCATGCTCGGCAACCATCAAACCTAACTGAACTGGAGATGTTTTGTAAGGAGGAATGGTCCAAAATACCTTCATCCAGAATCCAGACACTCATTAGAGGCTATAGGAAGCGTCTAGAGGCTGTTATTTTAGCAAAAGGAGGCTCTACTAAATATTGATGTGATTTTTCTGTTGGGGTGCCCAAATTTATGCACCTGTCTAATTTTGTTTTGATGCATTTTGCACATTTTCTGTTAATCCAATAAACCTCATTTCACTACTGAAATATTACTTTGTCCATCAGTTATTTGATAGATCAAAATGAAATTGCTGATCCAAACACCCAATTATTTATAAATGTAAATCATAGAAATTGTCAGGGGTGCCCAAACTTTTTCATACGACTGTATCCACATAATTTTCGTTCCTCATGATGCCATCTATTTTGTGAAGTGCACCAGTCCCTCCTGCAGCAAAGCACCCCCACAACATGATGCTGCCACCCCCGTGCTTCACGTTTGGGATGGTGTTCTTCAGCTTGCAAGCCTCCCCCTTTTGTTCTCCAAACATAACGATGGTCATTATGGCCAAACAGTTCTATTTTTGTTTCATCAGACCAGAGGACATTTCTCCAAAAAGTTTAAGGGTCTCTTTTCCAAGCTTAAAAGGATAAACATTCACATGGAACACCATGGGCCAGAAAAGGTTGAATGCATTGGCAAAAATTTGACAAACTGACTAGTTGGAAAGGTGGCATCCTATGACGGTGACACATAGAAAGTCACTGAGCTCTTCAATAAGGCCATTCTACTGTCAATGTTTGTTTATGGGGATTGCAAGGCTGTGTGCTTCAGCCTTGAAATCAGCATGGACATTTCAGCATGGACATTTCCCTCCATAAGCAAGGGATTTTACTCTGCAATGTCCATTCAGGCCCAACTGTCCTGTGCACGTTCCCTGTCTTAACCTGTTAGCCACACGTTTATGTTGATCATGTTCCTTTTTTTGATACTTAAGATTATTACTGCATCAAATAATTCAGGCTCTACTCTAGCAACGTCATACAGTAAATAGCCACTAGGTGGTGGTAGAATAAAATAAATCATAGGCTCTGCAGTAAAAGATGAGTCTCTACCAGTGAGACTTATCTGTTTCACTCATGGGTGCTGTATGTAGCTTAGCTCATATTTTACAATGAAAACTCTCTGTTCCAGCTCTGTTCCCCATGCTGACTTAGGAGCAAACAATATGGAGTATGTATCCTTCCTGTATCAGATTTGTCATTTCTTTACACAGCACTTAGAAAATAAAGAATGTGCACATGACTGAGGCATAATCTATCACATATTTATTGTAATCATACGATGGGTGTATTGTGTGATGGTGTTGCTATCGGTCACTAACCTCAGTATTGCCATCAGTACGTTATTGACGACTCAGGAGAAGTATGAGGTGATGCGTATGTGTGTGTGTGTGGGTGTGTGTGTGTGTGTGTGTGTGTGTGTGGTGTGTGTCATACATATGGCAGCTAAACAAAAAACATTTCACAGTAAGGTCTACACCTGTTGTATTCGGCGCATGTGACAAATAACATTTGATTTGACTTGATCTGATTTGTAACATTTGGATTTGAATTTGAAAGAAAAGCAGGTGCAGGCACTTAACTGAGAAATGTTAAGCTCTCCTCAATTTAAGGTAAGGTTTGTCCCTTGAATGACATAGATGTATATATGTATATTTTATTATCATAAAACAATTGTATATTGTTTTATGATAATAACATGTATCTTTTTATATTTGTGCAAATCTTTCTAAAACAGAAAATGGACACAATTCTAGGAAAATCAATCAATAAAGAGATATAATATGTATGCTATATGAACATGTTGAAGGCCAGCTGTATTGGGTGAAGATGACTGAACTTTTGTGTCTGTGTCTGCAGGTATACAGACGAGGAAGCATACAAAGTTATGTCAATTGGTATTGTTATGTTATGCAGATCACATGTACCATCCTCCTTCCTTACTTCTTCAATAAGAATCCCATAGGCCTCTATATTATGGACAAGGTATGTGTATGAAAACCATTATCAAAACAGTTACCACAAAAAACAAGGTATGAATACTGTCATGTGCATGTTTTGTTAAACATCTGTATAATTAAAACATTATGGATTCACAGACTTCACCCTCCCTACACCTCTGATGAATATAACAGGAAACCTGTTCGATCAACATGCACTGCAAAATCATTCTGGCTGGATACAGAGAACATCCACACATTAACATCAACATGATGCCAGAGGATATACCCATTGGACTTGGGTCACTGCTGGGATTTTACCTCATATTTAAAAATTCTATTCTGCTTTGCTACTAATATCATAATAAACCCTGACAACTAAAATGTTGTGTTATTGTTGTTATTGTTATGCATATTATTAATAATAATAATAGGGGAGGGTTCTTCGAGGATCCATTAAAAGGGGTTATTTGAAGAACTTATAGGGGTTCCCCCACAGTTTCAATTTGAACAACCGCTAAAGGATACTCCAGGAACCTTTCTGTTTAGAGTGTTCTGAGTTCGGTAAATCAGCTTTTCGTGTTTTTTCCACCATAATAAAATGTTATCAGAAAACGGTTTATTAAGTACCTTCCCACTGGGCACACACTGGTTGAATCAACGTCGTTTCCACGTACTTTCAATGTGTTTGCTTTTTTATGACGGTGTTTTCTTTCTGCGTTCATTTCGTAGCATATTTGTATTTTGATGTATGTATTTCAGTCGTTTCTGTAATTCATGGCTCATCTGTAAAATACACATTTGGATCAGACTCCGTTTGAAGATTCCACAGGTAAGCCATCTATTATAACTACTTGCGACGCAAAAATTAGAAATAGGCGTACTGGTAATAAAGCTAGGCCGAGCGGAAAATCTCTTCGGCTGAGCTCAAATTCAAATAATATTTTCCAGTGCGGGAACTTTTCTTGTGGGGTCATTCACGATTCTTACAAAACACTGTAGGCTGGCCTGGCCGACCAAGCACGTGTCAGCACTATGGAGAGCAGCGCTGTGGCTGGGCATAAAAAATAACCTCATCATCAACGCTGCTCTCAATTGTGCTGACCGGAATCTGATCGATTTGTAGAGATCTGAAATTGTTTATGCGTCACTTAAAATTATTTTACAAAGTTTTAGACATGGAACATAACTTCCATTTATGTCTTAGAGATGTGAAAATATAGAGCTATTTCTATTGATAATAATATGGTTAATAGATTTTATATATGATTAAAAAGGCATTCATTTCCTTGGTGGGTGGGTAGATGAGGGGCGTGGTCTTGATGCGGAGTGAATCACAGGGTGCTTACAGAACAGAAGTAATTCATTTTCAGGAAACTATCCCTTTAACTGTAGGATAAATGCAATGAGAACACTGTGCTTACTGTTTGTGTGTGTGTGTCTGTGTTTGTGTCTGTGTGTTTCTGTGTGTGTGCCTGTGTGTATAGGTGACCAAAGAGCGTACGGCCCAGTATTTCCTGCATGTGGATGATGAGTCCAAGCAGTGGTTCCACAACAGAGTCAGACAGATCCTCATGCCCTCAGGATCCACCACCTTTACCAAGGTAAACAACAACTATTTTACAAAACACCACTGTTCAAATCTTAAATGTGGTTGTGTCAAACAGAGCAGTTTCAGTGTTCTTCCTACAAATGTGTCTCTAACTTTTAAACGGTTGCATGGATCTATCAGTTATTGTGATTCCATACCTGAAAGACACTACTTTCAGGAACATGCACGCACGCGTCTTCTGTTTCCCTCTAGGCCTCACAAGCCGCGCAGGACACGTTAGAAGGGACTGTGACAAAATTGCATTTGAAAGCAACGCAGATCTTATTTTCTACACACACACCCACACACACACATGCACACACACACTTATTACCAGATGATCCCAATACCTTTCTGATGCATTTCAGTCACTACAAACCAGTATCACACAGTATCTTTTTGTGTTATTTTGTGGTTTTATTGAGGTAAGGCAGTAACGCCAAATAATTTTTACACATTTGTTTCTGATACCCCCAGAAAATCAAATAGCATGAATGTCCATGTTAATACTATCTTAAAAGAATGATATGTGGTAAGGTAGTAGATATAAAGAAAACTGTTGTTTTGAATAATGGGCCATTACTTTTTTTTTACCCAAATGGTCCCCAGAGGAAGAAAGCCATGACTTGCCAGTCCATACTGCCTATGATCTGGCAGACTCACTAAAAACAAAATGCTTCATTTGTAAATTATGTGTTGGAGTGTGCCCCTGGCTATCCGTCAATAATAAAAATTCTGAAAGGATTTATACTTTTACTTTTGGTACATTTTAGCATTTCCATTTACTTTTGATACACAAGTAGTATTTTACTGTGTGACTTTTATTTGAGTCCTTTTCTATCTATCTATCTATTATGGTATCTTTTAAGTATGACAATTGAGTACTTTTTCCACAACTGATATTAAGAAACTTTATGTTGGTGTTTCTATCATTTTGGCAGTTACCTGTAGCAGCAGGCTACACAGAGAGTGGAACAGCTGGATAGGGGAAACGGCTCGAGTCGCACAAAATGTGGTGCATGCAATGGTGTCAGACATGCAATGAATGGCAATCTTGCGACTGTAGCGTGCTTCGTGCAGTTGAGCAAGGTTTTACAGCAGAGGCCTCCACAATGGCGGCAACTGCGTCATCACCCTTGAACTTAATGCTCTCCTGTTGGCTGAATACAATGGCAAAACCAGCCATATCCCTCATAACATGCTGTATGTTGATGAAGAGCATCGATTGGAGCTTGAAAGGGGTGATTGCCTTCACCCTCCCAGCTGGGAGTGATTCCATGAATGTCAGGTGACCGATGACCCCCTGGACGATGTCTCTGAGGGTCTCTAAGTTGATAACTGTTACCCTGTGGGTGCTGCGTGGCTGGATGTTTTCCTAAGCCAGGATCTCTCCCTGTAGAATGGAGGGAGCCTTCTCCAGCAGGTCCTGCCTGGCCTCTGGGCCATATGTAGAAGCAAGTCTCACCACCTCCTCCTTTTCGGCAGGGGCTCCCAATGCTTCTTTGGCTGAGGTGGAGGGCCCAGCCAGTAGTGAGTGGCTGAAGATCCTCTCCAGTTGAGTGGGACTCTCTACATGGCCCTCCTCATTGGTGACCCCAGGGAGCTGTCCCTCACCAGAGCGCCCCCACAACAGAAACTGTCCTGCTGCACCTCCACAGCCCTTGGGGATGCCCGCCAGGGGATGCTCGCCCAGGGGCCTAAACCTAGGCTCCATGTTCAGCCTCAGCAGCAGGTGGAATTTGTCAGAGATAATCCTAAGAAACCCTATGACCCATTTCTTACCTGACACCTGGCAACAGGGAGGTGTCTATCTTGCCCAGGGCTGATATCATCTCTGGTACAAGGCTATGGCCGGGAGAACCCCTTCATTGACTACACTGATCACCCAGTCAATCACCTCCACTGACCGTTCCTGTAGGTTCTTCTAAGGAGTTGGATGTCAAAATATGTTTTTGGCAAGATGACAATATATGTAACCTTTTTTCTGAGCACTTTCTTAATCAACCTCCGATGACTGGAATACACAAACAATACAATTCCTTGGTTAATAGATTGACAAATACACAATGATTCTATTTTTTCTATTGGACAATAACTGGTTCATAACAAGAACAGGACTCACAGGTGTGACATCAGGTTTTCAGCTTCCCATAACACGTCCTCTATGTCCTCTAAGAGCAATGCAGGTGACACAGCCATGTGACATCATTCTCCTCTGGGCTCACTGGGAAAAGCCCCTTCCCCCACCTTCAAGTGTCAGCTGGCGGCCTTGTGGCTCTGAAGCAGAACAAGGTAATAACCATTAACAATGTCTGATACCACCAGGGGGAAAGAGAGCGAGAGAGAGTGGGGGAGAACAGAGTGGATGCGTGTGGCCGAGAGGAAGGACGCAACAGGTAGTGTATGTAAAGGGAATCGGGATCGTTTCTGTTTCAAAGCGAATGTTGGCTTTCTTCCTCAGGAGTCTTCCCATTGTCTAATCTCTCATTCTAGACCTGTCCAGCAGCCTTGTGGATAAACAAGGATCTTGCATGGGGATATCAGTAGAAGTCTCTCGCCTCTCCTTGCCTTCGTTGTGTTGGTATGCAGACAGTCTGTGTGGTTTGTCCTTGCATAGGGGACTGGGAGGTGATTAGGTTTCTAAATGTCATGCCCGGTCTGCTTTGCTACCCCCGAGAGTCGTTTGTTCTAATGGCTTCCTCTGAATGGATTGGGCAGCCAACAGCCATGAGGCTCTTTGCAAAGCAATGCAGGAAGTAGTCTGAGGCAGTCACACTATGCAGTTACACTCTGGTCCAGTATCACTCATGTGTTATGAACTCATTAATAAACCCATTTAGACTAATTAAAAAACGAAACGTTAGGCGTCTTTGGGTGGAATTACTGGTCATGCTAATGATTGTGTGAAGAGTGAGAGGAATTTCAGAACAACACTGACGTGTTGTGCATCACTATGGAACAGTCTGTGGTTGTACAGTGCAATATATTCCCATGTATTGTCTTTAGCAGTTTCAGCTGTTTTTCTTACCCCTGGATCCAAGGCAGTTCTCCCACTCCCAATGTTTATATAGTATAAAGGTGATCATAAAATGTATCTATAAAGGAGAAAGAAAACTACTTTAAAACACTTGAGAAAAGAAGCTCCTGATTTCTGTATTGATGGGATTAGCCAACATGGGGTTGTATGACGAGGTGGGAAGCAGGTCAAAGGTTGAAAAGGCTGTCTTTCATGGGGCCGCAACACTTGTATTTCATAGATAGCTGCACTTTTATTACCTTAGCCACACACACACACGCACACGCACACGCACACGCACACGCACACGCACACACACACACACACACACACACACACACACACACACACACACACACACACACACACACACACACACACACACACACACACACACACACACACACACACACACACACACATACACACACACAGAGCGAGATAGAGAGAGAGAGAGAGAGAGAGAGAGAGAGGGGCAGAGAAAGAAAGAGGGGTGTGAGAAAGAAAAAGGGGAGCGAGATAGAGAGACAATAACAGAGAGGAATATTTTTACTTTTCCTTGATAAATTATGATTATCAATGTGATGACAGTGAATATTTGTATCAGATTATCCATAAGAAAACATAGTTGTTATTGACCTGAAGCCAGTCACCAGTTCTCCCTCCCTCCCTCTCCCTTCCACACACCCACTGACAATCTGAGCCAAACCCTTTATGGGCCATCATCTTGTAATCCTGCCCCTTTTACTGCCCTCACTGCAAGCTGCTGTCAAGGATAAGGCAATTAGCTTATCATAAAGACATGCTTTATAGAATCTGCAAGCAACAAGGGTATTTCAGTGCTTTACCATCCCCTTTCAATGAAGTGAAATGTGAGCTATGGTTGACCTGTCCTCTGATAAAGAAATGTAAGTAGGCCATGGTATGAAAATAGACTGCTGCTGTTATGAGCCAGGATCAGACAAGCCTCATTCATTGGGCTTTTTATGGTGTAGTTGACAGTAGCAATACCAATACTGGGCTGTCGTTGCATCTTGAATTTCCTCTCTCCTCTCTCTGATCTAATTGAGTAATGTGACTTTGAGTAGTGTGACTGTGAGCAGTGAGACTGTGAGTAGTGTGACTGTGAGTGGTGTGACTGTGAGTAATGGTACTGTGAGCAGTGTGACTGTGAGCAGTGTGACTGTGAGTAATGGTACTGTGAGCAGTGTGACTGTTAGTAGTGTGACTGTGAGTGGTGTGACTGTGAGTAATGTGACTGTGAGCAGTGTAACTGTGAGTAGTGTGACTGTGAGTAGTGTGGCTGTGAGTAATGTGACTGTGAGCAGTGTGACTGTGAGTAGTGTGACTGTGAGCAGTGTGACTGTGAGTAGTGTGACTGTGAGTAGTGTGACTGTGTGTAGTGTGACTGTGAGTAGTGTGACTGTGAGCAGTGTGACTGTGAGCAGTGTGACTGTGAGTAGTGTGACTGTGAGTAGTGTGACTGTGTGTAGTGTGACTGTGAGTAGTGAGAGAGTAATGAGAGAGCTCAGCACTTGGCTCATTCTCTCCCCAGCCTTATCTCAGGTCATATCCAGGCAGTGGAGGTATATGATGTTGAGCAACGGGGTCATAAAACCATGCAACTCTTTATGAGTGGGACTGACTGTGAAACTGTGGCTCCGCTCGATGTCCTCTACCTCCCAGGCTGCAGGGCCTACACTGCACTGCTCTGAAGTGGAGGCAGAGGCACTGAAGCAGTCCGCCAGCCAAGCCATCAATGCTGTTCACCCTCAGCCCATTTGGCTGCCCTTTCTTTCCTGGTTAAAGTTTCCAAGATTGAAGATTTATGTCTCCATGTCTCAATCTACGAGCCAATTCTGCATGACTAGTCCTGAGTCATCGCTAATGGGCCCCCCAATTACACCCTCTCTGTCCTCCAGATAGCAGCCAGTGTAGCATGACCTAGCTCAATGACTCCATCCCTCTCCATGGAAATTATAGAGATATTTTATCATTATACAGCACATGTTTAGCAAGGTTTTGTGAATGTATTTTCTTGAGCTAGGGGGGTTGAAATTCCCAAGTGGCGCAGTGGTATAAGACACTGCATCTCAGTGCTAGATGCGTCACTACAGACAACCTGGTTCGAATCCAGACTGTATCACAACCCGCCATGATTGGGAGTCCCATAGGGTGGCACACAATTGGCCCAGGGTTGTCCGAGTTTGGCCAGTGTAGGCCGTCAATGTAAATAAGAATTTGTTCTTAACTGACTTGCCTAGTTAAATAAAGTTAAATTATGGTGCACAGTGACACAAAGCCCCCCCCCCATCCCAAAATCCCTGTTTCCCAT
Source organism: Thymallus thymallus (assembly GCA_023634145.1). Taxonomy (NCBI): domain Eukaryota; kingdom Metazoa; phylum Chordata; class Actinopteri; order Salmoniformes; family Salmonidae; genus Thymallus; species Thymallus thymallus. The sequence continues at coordinate 24,847,531 of CM042379.1, forward strand.
TCCCCACACAGCTGGTCCCTGTGAGAGCAATGAGCAGGAGGTTGGGTATGTTATGCGTTGGCCCTGTGTTGAAATGCAGATTAAACAAGCCTAAAGCCAGGGGGGGTAGAGTTGAAAAGGTCAAACTGATGTGGCACTGTTGAGCCACATAGGGACATTTCTTTCCGACAGGATGCCTCCCGTGGCCAGGGTTAATGTGGTGTTAAAGGGACAGAGATGTGTTTAATGTGGTTATAAAGGGAGAGATACTGTATGTGCAGATTAATGAATTCAAGAGATGAGCAGAGGAGCGTGGAGACAGAGCGGGCAGAGTCCATGGAGGTGGGGGAGCAGAGGGGAGTTAGGGGGCGGTAATGGGAGGGGGCTGATCTGGGCGCTTCCATTGGCACCCATCCCCATCCTGATTACTGTCAGGTGGATCTGCCTACATGCTCCCTGACCCCCAGTGATCATCATGGCACTACACGCTTCACTCGGTACAATAGTGATGCCAACGATAACACACAAAAAAACATAACCATTAAAATTAATTAGTTACCAACAGAAACGTGTCAGAGATGGGTACACATTATCCTGGCATAATTCTGCACACAGCACCATGGTAAATGATGGCAGTTGTTTTCACAAGTGACTTCAGTAATGCTATTATTCAAACAACTCTTCAGTCAATATTTGAATGATATTATTGTGTGTCTTATTTGAAATCAAGAAATAACTTTTGTTTCCTCTTGTGCAATATCATTGCCATTTGGCACAAGGTACAGGAAAGACTGAGCATTATCTAAAGGTACAGCATTATCACAAGGTACAGGAAAGACTGAGCATTATCTAAAGGTACGGCATTATCACAAGGTACGGGAAAGACTGCGCATTATCTAAAGGCACAGCATTATCATAAGGTACAGGAAAGACTGCGCATTATCTAAATGTACAGCATTATCACAGGGTACAGCAAAGACAGCATTATCTAAAGGTACAGCATTATCACAAGGTACAGGAAAGACTGAGCACTATCTAAACTAAGAGTCATGTCTGGTGACAACACACACTCAGAGCGGAAGGTAATTGTAGGTGCTTCGAGGT